>CM077653.1:10828683-11428683 GCA_039707465.1 Rhabdophis nuchalis
CTGTACAAAGCTTGGTTTTGAGGCTCCTATTCAGAGATGATTCAGTCATTAAATTGACCTTCTCAACTGACTTGCAAAATCAGCCCCAATGCATTAAACCAAACTAGGTCCCAGTTGCAATGGATGGCTGTGAAATAAGAAAGGCTGAGCAGCAAAGAATGGAGGTCTTTGAACTATGGTGCTGGAGGAGACTCCTGCAAGTCCCTTGGACTGCAAGGCGATCAAACTGGTCATTCCTAGAGCAGATCAACCCTGACTGCTCTTTAGAAGACCAGATCCTGAAGAGCAAACTCAAAATACTGTGGCCACCTAATGAGAAGGAAGGACTCACTGGAGAAGAACCTCATCCTGGGAATGATTGAGGGATAAAGAAGAAAGGGATGACAGAGAATGAGGTGGCTGGATGGAGTCACTGAAGCAGTAAGTGTGAGCTTAAGTGGACTCCAGAGGATGGTAGAGGACAGGAAGGCCTGGAGGAACGTCATCCATGGGGTTGCAATGAGTCAGACACGACTTCGCAACTAACAACAAGAAAGGTCCCTTTAACTTGATTGGACAGTTGAAGAGACTTCAGCCTTTTCACACGCACACTTTTTATTGAAGTGAACAGTCAAGTTAGAAGTTGGGTGATTTGCACCCCTTAGTCACAACAGGGGACTAAGACAACCCCTTATTCTTATCTCCCTTTCTTCAGCGTTGAATTGCATTTCTCTCTCAAAACACAACAATCTTTTTGTGTCGGGCATCTACATCTCAGCTAGGCTCAACTGGGACGTGCAAGGTATAGTCAGGGGTGGGCTTCAAAAAATGTAGCAAAGGGGTTCTCTGCCCACGCAGAAACCGGGCAAAGAACCCCTAGTTGACTTCTTGCATCAAGGTGGGAGGGGTTTTTTTGCCCTCCAGATGGGCCCATTTCGAGCCTTCTGGTAGGCCCATTTTTTTGCCCTCCGGGAGCCTCTGTGCACACCCTGCACTTACCTGCATCCAAAACAGGCCACGTGGGAACTCCTTGGAGGGGTGGGGTGGGCATGGTGGAGCCAGCCAGGAGTGGGATTTGGGGCTTCTCCAAACTGCACAGAATCTTAGCTAGAGGTTCTTCCGAACCCTTGCGAAACCCCAGCGGCCCTCCCATGGGCATAGTCAACAAGGGTAGCTTGTTGGAATTGGTGGAATTCAAGCTCCATCTGTTTTTTCCCCCCTTTATTTATTTTATTTATTTATTTATTTATTATTCATATTTGTAACCCGCACCCATCTCACCACAAAGGGACTCGGGGCGGCGAACAGAAATTTAAAATAAATATACATATATACAAAATATTAACAAACAACAACTAAATTAAACCAAAACCCTGCGTAAAATAAATTTAAAACCCATAAATTAAAAACTTTGATTTGCTACAAGTCAGTACGGTGCAGAGTGGTTCAAGCCAGGCTGGCCAGATGAAAGTAGTATGTTTTTAAGTGCTGGCGGAACAGGCGGAGGTCTGAGATGATACGGAGTTCGGGAGGTAGGTCGTTCCAGAGGGTTGGGCCCACCACAGAGAAGGCCCTTCCCCTGGGAGCCGCCAACCGGCATTGCCCGGTTGACGGCACCCGGAGAAGACCCTCTCCATGGGAGTGAGTCGGTCATAGGGATGTATGGGGCAGCAGGCGGTCTCGTAGGTAGCTAGGCCCCGTGCCATGGAGCACCTTGCAGATGGTCATCAGAACCTTGTAACACACCCGGTAGGTCACAGGTAGCCAGTGCAGCTCGCGCAGGATGGTGTTATGTGGGAATGCCTTGAGGTTCCCATGATCACCCGCGCGGCCGCATTCTGAACCAACTGCAACCTCCGAGTGCATCTCAAGGGGAGCCCCATGTAGAGAGCGTTACAGTAGTCCAGACGAGAAGTCACGAGTGCTTGAGTGACTGTGCGAAGGGCCTCCCGGTCCAGTAAGGGGCGCAATTGACGGACCAGGCGGACCTGGTAAAACATTATTACCAAATCATTATATGAATTTTGAGAGTTTATCTGCTCATTGATCAAGGTTCTGTACAGTAACAAAATGCGTGCGTGAAAGTTTCTAACAGAACAGCTCATCTCTTCAGTACAAATCTATTTCCAGTATTACAAAAGAGATCCTGGGGAGGGGGAAAAAATCACTCCATTCTGCTTGATTCCTCTTTATCATGCTCATTTGCAGTGGTTTCAATCTCCTTTCTACATTAGAGTGCATTTTTTAAAAAGCACAACCTCATGCATTTTTTAAACATTTATGTTCACTTTTTAGCCTTTGGTGCACTCAAGGCTGTTTTATTTTATTTTTTGTCTGCAACTTGGTTTGAAAAAAAAAAAGAAAGAATAAATTTTTAGTGTATCTTTGTCTGCAACTGAAATTTGGAGACGGGCAAATTAATCCTTTTCAGTTTTGCCCACAGTGGTAGAAAAATATTCAGATAGCCTGCTTGCAGATCAGCGTTTTTCTTGTAGGGTTGGTGCTTTTTTTTTTTTTTTTTTAAAGAGGCTTTAGCAGGCTAGGTCAATCGTGATGAATTTCCCAAGGAATTAAGCAACATTTAGATTTTGCAGCTGCTACAGCTGAGTTCTAAGGGCCTCCCACAACTGTGGTCAGGCTGAGAAAGTAAGGAAAGAGGCTTTTCTTTCATTTGAAAGTGAATGAGGTGGGCCTTGGATGCCCTGCCATGGGACAGTCATAGGATGGATTTTATTACTGGAACCATTTATGTGAGTCTTCAGAAGGCTTTGAAAAGCCTGTGGGTCCCGTCCCCCCCGCTTCTTTCGATGAATTGTATTTTAGAGGGCTTCAAAAATACAAAAGTTTGGAAGAATTTCTGCATGGGCAGTCGAGAGTAAGGGACGAGCTTTTCTAAAAAGCAAGTTGGCATTCCTTATAAATCCCATAACAGGCAACTGTAGCAGGAATTGGAAAATAAGTTTCAAGTTTCAAGTTGATTACATTTATATACCACCCTATTTCCCTGACGGGACTCAGGGCGGTGCACAGGAAATAATAAAAACGACAACAATAAATACAATAGAAATATTAAAAATAGATTAAATTTGAAACCCGTGCTAAAATTATCATTAAAAACCCTACTAAAATCACATTTAAAACTATACCAAGCCCTCGCATGATTTTTTTCAGGATGCTCATAATATAATCCTTACCCAAAAATAAGACCCAGTTAAGATTGTCAGCTAGATAGATGCATTTAGTACCTATTTCCCAGAAAATAAGACCTCCTAATCAGAAAATAAGCCTTTTTGGAGCGAAAATTAATGTAAAACCCAGTCTTATTTTTGGGGGAAAAGGTTTCAATAGCTGCTTTGCAAAGCAGACTATAAGTAGTTTTTCAAACTGGCCTTTCAAACTGGGAAGCTAATGTTCCTCTCCCAGTTCCTCCTGCCTGTCACTTCATTAATGTTTCAAATGTTTATAAATAAGACGATCTGGTTAGCTTTTTGTCAAGGTCTCCAGGGAAGCCGCCCCATAAAACACTTAAGAAGTTTAGGAAAACATTGCTCTGTATAAATTCCACTATCCTTATTTTTCTCCTGACTTCTGTAAACCAGTTGATTATGGAATTTATAGAATTTGTTTCCATAACAATCTCAGGATAAATATTTGCAAATAACCCCATGAAGAATGCAACGACTGCCCAACTCTCTTTGCTAACCCATATATTTGTGGGAGGTGGGGGGGGCACTTTATCCACCCAAGCTGGAGAAGCTGATTCTGAACTACAGATTGTCACTGTAAGTGTTTAGGTTGTGTATTAATAATATTTTTTTCTCATCTGATTGCTTCTAAGTCGATGAATTGGAATATAGCTTTGGGGTAGGAGCTGATCTTGTGCATACTGACCACAAAATTTCCTATCGTACTGTGTTTCTCCCAAAATAAGACAGGGTCTTATTTTCTTTTGACCCCTTCCCCCCCAAATAAGCGCTTGGGCTTATTATTATTATTATTATTAATAAAGTTTTTTTTTATTTTTCCATTTTCATAACATATAACCACATGTATACTATTACATATCTAACATCGTATTGTATTATTAAATGTTTACATCAATTCATCTTGCCATCAACTCCCAAAATCAATTATTGGCTCTTCTGCTCTCCATACACCATATTTGTACCTTATCTATCACTTTCTTCTCCCTCTCTTCTCCCCCTCCCTCCTTTCTTCCCTCTGTCACCCTTCTCTTCTCTCCTTCCCTTTCTTCTCTCCTTCTCCTCTCTCCCCTTCCCACTCCTCCTTTCTCTCCTCCTCTTACCTGCCCCCTTTGCCCTCTCTCCTATCCCTCTCTTCTTCCCTTACCTCTCCCCTCTACTTCACACTCTTCATCTCATTTACTTGGTGTATCTCAGCTTCTGAATGAGCTCCGTTTTATGTTGATGGTCTTTATAATTCCTTTTCAATATACATATTTAATTTTAACATATATCTTCTTCCTTTTTTTTAAAAAAAGAGAGAAAACAAAGTATACATATATGTTCTGTCCCCGGCTTGTGAATAGTCCAGAACACAGGCTTGGCTGTTTGCCACTGTTTAATTAACAAGATAACGAGTCCTTTGGCTGAGAGCCCAGACAACTCACGTTATCTCTGCAGAGACCTTTCACACAGATATTCCAAACGAACAGATATGACTAGAATTCACAGACAGACTTTCTTGACTACTAATTCCGAATGGTTGTTTCCTGCAAATGCCCCCTCCCATCGCCTCACCTATAAGCTCTCTTGGGAGTGGCCACTCAACAACCACTTGGTGCCTAATCGCCATCTGTGAGCCTGCATATGACGTAATTGCTGCTGCCGCCTCTCAGCTCTGCTCACTCTTGCATCATGGACAAACTGCCTTTGATCCCCCCCACTGCTCCATGACCCAGGCGCCTCCTGGTGGCCAACCAGCCTCTCTGGTTCCTGCTCTGACTCTGAACATACCTCCAGAGTCTTTTTCAGCTTCCCGAGCAGGCTCATATGATTCTTCGCTAGAAGAGTCCATCAGCAGCTCATCCAGTCCCTGATGGGCCACAACACATATATAGTCATTATATGGGGAGGTCTTATTATTTTTGAGGGGCAGGAGGCCCCTTAACCTCAGCCCGTGGCTCATGGCTCAGCTGATCCAGAGAGAACCTGAAGCTCTGTCTCTGTTTCTGGACTACTCGTGCCAGCCCTAACGTTGCTGGGCCTGCCACTCTTTTTTTCAGCTGCCACTAAGAGAAGGCGTGTGGTAGCTAGGATTTGCAGGAGTGGCCTTCACGAGGTGGTTATGCATGGATGACAGGTACATGTGAGGTGCATGGGGTATGTTTCCCCCTTCCCACCCAGAAATGTGGGGACCAGTTGTGCAAGCATTTAAATATTTTAGGGGAGGGCTTATTTTGAGGGATGGCTTATTTTAGCTCATGCACTCAAAAGCCCCTTTGGGTTTATTATCCGTGGAGGCCTTATTTTTGGGGAAACAGGGATTGAGACCATATAGTTAGCTGTTGTGGCCCAGCCGGCTCCGCATGAGCTGCTGACAGACTCTTCTAGCGAAGAGCCCTATGAGTCTGCTCTGGAGGAGGAGGGCTCAGAGTCAGATCAGGACTCAGAGAGGCTGATTGGCCACCAGGAGGTGCCTGGGTCATGGAGCAGTGGGGAGGATCAAAGGCAGTTTGTCCATGATGCCAGAGTGAGCAGGGCTGAGAGGCGTAGGCATCAATTACATCGGAGGCAGGCTCGCAGACAATGATTCAGAGCCAGGTGGTTGCTGAGTGGCCCCTCCCAAGAGAGCTTATAGGTGAGACGTTGGGAGGGGACATTTGCAGGAAGCAACCGATTGAACTTCAGTATTCCAGAAAGCCTGAGCCTTCTAGTCGTGTTTGGGATTACGTGAGTTATCTGGGCTCTTAGCCAAAGTATTCGCTTATCTTGTAATTAAGCAGCCAAGCCTGTGTGCTGGGTGATTCAGCCCGTGGGACAGAACAGTTAGCTAATGTTATGGTATATCATGTGTTAAACTATATTGGAGGCGCCAGTCTTCACTTCTTTCCAGTGTTTCCTTTCTTTCAATGTATGTCTATATCCTTTATAACGGATACACCAGTGTCCAATTCCATACTCTGACCACTAGGGGCAGCATGATCTACTTGATCAAAATGCTTTAAGTCTTAATGCATTTTGACAAAGGAAAGCCTATTAGAGGTTTAGCAATAAATCATATTAGCTTTATGGCTGTAACTATATGGACCTTTACAATTTCTGGCTTGTCTCCAGGAAATCCTAGTTTGCTATCGATTGTGGTGAAAGCTCAATCTTTCTGCCACCTTTCACTTGGAGATCATCAAGTTGACGAGATTGTAAAGCAGTTAATTGCATGCAAAAACTGTGACAAACCTTTTTTCTAATACATTGGCTGTTGGAGCGGGCACCTATTTCTACGAATCAGATTTATCTATTCATAGTTATTGGGTACCACTTTCCTCCTCCATCCTTTGACTTCCTTCATGGAATAATTTTTGGATCATTTCTTCTGCAGTAAGGTTTGTTGGTCAAATCAAAATGATTTCGATACCATTTTTTTAAAAAAAAATAGAGAAGCAATTGTCAAAATGCATGGGGTGGGGGGTGAGGTCATAGGCCAGAGCTGCAGAGAAAAGGCAGATTAAACTGTCAACAAGGCTGGCAATTGATGACTTTTGACCTGACTCCATGTCAGCCCTTGTATCACACACGGAAACTGAGCTGAAAAGGTATATTGTAAATGAAGCTCAGAGTAACTTGATTGATGATCATGGGATGTGCTCATCACCAATAGCTTAATCTATTGCTTCAAAAATCCATAATTCTCTTAATGTCAGCAAGGCCGAGGGAAAAACACCTAGATTATTTATTTAGGAGCCCTGGTGGTGCAGGAATAAAAGTACAACATTGAAGGCAAACTCTGCCCACAGCCAGGAGTTGGATCCTGACAGGGCTCGCTTAAGGTAAACTCAGCCTTCCATCCTTCCAAGGTTGGTAAAGAGAGGATCCAGATTGTTGGGGGCCATGTGCAAATAATGCTTTCAATAGTAAACCATCCATACAGCTGTAAAGTAGTATGAGGCAGTATGTAAGCCTAAAACGCTATTGCTATTTATTTGTTTCAGTTTCTATGGCCCCTCATGTCAACTTTGTTGTTTTGTTGTCCGTTCACGAAGCAGTGAATGGACAGCAAAACAACAAATAAGAGGAATCACTATCATCATTTAAGGACCCCATAATCCCTTGTGGGGTGGAGCTATGCTGGCTGGAGAATGCTGGGAGTTGAAGTCCACAAGTCTTAAAGTTGCCAAATTTGGGAACCTCTGAACTAGATGGAGCTAGTAGAGTGTTTTAATGGCCAGATGCCCTTCCTGTCGCCAATGTGGCGCTTTGTTCAGCAGAGATATTCTCATTATGCCCCGAGAGAGAAATGTCTGCCTCTACTCAGGATCAAATTCACAGCCTCCTGATTGTGAGGTGAAACAAATAACAGGAATACCACAAGTAAAACCCATCATAGCAATCAACACAATCATCCATAGCTCCATTGTATAATTAATCTTTTGCCACCCATGTCCAATGACATAGCCAAGTCTTCAAAGCCATCCCAGAGGTCACCGGGGTTGAGTTTAGATCACCGGGACTGATCTAAACTCCAGAGAGATGATGTCCTCCCAAAAAGGATGCCATAACAAGAAGGTTTCTCTTCCTGGACCCTGACAGATGCTACTCTTTTTGGGTACTCTGTCCTAGATTTTAATTCGCAACTCCTATTTAAAAATGCTAAAATAAACCCCCAAACCTACCCACCCTTCTTTTCTAATCTCTTGAATTGTTTTGCTTGGATGTACATATCATTCCAAACTGTGCAATCAGATTAACCAAACACAATTGCTGTGTGCATGTAATAATATGCTACGCCCAAGCCAATAATTTAAGTTGCTTAGTTTTCCCACGCAACGGTAGTGGGGTGGAGAAGGGTGAGAGACCTTGATGAAATGCCTTTGCGAACACCTTGTCTCTCCTGATCAGAATCCCTCCCAATTGCTTTTAGAAGACCTTCCAAATCTTCTTCTTCTGCAGAACAAATGCTGATAGCCCTGGTCTACCCTAATTAGCAAACTTAGACTGTTGATGCATTGCCAGTGTTTCATTGCACTGCACCCTAATTGTCTTGAGTCCGTTGAGGAATGGGCCATCTACAAATAATTCTAAAATAACAAGATAATTATTAAAGCTGGTTGGGATGACCTGGTTCTTGCAGCATGCTAAGGCCGTGATGGCGAACCTATGGCATGCATGCCACAGGTAGCACACAGAGCCCTCTCTGCAGGCATGTGAGCCGGCTCAGTTCTGCTGTGCATGCGCACACGCCTCCCACCGGCTAGCTGATTTTTGGGTCTCTGCCACACATTGGATCATGCGCATACACAGGGGGGGAGATCATGCACACATGCAACGTGGCACGTTGCATTATGAGTGTGCACATGCATGCTTTCGGCACTCAATGCTGAAAAGGTTAGCCATCACTGTGCTAAGATAACTGCTAGGTTTCCTGCAACACAACAAACCATCTTCGAACCTGAAATGAATGACATTTGTTCCCAACTTTAAAATATCAAGCATCTCACAGGTGGTTTTAACTAGTTTTCCTGCATTTTGCCCAGAATCTTTATGGTTCCTGCCATTTTTTCAGAATGAGGGGAGGTACTGCTCCCTATTTACTATTTCTTCTCTTTCATCATTTTTGCCCAACAGGATTTATTGAATGAATGAAGGAATGAATGAAGGCTGCCAGCCAGGCATGAATGAATTAATGAATGGGTTTATTAATGATTAGGAATAAGGAATGCGGAGGAAATTTGTTCGGTTTGAATTTTCCTACAAATTTGCCCCATTGCTGAAAATTTCATACTTCCGTACCAAAATCTATTTTTTCCCCCAGAGTATCAGAATATGGCAATGTATTTGCAAGTCAAGGCAGATGCTTGTGAATCAGAAAAATGTATATATCGAAGTTTGCCAAACAGACACATTGGGGAAAGCTTCCTATATCTGCTAAAATGCCCCTATTTGAAAACAAAACCCGCAAACGTTGAGGTGTTAGCAGTGGTGGGTTTCTGCGGGCTCGCACCTACTCGCGAGAGCCGGTTGGTGAAATTTAGAGAACCGGTGAGAGGGGGTTCCACCGGCGTACCTGGAAGTAAAACTGGCCCGCCGCTGCCAGTGACTCAACGAAAAGGAAAGGAAAGGGAAGGGAAGGAAGGAAGGAAGGAAGGAAGGAAGGAAGAAAGAAAGAAAGAAAGAAAGAAAGAAAGAAAGAAAGAAAGAAAGAAAGAAAGAAAGAAAGAAAGAAAGAAGAAAGAAAGAATTTATCATCATAATTGAGTCCAAAATTTTGGTTGCTAAGCAAGAGCGTTGTTAAATGAGTTTCACCACATTTTAAAAGGTGGCCACTCCCACCCTGTCACATGACTGCCAAGCCACGCCCACAAAATAGGTCACACCTACAGAGTAGGTTCTAAAAAATTTGAAACCCACCACTGGGTTGCCATATGAGTGGGCACGTCGGGGGGCTAGAACAAAGGAGGAAACAAGGTTGAATCCAAGGTGTCTGTTGAGGAAGAAATGAGAAAGAATACCTATGTTGAAATTCAAAGGCTTGCTCATTGCTCTTTGGAGGGATGAGCTCTGATGGGGAAACTGGAAGCATTGCTGCTGTGGTAAATTTAAAAAACGAAAGCTTTAGATCAGGGGTTCCAAAACTTGGCCACTTTAAGACTTGTGGACTTCAACTCCCAGAATTCTCCAGACAGCTATGCTGGAGAATTCTGTTCAGGAGGCTCCAGAACAGTGGTGGGTTTCTGCAGGCTCGCACCTACTCGCGAGAGCCGGTTGGTGAAATTTAGAGAACCGGTGAGAGGGGGTTCCACCGGCATACCTGGAAGTAAATCTGGCCCGCTGCTGCCAGTGACCCAACGGGAAGGAAAGGAAAGGAAAGGAAAGAAGGAAGGAAGGAAAGAAAGAAAGAAAGAAAGAAAGAAAGAAAGAAAGAAAGAAAGAAAGAAAGAAAGAAAGAAAGAAAGAAAGAGAAAGAAAAAGAAAGAAAGAAAGAAAGAATTTATCACCACAATTAAGTCCAAAATGTTGGTTGCTAAGCTAGAGCGTTGTTAAATGAGTTTCACCACATTTTAAAAGGTGGCCACTCCCACCCTGTTACATGACTGCCAAGCCACGCCCACAAAATAGGCCACACCTACAGAGTAGGTTCTAAAAAATTTGAAACCCACCACTGCTCCAGAAGCTACGTTTTGCAATTTGAAAACAACTGGCAATGAAAATAGAGGAACCATTGGTGTGACTCCATCTGGATTGAGATGTTTTCCTGGGGGATGGAAGAGAGAGAGAGAGAGAGAGAGTTAATCAGGCGATCAGCCTGGGGAGCGAAGCGTGTTATTTAATTAGTTTTACAATGCCTTGTCTCGGAGACACGTGGTGCTTCTAATCGAAGTGGATGGATGTTCTCTTAGCTGGCTAATTGTTCAGAAAGAGCAGGCCTTTTGTTCAGCCTCCGCATGGGGTATGTGATCTTTCTCTGCCTACGGGCTGCCCCCCTCCTCATAATTTTAGATGGATCTATTCAGGCTTGCTCTCTTAGCATATATAGATATATAAAAGCAGAACAAGAGCTGCATTGTTGGGTGGCCAAGATCACAGTCCAGGAAAACCACCCCAAGAAACCCAAACACGTGTGGAGGGCAAACTGCTCAGCTGTCAGTTCCCTAGGAGAGCAGATCCGCCAAATTGAGGCCAGTGGGAAATGGCAAATTTTCTGAGACCAAATGCAGCAAAGGAGCACGTAGAACGAGGACTCTGAAATGTCGCTCCTGAGAGTCACAAAACTCCCTCTCTCCCTCCCTCTCTCCTCCTTCTGTCTCTCCCATTCTCTCCTCTCTCCCTCTCTCCCTCCCTCCCTCTCTTTCAGTGCACTGATGAAACACTTGGCATGCAAAAAGTCAATAATAATAATAATAATAATAATAATAATAATAATAATAATAATAAAATTATTTGTATACCGCTTCCTCTCCCCAAAGGGACTCGGAGCGGTGCACAGGGAATAAAAAACCAATATAAAATACATAGAAAGATAAATAGTTAAAATACGAATTAAACAAAATTGTCCCTGCGCTAAAATCCCCTAAATTAAATTACACTAAAAACCCCTAAAACCCTATTAAAAGACGGAAGACTAACCTAGGCCGACCAAGCAGAAAAAGTGTGTTTTCAATTTTTGACGGAAGGAGCGGAGGTCCGTGGTTGTTCTAATTTCGGGGGGAAGGTCGTTCCAGAGGGCTGGGCCCACCACAGAGAAGGCCCTTCCCCTGGGCGTTGCCCGCTGGCATAGCCTAGTGGACGGCACCCGGAGAAGCCCCTCTCTGTGGGAGAGAATCGGCCGCAGGGATGTATGGGGCAGGATCCGATCCCGCAGATAACTAGGTCCCGAGCCATGTTGTATCATGGGCAGCAAATATTACTGAACACGAGAATTCTAAAAGTCAGGCGACTCTGAGTTCTAGTCCCACCTTAGGCATGAAAGTCGGCTGGGTAGCAAATATTATTCAACACTAGAATTCTAAAAGTCAGGCGACTGTGAGTTCTAGTCCCGCCTTAGGCATGAAAGTCGGCTGGGTAGCAAATATTATTCAACACTAGAATTCTAAGAGTCAAGCGACTGTGAGTTCTAGTCCCGCCTTAGGCATGAAAGTCGGCTGGGTAGCAAATATTATTCAACACTAGAATTCTAAGAGTCAGGCGACTGTGAGTTCTAGTCCCGCTTTAGGCATGAAAATCGGCTGGGTAGCAAATATTATTCAACACTAGAATTCTAAAAGTCAGGCGACTGTGAGTTCTAGTCCCGCTTTAGGCATGAAAGTCGGCTGGGTAATTTTGGACCAATCACTAGGCGGCTATGAGTTCTAGGCATGAAAACTGGCTGGGTGACTTTGAGCCAATCACTCTCTCCCAGCCCAACTCATCTCACAAGTGGGTAAAATAGGAGAAGGAAGCAGTATTGCATGTGTTCACTGCCTTGAATTATTTACAAATATAATAAAGGCAAGATATGCATAAATATAATAAAATTATTGTTCTGGGCTGCGAAAAACCTTATAGCGCTTCTGTGTGAAAATAAATCTGTTTCCTGTTTCTTGGGTGATATTTATAGAGTGGAAGTCTATTCCCAGGGTCTCCCCCCCCCCCCGCCGATTTTTTTTGCCACTAATATTTATTTATTTATTTATTTATTATATTTATACTCCGCCCTTCTCCAAACGGACCCAGGGCGGCACACAGGAATGTTAAAATACATACAAAACATAATAAAAATTTAAAAAACTTATTCTAATAAAATCCTGTGCTAAAACCAAATTAAAAACCCCAAATTTAAAACTATCTAGAAGTCAGTAATGGAGGTTACGCTAGGCCGGCTAGACACTTGCGGAAGAGGCGGAGGTCGGAGATGGTGCGGAGTTCAGGGGGTAAGTCGTTCCAAAGGGCTGGTCCCGCCACAGAGAAGGCTCTTCCCCTGGGTGTCGCCAGTCGGCATTTAGCACTGGCCAGTTATGGCTGAATGATTATTCTCCCTTAGCTTCTATTCTTGGTAGCTCCTATTGACTTTGGCAGGTTTCTTTTCTGCTGGAAGCAAAAATTTTGACTGAGATTTCTAAAACGGTCCAAGTCACTTTGGATCAATGTCGTGTTTTCCAAATTATGTATTTATGGCATCCCATTTCTGCATTGCCTAGAACAGGGATGGCGAACCTATGGCACGCATGCCAGAGGTGGCACCCAGAGCCCTCTCTGTGGCCACGCGTGCTGTTGCCCCAGCCCAGCTCCATCGCATTTCTCCCACAGGAGGGAGAGAGAGAAGGAGGGGAAGAGAGAGAGAAAGAGAGAGGCGGGGGAGGGAAAGAGAGAGAGAGGGAGAGAAAAGGAAAAAGAAAGGGAGGGAGAGAGAAATGATATTATGAAAATTTTTCTTTTTTATTGTTGCTAAACGTAATATTTCAAAAGGAGGGGAGAAAATGAAGGGGCATAAAAGTGCATTTATCATGTTTTTCTTAGAACAATTAGCTGAACTCTGCCTTGTTTATCATTATTTTAGGTAGTAAAACCTCATTACTCGGGTTAAATTGCCGTGTTGGCACTTTGCAATATATAAGTGGATTTTGGGTTGCACTTTGGGCACTCGGTCTCTAAAAGGTTCGCCATCCCTGACCTAGAATCATATGTTTGCTGCGTATTTCCCCCAATATTTGAATTTGGTTGAACACATTATCTAGCTAACGCAGGGGTCTGCAAAGTTGGCTCTTTTAAGACTGGAGGACTTCAACTCCCAGAATTCCCCAGCCAGCCTAGCTCGCTGGGGAATTCTGGAAGTTGAAGTCCACCAGTCTTAAAAGAGCCAACTTTGCAGACTCCTGAGCTAACGTGTTTATGGAGAGTAATTTACCTTCTCTTTTGGGGATGCTTTCCTTGAATGTATGCATTTTTTTGTTCTTTCCACTTTTTTTTTTTACTATGCATATTTGGGATGGTTTTTTGGAGTTCACATTGTGGAAAAGGTAGAATTCAGATCATCTTGATGTTGACATGGAAGAATCCAGGAATTTGCCTAACCGTTGAGATGGGACAAAATAATGCCCCCTCCCTCATCTGAACTGAATTGAACTGAATTGTTCCTGGTTTGAGTGTTGATGGACAGAACAGAGCAACAAAGATGATTATGGGACTGGAGTCTAAAACATATGAAGAACGGTTGCAGGAACTGGGGATGTCTAGTTTAATGAAAAGAAGGACTAGGGGAGACATGATAGCAGTCTTCCAGTATTTGAGGGATCGGTCATAAAGAAATAGTTAAGCAATTCTCCAAAGCACCTGAGGGTAGAACAAGAAGCAATGGGTGGAAACTCATCAAGGAGAGAAGCAACTTAGAACTGAGGAGAAATTTCCTGACAGTTAGAACAATTAACCAGTGGAAAAGCTTGCCTCCAGAAGTTGTGAATGCCCCAACCCTGGAACGTTTTAAGAAGAGATTGTCTGAAGTGGTGTAGGATTTCATGGGGGTTGGAATAGAATACCTCCAAGATCCCTTCCAACTATTCTATTCTATTCTATTCTATTCTATTCTATTCTATTCTATTCCATCCTCATCCTCATCCTCATCCTCAAATAATGAAAAGATGATGTCTTCCATTATTCGGGCAGATGTTGTCTATAAGATTTTGATTATTCTAATTGCAAAACCCTTTTGATGTTTTTCATAACTTATATTACAAAGGCATATCTATATATGTTAGGTTTTTGAGCTGATAAATAAATAAATAAATAAATAAATAAATGAATGAATGAATGAATGAATGAATGAATGAATGAATGAATGAATGAGACTAGTATAGATCTATTTCGAGCTTTTTAGCTCTCGTCAGCTAGCCATACCCTTACTGGGATTCGAACCAGAGAAGTATTACACGTTAGACAGATGTTTTAGCCACTAAGCCACCAGGTTCTCCTCCTGATCAGCTGAGACAGGGGAAATAAGTATATGCTTGTGTCATAACACCCTGGTAAGCCCCAATTAAGGGAAAAGGAAAGCAGTATGCTTCCGCCCTTATAGATATCAAATATATATATATGTTTCCAAAGGCTTTGGAACCAGATTTGGGCATCTCTGAAGTCCTTTCACAGCTTTACAAAGCTGAGGGTAGTGCGAGGGCTGCCGTCTTCCAGAAAATTGCAGCTATTCTACTGTATCCTCTCCAAGTTCCACACCTCTATAGTGCCTTCAATATTGAATTAATATTTGCTTTGTTTCTCCTTGGGGAGGTGCATTTTGAAGCCAGTTTCCATAGCGGTAAAAGTATGCTTTTCTAAAAAAGAAAGTACTGCCTGAAGATGGAGGCGCTTCCAGATTCAGTGAGATTGGAGAAGTGTCCTACTTAGTTCCTGAGCATGATTTCAGAGAACCTTCCAGAAATAAGTCACAGCTATTGAAAAGCCGGATACCATACTAGGGTACAACTTAATCCATGTAATTCAAAGCAGGGTTATCCCCAATTCATGGCCATTCAGAAACTCAAGGAGGTCACATAATGTGGTAGCCTACTGAATACAAGAAATTGCTGGTTAGGTAGGTGATTGATAGCTAATTCATTTTGACTGGTAGAACCTATTCAAGGTTTTAGGCAGGATATTTACTAAACGTAAAAGAGTTTTTTTTTATTTTTACCTCAGATGATGCAAGAACTCAAGTCAGCATGTGAAAACCCATCTTTGAACTATATGAGATGGTTATACAGAGAGCTTTTGACTATTTTGTGTGTACAAGGTTTTGCATTTAGGAAGGGAGAACTTGAGTTTACCAGGAAAGTTGATTCAAAGAATTAATTGAAAGATAATCATTTATTTCAACTGAATCTTCTAATTGAATCTCCGAGTTGAGTCTGTGAATCAAATCGAACTGGGTGCTTCTAAATCCAATGTAATGGGCATTTGTGCATACACAAGACGATTGTTTTCCAGACCAAATTGAAAGCTCAGTTGGGATCAAGGGTGTTTTGCACCCTTCTGATTTCCAGATGTTTCAACAGCTGAAGACTTAGTCAATATGGCCAGTGGTAGAAGATGATGAAGCCTGTGGCCAAATCAGACTTGGAGAACAACAAGGACCTCATTCTTGGGTTAAGCAGATCATTGTTAGTCTTCGTTCTTGGAATCCACAAAACATATGGCAATTCCCACAGTAGCCTGTGAAAGATTTAGCTTAGTTATCAAGGGAATCTGACTTATTTATGCCAACTGCCTTTATTAATGTGTGGGAGAAATATGGAAGAATATTAATTGCTAGTTATGATTTGTTTTCCCTGTGGGTATGAATCAAATTTTAAGAAATAATTTAAAAAAAATCTTAGTCCAAGTATGTTTAAACATTGAAATCTATAGTTAAATGAATGTATTTAATTGATTAAAATAGAAGTGTACAATTTGCTTTAGGATCGGACACCATTTGGACTTTGACAGACTTTCTGAAACATTAAACATTTGTTGCGTATTATGGGTTTTTTGTTCCTGGATGATATATACACATACAAATTAGGCCCATTTGATGTAGTGGTGAAGATGAAGGTGCTGGCCCGGAAACCAGGAGACAGTGAGTTTGAGTTTCTCCTTCAGGTTGAAAACCAGCTAGGTGACTCACCAGGAGATAGTGAGTTCTAGTCCTACCTTAAGCAGGAAAGCTGTCTGGTTAACTTCGGGCCAATTACGAGGAGATGGTGAGTTCTGGTCCCGCCTTAGGCAGAAAACCTGTCTTAGTAACCTTGGCCCAATCACCAGGAGATGGTGAGTTCTGATCCTGCGTTAGGCATGAAAGCTGGCTGGGTAACTTTGGCCCAATCACCAGGAGATGGTGAGTTCTAGTCCCACCATAGGCATAAAAGCTGGCTGGGTGACTTCAGGCCAGTCCCTCTGTCAGATCCTGACCAGAGAGTGAGTCCGGACCTCAACACCCTCCCTCCCTCCCTCCCTCCCTCCCTCCCTCTCTCTCTCTCTCTCTCTCTCTCTCTCTCTCTCTCTCTCTCTCTCTTTCTCTCTCTCAGCCCAACCCACCTCATTAGTGTTGTTGTGAGAAAAATAGAAGGAGGAAGGAGTTTTAAGTACATTCACTATCTTGAGTTCCTTATAAAATAATGAAGGCAGGATAAAAATGTAATATAGTCTTAACTTTCTACTCAGGCAGGCAGGTAAAAGTGACATAACTGCTCCATCTCATGAATAATCAGCCAACAAACGGCGCCCTTCAGAAGTAAAACTAAACCCCAGCTCTACTGTACAAAATGTACTGAGGAATACATTAAGGAGAGGAATACCTCTTGCACGCTACCTGCACCCCAGGCTGCTGCTAAAGCCTCCGGTGCCTGGCTTGGGAAAAGAAGGCAGATGCTTAGCTCAGGTGTAGCTCAGACGATGATTGCTCTTCATCCAAGCAGAGCCAAAGGGAGAGAGGTTTTTGGTCCAATTCTCTGGGTTTTGTCTGCTGAGAAAATCGTGGAAATGTCACCTCCTCGGCGTTGCTCTTTGCTCCTTCCTGCCCCTTCGGCTTCTCCCGCTTTCCCTTTGGGTTCGCTGCCTGTGCTTGTTGGCCGTTAGTTCCGTGGGAAACATTTCTTATGGAAGAGGGGGGCGGGAGGGACAGCGACTGGGGCTGTCTGTTCAGCTGTTGAAGAGGCAGGGGGTTGGAACTTGCCTCGGTTGCGTTCCAGGCGTTTGTGGTTTGCTGGGGAGGACGATGCGCATCCTGGACAGCCAGGGTTACTGAGCACTGCAGCAGCAAACCGAGGGTGTGTGTGTGTGTGGGGGGGGAGATGTTCAGATCTGTTTTTACACCCCGGGGACCAAAGCTGCATTTGGACAGCAATGTCATTACAGCATCAAGGCCGCAGGTGGCTACACAACCCTCCTCTCTCTCTCTCTCTCTCTCTCTCTCTCTCTCTCTGTGTGTGTGTGTGTATTGATCACAGAGCACATTCTCCGTTGTGGCTCTCTGCCTCTCTGGCCTGTGCAAATACTTGTTGAGGCCTTTGGAAGGCAAGATAATGGGCTTCTGCAAAATTGAATCACATCTGTCTTTTGGAGCTTGCAACATGATCAGTCTTCCCCACGCGCAGCTGCTTCTTTTACACTTATTTATTATAAAAGGCAAGAACTAGTGTTTGGTGCCTCCTGTGTGTACAGGAGCTGGAAGAGGGAAGGGGAAGGAAGGGAGGGAGGGAGGAGGGAAGGAGGGAAGGAGGGAAGGAGGGAAGGAGGGAGGGAGGATGGGAAAGAAAGGGAAGGAAGGGAAGGAAGGAAGGAATGGAGGGAGGGAGGGAGGGAGGATGGGAAAGGAAGGGAAGGAAAGGGGAAGGAAGGAAAGAAGGTAGGAAAGAGGGAGGGAGGGAGGGAGAATGGGAAAGAAAGGGAAGGAAGGGAAGGGAAGGGAAGGAAGGGAAGGAAAGGAAAGGAAAGGAATGGAAAGGAAGGGAAGGGAAGGGAGGGAGGAAGGGAGGGAAGGTGAAAGGAAGGAGAGGAAGGAAGGACAGTTAGTGTATTGAAGTAGTGAAACTGCAGGACTAAGAGCAGAGACCCAGGTTCTAATCCCCATAGGCACAGAAGGTAGTCAAGTGACTTTGGTCTGGTCCCTCCTTCACAGCCCAGGAGAAATGTGATCAAGGACTTAGAGTAGAGAGGCCCAGGTTCTAGTCTTCACTTAGGCACATAATAGGCAGTGGGACTGGTCACTCTTTCAGACCTAGGTATATGTATCAACCCATGCTGGACTAATACAGGAAATTAGAGTCTATTACCGTGAACAAACAGGACTTCTTCCTACAATGAAATGAATCAGTCTGTTATCTCTATCATATCTACCTGCCTATCTACCTACCTACATACGTATCTCTACATATCCTATCTATCTATCATCTACCTATCTATTTATCTATCTAATCTATCTAATCTATCTAATCTATCTATCTATCTATCTATCTATCTATCTATCTATCTATCTATCTATCTATCTATCTATCTATCTATCTATCTCTATCATCTATCATTCATGTCTGTCTGTCTGTATCATATCTACCTACAGTACCTATCTACCTACATACATATTTCTACGTATCTCGTCCATCCATCCGTCCATCCGTCTGTCTGTCTGTCTCTCTATTATATCTATCTACCTATCTACCTACCTACATACGTATCTCTACATATCTATATCTATATCTATATCTATATCTATATCTATATCTATATCTATATCTATATCTATATCTATCTATCTATCTATCTATCTATCTATCTATCTATCTATCTATCTATCTATCTATCTACCTACCTACCTACCTACCTACCTACCTACCTACCTACCTACCTACCTACCTATCATCTATCATTCATCTATCTGTCTGTCTGTCTATCACTAACATATCTACCTAGCTATCTACCTACATACATACATATCTCTACATATCCTATCTATCTATCTATCTATCTATCTATCTATCTATCTATCTATCTATCTATCTATCTATCTATCTATCTATATCATCTATCATTCATGTCTGTCTGTCTGTATCATATCTACCTACAGTACCTATCTACCTACATACGTATCTCTACGTGTCTCATCCATCTGTCCGTCTGTCTGTCTATCTCTATTATATCTATCTACCTATCTACCTACCTATATAGGTATCTCTACGTATTCTATCTATCTATCTATCTATCTATCTATCTATCTATCTATCTATCTATCTATCTATCTATCTATCATCTATCTATCTATCATCTATTATTCATCTGTTTGTCTGTTTGTCTGTTTGTCTATCTCTATCATATCTATCTACCTACCTACATAGGTATCTCTACGTATATTATATATACTTACCTACTATCTATGAACATGCATGCACACACGCGTGTATGTGTGCAAGTTAGCAATTTTGTACCTAGCTTCCTTATTTTACTTATTTTCTCTATTTGTATGCTCTGCAATCCCCAAGACTTTGGTGGCTTACAAAAATAGAACAATAAGAGAGAGAAAATCGAACCCATCAGTTGAAACCACAGTAAACTGTGATTCATCTTGAGATGGTCCCATAAAATAATGTTCCATACGTATTTGAATCAGACTGCCCACATTTTCCCCCCAAGAGCTTTATTCTTATGGGCAGAAGAGGTGAATCAGAAACCTGAAGCGAAGGAGAGGTTTGGGTGGGGGACTTAGGGTTATCCCCCGATGTGACCCTCCTTCCAGAAACAGCAGGGCAGAATGTCACATCTTATCACTGCAATATGAAACCACCTACGGTACATCTTTGTTGCATTAGTAATTCCTAAATTAATCTCCATCCATCTTTCAAATACATTTCCATTCTGAGCAAGCTCATAGTAACAAAAGGAGTCGGTATATTTTACTCTTTACTACCAGCCTGGAAAACATCACAGGTTGTACAATGCGATGAAAATAATACCAATTCTGTGGTCATCTAGAGATAAGGTCAATGTGATCAGAGGCCCGGGATCAAACCATCTTATTTTTTCATAACAAAATCCCCTGATGATGATTATGCGTTTTCTTTTGTGTTGCAGTGATCTATGCCAAGTTCATCTATTTATTTATTTGGCTAAAGAAAAGATAAATTTTCAACAAGGGGTTGAACAATGGTTGCAGGAACTGGGTATGTCTAGTTGAATGAAAAGAAAGACCAGGGGTGACATGCTAGCAGTGTTCCAATATCTCAGGGGTTGCCCCAAAGAAGAGGGAGTCAAGACATTCTCCAAATCACCTGAAGGCAGGACAAGATGCAATGGGTGGAAACTAATCAAGGAGAGAAACAACCGAGAACTAAGGAGAAATTTCCTGACAATTAGAACAATTAATCAGTGGAACAGCTTGCCTCCAGAAGTTGTGGATGCTCCAACACTGGAAGTTTTTAAGAAGATGTTGGATAGCCATTTGTCTGAACTGGTGTAGACTTTCCTGCTTAAGCAGGGGGTTGGACTAGAAGACCTGCAAGGTCCCTTCCAACTCTGTTTTTCTGTAAGGAGTTTCGATTAAACCGAGATTGACATGTAGCAGTAGCCTCTCTAGCAGACTTTTGCACCTGGGGGCAATACCACAATGCTTGCATAAAAAAGGGAGGATTTGCATGTGATGGTGACTCTTTTCATCACACACACACACATACAGTCTTGCAGGCAGTGCCATTGTTGCATTGTGGTGGCTGCTGTCGCTGATATTTTTTGTTGTACATTTTCCATCCCTCTGAAGCTACTCTGGGCTGCTCCCACTTTCCTTTCCTGGCAGGAAAATTCCATGGCAGGAGTTTCACTCTGATATTTTCCTTTAATAAAAGGGTGGTACCCCTGGATGGCTACAGATGACCAGAGAAATGATGGTGCAATAATAATAATAATAAAAAAATCCACACCTTTCCTTCATCTCGCAGAACAATGTAGTAACTGATGAGTATTTCACCCAAATTACTTTCTTCTGCCAGCAAAGTTCAAAAGACAAATCCTTTTTCATCACAGAGAAGGTTAACTGTTAGGGAAAAAATACAGGAGAATTGTTCTACCTCCCTAAAGTCCCATGTAACAGCGTGGATCTAAGACATGTTTACGAGATTCTGCATCGTTCTGTATGTTAAGGTGTACCTGGACTTAAGATTTTCATCCTGAGATGATGGGTGAACATGACATATAAACTTAAGAACCAGAGTAAATTTGTCCTGTAGGGCAGGTGTCTCCAACTTTTGCAACTTTAAGTCTGAAGGACTTCAGCTCCCAGACTTCTCCAGCCAGCAAAGCTGGCTGGAGAATTCTGGGAGCTGAAGTCCTTCAGACTTAAAGTTGCAAAGATTGGAGACCCCTGCTGTAGGGTCAATGACCATAGATTCTGCAGTTTGGCAGTTCGAATCTCACCAGGCTCAAAGTTGACTCAGCCTTCCATCCTTCCGAGGTGGGTAAAATGAGGATTGTTGGGAGCAAGATGCTGACTCTGTAAAGTGCTTAGAGAGGGCTGTAAAAACACAGAAAAGCTGTATATAAATCTAAGTGCTATTGCCCTTCCTTCCTTCCTTCCATCCATCCATCCATCCATCCATCCATCCATCCATCCATCCATCCATCCATCCATGGTGCACAGTGGTTAGAATGCAGTATTGCAGGCTACCTCTACCCACTGCCCACAGTTTGATCCTGACCAGCTCAAGGTTGACTCAGCCTTCCATCCTTTCGAGGTCAATAAAATGAGGACCCAAATTCTGGGGCAAATATGCTGACTCTGTAAATCACTTAGAGAGAGCTGTAAAAATGCAGTGAAGTGGTATATAAGTCTAAGTGCTATTGCTATTCTATATTTTTGTGTGGCATTAGTTGTGGTGTCCTAGAGTTGAATTCCTGAAAGGGCTCGCTGAAAAACCCTACATCGACCTGATTTCCAATGATCACCTGAAATTTTGCTTTAAATGATCAGTCTGGGATTATTCATACTGTTACAGTCCAAAAAGGCTAAAGAGAAGTTTGTGCGTAATAGACCACAGAATACATTTTTTTAAAAAACCCCAAACTTTGCAGTGCAATGAACAATAGTGAGATTTTGTTGACAAGAGAATGACAGCTAGCAGATTGCTTAATGACATCCATGCTGCTTATATTTTTTCTGTAAGAGGTGACAGTAAATGGGTCTCTGTGAGTCATACTCTCCTTTCTGTGAATTGCCGTTTGTGGTTTGGTACTTTTTAAAAAAAAAACACACACACACACAACTTATCTAAGTAGCAGTAAAATATTTACGTCTAAACCAAGGCTTTTTTGGTTATAGAGCTATGTATATTATGTGTTGCTATGATACAAATCTCACCACTGTTGTAAACTTGGTGTTGGTGAACTGGGTAACATTGTGCAGGAAGCCTTCTCCGTTGTCAGCAGAAAACTTTATATACCAGAATAAATGCTTATGGATAGATAGGAGAAAGCAGCAGTCATGATTGATCCACTGCAAGGATGCCCAACCTTGGTAGCTTTAATAGATTAATAGAATAACAGAGTTGGAAGGGACTTTGTAGGTCATCTAGTCCAACCCCTGTCCAAGCAGGAGACCCTACACCATTTCTGACAGATGACAGTCCAATGTCTTCTTGAAAGTTTCCAGTGAGGAGGTTCCCACAACTTCTGAAAGCATGGGTTAATTGTTCTCATTGTCAGAAAATTTCTCCTTATTTCCAGGTTGAATCTCTCCTTGATCAATTTCCATCCATCATTCCTTGTCTGGCCTTCGGGTGCTTTGGAGAATAACTTGACCCCCTCCTCTCTATAGCAGCCTCTCAAATATTGGAAGACTGCTCTCATGTCTCCCCTGGTCCTTCTCTTCTCTAGTCCAGCCATTCTCACTTCGTCCGACCGTTCATCGTATGTTTTAGCCTCCAGTCCTCTAATCATCTTGGAAGATTAGATTTGTAGACTTCAACTCCCAGAGTTTCCCAGCTAGTCAGCCATTCTCAGAGTTAAAATGCACAAGTCTTAAAGTTGGACACCCCTCATCTAGAGGTTCAACTCTGGGTTGTTGTTTTTTAACCAAAACATTGATGCTGGATACAACCTCAAGCCTAAATAACCCAGAATAGAACAGAACAGAACAGAACAGAACACTTTATTGGCCAAGTGTGATTGGACACACAAGGAATTTGTCTTTGGTGCAGATGCTCTCAGTGTACATAAAAAGACAAGATACATTCGCCAAGAATCATAAGGTACAACACTTAATGATAGTCATGGGGTACAAATAAGCAATCAGGAAACAATCAATATCAATATCAATCATAAGCAACAAAGTTACAGTCATACAGTCATAAGTGGGAGGAGATGTGAGATAGGAACGATGAGAAGACAATAATAGTAATGCAGCCTTAGTGAATAGTTTGACAGTGGTGAGGGGATTATTTGTTTAGCAGAGTGATGGCGTTTGGGAAAAAACTGTCCTTGTCTCTAGTTGTTCTGGGGTGCAGTTCCGTATAGCATTGTTTTGAGGGTAGGAGTTGAAACAATTTATGTCCTGGATGTGAGGGGTCTGTCGATATTTTCGCAGCCCTCTTTTTGACTCCTGCAGTGTGCAGGTCCTCAATGGAAGGCAGGTTGGTAGCCATTGTTTTTTCTGCAGTTCAGAATAGGAAGACAGAAGGAGACCGTTGCTCTGGAGAAACCAAACGATATTCATGTGCCCCCCTAAAATCCACCCACCCACCCATTCTGCCTATAGAAACGATTGTTCATCTTCCGTGTCATTTTGAAAGGCAGTTTTGTGGGGAAAGAACATAAAGAATTCAATTGTTGTTAACCGAAGATGTTCAGATTTTACAGTACAGACTCCTTTCTAGGACACAGTCTGTTTCTCCAAGTCTCTTCCAACAAGGAATGTATATTAATAAAAGCAGAGAATAGGGGAAAGAAGGAAGACATTCTCAAGGTTAGGTCAAGAGTTTAAAAAAAAAAAACAATTGGCCCAACGTCTCAGCAGATATCCGAATGAAATATATGGAACAAAGGGCCTTCACCATTGCTAATTAGAAATGTTCTCCACTTATTCTTGAGTACCAACATGCATTTTTTTTGTCTCTTTTGTCAAGGCTTTGATAGTTTCTGTTGCCAAGCCCAAGTCTTGCCCCACCCCCAGTGACTAATCCAACCAGACGTCAACTTTCGATAGTATCAGCATAAGAGGGGGAAATTTACAATAGTACAGCTAAGGATGACTTAAGCTTGTCTCACTCATGGGATGAATTTAAGATGAAGGCAATGTCATGGAAGCATAGCAGAAAGATAGAAGCTAGCCCGGGTGGGCTCATACTGTGTTTAGGTATATGTTACCTACAGCCACATTTGGTGAGATGATAGCTAGCTGATCTATCAGTCATCAGCTCATTCAAATCTACAATTTCTCCTTTCGGTGTTTCCCTAATTGGTTTGTCTATCTGCCTAGCCTATCTACCTATCTGCCTAGACAAACCAGTTAGGGAAACACCGAAAGGAGAAATTGTAAATTTGAATGAGCTGATCACTGATAGATCAGCTCATTCATTAGAAAAAGAAGTATATGAAGTCTGATTTTCATGCTGAATAAAATTTAATAGCTCTTTCTAACCCTTAGGAACCCTTTCTTTTTCTTTTCTTTTCTTTCTTTCTGTTTTTTTCTTTCTTTCTTTCTTCTCCCTCCCTCCCTCCCTCCCTCCCTCCCTCCCTCCCTCCCTCCCTCCCTCCCTCCCTCCCTCCCTCCCTCCCTCCCTCTCTTTCTTTCTTTCTTTCTTTCTTTCTTTCTTTCTTTCTTTCTTTCTTTCTTTCTTTCTTTCTCCTTCTTCATGGATCAGAGCAGAAAAGCTGGAGGACAGGAGTCCCGTCCTCCACTTTTTCTTCTTCCGTTATTTTTCTGATCTAGTGTATGATTCAACTGAAAGGCTTCTTAATTTCAGGGAGAAGGAAAATACACTCCCCCCCCCCCCCGAAAAGGTTTCTATAATTTTGTCCACTATTGTAAGGCAGGGAATGATGAACTGAGATTCTCAGCTTGCATTTATTCAGTCTTAATTTTTGAAATCCAAGACATAATGTTTGTCTACTTCTCTACTTCTACTTCTCTACTTCTACTTCTCTACTGGTGGGGATTCAGAAATAGCTTAGTTGGAAAAAGAGGGACAAGTTCAACCTTGAAGTCTTTAAACCCTATCACCAATATGTGTGTGTGTGTGTGCGTGTGTTAGGTTTTTGAGCTGATCAATAAATAAATCAGGGAGACTAGTATAGATCTATTTTGAGCTCTTTGGCTCTCATCAGTTAGCCATACCCTTACTGGGATTTGAAGTATATATATATATGAGGATTCATCATCTGTAGGCATAAACATGCCTTTCTTGTGAAAACGGCCTTTAAATATCTATCCAGGTATTTTCAGGAAGTAATTGATGGCACATAAGAGCAAAACCTGAGACTTGCTTGATTGCATTTTTATCTGTGTAGTCATATTGTTGAGGTTGGTGGCTAATAACACCACTTTGTTTTGGAGTAGTACCATAAAATTATATATCAATGGAAAGATAATTTAATCAAGGATGTAATGCAATAACTTTTATCAAGGATTTGCTATTAGAATAGCACTTAGGAAGAAGAAAAGTGAAACACATAGAAAAAACAAGATATACAAAAATTATTACCATGTCAGTTAATACTTAGTTGGGTAACCTTTAGCATGAATTACCACCTTACAACATTTTCCCATGGAGAGAACCAAGTCTTTGATTTCTGCACAGTTATGTGAAACCAAGATTGAATGATTGCTTCTGTTAACTTGGGTTTTATTGCCGGGTTGCTTCTGACATATAACTTTTCATAGAATACAGATGAACAAACTTTGTTGCATTACGTTCTTGATTAAATCATCTTTCCATTGATATATAATTTTATGGTACTCCTCCCAAAAAAGTATGTTATTAGCCATTATACCTCATAAATACAATCCTGCCTTAAAAAAAGGTTCCCACAATTTTTGCCACTACTGTAATATCTCTTGTACCCCAAAATGCCATGCCAAGTAAAGAGAATATGCACTCATTTTACAGGAATTTGCTAGTTTTTTAAAACCTGTGATTATCATGGGAAAGTGGCTCTCAAAAAGATTGTGTAGCAGATGGTCCCTCCTATTTTTTTCCCCATGGAAACCTTATTAGATAGATTAGATAGAAAAAAAGTGCCCAAAGACTAAAGCTTTGTTTTTTTCCACTCAGCTCAGCTCCGGTAGGATCTACATACACAATAGCATTTCCCCCTCTCCATAACGCTTATAGTATTATATGCTTATGGGTAAGCATACTGCTTCTAATTGAGGTTACAGGCTTACTCTGTTGTGTGAACCCAAAGGGTCACCACTATGGACTATCATAAACTGTAATCACACTGTAATCTCAACTAAGTATAGGCTCAGTTTTCAGCAGGGGGCAATTTTAGGTCTGTAGAACATGGTAAGTGTGTACATCCAATTAGAGTTGTGCTTGCTAACGGGTAAAACTCTGGCTTATTTTCACTCACTAGTTAAGATTTGAACCTGGAGCTTTGTAATTAGATTGACAGCTGTATCTAAATCATTCCAGTCCCATTCAAACAATCTAGTATCCAGCATCTTCAGATGTGTCCCATCGCCCTCCTGAGACACAAACATTTTTAAAAAAGGAATCACATTCCACCCACAATAACATGCATTGAAATAACTGTAAACGAAGAGGTTTAATCACTAGATTTTGGAAAGAATGTTTACTCTTTATTGAAGATGCTAACAATCCAAAAGGGATGCGGTGGCTCAGTGTCTTAAGACGCCGAGCTTGTCGATCAGAAAGGTTGGCAGTTCGAATCCCTAGCGCCACGTAATGGAGTGAGCTCCTGTTACTTGTCCCAGCCTCTGCCAATCTAGCAGTTCGAAAGCATGGAAAAAATGCAAGTAGAAAATAGGAATCGCCTTTGGTGGGAAGGTAACAGCATTCTGTGACTACGGAGACGTCTTCGGACAGCACTGGCTCTTCGGCTTTGAAATCTGTTTCACAGCCAAAGAGCCAGTGCTGTCCAAAGACATCTCCATGGTCACAGAATACTGTTACCTTCCCACCAAAGGCGATTCCTATTTTCTACTTGCATTTTTTCCATGCACCATCCGCTAGAGCAGGGGTGGGCAAACCTGGC
Organism: Rhabdophis nuchalis; assembly: GCA_039707465.1. Lineage (NCBI taxonomy): Eukaryota > Metazoa > Chordata > Lepidosauria > Squamata > Natricidae > Rhabdophis > Rhabdophis nuchalis. Next base: position 10,856,031 of record CM077653.1, read on the forward strand.
AAATTTAAGTCTGAAGGACTTCAGCTTCCAGAATTCTCCAGCCCTGGGAGCTGAAGTCCTTCAGACTTAAAGTTGCAAAGTTTGCCCACCCCTGCCCTAGAGTCAGGAATGATTAGCGCATATGTGTGAGGGGCACATTTACCTTTTAGCAATCAAAGATGGAGCTCTTCCTATTGACTAACCAACAAAATTCCACATGAGATAATTGTAATTGTTACACCAATTGTGATTGGAACCCTCAGGGCAATACTTAAAGGGTTTACCCAATAGCACTAGCACTTAGACTTATATACCGCTTCATAGAGCTTTTACAGCCCTTTCTAAGTGGTTTACAGAGTCAGCCTATTGCCCCCAACAATCTGAGTCCTCATTTTACCCACTTCGGAAGGATGGAAGGCTGAGTCAACCTTATGCCAGTGGGATTCAATCTGCCAAATTGCAGGCGGCAGGCAGGCAGGCAGAAGTAGCCTGCAGTACTTCACTCTAACCATTGCACCACCTCGGCTTCCAATAACTGGAATTATTGAATTTATTAGGCCCCATCACTCTAATTTTACAAAACAAAACAAAACAAACAAGCAAACAAACAAACAAACAAGCAAAAGAACCCAACCCTTTCTGCTTGGGATGGTTACATTCTTAGATGCTTTCATAATAATTCTTAAATCCTTGGTTTAGGGTTTGAATTATTAAATTCAAGTTCTTAAAGTGTGAGTCTAACTGTAGTTTACCCTCTCATGCTATTAATAATAGCAATGCATAGGGACAGTTTCAAAATTGCATAGAGTAACCATTCTTTTTAAGTATCATTTTTCTATAAATAGTCATAACTGCCTCTTTTTCTTTCTCACTGCATCCTTCCAAAGACATTATTATACTTATATAAGTTGAAGTCCACAAGTCTTAAAGTTGCCAAGTTTGGGAACCTCTGGGCTAGAAAGTGGCAAGGCAGCCTCTAAAAAGAATAAAATGCATTTTCCATCGTAAAATAAATTCTGAGGCTGACCAGTGCCTGAGTCCATGAAAGTGGTAAATGCTGCTTTAACTCCCATGATGGGATGGGGGGAGGGAAGTGGCTTGAAAAGTGTCTTAAATAATAAAAGTGATCACAGATACATTGGCCTAAGGCGGAAAGGGGCAAATCCAGAATCCATAGCTTGGGAAAACTTTAAAATCCCAAAATAGCATGAAAGGATGGGCAAGCTTCCAAGTTTTGCAGAACTCATCATCAAAGGGAAGACACAATAGAGGCAGCAGAATTCCAGATCTGGAGTTGGCAAATCCAGGCCTACATTTGCTGTTGCAGCTTCTCTCCTCCTTGTGGGATAATTTTTTAGTAGGGGGGAGGATAGTGGTTTAGTTCTGCAACCCAACAAGACAGAGGATAATTAGAACTGCAGGAAAAAAACCTCTTTACTACCAGCCTGCCTTCCATTCAGGACCTGTATACTGCACGAGTCAAAAAGAAACTATTTACAGACCCCTCGCATCCAGGACATAAATTGTTTCAACTCCTACCCTCAAAACAATGCTATAGGGCACTGCACATCAGAACAACTAGACACAAGGACAGTTTTGCCATCTCTGCTAAACAACTAATTCACACAACACTGCCAAACTATTTACTAAGTCTGCATTATTATTACTATTAATCTTTTCATCGTTCCTATCACCCATCTCCTCCCATTTATGACTGTATGACTGTAACTTTGTTGCTTGCATCCTTACGATTTATATTGATTGTTTCCTAGCATGATTTGATTGCTTATTTGTACCCTACAACTGTCATTAAGTGTGGCACCTTATGATTCTTGATGAATGTATCTTGTCTTTTTATGTACACTGAGAACATAGGCACCAAAGACAAATTCCTTGTGTATCCAATCACACTTGGCCAATAAAGAATTATATTCTATTCTATTCTATTCTATTTCTATTCTACATTCAAATATCTATTCTATTCTACATTCCAACTTCTATTCTATTCTATTCTATTCCACTCCACTCCACTCCACTTTCTATTCTATTCTATTCTATTTCTATTCTACATTCAAATATCTATTCTATTCTACATTCCAACTTCTATTCTATTCTATTCTATTCCACTCCACTCCACTTTCTATTCTATTCTATTCTATTCTATTCTATTCTATTCTATTCTATTCTATTTCTATTCTACATTCAAATATCTATTCTATTCTACATTCCAACTTCTATTCTATTCTATTCCACTCCACTCCTTTCTATTCTATTCTATTCTCTACTCTACTCTACTCTACTCTACTCTACTCTACTCTACTCTACTCTACTCTACATTCCAATATCTAATATAATCTGTTCTAGTGATGGTGGCAGCATCCTGAGCTACCACCATCACTAGAAGAGCTCCAAGGGGAAGATGAATTTTTAAAATTATTTTCTTTTGCATTTTGGGTCATTTTGCTGGATACCAATCAAGCCCCCCCCCCTCCCCGCCCCTTTAAATAAACGGAATGGCTAAAGCTTCTCTTTGAAAAGTTTGCAGTTTGTATAGTTAGTTGAGCAGATCTGGGTGGAAAGTTGTCAGGAGGATAATTGCACTTCCTTGTGTTTGTGTGTGTGTGTGTGTGTGTGTGTGCGCGTGCAAAGGACAGTTGGACCTGGGAAGGGGGGAGGCATGTTTTACTAACAAGGGAGCGGGCTTGTTTACCTGAGAAAGGGAAGCTGAAGTCAGTTTCACAACCTTGGAAGATGAGCTCGCCAGCTCGGCTCCACCACCACTTTTCACATGGTAATTTAGGGAAATTATACCTCCTCCAACTTTTTTTTTTAAACCTAGGGAAAACGTAGGTGACCTCAATGGCACAACACAGGGGCTCGGATCGCCTGCAGGGGGTTAAAAAAAAGGGGGTGAGTCCTCACCTTTTAAAGAGAGAGACCCTAAAAAGGGGCAGAAGGATACGAGGCTCTTAAGGTTCCTAATAATAATCATCTTTATTGTCATGGTACTAAAATTCATTGTAATTTTAGTACAATGACAATAAAGATGATGATTATTAGGAACCTTAAGAGCCTCATATCGAAGAACTCGACTTATGCCATCCGTCGCGGTGGCGAAGAGAACTCTTTGAGGATACAGATGTCGCGTTAAAACATCTGGAACCGGGGTAGACTTTACCCCGGATCAATGAAGACGAGATGGGGGGGGGGGGAGGAGAGAGGCTTCCCAAAGGTGCGGTCTTTTGTCTACGGTCCCAATGAAGACCCACACATAAACACCATCCACACGTGTGTGTGTGTGTGTGTGTGTGTGTTGGTCTTCCTCCCCTGCCCGGAGCGAGGAGAAACCCGGGGAAAAAAGGGCGCCACGTGGAGGGGCATCGCTGCGCCCTGGTTTCCAGCCGGGGGGACGCGGGGAGGGGACGGAGAGCGGGACCCAGCGGCAGCCCGGTTGGTCCCAGCCAGGCGTTTGGGGCGGAGGAAGCCTTTCCCACCCACCCACCCACCCCCGGCCGCTGTCCCCGAGCGGAGGCCGCCTCCCTCCCTCCCTCTCTCGCTGCAGCCCAAGTGCTCGCTCGCAGCCGCTACTGGGCGAGGAGGAGGAGGAGGAGGAAGGGGGGGACGCTCCAAGCGGCTGCGAAGGAGAAACGCCCTAGCAAGCCGAAAGGGAACGCGGAAGGGAGCGAGAGCCGCGGCCGGAGCCCCTCAGGGCCGCGCTGAAGAGCGGGCGAGCGAGCGAGCGAAGAGGGGCGGCGAGCGAAGCGACCCAGCCGGGCAGCCACTCCCTCCGCCAGCCGGCCCGGGCTCTCCGGCCAACTTTTGCGCCTCGCCCTCCAAAGGGGGAGCCCAGGCTTCCCCTCGAGCCCCTTTTCCCCTCGCCCGGCTCCCTCCGGCGACCCTCGCACCATGAAGGCGGCGGGCGACCCGAAGCCCACCTTGACCCTCGTCAAAGCCGAGAAGGTGGAGGTGGATCTCTTTCCATCCCCCGGTGAGTGAGCCGCTCGCATCGCCTCCCGGGCGCCCGGAGGGGGAAAGGGGGCAAATGGCTCGGCCGGGGCGGTCGGTTTCATCCCAGCCCTGGCTGGACCTTTCAAGCCTTGGCCAATCTCGCTTTTCTTTCTTTCTTTCTTTCTTTCTTTCTTTCTTTCTTTCTTTCTTTCTTTCTTTCTTTCTTTCTTTCTTTCTTTCTTTCTTTCTTTCTTTCTTTCTTTCTTTCTTTCTTTCTTTCTTTCTTTCTTTCTTTCCTTCTTTCTTTCTTTCTTTCTTTCTTTCCTTCTTCTTTTCCTTCCTTCCTTCTTTCCTTCTTTCTTTCCTTCCTTCTTCTTTTCCTTCCTTCCCTCTTTCTTCTTTTCCTTCCTTCCTTCCTTCCTTCCTTCCTTCCTTCCTTCCTTCCTTCTTCTTTTCCTTCCTTCCTTCTTTCTTCTTTTCCTTCCTTCCTTCCTTCCTTCTTCTCTTCCTTCCTTCCTTCCTTCCTTCTTTCTTCTTTTCCTTCCTTCCTTCCTTCCTTCCTTCCTTCCTTCCTTCTTTCTTTCTTCCTTCCTTCCTTCCTTCCTTCCTTCCTTCCTTCCTTTCTTTCTTTCTTTCTTTCGCTACCTTTGCTTCAGAAACTCCCCTTCTCTTTCCTGACTTTCGGCGGCTCTGGGAACCCCCCAATGCCGGCTCTCCTCCCCCCCCCACTCCCCCGGGGAGGATGCTTGCTTCAATCCTGGATCCTTTCGCTTCTTGACCAGGGAAGGGTCCATTTTGGTCCACAGCTTTGAACTGTAGCTGTAAATTCATGGGCTCTTTTTGGGGGGCGGGGGAGGAAAGGAGAAGAAGAAGGGTGATGGAGAGAGGCTGAATGTCCCGCAGGCATCATCGCGGTTGTGTCAAATCTGCTTTCTGACGCTTCTCAACCAACCTCTCGGCTCCTGGCTACTACTAGGTCAAAGAGGAGGCGATGGGTAGGTCACTATGGGTGGGGTGTGGGTCGCGGCCCAACGACCTCCTGCCTCCAGAAACCTGGCTGGAGTGGGTGTAAGATAATATCTGCGCCTCCAATTGACAATTGTACCCTCCTCTCCAGACCTTGTGTTCTCCCCCACACACTCTTAGCCTCCGTCATGATTGATGGATCGATCGATCGATTGATCTCCCCCTGTCTCCTCCCGCCTCTCCTTTCCTCCCCGTGTTTTCTGTCTGTGCGGAGGTGTAATGCAGTTCAGGCATGTGGTTTGAAGAAACTTAATAGATCTGGCCCCGGGTGTTTGTGTGGGCTTAAAAGGAGGCTGATTTGTACTGCAAATAGATCTTTGCTGAAAACTTCCTCTACCGTAAACTCTCGAGGTGCCAGGAGCTCCTTTTCAAGGGGAAAACCAGGGGAAGGATGCAAGAAGAGAGAGCATCCATTGTCCATTGGGTTGTGAGCATGTTCAAAGGTGAATCAGGGTTTAGAATCTCATAAAAACAACAACAACACAGTGAATTGCAATCATAGTTTATGGAGATTCTCAACCCTCCAGGTCAGGGGTCTCCAACCTTGGCAACTTTAAGTCTGAAGGACTTCAGCTCCCAGACTTCGCCAGCCAGCTTTGCTTTGCTGGCTGGAGAAGTCTGGGAGCTGAAGTCCTTCAGACTTAAAGTTGCCAAGGTTGGAGACCCCTGCTCTAGGTCATGGTTGTCCCAAATGTGCTTTTCAAAAAGCAACTGGAGGGTTTTTTTTTTTGAGGAAGAGGTTTTCCTTCTCATCCAAGAAGCTTCTTCAGTTCTGACCTTTTTTTTCAGTCCAGAACTGAAGAAACTTCTTGGATGAAGAAGGGAAACACTTTCAAAGAAAAAAAACAAAAATAAAGCCCAGTTGTCTTTTGAAAAGCACCTTTTGGGACATTGATAGTGTATAGAACGCTGGAGGAGTCTACCCAAAAGTAACTCATTTGAACCCAGCAGCATTGGCTTCCTCCAGTTGGGTTGCAGCTCGGGGCACCCTTAAGTCAGCGAATGATTTCTTTTGGCCCTTCTAAATAGGGCAAGCTCTTGTTTTTGAGTCTTCTGCCAGAAAAGATGAAGCTGTAATGCACGAGGTATCTAGAGAATGTGGATCTTTCCAGAGATTTAAGGGAGATCGAGGGATGAAAAAATTCTGATTACTTTCTTGACCTTTTTCATGGTATAACATTTATATACATGCCTCTAAAAACAAGAACCTTCCTAAATTTACTCCCCTTTCTAAGTGGGCTTTACCCGAGCCCAAAATACAATGTTTTTGTTTGTCTTGGGAAGAAAATAAGCTTCGTTATATAAATGCTTAACACTCCTTGAGGGTTACACCAGTTTTCCTTTTTCTGTGGTCAAGTAAATATCTTGGCTATTTTCCCCCCTCCCTCATTATGGCAGAATACTGTTCCTAGATTGTTTGTGACTTCCACCCCCAGCCTCAAAGGCTGGGAAAACTATGATGAAAGAGAAGGGAGGGGAAGAGAGAGAGAGGGAGGGAGGGAGGGAGAGAGAGAGAGAGGGAGGGAGGGAGAGAGAGAGGGAGGGAGGGAGGGAGAGAGAGAGAGAGGGGGAGAGAGAGGGAGGGAGGAAGGGAGAGGAAGGGAGGGGGAGGGAGGGAGGGAGGGAGGGAGGGAGAGAGAGAGAGAGAGAGAGAGAGAGAGAGAGAGAGAGAGAGAGAGAGAGAGAGAGAGAGAGAGAGAGAGAGAGAGAAGTCCAGCCCTTGATGGCTATCTTGTGGAGATGATTTCAGGAGCATGTTGCTATGCTACTGGGACCATCAATAACTTTAAATACTCACATTTATGCTAAACCCAACCTTGGTGCGTTACTGGGAAGATCTGCGCTCTTTTAACCTTATGTGACTTTGCAAGCTCCAAAGGTTAAGGATTCTGCTACTGTACTGGATTCCTAGAAAGAAAACAGTTTTAGAGTTTCCTTGATCAAGCAAAAGGCTAAGCACAGCTACATTCCCATGGCGAGGAAAGGATTAAACCTTCTTCTTCTTCTTCTTCTTCTTCTTCTTCTTCTTCTTCTTCTTCTTCTTCTTCTTCTTCTTCTTCTTCTTCTTCTTCTTCTTCTTCTTCTTCTTCTTCTTCTTCTTCCTCCTCCTCTTCCTCTTCCTCCTCCTCCCTCATCTTCCTCTTTGTCTTCTTCTCCATCTTCTTCATCTTGGTCTCCTCCTCCTCCTTCCTCCTCCTCCTCTCTCTCTTCTTCACCATCTTGATCTCATTCTTCTTCTCTTCCTCCCCCTTTTCCTCCCCTCCTCCTCCTCCTCCTCCTCCTCCCCCCTCCTCCTCCTCTGTACAGTATAGCTCTTGAATTTTAATCATGATTTGAAACTCACTGCCTTTCAAGCAATATCAGTTATTTTATTAAGGTTTTCGCTTTCCTTCACAAAGCAACCCCTGTTTAATGGACTGTTTAATGTCATAGCAAATTGGGGGTGGATGGGTAAAACAAATGATAGCTGAAAGTTGTACCAGGATTTGTGTACCACCACTTGTTCATCAGAACTCATCCTTCCATCTGCTCCACCATTCAGTCAGAACTGATGAAGCTTCTTGAATGAGAGGGGAAACCTCTTCATCCTCAAGGGGGAAAACATTTCCTCCTCAAGGGAAAAAAAAACATAGTCCAATTGCCTTGGGTGGTAGTGGAACCATTTGAGACTACTAGGCTTTCCAATCAATGAATTTGCAACATAATTTTGCAAATGCGAATGCTTATAAGGCATTGTAAAAATAGATGTTCCTTAAAAACAAAGGAGCAACACCATCAAATATACAAATGCGATGATTACCTTGAATTGGAAGGTATTAAACATCTTCTGAATGTTCTTAAATGACGAATAGAAGAACGTTGAATTGTAAAAGGGCAACAACTGTTTTCCAAAGGAGACATTCTTTGGGTTTTTTTATATGTTGATAATGAGGTTATGGGGTATTAAAAACAGAAATGAACCTTATGCAAAAGAAGCTCTTGGACAGCTAAATGAATTAGGAAGACCTCAGTTCAGATCTTGCCATAATCTAGCTAGCAATGCCTGAAAACTCTGAAACAGTATCTACATGTGTAATAACTATTCAGTAATGATTAAACCCACCCTTGCAAATAAGTCTCCAGATTTTAGTATTTGCAAGGATCTTTACTAGCTTTGCTTACCTATACATAGCTGTGTTAGTCATTTGTGGCATATTAACTGCCTGGAAAAGGTGAGTGAAGAAGAGGAAAATTCTAAAAAAAGAACACAAGAAAGAAAAAAAAACGATTTCAGTTTTCAAAAGCTCCTTCGTCTGAAAATGATGAAATGCAAGGGATTACATCAGTCTGTTGGCAAACAGGGCATAGACCCCTTCAGTAGAATATCTCTTTAGTTCCTGGTAGTCTGGCCCTGATTAGAAGATTCAACTGAAGACAAATGGCTATTGAACAGTGATAACCATGAGCATTTACCTAGTAGATATAACAGTTGGGTTGTTAGTGAGCCAATTTAGTAGCCTTTAATCAGATGAACTTAATTTGTAGTTTTAAAATTAGAGATCGTCTAAGTATTTTCACTGAAATATAATGTTTAAAGTGGACGTGCTAAGACTGTATTACTATTCTTCTCTTCCTTCCTAGCACCTATCTCTTCCCACTTATGACTATAACCATGTTGCTTGTATCTTTAAAATTTATATTGCTTTATTTGTTTCCTAGTGTAATTTGATTGCTTATTAGTACCCTGTGACTTTCACTACCTGTTGTATCTTATGATTCTTGATGAATGTATTCTATTTTATTTTTCTTTAAGTACTCTGAGAGGATAGGCACCAAAGACAAAATCGTTGTGTTTCCAATCACACTTGGCAATAAAGATTTCTATTCTATCCTGTTCTGTTCTGTTCTGGTCTGGTCTGGTCTATAGAAGTGATTGAATGCATGAATATTAATATCTGTTGTCATAGCGATATAGAGACTTCTTGGTTGTGACTCTAATGACTCTCAGTTGTGACTCAACAGATATTAATATGTGTTGGATATTAATATTAATATATGTTGGGATAGCAATATGGAGACCCTTTTGGTTGTGGCCCTGGAATCCTGCAGATTTCTCTTTAAACAGGTCTGTCTAAAGATATCCTACCTGTACAGGTTGCAATTTGCTAATTTAAAATTCAGCCTGTGCAGGGTTCAAAGCTTCCCTTCTCTTAGGCCTCCCATTGATAAGCGCAAACAAATGAGGCTAAATGGATGAACACCTACCCCAAAAGCAAAATAATTAGTTAACAGGGTACATTCAATTGGCTGGATTACCCATTGCACCTGTGTATTGGGTGACTTATAGGTATTTAAAATGGGGGGAGAAACATGTCTGGTTGCTTTTTTAATTATTTATTTGCGTGGGCTCTGCGATTCAAGGCTTAGTTTGAGCCACTTTTCACGGTCAAGTTTATAAAATATAAACTATATTTTACTGTTTGATAGGATGTGATGCTTGTTGTCTGCTCTGCATTATTCTGGGGGAGCAGTGGAGCCCTTGGTGCACTTATGTTTGCCCATAAACCAGGGGTGTCCAAACTTGGGAACTTTTAAGACTTGTGGACTTCAACTCCCACAATTCTCCAGCCGGCTATAGACTTTTGATTGCTTACCTAAGTCTGTTATCGGTGCTAGAAGAAAATGGGATTGGGAAGGGGAGGAAGAGGACTGTGGTGTCCTTGGTGTTTTCTGGGCTTGGTTATTATTTGCCTGCAGAAGTTTCATTACCCAACTAAGTAGCATCCTCAGTGTGAGTCTTTGTTAGCAGCCTAAGGTACAGAAGGACGAAAGTACCAACTCGGTAAACAACAATAGTACTTTTTGGAGATTGTCCTCCAGCTAAGTTGTGTGTATATAAAGCACTTTGCCAGACGTGACCTTGGAATGTTCCAATGTTTCTGCCCCTCCTTGGGAGTCCCAAAGGTGCTTTTTCAAAAGGCAACCGGACTTTGTTTTTCCTTGAAAATGTTTTCCTTCTCATCCAAGATGTTTCTTCAGTTCTGACTGTCATAACTGAAGAAGCTTCTTGGATGAGGAGCGAAATGTCTTCACGGAAAAGTCCAGTTGCCTTTTGATAGTCTAGGCTAGACTAGATAGTCTAGCCTAGACAAAAGTCAACAAAGTCCAGTTGCCTTTTGATAGTCTAGACTAGACTAGATAGTCTAGGCTAGACTAGATAGTCTAGGCTAGACAAAAGGCAACAAAGTCCAGTTGCCTTTTGATAGTCTAGACTAGACTAGATAGTCTAGGCTAGACTAGATAGTCTAGGCTAGACTAGATAGTCTAGGCTAGACTAGATAGTCTAGGCTAGACTAGATAGTCTAGGCTAGACAAAAGGCAACAAAGTCCAGTTGCCTTTTGATAGTCTAGACTAGACTAGATAGTCTAGGCTAGACTAGATAGTCTAGGCTAGACTAGATAGTCTAGGCTAGACAAAAGGCAACAAAGTCCAGTTGCCTTTTGATAGTCTAGACTAGACTAGACTAGACTAGATAGTCTAGGCTAGATAAAAGGCAACAAAGTCCAGTTGCCTTTTGATAGTCTAGACTACATCTTCTTAAAAACCTCTAGTTTTTTCAAAGGTGATAAAACACCTTTGGGACAACCATGACCTGGATGTCTGAGAATCTCCATAAACATATGACTCCATAGTCTCCCTGGGAGTATATACATGGGAATCATAATTCACAACACTTGCTTTCTACACCCCTTTCTCACATTTTCTCCCTGTCCAAGGCAGAGTACGGGGACCCCAAGACTAACTGTATTGAGTGGTGCAGCTCTTCTCATATCTTCTTGAAATTAACCAGAAACTCACCCTTGAGATCTTCATGCCTTTTTCCTAGGAACCTCCTGAGAAAAAAAATAATAAAGATCTACCTACATGTTAAAAACTAGGGATGTTTCATGCATTGTTATGCCCATGGTAACTCGATTTGCACACTCCTGACCTCAGCAGTCTAATTTAAGAGAAGAAGAGCCGTTTCATTGTTCCAGTTAAGCAAGAGGGAACCAGGAGCCCTTCCTCCATCTCTTGCCAGTGACCTGGTGAACTCAAACTAGATCTCAATCTATTTTCTGCTTCCCTCCCTCTGTAGCAGAAGCTCCTGGCTCCGAGAACTTTAAATTCCTGCTCATAAGGGAGTTGGTGGGATGGTGCATCTTGCTGGTGAAGCTCTTATGAACTGGAAGCAGAAGGCAACATCTTGAAAAACTTGTGGGAATAGATTTTTCTTTTCTTTTATCAGACTGAGCTATCGGTTTAAACTTTAACTTCTAACCGCGACAACTCACCACGCAATTATCTGTTTGGTGGTGGAAGAACTGGAAAACAATTACTTCAATAATGAGTTCTGGGAATCTCGGAATCCATATGTAAAATGGGGAAAGGGTTATTTCCCCTTCACATTTCCATGTCTTTGGATTATTTGAGGAGCTCCATGGCTCCTTGTTCTCTCAAAACCAGTTTCTTTCCAGCCTGTGGACAAGCCCATTAAACCCTCAATCTCATTCTTTCTGTCCCTTAGAAGACTCCAGGCATCTTCAAGTTGGCCCAAAGTTTAGATAATTGACTTCATAAACGGTGGAAACGTAGGGAAGGATTTCCTACTGACTTCGGTTTCAGTGACTTCTGTTTTGGGGACTGCAATCCTGGTGGGGCTAGGAGAGAGAGAAAGAGAGAGAAGGAGAAAGAGAGAGAAGGAGAAAGAGAGAAGGAGAGAGAGAGAGAAGGAGAGAGAGAGAAGGAGAGAGAGAGAGAAGGAGAGAGAGAGAAGGAGAGAGAGAGAGAGAGAAGGAGAGAGAGAAGGAGAGAGAGAGGGGGAGAGAGCGAAGGAGAGAGAGAGAAGGAGAGAGAGAGAAGGAGAGAGAGAAGGAGAGAGAGAGAGAGAGAGAGAAGGAGAGAGAGAGAAGGAGAGAGAGAGAGAGAGAGAAGGATTGTTAATTAGCTAGCTTCCTCCCACCCCCCAGTTCACTCACTTCAGAAAGAATGTTTTAATGAAGGTCTCGTTTACTGTGGAGCAGGCAAAGCTGGGGCAGGGCCATAACTCAGGGGCAGGGTGTAAATTTCGCAGGCAGAAGATCTCAAGTTCATTTCGGGACAGTTTATGCTGAGCCATGGAGGAAAAATTACCTTTTGACCTATCAGGGAAGGGGGAAAAAATAAGGTAGATGAGCCAATGCAGTTCATATATCTTGCTGTACATTGATTTCTTTAACTTTGTTGAGTGCATCACAACTTACTGGATGTGTATTGCTTATGAAGGCATATACCTGTTGTGGCTCGCCAGCAGCCATCAGAGCTGGCAGCAGATTCGGACAGTGAGGAGGTTGGGGAGGAACCTGGGCCAGTCCTGGAATCTGGGGAAGGCTCTGATGAGGGCTCTGGGTCAGAGGCAGAGAGGGGGCCAGGGCTTTCCGACTGTTATTAGCTGCTTTCCTTCGGAGTCAGAGATAAGTGGGGCAGAAGAACAGCTGGAGCCTGTTCCCACTTTGCGCATACGCAGAGTTGCCAGGTAATGGGAACAATTGAACAGGGGTCGACTTGGGAGTAAGGCCACAGGTGGACGATGAATGGCCCCTCCCAGAGGAAATAAAAGAGGAGCAAAAGGGGAATGGAGTTTGCAGGAGACAATTAGTTCGCTTAATTAAGTTCGTGACTCTCTGAGACTCCTTGCCAAGTTTTACAGATATCGGCCTGTCAGCCACATAAGGTCTGTGACTGTTAATCCTCCCTTGAAAGACTTTGCTGGATGTGAATGAGCAGAATTCACAGTAAATTAATAAAAGGGGTTTTTGTCCGGATAAGGAGTCTGCTTCCTTCTCTTGGGAAGCCTCGGTCAGAACAATACCACGACTTAGAAACCACAGTGGTTGGCCATATACAAAACATCAAAACTGTATCATTGTGGCTTGAGCATGACTTAGTCTTCAGCAGGGAAGTCCTCACCTAATGACCATTTGAAGTCATGTTGGACTCTACAAAAGCTACATATACAATAATACAATAATACAATAGCAGAGTTGGAAGGGACCTTGTAGGTCTTCTAGTCCAATCCCCTGCGTGGGCAGGAACCTTATACCATTTCAGACAAATGGCTATCTAACATCTTCTTGAAGACTTCCAGTGTTGGGGCATTCACAACTTCTGGAGGCAAGCTGTTCCAGAGGTTAATTGTTCTGACTCTCAGGAAATTTCTCCTTAGTTCTAAGTTGCTTCTCTCCTTGATTAGTTTCCACCCATTGCTTCTTGTCCTGCCCCCAGGTGCCTTGGAGAATAGTTTGACTCCCTCTTCTTTGTGGCACCCTCTGAGATATCGGAACATTGCTATCATGTCTCCCCTGGTCCTTCTCTTCATCAAACTAGACATACCCAGCTCCTGCAACCGTTCTTCATATGTTTTAGTCTCCAGTCCCCTAATCACCTTGGTTGCTCTTCTCTGCACTCTTTCCAGAGTCTCCACATCTTTTCTACATCGTGGCGACCAAAACTGTATGCAGTATTCCAAGTGTGGCCTTACCAAGGCACTATACAGTGGCATTAACACTTCACGTGATCTAGATTCTATCCCTCTGTTTATGCAGTCTAGAACTGTGTTGGCTTTTTTGGCAGCTGCTGCACACTGCTGGCTCATATTTAAATGGTTGTCCACTAGGACTCCAAGATCCCTCTCACAGTTGCTACTATTGAGCAAGATACCACCTATACTGTACCTGTGCATTTTGTTTTTCTTGCCTAAATGTAATATATATATCTTCCTTATTGCTGCAGGCACACCCACACAATGGTTAAATGACTGCATTTCTTGGCAGTGCAGTGGTTGGAATGCAGCATTGCAGACTTACACACTGCTGACTTCCAGGAATTTGATCTTGACTGGCTCAAGGTTGACTCAGCCTTCCATCCTTCCGAGGTTGGTAAAATGAGGATTCACATTGTTAAGAGGCAATATGCTGACTCCGTAAACCACTTAGAGAGGGCTGTAAAACACTATGAAGCAATATAGAAGTCTAAGTGCTATAGCTGTTGCTATTTCGGGCACTTGGCAACTGGCTCACCTTGATGGCCAGTTGTAGAAATCTGCAGTCCCATAGGGGCTTTTTACAAGGTCTTTGATGGTCTTTGATGCTTTTCGTTGGTTTCTGACCAAAAAATGTCCATAGGAATACATTGATTTGCTTAAAGATCATGGCTTTCCCTTAATGACCATCACATTCATCTACTGTTGCAAAAAAGTTGTAAAATCTGCTCTGGTCATGGGTGGCTTGACTTATGATCCTTAGACTTACGACAGAAATTCCAGGCTCCATTACAGTCCTAAGTCGAAGACTAGAGATAGAATCAGTTTTCAAGGCAAAACCACTGCTGTTTACTAAACACTGACGTTATTTATTATGACTTTGGCTTCTGAGAAATGGGTGTTTCAATACTGAACATGCCAGTCATTTTACAAAAATGACCATATTCAGTTTCTAAACTGTCCACTTACCCTTATCTGAGTGTTTTCCACAGACTGAAACGTTTGGTCATTGACTTTTTTTTGCACCTGATCCTAGACCAGAAGACAATTACTAATAGGTGTTATTTCTTTCAGCCTTACAAACGACTTTTTCCCTCCCCCGATATTCAACAATTTATGAAAACATTAGTGGTTAATTAGGACTGCTTAAAAGCTCTGGAAATTGTTGACAGGGATTAAAGTTGAGAAAAGACAACTGATGATGCAGTTGAGCAGGTTTTCCTAGAGGTAGATGATATTTCCTATGAGAAATGCCGGTATCAAATAAAAGCTACCATTTGCAAAATGACAGTTCTGGATTTCCTGGGTGGAAGATTGACTGCCTCTGTATCAATCTGTAGGATAGTCGGTTAGCAAAATGTTGATTTCCATGTGACATGAAGAAAAGTTAATAACTTGATCAGAGAACTGGTGAATGAGCTGTTTACTTCATATATAACGTGGTGGCTCAGTGGCTAATAATAATAATAATAATAATAATAATAATAATAATAATAATAATAATAATAATAATAATAATAATAATAATAATAATAATAATAATAATAATAATAATAATAATAATAATAATCTTTATTGTCATTGTAAAAATTACAATGAAATTGGTTTTAACTTCACTGGTGCAAAATTATAACAGAAACAAAAAAGAGAGAAAAGAAAAAAGAAAAAACTAGCATGTGCATGGAGTGATTGCGGTTGAATTTAAAAGTCTCACAGCCCATGGATAGAAGCTACCTTTAAACCTGTTTGTTCGGCTGGCTATACTTTGATATCTTCTGCCTGATGGTAGAAGGGCAAAGAGATACCAACCAGGGTGTGAATCATCTTTGAGAATCTTCCTTGCTCTGCTAAAGCAGCGAGATCTGGCGATGTTATCCAGTGATGTCAGAGGGCAACCGATGGTTTCTTGTGCTGAATTGATCACTCTCTGTAGTGCCTTCCTCTCCGCAACTGTTAAACCAGCATACCACACTGTGATACAATATGTGAGGACACTTTCTATGATGGACCGATAGAAAGAGGTCATCAGCCGTTGTTCCACCTGATTTTTCCGCAGGACTCTAAGGAAATAAAGTCTCTGTTGGGTCTTTCTAAGGCATTGAGCTTGTCAATCAGAAAGGTTAGCAGTTTGAATCCCTAGCATTGCGTAACAGAGTGAGTTCCCATTACTTGTCCCAGCTTCTGCCAACCTGATAGTTCGAAAGCACGTAAAAATGCAAAGGTAAAAAAAGCACGTAAAAATCCAAGGTAAATTTTTTTTACCTTGGTGGGAAGGTAAAAGCATTCTGTGCGCCTTTGGCGTTTAGCCATGCCAGCCCCATGGCCATGGAGACGTCTTTGGACATCACTGGCTCTTTGGCTCTGAAGCAGAGATGAGCACCACCCCCTAAAATCAGGAAGGACTAGCACTTGTGTGCTAGGGGAACCTTTACCTTTATATCTTCTATGCAAACATGTTCCATTTTCCATATGCTATCGTTTTCATCATGTAGGTAATGGGAAACACCACTGAGATGTCCTTACAGGGATTTGGGAATTGTCCCGGAGTGGATGGACTTCACGTGCTTTGCTAAATTGTGGATTAATTTGACCATGGTTTGTTTAACCAGCCTTAGTCTCTTATG
This sequence comes from Rhabdophis nuchalis, assembly GCA_039707465.1. Classification (NCBI taxonomy): domain Eukaryota; kingdom Metazoa; phylum Chordata; class Lepidosauria; order Squamata; family Natricidae; genus Rhabdophis; species Rhabdophis nuchalis. The sequence continues at coordinate 10,872,148 of CM077653.1, forward strand.
GCTAAGTCATAAATCATAATATACAAACCAGAAGGACTGTTTATATTCTTCTTGCTGGGCTAAAAACCAAGTCAACAGTTTTACAGTTGAATGAAATAATTCTTAAGGCATGGTTGAGCTCAAATGGCCTCCTTCGCATAATACTTTGTATCTTGAAGCAAACCAGACCCACCACATTATGTATGAGCTAATATTCATGCCTCCTGCTACCCCAGGAATTTTATGCATGGTGTGTTTGGAAAAGGGCAGGGTGGCCACATATCGCATCAATCCAACGTAACATGGGCTAATTCACTGGCTGCATTTGCAGAACTAAAACCTGGGTAGTCATATTTTAGCTTAAAATCTGTGAAAGCAGCCTGCAAAGCTAGTTGTGTGAACTTAGACAAATTAATTGGGCGATGCATGATTGACTTAACCACAAGTAAGCATGTAGGTCGTGTTGATATGAGATAAGTTTTTTTTAAATTTCTTTTTCTGGTCAAATTCGCAGCACACTTAATTTTTCTCCTGAAGGTGATGATTATTTTTGTTTTTAAAAACTTTTTAAGTAGTTTCTTCTATAGGTGAAGACCCAGCTCTTTTTTTTTATTAGTAGGAAGTAGCCAGAGAGATCTCCTAGACCAGGGGTCTGCAAAGTCGGCTCTTTTAAGACTGGTGGACTTCAACTCCCAGAGTTCCCCAGCCAGCTATGCTGGCTGGGGAACTCTGGGAGTTGAAGTCCACCAGTCTTCAAAGAGCTGACTTTGCAGACCCCTGTCCTAGACCTTCTCCTACTCTCCCTTAATCATACTTCCAAATTGGATTCCAATTTAAAAACAACCACGATGGAAAAATGCACATCCTTGCATGCCACAGCTAGTTTGGGTCTTGGAGAAATCAGATCGGTGTTTACGTTTCCTATTCTTGGAAGACCTCCACAAGAAGTCTTTTCCCTGATCTGTAGAAGGTTAAAAAAGAGAAGCTTGGGTGCTAAAAATTGCATTTACAGTAGAGTCGTCCTCTTGTTTAGGCAGATCAAGTGATAGCCTGGAGGGGGGGGGGGGCAAACTCAAGGCCTGCAGGCCAAATCCAGCCTGCAGGGTGCTTAGATCTGACCTGTGGGGCCACCCTGAAGACAGCAAAGGACTGGGCCTTGGTACCTCTGCAAGCGAAAACAGAGCTCGGAAAGGAGAAAAGGAATGAGGAAAGACAACAAAAAAGAAGGGAAGATGGGAAAGAGAGCGAGGAAGGAAAAATAAGGAAAGAGTGGAAGGGAAAAAAAGGAGAATGAAGAGGGAAAGAAAATGAAGAGAAGGAAGGAAGGAAGGAAGGAAGGAAGGAAGGAAGGAAGGAAGGAAGGAAGGAAGGAAGGGCAATAGCACTTAGACTTATATACTGCTTCACAGTGTTTTACAGCTCTTTCTAAGCCATTTACAGAGTCAGCCTATTGCCTCTGTAATTTGGGTCCTCATTTTACCCACCTCGGATGGATGGAAGGCTGGGTCAACCTTGAGCCTGGTGAGATTTGAACTGCCAAATTGCAGGCAGCTGGCAGTCAGCAGAAGTAGCCTGCAGTACTGCACTCTAACCACTGCACCATCACAACTCATCTTAATGTATGAATCTTAATATATGAAGATATCTTCATCTATGAATCCAGCCACGAGTGGCTTAATCAATAAGCCATAATTAATTTGGCTTGACTTCACAGATGAGTCTGCTCTCCTCACCTATCTGGAATATTTACTTCCTTTAAACTTCGGGGCCTTTTTTTAATGTAGATTTGATCCACAGGTTGCATTATTTGGTTTCGATGCAGCACAATGTGTGAACTCATCCAAGTGTAGCTTGTTCAATAAACCGCAATTAGGTTAAGCACTCGTTGCCACTGTCACCTCTTGACATGCAGTAGAGCAGACTGTTAAGATGTGAACAGAAGGGATCTAATCTTATTAGTGGTCTCATTAAGTCAGCGCGCTCGGTCTTTGGGGACCTCAGGCCCAGGAAAAGGCATTTGAGAAGAAAAATACGTCCGCGAACATTTGTTTAATTCCATTAAAGAAGAAAGAACCAAGTTTGAGATCCAATCTTGCCAAGACCGTAAATAGCTTCAGCTTATCCAGCCCCCTTCTGATTGACTTGCCTAGTTTACTAGATAACATCTAGGGTGGGGTGGGAGAAAAAAACAGAGAATTCTCGTTTTTGCAATGGCCGCTAAAGGTCTCGTGATGACTTTTCCTGCCCTCGTGTTTGTGTTAGACTTGCAAACGTTTTCCTGGAACCGTTGCTGAGTTTGCCATCTTGTAGGGTAATCAAGCTCGGATTCTTCTGGATAACAATTAGAAAACATGGAAAGGGTGGGATTTTCTTGATTTGCTAGCCAAGGAAAGGAAAGGTTATTTTAGGTTGTTTTTAAATGTCGTTAATCCCATGGCGCTACTCTTATTCCCCGCTTTCCATAACTTTCCCACTTAAAAATGGCCGGAAAATTGTGAATTTTCAGCAATTCCAAGGATTGTATGGATGAGCCGTGGTGGCGCAGTGGTTAGAGGGCAGTACTGCAGGTTACCTCTGCCTGCCTGCCTGCTGCCTTCAATTTGGAAGTTCAAATCTCACCAGGCTCAAGGTTGACTCAGCCTTCCACCTTCCAAGGTCGGTAAAATGAGGACCCAGATTGTTGGGGGCAAGAGGCTGACTGTAAACCGTGAAAGAGAGGGCTGTAAAAGCACTGTGAAGTGGTATATAAAGTCTAAGTGCTATTTCTACCTTCTTTCCTTCCTTCCTTCCTTCCCTCCTTTTCTCCCTGTGGTTAGAATGAAGTATTGCAGGCTAAATCTGCCAGTAGTTTGATTCTGACCAGCTCACGGTCGACACAGCCTTCCATCCTTCCAAAGTGGTTAAAATGAGGACCCAGATTGTTGGGAGCAAGAGGCTGACTCTGTAAACTGCTTAGAGAGCGCTGTGAAAGCACTGTGAAATGGTGCATAAGTCTAAGTGCTATTGCTATTGTGTATGGATTGCTCATATCCAACCTCAAAAAGGGATGCCTGGCTATTGGGATCAGTTATGGATGGAAATCTTATTCTTTATTCCTCTCTACATTAGCAAATGAGTTTGCTCAGGGCAAAAGAAGCATTTTGCATATGTTCGAAGGTATCGGTAGTCCTTGACTTACAAGAGTTCATTTAGTGACAACGTTCAAAGGTACACACCTTACAACCCTAACCCTAACCCTTACAACCATTGCAGCATCCCCATGGTCACATGATCAAAATTCAAACACTCAGCCACCAGTTTATATTTTATGACAGTTGCACAGCCCTTGGGTCATGTGATCCCATTTGGTGACCCTCTGACACGGGGTGGGTTGCTGTCGATTTTACTGCCGGTTCGCAACCCCCATGCACTGTTCAATGTATATTATTCTTTGCGCATGCGCGGAACAATCTACCGTGAACTGTGCACGCGCAGTCACGAAAAACCAAAATGGCGGCAGCCCAGCGATGGTGAGGAAACCAGTTTGGGTCACTGCCAGCTCTGCAATCTAGGCCTGAATTCCTCTATCAGTTTAGCCAAACCGGGCTGAACCAGGAACAACCCACTTCTGCTCTGACCAGCAATGCCAAGGGGGAAATCCAAGTTCACTTAACAACCATATTCATAACTTAACAACTGCAGCAACCCCCTTACCAACTGTGGCAAGAAAGGTCATAAAACTCACTTAACCCATGTTTCATTTAGCAACAGGAATTTTGGGCTCAGTTGTAGTCGTAAGTTGAAGACTACTTGCATTTCTGATCCATATGGTTTTTTCCAATGGTTGGGGCATCACAAGGAACCATCAAATATTTTCCCCCTCTCTAAACACAATGCTTTCTGTTTATTTAATTAGAACAGTAGGCATCCCAAGGAAATTCCTGTTATTCTTTTTTTTTAAAACATTACGGGGGTTTTCGGAATGTTTTCCAGTTTTGTATATAGGAGAATCCTTTCCAGCAAGATTGTCATCACAGCGTAGATGGAGAACACTAGACATCGTTGTGAAATAACAGTTATGGCAACCTATCAAATAGAAGAATTCATCAAGTTCCATTAGCTCAAGTAAATTGGAAATGTTTTAAACTGGTTTTTTTTTTTTTGAAGATCAACTCAGCCGCTGGCTTTTAATCCATCCGATGATGGGATCATGACACTTGAGGTCCTGCCCACCTGTTTGCCATTCTCAAAGAAAGAAAATCTGATTTCCCCCTCTCTTCTAAATGAATCCCATGATTGACAATCCTCCAAGGGTTATGTCTATGGAGATTCTCAGCAGTGATGAAATAATTTTTTTTTTACTACCGGTTCTGTGGGCGCGTCAGGGGAAGGATACTGCAAAATCTCCATTCTCACCCCGCTCTGGAGCCAGCCAGAGGTGGTATTTGCCAGTTCTCCAAACTACTCAGAATTTCCACTACCAGTTCTCCAGAACCTGTCAGAACCTGCTGAATTTCAGCCTTGATTCTCAGTACATCTAAATCATGGTTGTCCCAAAAGTGCTTTTTCAAGAGGCAACTGGAGTTTGTTTTTCCTTGAAGACATTTCACTTCTCAGCCAAGGAACATCTCCAGTTCTGACTCTGAAGTGAAAGGTCTTCCAGGAAAACAAAAGTCCAGTTGCCTTTTGAAAAAGCACCTTTGGAACTTCAAGGGTTATGGTCCTCTAAACCAGGGGTCTCCAACCTTTGCAACTTTAAGGCTGAAGGACTTCAGCTCCCAGAATTCTCCAGCCAGCTTTGCTGGCTGGAGAATTCTGGGAACTGAAGTCCTTCAGACTTAAAGTTGCAAAGGTTGGAGACCCCTGCTCTAAACCCACTATGTAAATAGGAACCTTTTTCCCCATTGGATCCTTGCAGAGGGGGAAAAAAAGTTTAATTTTATGCAGCTCGGTGTGACGACAGAAGACAGGGAGACATTTGGTTCCAAAAAGTGTCATTTTCCACCAACTGTCAGCATTATGATCCTTGTCAGACCTTTTCCTTTATCGACCATTCTCCATCCTCCAGTGTGAAAGCAGTCTAGAGTCCCAGCCAAACACTTGGAGGGAATGTGCAAATCAAGGGGAAAATCCCTAGCATGGCTGATCTGCCATTTGTTTATCAAAAGGACCATGCTTATCTGAGGAAGCGTTTTGATCTTCAAACACAGCGTTACAAACAAGGAACATTTGTGCAGGATCATTAAGAATCAGCCTTGGTTTTTTTTTCCTGCAAGGTAGAGAATTTACAAGTTGAATGAAAAAATAAATAAAACAACTTTTCTGTCAAACAAGGCATAATGGATGGAAACTGAACAAGGAGAGGTTCAACCTGGAAATAAGGAGAAATTTTCTGACAGGGAGAACAATCAACTCATGGAACAGAAGTTGCCTTTGGAAGTCATGGGAGCTTCATCACTGGAGGCTTTCAAGAACAGACTGAACTGCCATCTCCCAGAAATGGTATAAAGTCTCCTGCTTGAACAGGGGGTTGGACTAGATGACCTACAAGGTCCCTCCCAACTCTGTTCATCTTTATCTGTAATTGCAATCCCCCCCAGTCCCCTTCCCCCTTGGACACCTCCGTTTTCTACAACTGTTGAGAGAACATTGCTTGGATTGTGCTGGAAAATAATTAAAATGTTTTGTGAAGATTTCATATGGTGGCAGTTATCCTCTGACTAAATTATCCTGTAGTTCTTCCATACTCATAACTATGGTTTATTTGGTTATAGCTTAATTTGTTTATCAGGTTTTTTTATTAAACCACCCCTCTACCTCACAGAGGGTAAATGCATTCGGTGGGCCTACCCATTGTGCTTTAGAAATCATGGCTAATGGCTTAGAATGATCTGTGAGCCCACTTCATGTGGTTTGTTCAACAGATCATGGTTAAATCTGTCTGACTTAATTGGATCAACAAGCACAATTTCTGCCAGTGCTACATGGCTGAGGAAAGATTGAGATTTTAACATCAGCAGCATTCTCATCTATAAAGCTTCTTTTTGATATTGGATTCCCTGTAGGAGCTGGGGTTGGTCTAGATCAGGGGTCTCCAACCTTTGCAACTTTAAGTCTGAAGGACTTCAGCTCCCAGAATTCTCCAGCCAGCTTTGAGAATTCCCAGAAGTCTGGGAGCTGAAGTCCTTCAGACTTAAAGTTGCAAAGGTTAGAGACCCCTGGTCTAGATAGCCTTTAAGATCCATTCACACTGTATGGTATTTTTTTTTAAATTATGCTGAGAAGAAATGGTGGCAACAGCCAACCTACTTCTATTAAAGCCACAGCTTTTCTGCTGAAATTGGAAGGTAGCGACCCGACTTGAGTTTGAGTTCCTGTGGCTGCTAACATCTTGAGAAGATCTGCTTTCATTTAAGAAGAAACTTTTTTAAAAAAAAAATTACAACTGAACTTTTGGAACTGTGTGGGCAACATCTGCTCTTGACTCAACACCCTTTCAACTATAGAGGCAGTTTCGCATGCAAAGCAGGTAGATATTTGAATCTGTGGTTTATCTCCTGCATCTTGCTCTACTGGGCTTGAAGAAAGTTGTTTAAATGCACAGGAGTTTCTTTTTCTCTGAACCACTGTAACTTGTGCTCCACTTGGGTGATAATATGATTTCTGCAAATTAAGTGCCTTATAAATAGATACAGATTAACAGAGGTGGAAGGGACCTTATAGGTCATCTAGTCCAACCCCCATGTCATTTAGTCATGCTGGCCACATGACCACAGAGGCGTCTTCAGACAGCGCTGGCTCTTCAGCTTTGAAACAGAGATGAGCACTGCCTCCTAGAGTCGGGAACAAGTAGCACGTATGTGCGAGGGGAACTTTACCTTTACCTTAAGTTGCATTTGAAAATGTGGCCCTAAAAACTGAAAGGACTTTTCCAAGCATTCACCAGGAGTCAAAACTGACTTGAAGGTGCACAAATTTCCAAATGTATAACTAGTGGGATATTTGTGGTGGGTTGGACTCTTTTTGGAATCAGGGGATCCATTCTAACATCCGAGGAATGCCACCTATGGCAAAGTGATCTACTCTGGTGGACATCTCTGAGATTTTAGTGACAATCTATCTTCTGTCTGATACTTTTTTTTTTTGGGAGATACTAAATAAATACTTGCAAGAGATTTCTCTGAGCAGTTGTTCTTCCTAAAACTTTCTAATCAAGCAGCACATTTCATATGTGCTGCGTCTGACTTTTAAATATAAATTATAATTTGGTTACGGTTTTAATAACGGGTTTTAGCACGGGTGAATTAATTTAATATATTTTTAATTGATGTATATTGTATTTATGGTTTTATATAATGCCTGTGCGCCGCCCTGGGTCCTAACAAGGAGAAGGGCGGGGTATAAATTTAATAAAATAAATAAATAAATAAATATTATAAGGTAAAGTCAAACATATTGTACGTCCCAACTTTGCTCTTTGTCGTCGTGTATGACTATGTAACACCTGGATCCAGATGTTTCAGTGAAAGAATGTCCTTCTGATGATGCTCTTAGCAATTGACAATTATCGCAAGCTTGCTCTTTGCTCTCCAATGACTGTAATTGCTGGGTCTTTGCAACTGACCAAGGTTTCATTGGCTGTGTGTTATCTAGGGCTTTCCAATGTAGCATTTGTTGACTTTTGTTTGAAGCATTTGTAGCCTGCTATATAGATTAAAAAAAAACATCTTCCAAGCAATTAACACAAAAGTATTAAAAAACCAAGATAGTCTTCGATTTGAAAGGCATAATACAAAAGAAAAAAAAAACATGAAAGAAGAAAATAAACCGGCCGCTATTCTTAGCAAAAAAAAAAAAATCATTCCGAGAACCAACAATTGGAATGGTAATAGAAACAAACCTTTGAAGGATATATTGTTCCATTATTTTCCCAGAACTCAAAACCTACAAGATAAAATAATAATATTGCTAGTGAAAAGACTGATATCTAGTTTGATTTGATAATAGCTTCAGCACTTGTGAAGGCTATATGCAATGCAGCCATTTAGATTCACTAAATGCTCAGTAGCTTCCCTCTTGTTTGGAGACAGAAAAATTCAACCTGCTGCAATTCAATTCTCATAGATTTTTGCATAAATATTGGGACTTCCTGAGCAAATCTGTCGAAGATTGTGTGGGCAGGGAAAATATATGTTTTATCTATAAGAAACGAAACCATCCAATCCCTCCAGCGGTAGGCAGATATCCACGCAACGGTTCAGCATGTTAGTAACATAAGGGGCCATCATCAGTTCCTTAGTAAAAGAGAATTGTGTTTAATCTTTGTTAGTTTGGTTTGTATTTTTTAAACAAAGCTGATTCTTGCTTGGTTACTTTTTATCTTGTTTATTATATCCTCTCTGAGCAGATATCAAGTTAAATTGGTCTGTCGTGCAAATCAAGTGATTTCTCCCAGCTTTGGCATTTGACCATGCTTGCATCCTTAGTCCAAATATTGTGAACTAAATAATAAATATTTATGATGTTGTTTCCCAGATTTTTTCCAGGTGTGCCAAATACTTGGCAAGAGAAGCACTTAACCACATCAAGCTTAGTGAGGCGTAATTGCAGATAAAGGATGGTATTGGGCTGCTCCTTTTAAGTTTTTCCTCTCCATGGTTAACAGTTTAGGTATGAATAAAAGAAGATTAAGGAAGTTAATTTACTCTGCCTTAAGAGGGTCTTTCTTCTTGTTACTTTAGGTTATTTCTCCCTTCGAATAGAATTCTTTTTTGGCCAAGGAATTTATCTCTGGTGCGTAAGCTCTCAGTGTACATGCAAGTAATAAGGGATAAATGATGATCATAATCATATTTTCCCCGTAGTTTTTCCTTTTCAATTATGGTTGCCTACATTGTGTTAGTCCCTGCTCATGTAGTTTTTCAAATAGCTTCAGATTTTGGTTTTTTTTTTGCCAAGCAGATTCCTCACAAAGACAAAGAAACCATCTAGATTTGTGTTTTATATCTTGTTAGGAATTTTGTTCTCAGAAGGAATCTAGAAAAGAAAGAAAGAGAGAAATACAGACACTATTAAATGAAAAGGGGCGGAGAAGAGGGGGGCAATAGAAAAGGAAGTATTAATATATATGTTCAAGAATGAGATACAGAGGGAAAAAATAGTTAGGACATGATAATAAAGAAAAGGGAATAGAAAAAGATAAGCATAAAATTATAACAAGGTTTGCAGGAATACCATCCCCAAAACACACCAGTTCAGAGTTAATAATAATAACAACAACAACAACAACAACAACAACAATAATAATAATAATAATAATAATAATAATAATTTTATTTATAACCCACTCTCTCTCCCCGAAGGGACTCGAGGCGGTTGAAAAGAGATAACCACAATAACAGAAAAGGAAAGGAAGAGAGGAGGAGAGAGGAATGGGAGAGGAGGAAGAAAGAAGAAAGGAGAGGAAGGAGGGAAGGGATAGAAAGAGAAGGAGAGAGGGTAGCAGGAGGAAGAGGAAGAGAGGAGGAGGGGAGAGGCAAGGGAAGAAGGAAAGGGAAAGGAGAGAAGGAAGGAAGGAAGTAGAGAAGGGAGGGAGGGTGAAAAGAAAAAAAAATAGGATGGTCATAATACAAAATAGATGTATGGGATGGTAAGCAAAGCAACCCAGAATGTATATTTTAACCTTTTATATGGAAAAACAAATACGTAAAAGTGATCAAGATAAATAAGAATAATAACTATGTGAACGTATACCTGTAATTATATATAAGAGAATAAAAATAAAAACTTTATTTAAAAAAAGGAATTTTGTTCTCAGTTGGGCCATGGACACAATTCTTCACAGATGCAAACCAAATTCAGAACTCTATCCCTCCAGGTGTGCTGCCCCAGATAATCCACGAGTCTCTTAATCTCACAAGATGGACTGTCAGTTTATTGTGAATTAGAGATGTTTCATTAATATCATCCCATTCTCCAAACTGATGGCAGTTCAAATGAAGGACAGCCAGTGTTCCATTGTGCTGCAGTGTAAGTCTCTTAATTCACATAACCTGAACAGTTCTCTTCTTCTGAAGGCACACTTTTTCTTGACTTGGACTATGAGACAATATGATCAGTTGTAATAATTTATATTATCACTACTGTTTAGCTTTTGTTATCTATTATCTGTCTGACCAACCCAGGGTTTGTTTGACTTATTGTGACGTAAGTATTTGGATATATGTGATCTGCAAATCATGGCTCCTGACTTAGTGGGTTGGGCGAACCCTGATTTAAAAAAGAATATTGAGTCCTATATATCAGGGGTCTCCAACCTTTGCAACTTTAAGTCTGAAGGACTTCAGCTCCCAGCTTTGCTGGCTGGAGAATTCTGGGAGCTGAAGTCCTTCAGACTTAAAGTTGCAAAGGTTGGAGACCCCTGCTATATAGCACTTCTACACTTATTTTTTGCCTAGACATTCTTGACATGACTGGTTTGCTTAGCAACCATTCAAAGTTATGATTGACACAAAAAAGGGGATTTACAACCCAGATTTGGAGTTCTAATGATGTGTGATTGAACTTAGGACACTCTGAAACATGGCTTCATTTAAGGTCATGTCCCACAATCACGTGACCACATATTACAATGGCCTTGCCTTATGACTATTGAAAAAAAGTTGGTAAAATTGGTGACCACGACTGACTGATTTTACGACTATTGCGATGTCACGTATGACTATAATGGTCAGGCTCCATTCCAGTCACAGAATGAGGACTATCTCTATAAGGAAGGCTAATTTAAGCATAAATTAGATGTTACATTATTCTAATATGAATCAGACCCAGATTTCATCCCAGTTGCTAACTTTAAGTGAGTTCTTATTGGGAAAATAATAATTAGGGAGTAATTCTGCAACCTCTTTAACTAGAGAAGTGCATGCAAATGTAGATGTAGCATAGAGAGTGGTAGCGTGTACAGTCAAAATTGTTTTAGAAGTTGGTGGTCCCTGCTGTGAACAATTGTAATGAAAAACAGAAACTGGAGGATTAAAGCTGTTTCCTTTAAGTTACACTGATTTTTTTTTTTTACATGCATTTGCAGCGATTAACAGAATAAAAGTAAATCCTAGCCTTTAGGAACATGTTCGTTTCTAAACAATCCAGGTTTCTAAACAAATGAAATGAAAACGTAACAAATTACAGGATAGTGGCAGATAGCATGACTGAGGAAAGCACTGATTAAAATGTTCAGTTTGAAGCTGCTATGTTCAGAACCCTAAATTGGGGGTTCAGGGTTGTTTTTTTTAAGAGAAATCTATAGATTAGATTTGGAACATGATGGCTCAGTGGCTAAGACACTGAGCTTGTTGATCAGAAGATCGGCAGTTCAGCGGTTCGACTCCTTAGTGCCGTGTAACAGAGTGAGTTAAATTATACAGGGTAGTAAAAACTGAGAGAGAGTGTGAGGAGCTCCAGAGGGATCTCTTGACACTGGGAGAGTGGGCAACCCAATGGCAAATGAGCTTCAACATTAGTAAGTGCAGAGTGATGCACATTGGGGCAAAAAAACCCAACTACATCTATAAACTGATGGGGTCTGAACTCCTTGCAACTAACCAGGAAAGGGACCTGGGTGTCCTGGTGGACAGCTCAATGAAGGTGTCAACCCAGTGTGCCGCAGCAGTGAAAAAAGCAAACTCGTTGCTAGGGATCATTAGGAAGGGTATAGAAAATAACTCAGCAAGTGTCATTTTGCCTCTTTATAAATCTATGGTGAGGCCCCATCTGGAGTATTGTGTACAGTTCTGGTCACCATACGTTCAGAAGGATATGATGGAAATGGAAAAGGTGCAGAGGAGGGCAACCAGAATGATGAGGGGGCTGGAACACCTTCCTTACCATCTGAGGCTGCAACGGCTGGGCCTCTTCACTCGAGGTGACCTGACTGAAGTCTATAAAATCATGCACGGTGTGGACAAAGTAGAAAAGGAAAAACTGTTTTCCCTATCGCACAACCCTAGAACTAGGGGGCACTCCATGAAACTTTTGATAGCTAGACCTCAAACAAATAAGAGGAAGGCCTTTTTCATCCAGAGGATCACTGGTCTATGGAACTCCCTGCCAGAAGTGGTGACAGCTGTCAGCCTCAACACCTTTAAGAAAGGATTAGAGGAGTTCATGGAGAACAAGAGTATCAATGGCTATCATTATGGATGCCTAAGGACAACCTCCGGGTTGGAGAGATAGGCAGAATATCTCTCAATGCCATTTGCAGGGAATCATAAGCAGGTGAAGACATCTGCTTGGGAATACCCTGAAGCAAATGGGGAGCCACTGTGTGAGACAGAATGCTGGACTGGATGGGCTGTGGCCTGTTCCAGAAAGGCTGTTCTTATATTCTTATGTACTTCTCCCAGATTCTGGCAACCTAGCAGAAAAAAATGCAGGTAGAAAAATAGGAACCACCTTTGGTGGGAAGGGAACAGTGTTCCATGTGCTTTCGACATTTAGTCATGCCAGCCACATGACCATGGAGATGTCTTCGGACAGTGCTGGCTCTTTGCCTTTGAAATGAAGATGAGCACCTTCCCCTAGAGTTGGGAATGACTAGCACATATATCTGAGGCGAACCTTTACCTATAGATTACTGTCCAAATCTCCAAACCGAATATTCAGATCAAACTGGGAGACTCCAAAGAAATCCATTCAACAATTCAGAATAATGTTTGTCTGTGTACAAGACTACTTTCTCCCAAACCAATTCAGAAAATGGAATTGTTCTAGTGCAGTGATGGCTAACCTTGTTGTTGTTGGGTGCCAAAACTGCAAGGGCGCATGCACAATAGCGCACATGCGTGCCGGCACCCATAATGCAAAGCACGCCCCCACATGCACATGCGTGCACACACACACCCCCCACGCGTGCCACACTGCTCGCCTGCAAGCTGAGCTTGGTATTTCTTCTGGGGAGGGGGGAGTCCGTTTTCGCCCTTCCCAGGCTCCAGGAAGGCCTCCAGAGCCTGGGGAGGGTGAAAATGGCCTCCCTTAGCCCTTCCAGAAGGCTGAAAATCAGCTGGCCGGTGTGTGCACACGTTCTGGAGCTGACGGCTCGCATGCCAGCAGATGTGGCTCCACGTTCCACCTGTGGCACGCGTGCCATAGGTTCGCCATCACACTTCTAGTGGTTCAGCCAATGACCCCACCTTGACTGATAATACAAATGAGATCTGAGCCAATTTGCAACTTCAAGGGATAGAAAGGTTCTTATTTCTGACTCACTAGCCTATCACACAGGCTGATTGCGAGAAGAGAAGAACAAATTATGTATGTAATTACTAAGACTGATGGAGAAAGTTTGTCAAACAACTAATAACACTAGTAATTAAAATACATGGCTCATATGGAGACACAGTCTGAATCCAAAGTGGAGGGAAAATCAAGAAAGCTTTTATACCCACCCCCCACCCCCCAATAGCTTCGCCAGTTGTGATTAAAAAGAAGAATCCAGTTTTTGACGCTAATCATGGTCCTCTATTTGAATATTGAATTATGCTTTGGGAGAAGACATATTTTCTGTCTCTCACACTCTTCATTTCTGTTTCATTTTTATGTCTGAAAAACCTGGGGGGGGGGAGGAAATATCTTGTTTATTTTTTGGTGTCTACTGTGCACCACAAAACACAGAGGTTGATTGCAGTGTGATCTTCTTGCTCAGGAAGGAAAGATCTGATCTTGTAGATTTATTTGGTGATCTTGTAGAATATTCACTCCAGACCAGCATGTTCATTGGTGAAGGAATTTGTGTATAGCCAAAGCCAAGACCTTCTCTAATGTTTTGTAAATGTGTAGTGAGAACAATTAATCCATTGAACAGCTGGCTTTCCAGAGTTGTGGATGCTCTATTACTGGAGGTTGCTTGGCTGCTTGAGATGTAATTAGACATGTAGTTTCATTTCCACATTCTATAGCTCAAGAGATTCATGACCTGTTTCAAACTGAAGGACATCCTTGTCCTTTGTGGCAAGTTGGAAAGGGCGGCCCTAAAGAAGAGAGGGTCAATCTATTCTCCAAAGCACCTGAAGGCGGAACAAGAAGCAATGGATGGAAACTAATCAAGGAGAGAAGCAACCTAGAACTAAGGAGAAATTTCCTGACAGTAAGAAAAATTAACCAGTGGAACAACGTGCCTCCAGAAGTTGTGGAGGCTCCAACACTGGAGGATTTTAAGAAGAGATTGGGCAACCATTTGTCCAAGATGATATAAGGACTCCTGTCTTCATAGGGGTTGGGAAGGACCTTTAAGGTCCCTTCAGTCTTTATTCTGAGCCTTCTTACCCTACTGTAATTTTCTCTAACCTGCTGCCTTTTAGATGTATTGATTTTTAGTTCTCATAATGTCTCAAAGCTGCTTTTTCCAAAAGGCAGCTGAACTTTCTTTGTTTTTTCTTGAAGATGTTTTGTTTCTCATGTGAGAAGCTTCTTCAGAACTGGAAAACAAGCAAACAAAGGAAGTCCAGTTGCTCTTTCGAAAAAGCACCTTTGTGTCAACCAGGACCTGGATGACTGAGAATCTCCATAGACATTCTCTCCATAATCTTACAACTAAAGATTCTTTTGCTGAAGATTAAGGATCATGACTCTAAAGGCCGCAGCAGCTTCATCCTTTCTTAGAGATTAGGTCCAGAAAGATAAGGAATACCAATAAGCAAAAGAATTTAAGAGGCTAGTGTAATAAACCTTCCTGGAACAAAGTTAGCATGGCAAAGGTGAACATTGCCTCACCAATCCTTTAAAGAGATTTCTTTTCTTTGAGAGTGTCATGGATGGAAATCACCCTATCAGTTTTGTTTACTTGGCTTTTCAAAAAGCCTTTGACAAAGTTCCTTATCCTGATTTTATGAATTACTAAGTGGTAAAGAAACAGAAAGCATGGTATCAAAATTAATGTTTTGTTTGTTTTTAACTAGGGAGGTGGGAGACTAAGAAGTGGAGTCTATCAATGGTCTGGGTTGGGATCAGTTCTTTGAAACTTCCTCTTTAACTGTCTTGATGTAAACTGACAATGAGCTGACTGAGTTTACAGATGATACAAGCTTATTCAAGATGATAAACATCTAAAATATTTCTGAAAGCCAATAAAGGAGAATATTTGTAGCTCAGGGCTGAAATAAGGATTCTTTGATATTCTCTGCGCTTGGTCGTTCTCTTGCACTGATGATGTAGCCTAGTTTGGGTAATGAAATATCTGCAAGAAAATAACCAAGCTCACAGAATATCAAGGAACCCTTATTTCTGGAAGCTCTGTAAAGATCTCTAATTTGGGACAACTGTCAATGAAATGATCAGGGTTGTTGTTGTTGTTAGTTGTGAAGTCATGTCCTACCCATTGTGAACCCATGGAGAACATTCCTCCAGGCCTTCCTGTCCTCTGCCATCCTCTGGAGTCCATTTAAGCTCACGCCTATTGCTTTGGTGACTCCATCCAGCCACCTCCTTCTCTGTCATCCCCTTCTTTTCTTGCCCACAATCTTTCCCAGCATGAGGCTCTTCTCCAGGGAGTCTTTCCTTCTCATTAGGTGGCCAAAGTCTTTGAGTTTCCTCTTCAGGATCTGGCCTTCTAAAGAGCAGTCAGGGTTGATCTCCTCTAGGATGGACTGGTTTGATCGCCTTGCAGTCCAAGGGACTCACAGGAGTCTTCTCCAGCACCAAAGGCCTCAATTCTTTGGCTCTCAGCCTTCCTTATGGTCCAATTTTCACAGCCATACATTGCAACTGGAAAAACCATAGCCTTGACTGTACACACTTTCGTTGGCAGAGTGTTGAGCTGTCGTTAACTGACTACAAAAAAGATACAGGGATCATAGTGGGTAGGTCAATGAAGGTGTAGCTTAACGATCAGCTGATCTGAAAAAGGCAAATTCCATGCCAGGAAAGAGATTGGAAATCAAAATGCCAAGATCCTAATGTTTTTGTACTAAACTTATTGTATGCCCCTACTTATACAAATCATACAAAACTAAAATGTTTGAAATACCCTATCTTGATGGGGGGTGGGGGGTGGCAACGGGAGTCATAATAAAGGAAAATAAAGCCATCCCTAGCAAGGAGAAAATAAACAGAGAAAGTTGTTCCTGCCTATTCATAAAGCATTAGGGCCCCTGGCTATCCAGTAAAAAGATTAGAAAGAGGTTTAGAAATTAGTTATTTGTATAGTACAGAATCACTTGTGGAATCCATGACCAGAAGGCATGGGGATGGCCACTCACTTGGCTGGCTTTAAAAGTGGGGGTGGATAAATTTGTGGATGCCAGATTTATTAAGAGCCACTGGCCTTGAAGACTTAACATTGTCTCCAGGTAGCGTTGGCGTATCTCCAACTATTGTACCATTTTTAGGGGAAAGGGGCCTGCATCCCTCCCCTGCTTGTGAGCACTGCTAAGGCAGGGGTATCAAACTCAATTTCATTGAGGGCTGCATCAAGGGCTGTGTTTGACCTTGGGGGAGGCTGGGGTGGATGTGGCCGGGGTTGGCATGGCCATCTCAACATCACTTGCCAGTGAAAATGGGCTCCCTACCTCCGTTTTTGGCTGCAACTGCCTCCTGCAACCCTCTGGCGGTGAAAATGGAGCTCAGGGGGGTTGCACGCAGCCCTCCTGAGTTCCGTTTTTGGTTGCAACAGGCTCCTGCAACCCTCTGGCAGTGAAAATGGAGCTCGGGGGTTGCACACAGCCCTCCTGAGCTCCGTTTTTGGCTGCAACTGCCTCCTGCAACCCTCTGGCAGTGAAAATGGAGTTCAGGGGCGTTGCCTGCAGCCCTCCTGAGCTCTGTTTTTGGTTGCAACAGGCTCCTGCAACCCTCTGCCAGTGAAAGAGCTCGAAAGGGCCAGTGTATGTGCCACATCCATTTTTGCCCTTCACTATTTCTAGGGGCAGCCCTGCAGGCCAGATCTAAATACTCCGTGGGCCAGATCCAGCCCCCCGGCCTTGACTTTGACATTCCTGCCCTAAGATATCTGGTTGACCACTGGCAGAAATAAAGGGCTGCCTTCAAGTGGATTCCAGTCTGATAATATAATGTAAGCTGATCTTACATTTTTCAGGCTATAGAACCCAAACTGAAAACTCTTGCAACACACTGGCTGATTTCATACACTGTACTAAACCACCATGGGGGATGTCTATTTTCTTTTGAGTTAGTGGGCTAATCATTGAGATTGCTCATTAATGATTTATAGAGTAGTTTATGTGTACACTATTAGTACACATGAGCTGTGAAATTTTAAAGTCTTCAACAAGTTTAGAATGCAATCAAACTTGGGAATGTTTCCATGCAAAACAAGATCCTTAAGACTGAGTGACGGTACATTCCCTCTTATAAATTGTCTCTGCAGACAAAAGACATTTGCAAATGTTTAATGAGCAAACTTCCCTCATCACTTCTTAATGTCTTAGTCTCGTTAGTCAGCTAATACATAGTTATATTTTGGATGTTTTACTCTACAAACGCAGATACTTCTTATTGTTTCCAAGATTTTTTTTAAAAAAATGTTGAATTGGAATAAGATTCCCTAATTATGCTAAAGTTCTGCATAGCTTTCCTCCCAGTCCATTCCAAGCTCTGATACATCATTCCGTCATATAAACAAGTCAGAGGTTGACATATAGGTTGTTCTTTCAGACAAAGAAATCCTGGGAACAAGCCACCATCATAGCAATTTGGTGGGAAAATATAGTCTCAGCAGGAGCTTACATGGTCCAGTTCCCTCCGGGTGAACTGAACCTACAGATTTCCTATCCTAACAGGGAATTCTAGCAGCTGTAATCTGTACAAAGCTGGAGAACACCCACTTGGGAAAGAGAAAGCTCAATTATATAGGACTGAATATACCAACTGCACCAAGCCTTCCAGTCCCAGTTGGCTGTGCTCGAATTTGTTTTTATGTTTATCTTTTAATGTGGAGTTTTATATCTGTTGTTTTTTATCTGTTGTTTTATTGTTGTACGCTGCTCGGAATGGCTTTTTTGTGTGTGAGATGGACAGCTATACAAATTTGATTAATAAGTAAAGGAATGAACGAACGAATGAATGATCATCATCATCATCATTTAACGACCCCATAATCCCTTGTGGGGTGGAGTATGGGCAACTGAACAGAGCTAGTGTTTACTGGACCGATGCCCTTCCTAACATCAATGCAATGAATGAATGAATGAATGAATGAATACTAAACCATTGACTGCCTCTCCTGAGTTACATCTACCAGGCCTGCAAGAGTGTGAAAGCAGGGCATGTTTTAGATCCCATCTATTAAGGAAATATAGCTGATGGGACCTAGAGGCCTGTGGCCTTACCTGTGGCCTTACTCTCAAGTCGACTTCTGTTCTTTAGCTGTTCCCTTTGTCTGGCAACTCTGTGCATGCACACATTGGGAACAGGCTCCAGCTGTTCTTCTGCCTCACTGATGTCTGACTCTGAAGGCAGCTGATAACTGTCAGACAGCCTTGGCCCCTTCTCTGCCTCCGACACAGAGCCCTCCTCAGAGCCTTCCCCAGACTCCAGGACTGGCCCAGGTTCCTCCCCAACCTCCTCGCTGTCCGAATCTGCTGCCAGCTCTGCTGGTGGGCCACAGCAGTGGGCTTGAGAATGCAAGCCTCCCGTCTCCTTTTGCACAGGTGTAGCTGGACGTCACGTGTGGGCGAATGCGTGTTTACTAGCCAGCTGACTCACTCCGCGGTTTGCCAAGTCCAAGTCCTTCTCCTGCTCTGACTGCATGCCCAAGGCACGCAGGACTCATTCGAAGGCGCTCTCCGCCTGCCTTTCATCTCCTCCTTCCCTCTCCACCCCCCTTCCTACTCCAGCTCCACTCCCCATGTCAGCTTACTTACTCATCTGGAGGGCTGGGCCCGCTGGCCTCTTGAATCAGTTCGCATCAGCCAGCAGGAGCCAGGCGGAGGAAAAATCTCATGACAACTCTTGGAAGGGGGGGAAAAATTCTCAAAAGAGAGATTTTCCTTGCGGTCATGAAGACAACCCCCCCCCCCCCGCCCTCCTCTCGAGGTGCTTAGTTTCTCAACCGCTGGGGGACTGAAGCCAGCCAAGGCAGCTGTGAGAATTCCCAGTGCAGACTTTCCCCTGATTGGTAGAGTTTTCAAACTGTGGAACCGCTGACCCTAAGACTAGCAAGGCCGATTGTGGCAGGGCTGGGGGGTAGCAAAAGTTTGTTTTCTTTCCCTTCTTCTTTGCTTTGAGGAGGAGGAGGAGGGGTGTGTGTGTGTGTGTGTGTGTGTGTGTGCCGAGGGGAATGAAAGGGAAACCCATCTCCTCCTCACACTGTGTCCCAAAACATGTGGGATGGATCGCACACAACTCGCTTTGTAGTGGCCACCTGGCTTGTTTTGAACACCGCTGAGAGGTAGCACGTGGGGGCTTGCAAAGATTCCCCCCCTCCCAAAAAAAAAAGTAGAACAAGAATAAGGTTTTCCTCTGCATTCCCAGCAGTGCTTCTGAATCAAGGGTCTGGCAAGCGCCCGAGGCAATTCTAGCCAAACAGCCCTTGGGTATTTTAAAAAATGTTTTTCCTGAATAAGTAAGGCAACATCCAAAAAATTTGGGTCATGGTACCTGCCTGCCAAATGGTCTGTTCACCGTCTGTCTGTCTGTCTGTCTGTCTGTCTGTCTGTCTGTCTGTCTGTCTGTCTGTCTGTCTGTCTGTCTAATCTATTTATTTAATTTAATCTAATTTAATCTAATCTAATCTGTCACATCGCATCACATCATATCACGTATCATATATCATCATATCACATCCGTCCAGGGGTGGGACCCTCCTGGTTTAACAACTGTTTCAGTGATCGTGTGATTTGTGTGCAAATCAGCTGAGAAGATAAAAATAGGAAAATTGGGCAGGTGGGCCATCTGATCCTCAGGGCGAACTGGTTCACTCGAACCAGTCCAAACCGGTAGACTCCATTCTATCTATCTATCTATCTATCTATCTATCTATCTATCTATCTATCTATCTATCTATCTATCTATCTATCTATCTATCTATCTATCTATCTATCTATCTATCTATCATTTCTTCTGTCTGTCTGTCCACCTGCCTGCCTGCCTGCCTCTCTCTCTCTCTCTCTCTCTCTCTCTCTCTCTCTCTCTCTCTCTCTCTCTCCATCCATCCATCCATCCATCCATCCATCCATCCATCCATAGCATATACTAGCATATACCATATATACCATATACCATATGTATCAATCTGTCTGTCTGTCTGTCATCTATCATCTATCACCCCCTAATCTCTATTTCCATAGTCTGTTCAGGTAGCTTTCACCTTTCCTTCCTATGCTCCTTTTTCTCTCTTCTGTTTCCCTTTTTGTTTTAAATTTTGGTTTATTTTCACTTTCTCATTCCTTGCTTTATCCATGTTTCTCTTCACTCTCTTGCAAGGAGAGCAGAAAGTGCCAGCTCCTCCTCCTCTCTGGACTTGGAAGTAATGAATCACAGAGTCTGTAGAAGGGCTTTGCCCAGTCTAGTGCTTTCCAAGTCTGTAGGGACTGTGAATTTCAGAATTCCAGTCAAGCATTGATCACTCAGATAAGCCAGGATGATTTGCCTTTACACTGAATCAAAGGCTCCAGGTAAGCAAAAAAAAACCCCTCCACTTGATTGTTGACAGTCCATTTTCAAATGGGGATTAGCTTTTGACATTTTTGGACTTAAATCTTCCTTGCAAAGCAGAATGCTATGGGTGTTTTTAAATTAAGGTTGGAGCAACTCAGGTTTAAACTCCCACTCAGTTACGAAACTTTTTTAGTAGCTTGGAACAATCCATTCATCTTGTTTGAAGTGACCTCAGAGAGCTGTTGTGAAGGAGTGGCAACTGCAATTATGAAAGTTGCTTAAAAGTCCACCTAGGCATAGAAAATATTTTCTTCACCCTCTCCCTTCACTTTTCTACACTCTGTTGAGATTCTTTCCATGACTGGAATAAACACATGTCAAACTATTCTCCAAGGCACCTGAGGGCAGGACAAAAAGCAATGGGTGGAAACCAATCAAGGAGAGAAGCAACTTAGAACTGGGGAGAAATTTCCTGACAGTTAGAACAATTAACCAGTGGAACGGAAATTGCCTCCAGAACTTGTGAATGCCCCAACACTGGAAGTCTTTAAGAAGATGTTGGATAGCCATTTGTCTGAAATGGTATAGGGTTTCCTGCCTAGGCAGGGGGTTGGACTAGAAGACCTCCAAGGTCCCTTCCAACTCTGCTATTGTATTGTATTGTAAACATGCATAAATGTGTAAGCAAATATCCTGGTGTTAAATGTGGATGAGCCTTCCTGGCAGTGCCTACTTATATTGTGGTCATGGGTGCATTCTCCTGGCTTCCCGTCAGGGAAGAACCAATGGTGGTGACAACTAGATTCTTTCTCTGGGAAGGTAACCGCTGCCTGTCCATGCCAAAGAATGCCTATGATCCATGTCACCTTGTCCAAAGCAGAAGAAGCCCTACCGCTCGCCGTATGGTTCCCATGTGTTTGGCAAGGGGCAACGGTGGACTTTGCTCAAGGCCAGTCACTTAAAGAAGGGAGCAAAGAGAGATGGGAAGACCTTGGCTTCCAGTCAAACCAGCGCTGGGAATTTCCTCTTAGGACGGGTGAGTGAATGACTTGGGAATTCGATAGCAAGAGGAGCAAGGACTTCATTCAGAAGTGGGTAGGTCCAATGTACACTTCTGTCCCTTCTATTGTTGGTCAACGAAGGGCTTGGACACTGAGAACATCAGGGATTTTGAGAGCAGATTGTAGGTCCTTCTCATAAAATGAATGCAACCTTTAAAAGGTTAAGAGATGATGGATAAGGAGAAAATATATTAATAAAATGGGAAAACACTAATAGGGAAAATAGGTGTGTGTGTGTGTGTGTTAGGTTTTGAGCTAATAAATAAATAAACAAGGGAGACTAGGATAGATCTATTTTGAGCTATGTAGCTCTCATCAGCTAGCCATACCCTTACTGGGATTCGAACCAGGGAAGTATTTATTACATGTGGAACAGTTGTAATTGCCACTAGACTACTGGTTCTTATCCTGATCAGCTGAGACAGGGGAATAAATATATTCTGGTAAGCCCCAATTAAGGGAGGAAGCATTCTGCTTTCCTTTTCTGTCTTTCGGCTCATCACCAGAGACCATGCAGACAGAAAGCTATTTGTTTCATTGTCTTTTGTTTCCATGTGTGTTAGGTTTTGTGTATATACATACACACACACACACACACACACACATGGAGCATAAGACGCACCAGAGTATAAGACGGGGAGGGAAAAAAATTCTGCCTACTAGGTATGCGTCTGGTTAGCATCCTTAGTCTGGTCAGCTAGTTTTGAGTGCGAGGGATAAATTTTATTTTATTTTATTTAATTCAAATTTATACCCCGCACCTTCTCCAAAAAGGACCTAGGGCGGCGCACAGGAAATTTAAAACAGTCCAAATATAACAAAAATACAAAATTTTAAAAAACTATTAAACCCATACCCTGTGCTAAAATAGTATAAAATCCCCCGAATTAAAATCTATCTAAAAACAGTCAGAACGGGAGGTTATGCTAGGTCGGCTTGTTGGAAAAGGTGCATTTTAAGACGCTGGCGGAAGAGGCGGAGGTCTGAGATGGTGCGTAATTCGGGGGGCAAGTCGTTCCAGAGGGTAGGGCCCGCCACAGAGAAGGCCCTTCCCCTGGGTGTCGCCAACCGGCATTGCCCGGCTGACGGCACCCTGAGAAGGCCCTCTCTGTGGGAGCGGACCGGTCGAAGGGATGTATGGGGCAGAAGACGGTCTCGCATATAACTACGCCCCGAGCCATGGAGCGCTTTGAAGATGGTCGTCAAAAAACAGCTGGTAAAGCACAGCTGATCATAGGGAATAAATGAGAAAAGCAGGCAGAATAAATGAGAAAAGCAGGCAAAGCAGGGAAGATCACTTCACTCGTTAGCACCTCATTAGGGCTGGGGGGAAAAAAGCTCCGAAAAAGCTACTCAGAGTATAAGATGCACCAAAATTTTCAGCCGTGTTTGTGTGTGCAGGTGTAGATCTACACACAGATTGGTTGGCCATTTAAGACTGGGCCATAGCAACGCGTGGCCGGGAACGGCTAGTAAATAAATAAAAATAATAAAACGAATGCAATGGGAGGAACTTTCCTATTCCCTGGAAGGTTGTTGCGAAATATGTGACTGGTCACACTCATTAACCACAGACTGGGTGAGGTTCTTCCTTGTCATTTACTCTAACCTTAACCATCCTCTCCTTCCTTTCATTTAATCCTTTATATAGCTGGTGGATTTTTAACTTGTAAGAATATCCAAGCAGCTATGTGCTACCTGGAGCTATAAATATAAGAATGCTCAGGGGTGGCACTTCGTTTTGAATCTAAAAATCAAACAAATGGCCTTATATCTTACTCTGTGTGAACCATCTGTATTAGTATGGGAGAGAAAATTCTGATTAGGGTAAAACACTTGACTGGGTCAAACTCTATGAATATCTTCACCTCGTTTGCTAGTAATTTTGTCCCTGGCTTAGTGTCACACCTAAAATGGCTCATTGAACTGAAAAATGGAATAGAAGGAGAAGATAAGACAGCGTATCTTTCTTATCTTCTGGGTAAAATTATATTGCGCAAGTTTGTTTGCACAATATATTTACCCAATACCTCCATTTCCCTTGCCAAGTCCTTCCATTCTACTGTTAACAGTGTAGGTATGTACATATGTATGTTTATAGCATATCTATAAGCTGTATGTAGGCACTGTTAATGTAGGTATAGACAAATGTATGTTTGCAGCATATACAATACAATACAATAGCAGAGTTGGAAGGGACCTTGTAGGTCTTCTAGTCCAACCCCCTGCGTGGGCAGGAACTTTATACCATTTCAGACAAATGGCTATCTAACATCTTCTTAAAGACTTCCAGGGTTGGGGCATATCTATAAGTGTGTTCTGCATGTGCACACTTTGGAGAGCAGGCAACATAATTTCATTTTTAATGTGTGCCGGAATCCCACAGGAAAAAAAGGTTAGGTAAAGGTAAAGGTTGCCCTCGCACATATGTGCTAGTCGTTCCCAACTCTAGGGGGTGGTGCTCATCTCTGTTTCAAAGCCGAAGAGTCAGTGCTATCCGAAGACGTCTCTGTGGTCATGTGGCCGGCATGACTAAACGTCGAAAGCGCACGGAACGCTGTTCCCTTCCTACCAAAGGTGGGCCCTATTTTTCTACTTGCACTTTTTACTTGCTTTTGAACTGATAGGTTGGCAGGAGCTGAGACAAGTAACGGGAGCTCACGCCATTACGCGGCACTGGGGATTCGAACTGCCAAACTGCCAACCTGTCTGATGGACCAGCTCCGTGTCTTAGCCACTGAGCCACTGCGTCCTTCAGTAAGGTTACCTTATCTTAACAAGAATATGCAAGGGCATGTTTCAGTATTGGGACGATGTATTCTGACAGTATTCTAATCTACAATACATTAATACCACATTTTGTACTTCTTGATAACTAAATAAGAATGTGGCCTTTCTTTGTTTCTCCTTTGGACATGCAAAGCTTGGCCTCTTCCATTTTTCTCTAACCACAGGTTAGAGACGCCAGATGAGCTGGTGTTCTGGCAGAGATAAACCCTTTGGGTGGTTTCTGGCTACCACAGCACAAGTTGGAGAGATGCAGTTCCCAAGCTGCTGCTGACCTTCCTGTTAGTCTAACCATCTGGGAGGCCCCATTCCTGCAGTGGTTTACTCTAGTTCTCCAGTGAAACAATTCAGCCTCCCTTTTTTTCCTAAACGAATCATGGAATAACTTCTGGGGTTTTGCCGTGAAACCACATTCACCCTACAGTTTAGAAGCCTTCTCTTCTAAAGGACTGTTGGGTGTCTAATGTATCCTATTGTTCTGACTTAGGCTTCCCAAGAGCATGAAGCAAACTCCTTTTTCTCGACAAAAAACCCTTTTATTAATTTGTTGTGAATTCTGCTCGTTCACATCCAGCGAAGTTTTTCGGGGGAGGATTCACAGTCCTTCTCTGGCTTGGAGAGCTGTCTTACCGATATCTGCAAAACCTGACAAGGAGTCTCAGAGAGTCACGAACCAATTAAGTGGACTAATTGTCTCCTGCAATTATTTCCTCTGGAAGGGACATTCATCGTCCACCTGTGACCTTACTCCCAAGTTGACCCCTGTTCTTTAGCTTCATCTGGCAATTGCACATGCCTTCATCTGGCAATTGCACATGCACACACTGGGAACAGGCTCCAACTGTTCATCTGCCTCACTGATGTCTGACTCCGAAGGCAGCTGATAACTGGCATAGGGCCCTGGCCCCCTCTCTGCCTCCGACACAGAGCCCTCTTCAGAGCCTTCCCCAGACTCCAGGACTGGCCCAGGTTCCTCCCCAACCTCCTCACTTTCCGAATCTATTGCCCGCTCTGCTGGCCACTGGAAGGCCACACCACCTATTTCTTTCTTGAGTCTTATTTACATTTGTACTTCTCTTTTCATTCTGCCCTTGGAATCTGTTAACAAGTTTAGCTGATCATTCCATCTTCCTTTTTAGTTTATTCTTTGGAGAAGGATTATAGCTATTTGGCAAGTTTAGAGAGAGGATTAGAGGAAGTTATCTTATGGGAAGTCGTGTGGAGGTGGAGAAGGGAGACAGGGGAAGTTTGAAGTTTATACCAAGAACGACTTGCTACGTAAGTACCAGGAATTTCAGGAAAACCTGCCCACCCTTAAAACAGCTTGAAAGTGTAGTGACAGCTTTAGTTAAATTTGGCAAATGCCATTGATTGTGTAAGTAGTAAGAAGAGTCACAGATACTTAGCACTAATCCTTCTTCCCACAGTTATGGTTTGCACATGATGCTAAGGGTTATTGTCCTGGGTTTTACCCCTGGCTTACTGAAGCTAGCAAAATGCCTGGTTCACATTGACAAATAAACCATCTTGTGGTGTGTTTTTTTTCAGTTTTGACTTTGGAATCAAACCATGGTTTGACTTCCAACCATGGTTTAGGCTTTGCAAGTGAAGAAAGCTGTGCTGCCTTTCACATACTATATCAAATCCCAGATTGTTTAAAGCTGAATAATTTGCCAACTGCAAACATGTTTTTTTTTTGGTTTTTCTTAATTCATAAACATTTGGAATGCAGTGTATTGTCAGGGCACATCATTTACAAAAAACAAACAAAGAAAGAACGAAAAGAAATATTAACACGTGTTAATAATGATAATAATAGTGTAACAGAATAATTTTAACTAGATTTCTCTTTATATTAGCTTATTTATAATGCTGCTAATTATATTAGCATATTTATAATCATAAACCATCTTTATATTTAATTCAAACATAGCAATAATCGCTCTTCATCTAATTCCTACCTCTTATCTCTAACTGCTCGTAAAGTCTATTCCATGTTAAGTAATATTCTGTGTGGTCCTTGACACCTTTCTGTTGGAAGAAAGCAAAGATGTATCTTTTATGCAAACTGCTTTGTACCTTAATATATTAATCTGGAGCTCCTAAGAACATAAGAACATAAGAATAGCCTTGCTGGAACAGGCCACAGCCCATCTGGTCCAGCATTCTGTCTCACACAGTGGCTCCCCATTTGCTTCAGGGTATTCCCAAGCAGATGTCTTCACCTGCTTATGATTCCCTGCAAATGGCATTTAGAAATATCCTGCCTATCTCTCCAACCCGGAGGATGTCCTTAGGCATCCATCATGATAGCCATGGATACCCTTGTTCTCCATGAACTCGTCTAATCCTTTCTTAAAGGTGTCGAGGCTGACAGCTGTCACCACTTCTTCTGGCAGGGAGTTCCATAGACCAGTGATCCTCTGGGTGAAAAAATACTTCCTCTTATTTGTTTGAGGTCTAGCTATCAAAAGTTTCATGGAGTGCCCCCTAGTTTTAGTGTTGTGCGATAGGGAAAACAGTTTTTCCTTTTCTACTTTGTCCACACCGTGCATGATTTTATAGACTTCAATCAGGTCACCTCTCAGGTGCCGTCGTTCTAGAGTGAAGAGGCCCAGCCGTTGCAGCCTCAGATGGTAAGGAAGGTGTTCCAGCCCCCTAATCATAAAGATGTTTACTTGAACATTATTCAATTTTCAGAGGTAATGCTATTCTTTAAAAAAAAAAATCTATGTATAGAGAATATGCATTTCAAAAATGGAAGGAATGTCATTGCCTAGTTTTTTCTCCCTATTGTTCTTGTTATATGATCATGGTTATAGAGAAGTATTTAATCATGAGTGATACTATCTGTCAGTTTGTTGCAGCAATCACATCCAGAAAGCACACCCAGGTAACTGATTCAGCAGGATTCATTAACTTCTCTTTATATATAATATAACACACAAGACACACAGTATATACAATACCAAGAGTGGTTCTTCCAACGTGATAAAGAGTTGAAACACAGGCAGGAGAGAGAACAGTTTCCAGTTTTAGTTCAGAGCTCAGACTAGGTTTTTTTTTTAGCTTTAGCACAGACTCAGAGCTACAGAGCTAAGCCACGCCCAGGCTCCAAAGTTTTTCAGCTCTCATTGGCTGACCTTGTTACTATGCTCTATTCCAGTTCATGAATATACTCTGACACTATCCTTCTGTATTTTTTCACAGTGTTGTGTCATATTGATAATAGTGTTAGGGTATTGGCTTAATTTTTTTCCAATAGACATCCAGGTGAAAGACACTAACAGGAATATACAGGCTTGATAATACTTCTGTTGAATTAATGGGCCATCGACACTAGTTTTCAAATCAGATTAGCTGAAATTAGATCACTGAACAGTGATAGCAATAGCACTTAGACTTCTATACCACTTCACAGTGCTTTGCATCCTTCTCTAAGCAGTTTACAGAGTCAGCCTCTTGCCCCCAACAATCTGGGTTCTCATTTTACCCACCTCAGAAGAATACAAGGCAATCCTTATGCAGGTAGATGCATTCAACTTGCTTCCAACTTGCTTCCAAGCAGCATGGAACTTGAAACTGAAACACTGCCCAGATTCATCACTTGATTGGCTGTTGCTAAACAACAATCTGTTTTTGTAGCTCTGGAGCAAAAACATGAATTCAAATCCCAAAGTTCTCCTCTGTTGCAACCCAGGTGAAAAATGAGCTGCCCCTTGCTGCTTCCCATAATGATGGGTTTCTAAAAGCACGTAATCGTCATATTTTTAGAAGAACATCATGGATGCAATAGGAACAACCAAATGAGCGAGGGCGTTTGTGGGAATTTACACATATGAAATTGTAGAACAACAGTCAGTAATTGGATATTACATTAAGCCATAAAGTCAGGGGTGGGCTTCAAAAATTGCAGCAAAAATGGATTCGCTGCCCCGTTGCTTGGTGGGCATGGCCATGGTGGGCATGGCTTAGTCAGCCTTCTGCACCATAGATGGGGAGAGACATTTTTTGCCCTCCCCAGGCTCTGGAGGATGAAAACTGGTTCCCCTGGGCCTCGGAGTCCCTCTGGAGGCTGGAAACTGGACTTCTGGACTTCTGGAACTTCTGGTAGGCCTGTTTTTTGCCCTCCCTGAGCCTCTGTGTGGATCCTGCCCTTACCTGGCATGATGAACAGGCCACGTGGAGACTCCTGGGAGAGGTGGGGTGGGGTGGGAGGGCCCAGCCAAGGGCAGGATTTAGGGGTTCCCCAAACTGGGCAGAATCCTCGCTAGATGATTGCCCAAACCGGTGTGAACCCCCAGTAGCCCACTTGCTAAAATACAATACAATACAATAGCAGAGTTGGAAGGGACCTTGTAGGTCATCTAGTCCAACTCCCTGCCTAGGCAGGAAGCCCTATACCATTTCAGACAAATGGCTCTCCAACATCTTCTTGAAGACTTGCAGTGTTGGAGCATTCACAACTTCTGGAGGCAACTTCTGTTCCACTGATTAATTGTTCTAACTGTCAGGAAATTTCTCCTCAGTTCTAAGTTGCTTCTCTCCTTGATGAGTTTCCACCCATTGCTTCTTGTTCTGCCCCCAGGTGCTTTGGAGAATAGTTTGACTCCCTCTTCTTTGTGGCAGCCCCTGAGATATCGGAACACTGCTATCATGTCTCCCCTGGTCCTTCTCTTCATCAAACTAGACATACCCAGCTCCTGCAACCGTTCTTCATATGTTTTAGTCTCCAGTCCCCTAATCATCTTGGTTGCTCTTCTCTGCACTCTTTCCAGAGTCTCCACGTCTTTTCTACATCGTGGCGACCAAAACTGTATGCAGTATTCCAAGTGTGGCCTTACCAAGGCACTATACAGTGGCATTAACACTTCACGTGATCTAGATTCTATCCCTCTGTTGATGCAGCCTAGAACTGTGTTGGCTTTTTTGGCAGCTGCTGCATACGGCTGGCTCATATTTAAATGGTTGTCTACTAGGACTCCAAGATCCCTTTCACAGTTACTGCTATTGAGCAATACTTTTATATTGTATTATATTTTACATTTTGTGCAGAACCAGCCAGTGTGTTTTGTACACCAGGATGGCATGCTATGCAAAACCAGACACTTGTCAATTATTTATCACACCTCGCTGAAAGAAGCAGTAGCTTACACAACCCAACGTGCCACAATGAAGCTACTTGTGAATAGCTTTAGCTACCCCTTCTCCTTTTCAGCTGAACCACAGGATTGCTTTGAACCCTGAACGAAGACAGTGAAGTACAGGTTCATACCGAAAATAACGCTTGGTTGAAATAATGGGGTTGATGTACTGGAGTAACCCAAAGCCAAGTGGATGGTTTATATGGTCCCAGCTGGGCACAACTAACGCTGTTTTGCAATTTTAAAAGATCGCAAGGTTGTCTGGATATATGCAGCGGTGGGCTTCGACTGGTTTAATAACCGGTTCAGTGCATGCACACTTTGCACGCAGTGTTCAAAACCCGCCCATTTTAAACTCTAAATCTTAACTTCTATCGCTGGGCCAGTGAGTAAAACAGCTGAGGCGCAGCAATCCACTGTGTGGTGCGAATCAGCTGAGCTGAAAAACATGGAAATATAGGACAGAATATGTCAGGAGTGGGTGGGTGGGGCCAACTGATCACCGGAACTACCGGTTCACCTCAACTGGTTCAAACCGGCTGAATCCCACCCCTGGATATATGCTCCATCACAAGAGGTGTCCAAGAAAAGATTGCGCAACCATTTGTCCGGAAAGGAATAATGACTCCTGTCTTGGGCAGGGGGCTGGCTTAGAAAAACTCCATACGGTTGGTTCTAATACCAACCATATGATTACGATTCTATGAATGCTGTAGAGTGGAACTTCTGGTCACAATCGTAATCCGTTCCAGGACTTTAGTCGCAACCTGATTTGGTTGTGCCCGGAAGTGAGACTGACTGCGCATGCACATACAAAAAGAAAAAAATGGCGAGGAAGGGGAATTAGATGCAACAGGAAAAATTGTCACCTAAGGATGAAGAGAAGGACCAGGGGAGACATGATAGCAGTGTTCCGATATCTCAGAGGGTGCCACAAAGAAGAGGGAGTCAAGCTATTCTCCAAGGCACCTGGGGGCAGGACAAGAAGCAATGGGTGGAAACTAATCAAGGAGAGAAGCAAGTTAGAACTGAGGAGAAATTTCCTGACAGTTAGAACAATTAACCTCTGGAACAGCTTGCCTCCAGAAGTTGTGAATGCCCCAACCCTGGAAGTCTTTAAGAAGATGTTAGATAGCCATTTGTCTGAAATGATATAAGGTTCCTGCCCACGCAGGGGGTTGGACTAGAAGACCTACAAGGTCCCTTCCAACTCTGCTATTGTATTGTATTGTATATGTCTGCGATCAGAGTGAAACCTTTAGCGGATTTTTTGATCGGCACCCGATTTGGTCATGTTCAGAAGCATTTGTGACCCGAGGTTCTACTGTACATAGTTACAGAAAAAAATCACCTGTTGTGTGTATTTAAATGGCCACTCAAGACGTGTAGAAGTGGATATAGTCGGGAAAGGTAGCAAACTTCAACCAGGAACAATCGAGTGGTGGGAAGGCAAAATCCTTGACAGTCCTTTGGGGGGGGGGGGTGCATAAATGCACCCATTTCTTCTTCTTTTTTTAAAATGAACATCTGGATGCTTCTCCACCTCCCTTACTCCCACCTCCCTCTTCTAACTGTGTGAATGCTGAGAGAGCCTTAATTGAAACAGGCCCATATTGGCTCTTGTTTCCTGCGTGGGAGTGAGAGTCAGGCCTTTGTGAAAACAGTTCAAAAGTGCAGACAAATTTCAGCGAATCCTGCCTAAATAAATGGGACGAGGGGCGCTCAGCGAAGTTCATTTGCTCAAATGTTTTCTCTCTCTCCTTACCATCTTTACCCCTAACCACAGATCTTAACGGATAATATTTTTCACCTGGATGATGTTTTTTCCGAGGTGAGGCGATATGCTTCTGGTTGGAGCCTTTCACTGTGGTAAATTCCCACAGAAGTTCCTCCCCCCTTCTCTCTTTCTCTTTCTCTCTTTCTCTCTCTCTCTCATTTTCAATCTGCCTATGTCCCTCATGGAGGGATACAAAAGATGAGGGACCCTCAAGGTCAGGAGCATTCAACCGTGGCAACTCTAAGACTTGTGGACTTCTAGTTGAAGCTTCATCCCTGGAAGCTTTCAAGAAGAGACTGGACTGCCATCTGTCAGAAAAGGTGTAGGGTCTCCTGCTTGGGTGGGTGGGGGTGTACTAGATGACCTACAAGGTCCCTTCCAACTCTTGTCAATCTGTCATCCTAGAAATCCACTGACATTATGCCAGCCTTCAGGAGCAAATGGAAGGTCTGCTCTTAGAGACCCAAGCATTGTTTGCAGTTGTTAGCTAGTCTCATAAGCAGCTGATCTAGGCTAATTTAACCTCTCTACGACAGTGTTTCCTAACCTGAGCTATTTTTAGAGGGGTTGTCTTTAACCATCCATATATTATTAATAATTCATGAGTTATAAGCCACAGTTGCTGGAACATGGAAAACCCAAACCAAGCAAACTATTTTGTGCAGGGGTGAAATTCAGCAGGTTCTGACAGGTTCTGGAGCAGAAATTTTGAGTAGTTTGAGGACTGGCAAATACCATCTCTGGCTAGCCGGGAGTGGGGAGGGACTGGGGATTTTGCAGTATCCTTCCCCTGCCATGCCCACCAAGCCATGCCCACAGAGCTGGTAGTAAAACAATTTGAATTTCACCACTGTCTTTGTGGCTTAATTTGATATGTGAATCTGGCCACAGAGTTCTTTGCGTCAGTCATCCCTCTTATGTTGCATCAGGTCTCTCTCTGTGATGGCTTAAGAGGTAGCAGATATGGCCACAGTGTTGGCAAGAGTGACATTTTGCTTCTCTTGAAGTCAATAGTGCGCTTGACCTCTGACCTTAGTGGTTATCCATCAGATCTTCAGACAGGAAGGGAAGCAGAAGAGGCGCCCAGGTCAGTCAACTCCTGTTGTGACCAGTCTCTACTGGACATCAATTTTGGACTAGCTACTGTGTAAGGTACTACAGAGGAACAAGGGCACCATAGATTTTTTTCTTTTCATGAGGAACAACTAGAATTGGGATTTTCATTTTATATAAGACAAGATGGAGAGGAACATCTTCACTTCTTACTGCCACATGAGCTTCAAATGTTGCTTAAATTACCATGATTTGGATTCTCATACTGTTTTAAAGCAGGGGTAATGAAAATACGATTCTCCACAACTCAACAGCAACTTAGCCATCATAGTCAAAATGGAACAGATATGAGGAGTGCTCAGTCATAAACAATGTTGGAAATTATCACTGAGAGAGTTTTGAAGTTGCTAAACCACAACATGGAGAATATCAGGGTCCCTATCTCATTTTAAAGTTGACTATGTTGCTATTGGACTTTTTAAATTTGCTTGTAAAACTCAACAGAGCTATTTTATTACTGCCATATATTCTAGGTACCTATTCTAAGTACATAAATTACCTATTTCACAATGGAATTCTTACACACAAGGATATTAAGTTGGTAAAAAAAAAACAGAAAAGCAATGTTTTGTTTGAGAAAGGAAATATTTGAGAGCTTTTTCTGTTTAATATGGTCTTCAAAACATTGGTCATAAGTTTGTAACAGATATATTGCATATGCTCATATTAAACTGTAAGCTGTATTTGGTTTGGGTTTAATATATTGTGTGATTCTAATCATCATGGGGACGTGGTGGCTCAGTGGGTAAGACGTTGAGTTTGTTGAACAGAAAGGTGGGCAGTTCGGTGGTTCGAATCCCTAGCGCTGCGTAACGGAGTGAGCTCCCATTCCTTGTCCCAGCTTCTGCCAACCTAGCAGTTCGAAAGCATGTAAAAATGCAAATAAAAAAATAGGAGCCACCTTTGGTGGGAAGGTAACAGCATTCCATGTGCCTTCGATGTTTAATCATGCTGTCCACGTGACCATGGAGATGTCTTCAGACAGTGTTGACTCTTTGGCTTTGAAACGGAGATGAGCACCACTCCCTAGAGTCGGGAATGACTAGCACATATGTGCGAGGGGAACCTTTACATTTACCTTTATATCTTCTATGCAAAAACGTTAAAAGCACAACCTGATTCACTAACATAGGTGAATAAAGTATAATCCTAGGACACTAATTGGTATACTAATTGGTATACATTTACGCCCTAGTATAGGGGTCTGCAAAGTCGGCTCTTTTAAGACTGGTGGACTTCAACTCCCAGAATTCCCCAGCCAGCTATGCTGGCTGGGGAACTCTGGGAGTTGAAGTCCACCAGTCTTAAAAGAGCCGACTTTGCAGACCCCTGCCCTAGTATATTACGCATTGTGTGAATCCAACCGTTTTAATTTTATCCAAAACACTATTAAACAAATCATTATTTCATGTCTTCAGATAATTATTTGATTATGATGTTAATTATTTAAGGTGTCCTTTGATGTCTCTTATTACATATCGGACTTCACTAAACGTATACTAAATTCTGGTAATTCTGTTAAATGTGGCCTAGAAATAATTAGTTGTGTTTCTTCAGTTAAGCCAGCCTTCGTTTTCTCCTTTGAAGTCAAAATCTGTGGGGTTATTTGTGCTGGTTCTCCGTATTGCAAAATATCATTATACTGCTACTCTGTTTTGTTGATCATGAGTGAAATTTGAACTGTTTAGACAGCAATCTGGGTTGGAGTAGCATCTGTTCAGAGTGACCTGGTGCTGGAATCTTGCTAAAGAGAGAACAATTCATGTGTTACTGAACTTGGATCAGGATTGGATGCTGCAAACTCTTGTCATCCTGAACAAAACAAGTATCAATTTTAAATGAACATTACTTCCATTTAGTCTGCCTGCCTGTTTAGTCCAGTCCAGTCCAGTCCAGTGAGAGCCAATTTGGTCTAGTGGTTGAAAGCAACAGACAGAAGAATGTGACTTCTAGTCCTGTTTTAGGCATGAATGCCAACTGTATGACTTTGGGCCAATCACCAGGAAAGGGTGAGTTCTAGTCCTGCTTTAGGCATGAAAAACAGTTGGATAAATTGGGGGTGGGGGGGTTGTCGGTCACTCTCAATCAACCTCCTAGAATTATTGTTGTGGGGAAAATAAGAGAAGAAAATGTATGTTGGATATGTTCGCCACCTTGAGTTATTTACAAAACGTTAAAGATGGCCTGTCTGTCTGTCTACCTATCAGTCTATCTGTTTCTAATACCAATCTGCCTGCCTGCCTGTCTATCTGTCTATCCTGTCTATCTACCTGACTACCTGCCTATCTACTCAACTACCTATCTGCCTGCCTGCCTGCCTGCCAGCCAGCCTATCTCTCCATCCATCCATCCATCCATCCATCCATCCATCCATCCATCCATCCATCCATCCATCCATCCATCCATCCATCCTCTTGGCATTGCCAAGAGAAAGATGAGAGACCAAACAATGCAGAAGAACTGAAGGCCACTATTGAAGCAGCTTGGTCTTCCATAACACCTCAGCAGTGCCAGAGGCTGATAGCTTCCATGCCACGCCGCATTGAGGCAGTAATTGCTGCAAAAGGGACCCAAACCAAGTACTGAATACATATGCATGCTTATACTTTTCAGAGGTCCAATATTGTTCTATTTACAATCCTTGTTTTATTGATTGCATGTAATATTCTAATTTTCTGAGATTGTGGATTTGGGGTTTTCATGAGCTGTATGCCATAATCATCACAATTATGACAAATCACGGCTTGAACTATCTTGCTTTGCATGTAATATATGAGTCTTATCTCATAGATTAGTTTCACCTTTTCAGTTGCATTACTGAAATAAATGAACTTTTGCACGATATTCTAATTTTTCGAGTTTCACCTATAGGATTGAACTCCACTTACCCTTACTCTGTTTGCAAATTCTCATCTTAATTGATTGCCTGATGTTCAGAAAGGAAGATCTCATTTTAGAAATTAAACATTTGGCAAGAATGGCTTTATTTCTTTTAATAGATGCTAGTTGGGCAAAGGAAATGTAAAAAAATGCTTCCTAGCACTTGAGCTGAAATAAGCTTGGAGAAAACATTTGGGAAGAGCGTAATTAAAACCCTGGAAGTAAGGAGAAACTCTTAGCAATGACAACTTGAAATAAAATGTTTATAAATGTAAGCAAAATATTTAATAAAATTGTTTTAGGAAAATAATCTTTTTTAAAAAAATACGAGATGCATCACACTGAACCAGAAATTTTATAATAGATATCAAGGAAAGAGATAGGAATAATTAGGAAGACTGACATTTTATATTGAATTTATAGTATAGATATCCAATGTCCTTTGTAGTATAATAACAAATGTGTTTATCCCTGGTCCAAACACTATGCTAAGCCAAAATGTGGTTTAGGTGGTTTAGATTTATGTAAACCCAGTCAATTATGGTTTATTCACAAATCCCCAGTTAAGCATTGTGTGTAAACCCAGCCAGTCAGGAAGTTACACCATAACTGTATGCGCCAAGCAGATTTTGCAGTATTGAACAAATTGGATATCACGGCTTAGCGCAATGTATGAATCAGGTCATTGTGTGCAAAGCCCAACCATTGGGGCTTTGTAAACTATGGCTTATGGTTTGGTAGTATGCATGAACCACAGCATTTATGCTTGCATATCTCATGTTAACTCAGGCAAGTGTTGGCAAGCCTTTGATATCAAGTGCCAAAACTGCAGTGCACATGCACGCACGGGGGAACACTGGAAACTGGAATAGCAGCTCTATGCGCACGTCAGTGGTGGGTTTCAAACTTTTTTAGAACCTCTTCTGTAGGTGTGGCCTGCTTTATGGGAATGGCTTGCTGGCCATGTGATGGGCTGGGAGTGGCTTGGCAGTCATGTGACTGGGAGGGCATGGCCAACTTGTAAAATGTGGTGAAACTCACTTAACAACGCTCTTGCTTAGCAACCAAAATGTTGGCTCAGGAACTCTGGCATTTGAAGCACGCAAGTCTTAAAGCTCTCAACTTACAAGACCCTTGCACCCCTAACCCTTTAGGGGGAAAAAGGGGTGTTCAAACTTGACAGCTTTAAGACTTGTGGACTTCCACTCCCATAATTCCTCCTCTCGCTCTTCATCTTGAACATGTGCGGACGGGCGGGGGGGAGGGAGCTGGAACCGGATCTAAACGACACTGCAGATTTGTGGAACCTCTTCTATAGAAGAGGTTACAATTGGCAGGAACCCATCCCTGGCGCATATCAAAAACTGGAAACTCAGCTTCCCAGCGTGTGCATGCGTGCCGGTCACCTGGTCTTCTGGTTTTTGGCACACATGGAAACCAGAATCTCACCTTCACACTGCGTGCATGCGCACCAGGGAGCTGCTCTTCTGGTTTCCGGTGCTGCCGCACACATGAAGACCAACTGGAAGAGCAGCAGGTGACGGCTGGCATGCCCTGAGAGATGGCTCTGCATGTCACTTCCAGCACACTTGCCATAGGTTCACCATCACAGACTATGCCATTTGAATATTGTTTGTTAGTGCTACTATCCATGTGATGCAGAGATGGGTTGCGCCGGTTCAGCCCGGATCGGGCGAACTGGTAGTAGTGGCAGTGGGAGGCTCCGCCCATCCACCTGGACGCTTCTGCACATGTGCAGAAGCAGTGCGGGAGTGCACCCGAACTGGTAGTAAAAAAAAAATGGCAACCCACCACTGATGTGTTGCTTTGTGAAGAGTAACTGAATGGGCCTTAGTTTAAGGAAGGGGTCTGCAAAGTTGGCTCTTTTAAGGCTGGTGGACTTCAACTCCCAGAATTCCCCAGCCAGCATGGAATTCTGGGAGTTGAAGTCCACCAGCCTTAAAAGAGCCAACTTTGCAGACCCCTGGTTTAAGGGAATGTGAAGAAGCACATTGCCCTGCAGGCCTGCCCCCAGTGTGTTTCTCAAGGTCTGCTGTGCACATGTGCTTCTTTTTGTATTTGAAGTTGGCCAACAGCAAAACAAGCATCAGGACTGGCTTCTCCCACCTCTCAAACCTGTGCCTGAGTCACTCTCCCATAGCCAGAGAGCAACCCAGCTGCCCTCTGACCAGGGCTGCAAAGGTGATTGAGCTGTTGCTGGGTGGTCGTTTTTTTTTAACCCACCAAGCATGCTAAGCCCATCATTAAAACACAACAAGCTGCTTAAAAGTAGGGGGAGAGTGTGCAGGGCACTTTCCCTTGGTGTTATCTCTGAGCAGAAGATGGATGGCAGAGTTGGCTCAGCGGTGTGTTTATTTCTCCAGAGCTTTGCTAATAAAATCCTCTAAATATCCCAATGACATTTTTAAACAGTGTTTGGGATCTGTTGCTCGTTCTCCCAATAGCTTGGCTTTAGTTTCCCATTGCATTTGCTCCTAAATGTCCCACCAAAAACGGCCTTTGTGAGTTCTGCAGAAAGATAACAAGCAAAACTGTGTATCTTAGCAGACTATCAAAGAAAATATCATAAACACCGATGGGGGGAAAAAATCTTCCTATTTATGTGTTACTCTCAGTATCTCATCCTACCCCTTTACTTTAATTGAGGATTTCATGGCCATAAAAACGTGTAGACATACAAACTAGTTGGGTAAACCTCTTGCGATAAATGGAGTTTGCCTTATATCAATTCCCAGGGCATATATATATATATTGTGCAAGTGGACTGTTTGGTGCTTGACAAAGAGAGACTTAATACCTACTGTTCAATTCTATATAACTTTACAAAATCCAAACCAAAGAGCCACAACTCAAAAATGGTCTCATACGGTCCACTTCCATTGGCTGTTCATGGAATATTATCCTCTTATTTGCCGGTCAACTTAGATTGGCCCATTGAGTAATATTCTAGCCAGGAAAAAAGATGGTGGACATCCATTGACATCGGTCCTATGACTTCGGCTCCCTTCCACCGTCCAGATCATTGGTGTCCACTGATGTTCCTTTTTCTCATCTTTGTCTTCTAGATATGGAATGTGCAGATGTGCCTTTGTTAACTCCAAGCAGCAAAGAAATGATGTCTCAGGCATTAAAAGCCACATTCAGTGGTTTCACAAAAGAGCAGCAAAGACTGGGAATACCCAAAGGTAGGTCGCAAGTGCTGATTTGTGCCAACGTGCTACATACAAGAGTGTGTGGTTTCAAAACAGGTGCAAGTTGAATGGGTTTGTGGAATGTATTCTAGCTAGAGCCCCTCCCATACCATTCAGCTTTCACTTAGTATATAGAAAGCAATTTGAACATTGCACAGCATTTGGGGCATAAGGGTAGCAGTGTGTATGGATATGTTGTAGTTCCCAGGGCACAGAGTTCTTCAGGTGTTGCCTCTGTAGCCTTCCACAACCTTGAGACTCACATGTCTATGGAGATTCTCAGTCATCCAGGTCATGGTTGTCCCAAAGGTGCTTTTTCAAGAGGCAATTGGACTTCCTTGTTTTTCTTCAGAGATGTTTTGCTTCTCATCCAAGAGAGCTGAAGAAGCTTCTTGGATAAGAAGCAAAACATCTCAAGAGTCATAGTTTCTTTGATCTGATACTCAACTAAGTGACATTTAACTTTATGGTGGAAGCAGCTGACAGCCTTTTTCTTATATGTTACTATATTTTTTTAAAGGGTGGTTGGTATATCATTAAGAAGGGAGTACTGTTTGGTACTGAGAAGCTGGCATAGCCGGTTCTCAACTTACAACTATAACGGAATCTGCCCCATAACGTGCCATCCTTTAGGCCACCCATGTGACTGGCCCAATTTTACAACTAGTTTTGCAGTGGCGATCAAGCAACCTTGTAGAATGACCCCTGCAGTCATTAAGCAAACCCCCTGGTTGTTAAGTAACCCAAGGGTTCACAATAGGCTGATCTTGCAAGAAATTTGAAGTAAATACTAGTTTTCAGCAAAACCATCACTAAACACAGTCACACAACTGTGGGACACTGCAGAGGGCAGTAAATATGAGCTGGTTGCCTTGTGCCTCACATGACTGCAGGGGGAGAAGCCATTGTAACTTCGGAACTGGGTTGTAAGTCTCCCTGAGGAGGTCTGTTGTACCTTCAGAGAGTTGAGAAGTAATCAGTCATATCTACCTGTAAACTGAGCAATATTGCAATTAATATGTCCTGCTGATGGTTTCCAATATCTGATCATCCAAAGAACGTCTGAATAATATCCAGTTTCTTGCCACCTTGAATAAAAACTGCTGGAGAACTCTGGCCAAACCAGAAGAGGTCTCTGGCAGCAGATTCAGACAGTGAGGAGGTTGGGGAGGAACCTGGGCCAGTCTTGGAGTCTGGGGAAGGCTCTGAGGAGGGCTCTGCATAGGAGGCAGAGATGGGACCAGGGCCATCTGACAGTTATCAGCTGCCTTCGGAGTCAGACATCAGCTGGAGCCTGTTCCCAGTGTGTGCATGCACAGAGTTACCAGACGAAGGGAACAGTTAAGCAACAAGGGTCGACTTGGGAGTAAGGCCACAGGTGGACAATGAATGGCCCCTCCCCGAGGAAATAAAAGAGGAGCAAAAGGGGAGGGGAGTTTGCAAGAAACAATTAGTTTGCTTAATTGGTTCGTGACTCTCTGGGATTCCTTGCCAGGTTTTGCAGATATCAAGTCAGCTCTCCAAGCAGAAGATAAGTTCTGTTACTGTAAATCCTCCCTTGAAAGACTTTGCTGGACATGAATGAGCAGAATGCACAGTAAATTAA
Source organism: Rhabdophis nuchalis (assembly GCA_039707465.1). Lineage (NCBI taxonomy): Eukaryota > Metazoa > Chordata > Lepidosauria > Squamata > Natricidae > Rhabdophis > Rhabdophis nuchalis. Next base: position 10,912,290 of record CM077653.1, read on the forward strand.
TAAAAAAGGTTTTTGTTGGGACAAGGAGTTTGCTTCCTGCTCTTGGGAAGCCTCAGTCAGAACACTTTACCAATTCTGCCAGCGTATTGAAGGAGGCTTGCATCTAACTGGATTATCAACAGTGGAGAGAGTACAGTAAGATTTTTCACTGAGAGAGTTACAAGGATTAATATTTCAGGTAGCAGCGGTAACTCTTTTTATCTGTGGTTTCCTCATGCAGATCCTCACCAATGGACAGAAACTCATGTACGGGACTGGATTATGTGGGCTATGAATGAGTTCAGCCTGAAGGATGTGGACTTCCAGAAGTTCTGCATGAATGGAGCTGCCCTGTGTGCTCTAGGGAAGGACTGCTTCCTTGAATTAGCACCAGACTTTGTAGGAGACATTCTTTGGGAACATCTGGAGATGTTGCAGAAAGGTAATATATGAGGACCACCAATAAAGAGCTGGGTTGCTTTGATCAGGACTGTACTGGAAGACTACGTAGGTTCATGGGAGTTCCTGAATATCCCACTGCAAAAATCAATGTTCCTGGTTCTGCATCACTTTAATTTATTGTACAAATGAAGGCAAATACATGTGTTTAATTTATCATTTTTAGTTGTTCCTCAAAGATATAGGTATACGGTATCCTTACCAAATATTTTGGCAGAGTCCGGTTACAGTGAAAGGCTCCCAAAACAGTTTGCCCTTGCCCATAAATTTTCAAAGATAGTTTAATCTTTATATTTTGGGAATCTAGGAAATCATTGTAAGAGAGATTCTGTTTATTTAGGAACACTCTACATAAGGTGTGCCCAACTTGCAACCCGTAGGCCACACGTGACCCTGGACAGCTAGCAATGTGGCCTACCAGACAATAAACTCTCTTTAGTTTTTTATATCTTTGATTATTTATATACATTAACTATATTATATGTTTTATATGTGGCCCAAGACAATTCGTCTCCATTCAATGCAGCCCAGACAACTCAAAGAGATGGAGAACCGTAGTCTACATTATGGGTTGATTAATGCAGGGTCTATGGATTCCAGAATATCCTCAAATCCCCAAGAGATACCTTTCATCCCTTCCTTAGGATATCCTCATGCTGGCTCCCCAGAGAATTCTGGGACTTGAAGTCCATGCATCTTAACGTTGCTGAGGTTGAGAAACAATGGAGGAGGACATAGGTTCAACTCTGCAAGAGTGTACAGCACTACAGGGGGGGGGGTTATCAGGTTGCTGGCTTAGGCTGCATATCCTAGACCAGGGGTGTCAAACTCGATTTCATTGAGGGCTGCATCAGGGTTGTGTTTGACCTGGGGGGGGGGGGGAGCTGGAGTATGTGGCCGGGAGTGCCTGTAACCGGGTTGGATGGGACCAGAGATGGACATGACCAGTGTGGGTGTGGCCGGTGGCATGACACGGGACTCGTGTCGGGAGAACCTGTGATGGCCAACTGCTAAGGCATGACTTCCCTGAGACCCTTTCTCACTTTCATTATAATCTTCCTCCCTCCCTTCTTCCCTCCCTCCTTCCTTCCTTTTTTCTTTCCTTCCTTCCCTTCTTTTCCCTCCCTCTTAATTCTCCTTTCTTCTTCCTTCCCCTCTTTCCTTATTTTTCCTTCCTTGCTCACTTCCCATCTTCCATTCTTTTTCTTTGTCTTTCCTTTTTTTTTTCCTTTCTCCTTTCCTGGCCCTTCTTGCATGCTCAAATCCAAAAGGGGAAACATTTCTCCTTTCGCTTTGTTTTTAGTTTGTTTTGATAGCCCTCTGCCAGCAAAAACAGAGCCTGGGGAGGGGGCGCACGGCCTCCCCGAGCTTCATTTTCCCTGGCCAAGCCACTGTGGGCCTATCCTTCGCTGTTTCCAGGCCGGCCCCGTGAGCCAGATCTAAGCACCCCATCTGGCCTGCGCGCCTTTAGTTTGGCAGCCCTGTTCCAGGCCCAAATGCTGTTGCAAATTTATGCCTTTCTCCCACCTGTAGCTGACTATTCCTGTGCAAAGTCTTTTTTAGTAACTTTTCCATCATTGTGCTGATGCATTTAAGAAGAGGAGTTCTACACAAACAAGAGAACAGCACTACAGCCACAGATAGGAAGTGTTTCTGTGCCATGCTTGAATGGGTGGGATTTTCCAGCCTGTGTATAGTTCGCCAGCGTTCAGTTCTTTGCCAAATATCTGTGAAATCATATTCTCCTTGGAGCCTGTGGGGAAAAGATGCTAAGGAACCAAGTTCACTGCCAGGCTACACACAGTTTATAAGGGCAAAGCTGTGTTTCTGACACCACCTTTTTCCAAAAATAATGGGACAGCATCAGCTATTCCTGGACTACCCTGGACAAGCTTTAATAAGTAACAGAGTGGCATTCAGTCTTGAATAATAAGGTGAAACCAATTGTAAATAAAGGGCACCCACTAAGATGTTTGCAAACCAATTTGGAGGCTTCTGTAATAGGTAGAGGCAGGTGTTTATTATTCCATTTTGGGAGGCAAGAGTGGGCTGGGATAGTTTTATCTGTTCCATGAAATCCACTAAAAAGGTAGGGAATGTTGCCACCTTCTGTGGCTTTCTAAAGGTAAACATGCCACCATGTTTGGATGGGCAGCCTCTCATTTCTCTTGGTGGCATAGCATGGCAGCTCTTTTCTTCTCCTTTTTTCATTTCCAACTGGTTTCGGTGTGAGAGCTGAGTAACTGAACAGGCTATCCGGTTCGGTCCAGTTCACCCAAACCTGTAGGGACCGATTGTCCTTGGTTCTGTGAAGTGGTAGTAAAAAAAAAAAAACGCTTCTGAGAATTGCACGGATCAGCTGTGAGTTGTGCGTTTGTCGAAAGCTTTTTTCCCATTTTTTTAAAGCATTTTTCCCCTGTTGGTTCACCCGAACCAGCAGGGAAAAAATGCTTTAAAAAGCTTTTTAAAAAAGCTGAAAGTGAAAATAAGATGACCACACCCACCCAGTCACATGGCACCCCCCAGTGGTGGGTTTCAATTTTTTTTAGAACCTACTCTGTAGGTGTGGCCTATTTTGTGGGCGTGGCTTGGCAGTCATGTGACGGTGGGAGTGGCCACCTTTTAAAATGTGGTGAAACTCATTTAAGAACGCTCTTGCTTAGCAACCAAAATTTTGGACTCAATTGTGATGATAAATTCTTTCTTCCTTCCTTCCTTCCTTCCTTCCTTCCTTCCTTCCTTCCTTCCTTCCTTCCTCCCTCCCTCCCTCCCTCCCTCCCTCCCTCCCTCCCTCCTTTCCTTTCCTTTCCTTCCCGTTGGGTCACTGGCAGCGGCGGGCCAGATTTACTTCCAGGTACGCCGGTGGAACCCCCTCCCACCGGTTCTCTAAATTTCACCAACCGGCTCTCGCGAGTAGGTGCGAGCCTGCAGAAACCCACCACTGGCGCACCCCCACCAAGACACGCCCACAGAACCAGTGTGTGTGGGGGGGGGGGAATTAGATTTCACCACTGAGCTACATGCAGAGTATAGAAATTTAAGTTTCCATGTGTTTTGTTGTGCTGTGTACATTGACATACCTGATGCAAATGATATCCCAGGCATCTAGGGTTTAATGGTTTGGTTTACCAAAATCCCAGGTACCTTCTGGTGGGATGGGACAAAATCCTTAGATTGGCACTCTTTAAGAATCAATGAATGTAGAGATTACTAAACTGAACTGGAGTACATTAGCTGATGTCCCCAAACAGTATGTCAACCTCTTCAGTGAATAAAATGAGAACCCAGATTGTTGGGGGCAATATGCCGACTCTATAAACCACTTAGAGAGGGCTGTAAAAGTGCTGTTAAGCAGTATATAAGACTAAGTGCTATTCAGGGAGTGGGTTTCTGCCAGCATTACTGCTGGTTTGGTACACGCGCGATTTGCACACGCTCCACCATGTGCACTGTTAGCTACTCTGGGTTCAGAACCAGTGTCACAACTCTGGTCCCGTAACCAGTGTTAGCAAATGAATGCGGAATAGTGTAATTCACCGGACAGTAAAGAGCTACGTTTCTGTAAACCACAAACAAACTCTAAAACAGTGATAGTAAGAAAATAAATAGTCTTTACTTTGTAGCAACTAAAATGCTTCTTCTGACTAACTTCTCAAACAATGATAACAGTCCTACACCAAACACAGATACAGTATCTCACAGTGATACAAAACAATATCCTCCTTCTTCTTCAGCTTCTCAAACAGCAATCAGGAAAACACAAGGAATCGAACAGGGAATGAGCTGCATTCCTGACCTTGATTATATAGTATAGCTGATACTCACAGCCAATCAGATTCAATCAGAATTTAAGACAGTTCTTAAAGCTACATAACTTCTTAAGAACATAGGCTCGTATATATTGTCAACCCAATATAAGACTGAATATCCTAACATGCACAGTTGCCTGTAAATAATGCCTGCATGCGCAGAACATTAAAAACATCAAACAAACATACCTTGGTGACCAGTGAACTGGTTTGGGGGTGTGGTAGGCCTGCCGTCCCTACAGCTTTGATGCCCCAGTCGCAATTTCCACTACCGGTTCTCCCAAACTGGTGCGAACCAATAGCAAACCATGTCTGGTGCTATTGCTCAATGCATGCTGCTGCTTTGATACTCATGTTTATTGCTTACCTGCATGGGAGTAAGGGAAGGGTTCCTTAGAATTGAACAGTGTTCTAAGAAACAACTGTAGTTGATAACATTGATAGGCATGAAAACAACACCCAAATTAGCCAGTGGTTCTTTTTTTAAGCTGGAGATATTGGCAAAAGTTGATTAAGGGAAATACTGTATATAGAAAATAAGGACTTTGTGCTAAACGAGGATCTGGAAACATGTGCAGCAAAACTTTGTTTTAATGGATTATTTGGAGGCAGACTATGTTGATTATTCCCCATAGTCTGAGAAATACAAGTGCATCACTGTGGCAATACATTATCTGTACCATTATGCAACTAACAGAATTTTGCATACTGACATTAGGGAGATAATGCAAGTTGAATCATTTGTATAAACATATCCTTACATAAATTGTAGTGGAAGTTGGTTTGTTGTATGCAAAGTCTATGTACTGAGGTCCAGAAATTTGAGCATTTGCTAGGTACCTTCAAAACAGCTAGTTTAGACTAGTTTTTACAATGGCTGAGACAGGTTGAAAGACAGTGTTCGCTTATTTGTAAAACTAGAAAGGAGAAGTCACCATGGATCTGATCGCTATTATCTATGACTAGTGAGATGAAGATTGTCTAAAGCAGAGGTGTCCAACCTTGACAACATTAAGACTTGTGGGCTTCAACTCCCAGAATTCCCCAGCCAGCCATGCTTAACGCTGCCAAGATTGGACATCCGAGGTATAAAGCATGACTGTTGAGTAAATTTTCATGAAAGTGCTAAGGTTAAAGGAAGTCCTTCCTCCTCCTTAGTCACCTTTCAGTCCTATATTCCCACATGCAATGACTAGTTTGGACCCACCAGGAATGAAGTGAGGATCCTATTTACAGTAGTTGCCAAAATTTTGGAAATCTTTTGGGAAAAAAGTGTATTTTTATTTATTTTTTTATTTTTGAGGTTGGATGGCTAATAACACCACTTTTTTTGAGTACTACCATAAAATTATATATCCATCGAAAGATAATTTAATCAAGTATGGAATGCAATAACCTTTACGAAGATTTTGCTATTAGAATAGCAGTTTTGAAAAAGAAAAGTGAAACTCAGAAAAAACAAGATATACAAAAATTATCACCATAGAAAAAATGAGATATACAAAAATTATCACCATGGCAGTTAATACTTAGTTGGGTAACCTTTAGCATGAATTACGGCCTTACAAGGTCTTCCCATGGAGGGAACCAAGACTTTGAGTTCCACAGCTGTTATAATGTGAAACCAAGATTGAATGATTGCTTCTATTAACTGGGTTTTATTGCTGGGTTGCGTCTGACCTATAACTTTTCATAGAATACAGATAATTGAACAAACTTCATTGCATTGCATTCTTGATTAAAGTATCTTTCTATTGATATATAATTTTATGGTACTACTCCAAAACAAAGTGGGTTATTAGCCATCAAACCTCAAAAATATACTTCCCCCTCCCAAAAAAGGTTTCCACAATTTTGGCCACTACAGTATTTTTTCTGATTCTGGACAAAGATCATCCAGAGAATAGTGCACATCCATTCAAAAAGAATCTAGTTTTGACCTCCCCTTCTATTAGGGGGGAATGGAGAAGAGGTCTAAACAAAACTAAGACTTGTGTGAGCTGGACAGATCTGCCAAACCCCAGGATAGATAACCACAGGGCAGTTAATAGTTCTAAAGAAGGCACCAACTTTGTAGTCAACGAGAGGGCACTGTTGACTGTGAGGAACAAGGGTTTATTTTAGGGCACAGGGGATGGAAAGGGATTAATTTTGAGTATTCTGAAATACATGTCAATGAAGAAGACTTCGTCTGATGCCTTTTCGGTCTTTGTTAAACAGCCTGTGGTAGGTGACTCACCTCTGGCTGAAATGTTTCGAAATACCTAAGTGTGTTGGAAGCCTGCTCGTAAAAGTAATTGGGACAGGGCAGAAGGTTTGACCCTTGCCATCTTCATTACTTTGACCATGCAATTCTTCGTGTTTGCTTTGGCAAAAAAAAATGAATTTATGGTGCCAGGACACGCTGCTCAGTATAATCTGGCCTAGTCCAGCTGCTATTGAGCACAGGAGCTTCCTACCATGGTGGAACAGTTCATGGGCCACATAGACCTGTGAGATGCTTTTCTAGATTCCCCCAACTCCTCAAGATCCTCCTGCTGAATAACATACATAACATACATAACATTAATATATACTTTATTCATTAAACATGAAACTCAACCAATTGAACATTCAAAAAATGCATCACAAATACCTTTGACTGGTGCTAATGAGTTGCTATGAGTTGATAGGAGTTGCTATCAGGGTCCTAAGTATCACCCAAGTACCTTCTTAAGATGTATGATGCTCCGAGTAGTGCATTTTTTTGCAGTTCCACTGGTGAACCAACAGAAAACTGCAATTTCTTGATGTGTTTTATAAAATTCTTGGACATGGTACCAAGTGTCCCAGTGACAATGGGCATCACTGCTTGTTGCTGTTGTTGTTGTTGTTGTTATTATTATTCATGAATCCAAATGTCTACATAAGCAGTGTGTTGTCTGGGTACAGTTAATTTTGAGAAATAATGGCAATAGTAACAATGATATTCATAACATAATGATCACATAATAATAATAGTACTTGCTTATCCATTTTAGTAAACCTTCCTTTTATAACTAATCATTCTCTGATGCTTTTAAATGTCTAACTTCTGTTTCTGTTAGTTAGCCATTGGTAAAACAAATCCCATTTTAAAAAATATTCAGTTTTTTCCTTCTCCTTAATTTTAAGTGTTAATCTATCCATTTCTACATATTCTAATATTTTGTTATTCTGTTTGTTTTACTAACAAATTACATGAAGTAAGCAGCAGGGTATCCCTAGGTTCTGTGTTAGGCTCGGTACTCTTCAATAGAATATAATAGAATAGTGGAATGAAGAACAGAACAGAGCAGAATAGATTATAATTCTTGATTGGCCAAGTGTGATTGGACACACAAGGAATTTATCTTTGGGGCATAGGCTCTCAATAGCTTCATAAATGATGTAGATGAGGGAATAGAAAGGGAACTCATCAAATCTGCAGACATTTTTTGTCTGAAATTTGTTAGCAAACTACTGAATAACGATGACATGGTTTCCTGCATAGGAGCATGATGCTTCTCTTATTCACATTTTTTTGAACAATAGTCAAATTAAACCCAAAATCAATGAAAAAATATTCAGTGATTTTGCAATGTGACTAGACCGAGCCAAATGGTGGACTCATGAGATGTAGCTGCCAGCCACCAACAGCTTTCCTAGTCTGATTAAAAAAAAAAAAACCTAAGGGAAAATCCTATTACACAACTTTAAGTCATGGAACTGTATCAACAACATTTATGTAATAGAACTGAAGGCGGACAATTCTTGTGTTTAATTTCCATTGGCCAGCTTGGCATGTGGTTGGTGATGATGGGAACTGTGCTCAAGCTATATTGATTGCATCAGTTTGCTATCCTTATTGAGTCAGTACCTTCAAGATGTTTAAAACACTAAGTGTCACCTGGGGAAAGTCTTGGAAATCATATACATATTTTAATACATTTCATTTTTTTCCCATTTAATTAGATTTATACCCCGCCCTTCTCCAAAGAAGACCCAGGGCGGTGCACAGGAATTTAAAAAACACATGCAAAAATCACAATACAAAATTTTAAAACTTATTAAATTACCCATCCTGCGCTAAAAACCAATTAAAATCCCCAAAATTAAAAACTGTCTAAAATAGTCACAGCGGAGGTTACGCTAGGCCGGCTTGATGAAAGAAATATGTCTTTAGACACTGGCGGAAGAGGCGGAGGTCCGAGATGGTGCGAAGTTCAGGGGGTAGGTCGTTTCAAAGGGCAGGGCCCGCCACAGAGAAGGCCCTTCCCCTAGGTGTCGCCAGTCGGCATTGTCCGGCCGACGGCACCCTCAGAAGGCCCTCTCTGTGGGAACGGATCGGTCGAAGGGATGTATGGGGCAGGAGACGGTCTCGCATATAACTAGGTCATGATGTTCATGTCACGGAAAGCCATGCTTACATGCACACCACTGGACTCCACAGTGATTCATTCCTTTATGGTCCGCGTGTTGCATTTCCATAACAGATGTCTTGGTAATTACCACTTCCAATGTTCAACATAGTGTTCCCATCAATTTTTCTACATGGGCCCGTTTTGACAAGCTCATCACCAGGTTGTGTGATGACTTTGCATCAAGCACAGTTTCTCAGCTTCACCTACCTATATATATATTGTTGTTAGTTGTATTGTTGTTGAATAACTGAGATATTCCCTTTCATTTATTTGCTATAGAAGAGATCAAGCCATACCCAGCAAATGGAATAAATCCTGCCTATCCAGAATCTCGCTACACCTCCGACTACTTCATTAGTAAGTCCAATTCTATTTTTTCCTATTTTTCCTTCCTTCCTTCCTTCCTTCCTTCCTTCCTTCCTTCCTTCCTTCCTTCCTTCCTTCCTCCCTCCCTCCCTCCCTCCCTCCCTCCCTCCCTCCCTCCCTCCCTCCTACAAGAAGGTAAATTAATATGTGTAGAATATTGGGCTTTAAACAAGTCTAAAAATGTGTTCTGTTAACTTAGAACAAATATTGGAATGTGTGACCTAGTATCCTCTTCCCAATTACACCTGCCTGTAACATCAGATCCAGCAGAAAGGGAATCTTGCTGGATCTTTGGCAAATCCTAGACCAGCGGCCTTTTCTGCCGAGGTGCCCGCGTAGGTCCCTAACACCCTGGATCCCCACTTCATGCCATTTTTCTCCTTGCAGGTTATGGCATTGAGCATGCTCAGTGTGTGCCTCCATCAGAGTTTTCTGAGCCCAGCTTCATCACAGAGTCCTACCAGACTCTCCATCCAATCAGCTCTGAGGAGCTCCTCTCTCTCAAATATGAGAATGAGTACCCACCAGTCATTCTTCGCGACCCAGTGCAGATGGACTCCTTGCAGACAGACTACTTCACAATCAAACAGGAAGTCGTAACACCGGATAACATGTGCATGGGGCGTGCCAGCCGAGGTAGTGTAGACGAATAGATAATGAAGGCCCCTCTCTTTGGGCCATTGTGGTTGCTTCTGTTCCATTCCTGGTACTGCCAAAAGACTTCTTCAGATCATGGTTGCATTCTGCTGGTGAGCCTTTCATCAGCCCTGGTGTTGCAGTGGTTAGAATGCAGTATTGCAGGCTAACTCTGCCCACAGTCTGGAGTTCAATCCGTGGGGTGTAGTGGTTAGAATGCAGTATTGCAGGCTAATTCTGCTGCTGACTGTTCAATTCCCATCAGCTCAAGGTTGACTCAGCCTCTCATCTTTATGAAGTCAGTAAAATGAGGACCTAGATTATTGGGGGTAAGAGGCTGACTCTGTAAACCACATAGAAAGGGCCATAAAGCACTGTGAATTGGTATATAAGTCTCAGTGCTATTGCTATTGATTTGACTTCTATCCTTCCAAGGTCTATAAAATGAGGACCTAGATCATTGGAGGCAATATGCTGACATTGTAAACCATCCCTTTAAAGCATTACAGGGTGGTATATGAATTTAAGTACTACTACTATTGCTATTGCTGGTAACTTTTCTAAATGTTGGGTAATTTTGGTATAGTATGCTTAAGTGATCTTACTGGGGACATGTTCTACCCTAGTCTTCCCCAACTATGGACTCTGGATGTCATAGTCCTAGATATCTTGAGGAATCTAGAACTGGCAAAGGCTATTGAAGAAATTTCATGTAATGGCCATTGTGTCAAAACTTGGGGGGGGGAGATGTCTACTATTGTAACTCCCCACTCAAATGGGGACACCAGGCTTATTTGCAAATAGGGTTGAAAGACTTTGGTTTCAAACACACACACACACACACACGACACAATAGCTCAGTGGCTAAGATGCTGAACCTGTCAATCAGAAAGGTCAGCAGTTCGATGGTTCGAATCCCTAGCGCCACATAACAGAGTAAGCTCCCGTTACTTGTCCCAGCTTCTGTCAACCTAGCAGTTCAGAAGCATGTAAAAATGCAAGTAGAAAAATAGGAACCACCTTTGGTGGGAAGGTACAAGCGTTCTGTGTGCCTTCGGCATTTAGTCATGCTGGCCACATGACCACGGAGACGTCTTTGGATAGCTCTGGTTCTTTGACTTAGAAACGGAGATGAGCATCACCCCCTAGAGTTGGGAACGACTAGCACATATGTGTGAGGAGAACCTTTACACGTGTGTGTGTGTGTGTGTGTGTGTATGTGTGTGTATAATTGTTCCACAACACCCTGTTAGGGCCCCAATTAAGGGAGGAAGCATACTGATTTCCTCTTCTGCCTTTCGGCTCATCACCAGAGACCATCTAGACAGAAAGCCATGAGTTCCGTTGTGCGATTTTTTTAATATGTGTGTTAGTTTTATGAGCTGATCAATAAATAAATCAGGGAGACTAGTATAGATCTATTTCGAGCTGAGAGCTAAAAAACTCGAAATAGATCTATACTAGTCTCCCTGATTTATTTATTGATCAGCTCATAAAACTAACATATATAGATATAGATATAGATATAGATATAGATATAGATATAGATATAGATATAGATATAGATATAGATATAGATATAGATATAGATATAGATATAGATATAGATATAGATATAGATATAGATAATTTACCAGCACAAACGTAAACACACACACACACACACACATATATATCCATATCCATATCCACATACATTCTCACCACCATACCTTTTATATATACCTCATATACCTTGATACCTATATACATATATACCTTTTATATATACCTCATATACCTTGATACCTATATACGTATATACCTTTAATATATACCTCATATACCTTGATACCTATATACGTATATACCTTTAATATATACCTCATATACCTTGATACATATACGTAGATACCTTTAATATATACCTCAAACCTATGTCAGCTCTTCTTATTTAATAATAAATTGGAATTGACGTCATTCTAAGTCCCAGTTCTGATTCCCAGACACCCCTGCTGACACTTTACAGTAAGGTTGAGATGGTTTTATATTTTTTCCCATAAAACCCAGCCTTTTGATCTGTTGTTGTTTTTTAGCACAAAAACCAGCAAAACAATGGACAAACCATAGATCACCTATGGTTGTCCAATCCCTATACTGGCTGGGATTTTATATCACTAAAAGCTATGATTTAACCAAGGTTTTTGGAATGTGCTAGTTAGTTGAGATCACACTGTGATCAAGCCACAGTAGCTAAGCTCACCTATCAGCAATGTTTTAAAATGGAAAGATTTCTGGAAACATCCACATACTTTTCTTGGCAACTATTTGGAAGTGGTTTGCCTTCTAGGATTTATTTTTTTGTAATTTTCCAGTGTAGCCTACACCCTTGTTTTCCCATCCAAGAATTATCCTGGTTTAACTGACCCTGTTGAGTCTTTTGAGATCAGCCAAGGTTAACAGGATGCAGCTCCCTCATTGGGCACATCCACTGACTAAATAAATAAATGTGATTTGTTTGTTTGTTTAACAAATTTATCCCTCCTTTGGGATCACTTTGCAGGTTTATGAATAAATAAATAGCACTATTTTGGCAAGGTGATATATCTCCATTGACTGATGGACACTTTTTCCTATGCTATGCTATGCAACTAATTGAATTTCAACTCTACTAAGAGTTGTTTCTTTTCTTAAAAGCCATGCATTCGCTTTTGAGTGTTCTCAAGATGCCATATGAGAAAGGCAGCACAAACCTTCCAAATTCTAGACTTTAGAGACGGTCTATCCTTTGCTTGAGGGACGCTAGTGGCCCAGTGGCTAAGACGCTGAACTTGTCGATCAGAAAGGTCAACAGTTCGGTGGTTCGAATCCCTAGCACCACGTAATGGAGTGAGCTCCTGTTACTAGTCCCAGCTTCTGCCAATCTAGCAGTTTGAAAGCACGTAAAAATGCAAGTAGAAAAATAGGAACCACCTTTGGCTTTGAGTCATGCCAGCCACATGACGATAGAAATGTCTTCGGACAGCACTGGCTCTTCGGCTTTGAAACAGAGATGAGCACCGCCCCCTAGAGTCAGGAATTACTAGCACATATCTGTGAGAGAAATCTTTACCTTATATTTTGCTTATCTTAAGCGATTCCTGCCATTATTTAAATTCTTACTAGATATGTTTTGGGGGTGGGTGGATAGGGAATTACATACTGGAGAGGATATGGAGGTCAAATCAAAACATGGCAAGTATGGCAAGTTCAAAGCATTCTCTCCACCTCAGAGAGTTATTCTGTGGGCTTTAGTTGCCACCATCTCTGCCAATGAATTCTCCTCCCCCCCCCCTCCACCGGGGTCTTACACAATCCCAGCAGCTGTTTTCAGACTGGTTTTGGTCATTATTGAACTCAAATGATCCTACTGTGCTTTTAAGGTTGTCAGTAAATCTGACATGGTTGAGCAATAGCCATCATGTGGAATTCCAGAGAAAGCAGTGCAAGATCTTATTTTATTTTGTTTGTTCACTTTTGAACCTGTGTGCTTTGGTAGGAATTCAGATTTTTTTTAAAAAACTGAAGTAAGAGTGATTAATCTGGGCAGAGTTGTCTGAGTTGACATATTGGACTGATCTCTAAGAAGGCAAGAACAAACAGCCCTCATGCTTGCCAGGACTAAGGTAACATCTACTGGTCATGAGGAGGAGGAGGAGGAGGAAGTAACAATGCACCACATTTCCATTTTAGTAACAGAGGGCACTACATATGCAGCTGAACTCTGAAAGAGTTCAAATAGATGCAGAATCATAGGTAGGTAGGTGGGTAGGTAGGTACGTAAGGCAAGGCAGGGCAGGGCAGGGCAGGGCAGGGCAGGGCAGGGCAGGGCAAGGCAAGGCAAGGCAAGGCAAGGCAAGGCAAGGCAAGGCAAGGCAGGCAAACGGACAGACAGACAGATATCATAGATAGAGTAAATAAATAGATGATTGATAGATGATAGATGATAGATGATGGATGGATGGACGGACGGACGGACGGACGGACGGACAGACAGACAACCGTAGATAGAGTAGATAGATAGATAGATGGAGGGAGGGAGGGAGGGAGGGAGGGAGGGAGGGACAGACACACATACAGTAGTGGCCAAAATTGTGGAAACCTTTTTTGGGGGGGAAGTGTATTTTTGACATTTGATGGCTAATAATACACTTTGTTTTGGAGTAGCACCATAAAATTATATATCAGTGGAAAGATAATTTAATCAGGAATGTAATGCAACAAAGTGTGTTCAATTATCTATGTTCTATGAAAAGTTATAGGTCGGGAGCGACCCAACAATAAAACCCAGTTAATAGAAGCAATCATTCAATCTTGGTTTCACATGATAACAGCTGCAGAACTCAAAGACTTGGTTCCCTCCATGGGAAGACCTTGTAAGGCCGTAATTCATGCTAAAAGTTACCCAACTAAGTATTAACTGACATGGTGATAATTTTTATATATCTCGTTTTTTTCTATGATGATAATGTTTTTATATTTTGTTTTTTCTATGTGTTTCCCTTTTCTTCTTCATAACTGCTATTCTAATAGCAAAACCTTCATAAAAGTTACTGCATTACATTCTTGATTAAATTATCTTTCCATTGATATATATGGTACTACTCCCTTAAAAAGTGGTGTTATTAGCTGTCAAACCTCAAAAATACACTCCCCCCCCCCCAAAAAAAAAGATTCCCACAATTTTGGCCACTTCTACAGATAGATAGAGATAGAGAGATAAAGATACACACACACACACTCACACACACACAAAGCCTGAATCTGGAAGCCAGAGTATAAAAGACAATACTTGTCACATTTGGCGAAGTTTCTTGATAAATAGCACAAGTGGTAATCTGTATGCTTGGTGGTTTCCTTATAGTAGGTCAGGTGGCTTCTCCATCTAACTCAGTAATCTTTCTGAAGACGTCATTACTTCTCCTTGCAACATGTTGCTGTTAGGTGGAGAAATTGGAGATTGAACTACAGATTAAATGTGAGATTGAACTACTCAGTTTATAATCTTTGCCTTGCTCGTAAGACTCTGTTCCTATCAAGCTCCAAACACCAAGAAACACACACACACAAAGTTACTTCTAAGAAGTTTCCTTTAATATTCCTCCCCTATAAGCAGAAACCTCCCCAACTAAAGCAAGCTACTTACATCGTTAGAGAGGTATTCTGAGAACTTCTACAGAAGAACAGGCTTGAGTCTCTTTCTCCCAACCAAACTATTTAAACTTACTGTCTCTGTCCTCTGGGATCCAGACTATGTTCCACCACCACTTCAGAGCTGTAGTCCGGTCTATTTCCCTCCTTAGGATCCAGTGAAAGCCATAAAGAACCCTGTCCCTTCTCAAGTTTAGCAATATCCTGCAAATGTTGAAAGCATGGAGACAATGTTCAGGCAATTAGAGGCATAGATTCAGCCTTGTGAACTCTGCGTTCACAATGGTCCCATGCTGAATTCTTCAAAAGATGTAAACGATATTGCTTACACCAAGAAGTGTGAGATGGACACAATGCCTAAAGAAGGGAATGTGAGATCCACCCTCATTTCATTGCAGCTTCAGCTTAAGCCTCTCCCTTACATCTGTTTTGGGCACCACCCAAGATGGCATGGAGCACTTCTAACCCCATCATGCCAACAGCCCTTCAGGGCAGATCTACATACACCTGAAGATACTCATGCCTGGCTCCTTTTCAGCAGTAAGGCTTCAACAAAAGGCGTCATGGTGGACAGAAATATGGGGACTGTGCAACTTCTTTTTGTTCAAGAGCTACATTAAACTCTTGAGGGACAGGCTGGGGGCTGAGGGATGGGGAAAGTGAAGGGGAAAGTGATGCAGTTGAGGTAGCAACATGAATTAAGCTAAAACAATAGTTCAGGGGTCCCCAACCTTTGCAACTTTAAGTCTGAAGGACTTCAGCTCCCAGAATTCTCCAGCCAGCTTTGCTGGCTGGAGAAGTCTGGGAGCTGAAGTCCTTCAGACTTAAAGTTGCAAAGGTTGGGGACCCCTGCAATAGTTCATTAAGGATAGTTAAAGTGGTTGCTTACCATGTTTCAGAATTTCTCTTTCTATCACATGAAAACATGATATTGAAGTCAACGTTGGTGAAGATCGGGAGGTAGTCAGGCAGTCGGGTGTTATTTATGGCCTGGGCCGTTTCCCCCTTCCTTATGAAGGCATCTCAATCACTGGTTGAAGGTGAACCTCATTTTCTTCTTGCCTTGCAGGTAAACTTGGGGGCCAGGATTCTTTTGAGAGTATAGAGAGTTATGACAGCTGTGACCGTCTAGCGCAGTCCTGGAGCAGCCAGTCATCCTTCCAGAGTCTCCAGCGTGTCCCTTCCTATGATAGCTTTGATTCGGAGGACTATCCTGTCCCTCTGCCCAACCACAAGCCCAAAGGCACTTTCAAGGACTATGTTCGAGACCGAAGTGACATGAACAAGGACAAACCTGTCATTCCTGCTGCTGCCCTGGCCGGTTACACAGGTAAGATACTGGAGAAATGTGGGTGATCGAAGCAGATTCTCGTGGCTCCGTTGACTCATACAACATGCTCAATTAGATCAGTCATGGGTCTGGCGGTTTGCATTTGTGCAATCGGCTAAGTAATGGTTCCTTAAAATTTTGTTCTGTGTTTCTTTAGAAAAGAAGGGAATCCAGAATATTCCACAAGCTCAGTGCTTTTGGTCAGTTTATAATTCATCTCATTCTACAAACCAACAGGCTAAAACAGGGGTGTCCAAACTTGGGAACTTTAAGACTTGTGGACTTCAACTCCCAGAATTCCCCAGCCAGCATCGCCCCCAGCCAGTTCTCAAGTTTGGACACCCCTGGGCTAAAATGTTTACCAGGTTCAGTGTGTTATACAACCACGGCCAGTGGTGGGATTCCAAATCTTTTTCTACTGGTTGTATGAGAGAGCTCTTTGCGCGTGCCTAACATGCGCTTCACACATGCGCACAGCACTCAAAGACCGCCCTCTGGATCAGCGCTGGTGTGCTGAGCGGTGTTTTAGCTCAGCTGAGGAACGACAATGAACTCTGCTGTGTGAATCAGCTAAGAAACAAGCGAATATAGGACAGGGAAGGATGGGGATGGGAGGGCGGGGCCAACCACAGATGGTATTTGCCGGTTCTCCAAACTACTCAATATTTCTGCTATCGGTTCACCTGAACCGGTCCGAACCAGCTGAATACCAGCTCTGACCATGACCCGTGTATCATTCTCATTGGCAGGATAATAATAATAATAATAATAATAAATTTAATTTGTAGACCGCTCCCTCTCCCCGAAGGGACTCGGAGCGGTGCACAGGGGAATTAAAAACATACAAACATAAATACATCATAAATATATATAAAATCAGATTAAACAATTTATCCCTGCGCTAAAAACCCAAAATACTAAAAACTAAACCCCTTAAAAACCCAATTAAAACAATTTAAATGTTCAGACTGAGAGAGGCTGGAAGGTAGGTTAGGCCAGGCCGGCCAGTTGGAATAGATAAGTCTTGAGCTTTTGTCGGAAGGCGCGGAGGTCCGTGGTTGTCCTGAGGTCAGGGGGTAGGTCGTTCCATAGAGCTGGGCCCGCCACAGAGAAGGCCCTTCCCCTGGGCGTCGCCCGCTGGCATTGCCTAGTGGACGGCACCCGGAGAAGTCCCTCTCTGTGGGAGCAAATCGGTCGGAGGGATGTATGGGGTAGGATGCGATCTCGCAGATAGGATGAATGACAGTAACAATAACACCTCACCGAATCTAGGTGTTGTGGTCTGCCAGTGGCCTGTGGAGCTGGCAGCAGAGTCAGACAGTGAGGATGTTGGGGAGGAACATGGGCTAGTCCTGGAGTCTGGGGAATGCTAGGACAAGGGCTCTACATTGGAGGCAGAGAGGAGACCAGGGCCATCTGGGAGTTATGGGCTGCCTCCGGAGCCTCCAGAGTCGGACAGCAGTGAGGCAGAGGAACAGGCTCCCCCCTGTTCCCAGTGCGCGCATGCGCAGAGCTGCCAGAAGGCAAGAACAGTTAAGACAGAAGGCAAGACTCAGGAGTAAGGCTTGGAGGTGATTGGGCCCTCCCATAGGACATAAAGGGGGAGCAAAGGGATGTGAGCCTTTGCAGGAAGCAACTTGGTTCATATTTTACCTTCTAAAAATATGTCTGGACACTTTGCTCCTTGTTGCCTTGCCAAGCTAATTGCCAATTAAGTCTTCGGCAACATTTTCAAAGAAGATAAAGGTGGGTACTTATCAGCCTTATCCCGAAGGACTTTGGCAGCCTGCTGTAGGACTCTTTACTCCTATTTGGAACTCATTACGGGCTGTGAATGAACATAATTCACAGCCTTTGAAAGAAAAAGTGGTTTTTTAAAAAGTTAATTGTGTTCATTTTACTGTACCAGGAAGCCTAGGTCAGAACACTAGGTTACAAATACATTAAGTGTACCTACATAAATTACGGTAAGCCCAAGTAAATAACACCCTCTTATGATGGACTGTGATAGCTTGGTTCATAAATATATTAAGACAACGGCTATATTCTCACAACACACAAACCACAGATTTGCAGTCCCACGCAAGTCTAATCTAGCTTTTGTACTGTCTGACTTTCTGCATATTCCTGGTATTTAAGAGATTTTACACCCATCACATTAGAGATGCTTACGAACCTATTAAGACTAGGTATGGTTAATTTCATGTCTAATTAAGACTTACCTCTTTCAAGCTTGTACCTTAAACAGCAGCAGTGAGACAGTTGGAGCTGCATTTGAGACCACACCTGAATCTAATTCTTTGCAGTATATATATATATATATATATATATATATATATATATATGTGTGTGTGTGTGTGTGTGTGTGTGTGTGTGTGTGTGTGTGTGTGTGTGTGTGTGTAATTGTTTCACAACAACCTGTTATTAGGCCCCAATTAAGGGAGGAGACATACTGTTTCCTTTCTTGCCTTTCGGCTCATCACCAGAGACCATCTAGACAGCAAGCCAAGAATTACGTTGTGTAATTTTTTAGATATGTGTGTTAGTTTTATGAGCTGATCAATAAATTAAATTAGAGAGAGACCAGGATAGATTTATTTCGAACTTATTAGCTCTCATCAGCTGGCCATACCCTTTACTGGGATTCGAACCGGGGCTGTGTTGCATGCAAGGCAAAGAGCCTAGCACTTAAGCCAAGCCGGTTCCCCTTATTGCATCAGCTGAGACAGGTATATTAGTATAGGTAATTGTTTCACAACAACCTGTTATTAGGTCCCAATTAAGGGAGGAGACATACTGTTTCATATATATACACATATACATACACATATACATATACATACATACATATACATACATACATACATACATACATATATATGGCTGATAATTTTTTTGTGAGTCTATGCATGTATGTGGTGCCTCTGGGGAAGATGGAAGATAATTTTAGGAGCTGCATGCAAGAGGAAGTGGTTAGTCATTTTAGTTCTGAGCTATGAAGTGTATCTGTGGGTTGTAGAATCAGTAGGTGTAGGTGAAGAACAGAAAGTAGGTATGTTGATTGAGGTTGAATGGAAGGAGGCTCCATTTAGCCCTGATTGTGGGGTAGATATGAAATGAATCGGAGAAGTCCATTGAACTGCTTCAGATGTCAGGATAATGCAAGGATGCATGTTCACATTCACCTTCTGTTGAGTGGAAATATGCCACTCAACCAGTGGTGAAATTCAAAATTTTTACTACTGGTTCTGTGGGCGTCGTTTGGTGGGTGTGGCAGGGAAAGATACTGCAAAATCTCCATTCCTTTCCCATTCCAGGGGAAGGATACTGCAAAGTCTCCATTCCCACACCACTCTGGGGCCACAGAGGTGGTATTTGGTGGTTCTCCGAAGTACCCAAAATTTCTGCTACCGGTTCTCCAGAACCTTTCAGTACCTGCTGAATTTCACCCCTGCACTCAACAGAATAATGAGACAAATAAATCCAAATCCAGTCTAAATACTTGGCTGACTGTGCAACTAACCATAATCAATAATTGTTTAGACTAGATTTGCTATTATCCATCCTTCAGTCCCAAGGGACTGAGATTGGCAAATGTTTGATACTGGGGAAAGTATCGTTGCAGGATGTAAGCTATTCCAAGTAAAGCTGCCTTTTGCAATTGACGGATAGGGATTTTGCCAATGCTAATGGTGTTCAGGTAGTGCTCCGATCGCTTCGGGATTCAACTATTGGTACGCTCTTTGGTTTCTTTGCCACAGTTCAGTTTGCATTTCTAGGCAAGCACCCCCTCGAATTAACCATTGTTGATTAAAAAATCAAAAGGTCTGGATACCCGGATAGTGGATCTTGTGGTACCTACAGACACCGGAACAGAAGAGAAAGAACTGGAGAAAAATCACAAAATATAATGTCCTGCAAATAGATCTAATTCTTGATTTGATGATCTCTGAGCTATACCAGTTCCCACTTGATGGTCTTCTGTGGAGCATGTTATTGTTGCTTTTGCTTCCTGTTCATAAACTGTTATACATTATTACAGGGGTCTCCAACCTTTGCAACTTTAAGTCTGAAGGACTTCAGCTCCCAGAATTCTCCAGCCAGCAAAGCTGGCTAGAGAATTCTGGGAGCTGAAGTCCTTCAGACTTAAAGTTGCAAAGGTTGGAGACCCCTGCATTATTAGATCATTAGTGTTGTGGGAAACAAGAAGGCAGCAACAGCTGTGACTCCTGGAATATCATAAGGATGAAAGGTTGGCAAGAGATCATTAAAAGCGAGGTCTGTTAGCTAAGAGTTCTTAGGTTCACTTTGCCTATCAATTCAGGAGATAACCAGTGTTTTTATCTTTAATTCTCTTATATTATTTCACTGTGATATGGAGATGAATATTTTAATGCAAACCTTCCTCATAAAAATGTTGTAAATTGCCAAACAGGTGTCTTCTGACCTGGGCTTCCCCAAAAAGCCCAAGGCAGAATCCTGGTCCCGGCACAACCTCTTTTATTAAACGAGGTATACTGACCTAATCCTTGAAACCCCTCCATTTTATGGGAAATTTAAGTTGGCATTGTGTTTATCTCTGCAGTGAACTGCAAAACAGATCAACAGTCTTGCAGATTTGACTTTGTTGATAGTTTCACTGACAGCAAGATTATTTGTGCGGTTCATAATCGCCAGTGAGGCACAACCCACTGATGATAACAACTTTGCTGAGAAGGTAATGCTCTTGGTAGAAACCCAATTTGGCTTTTGATGTTTTCTCAAGTTGGCAAGGAAGGCACAGCCTTCTCAAGCGCCGCTATCTATGCTCCACATCTTAACCGGTTTTGGCAAATTGTCAGGGCTGCTCAGAGGTGTTGCAGTTTCCCCCCACCCTATCTTACTCCACACACCCATATCTTTATGACAAGAGCTGATCAAAAAGTTTGTAAAAGTTCATCTGTCAGCTCTTCTTAATCAAGCAACTATATTTGTTGGTGGTTTGGACAGACTTTGAAACATCACCTTCCTAACACATCTGTCTTTTGTTAAATTAGTTCTAGACCAGGGGTCAGCAACCGTAAACACTTAAAGTGCCACAAAGGTCCTAACTGGAAGCCCCCCATTCAATTGTGGAGCCAACTGGAAGTCTCGTTCCCCAACCATAGAGTCTCCTCCTAGTGCGGCATCCTTTTTCCTCTACCTGTTCTCACCAAAAGCCCTATCAATTGTGGAGCTGACCAGCAACAGAGGGCTACAGAAGAAGGCTGAAAGAGCCACATGTGGCTCCAGATGCTGACCCCTGTTCTAGACCATCTATTGAAGCAGATGTTTTCCCATAGTTCTTTATTCAGTGCTACCTAGATAGGAAACGAGAGGTACAAGAGGGTAAGAAAGATACTGAATTCTGTAGGGTTGTAGTTGTGTGAAATCAACCACTGCATATGTAAATGTTGGTTTATGATTTGTTTGATCATTAAATAATGATTTATGGCTTTCTTGAAGCCAGCCAATTGAGATTACTCAAATTATCATTAAAGCAAGGCATAACAGCCCAATATGTAAACTCAACTGTTACAGATGGCACAACCAAAATCCAAACCAAATTCCTGTTGGAAGTAGGTTTTTCCTACTTTGCAGATCACACAACTAAAAGGTGATTTCCAGAATTGACAAAAATAATAACTGCAACATAATTACAGTTTTAAAAAAATATATCAGGAAGATGGCAAACCAGATGTTAGACACCTCCAGACCACTTCTTTCTGAGCTACCCTGTATATTATCAAGTAGTTTGGAAAGGATAAACAATTCTTACGGCTTATAGAAAGAAGTGATGAAAAGCCACTGCTATCAGCAAATGTTCCCATTCTCAAATACTACATTTCTGGACACACACATACACCCCGCCCCCACTTCCCCCCAGCAGGATTACTGATTGATCAGATTGCCAGATCCACAGTAAATATGTATGGGTCAAATTCACAATTCATCCCAGCTACAACACAATGTTGAGGAGGCTGTAAACAGCAGTGACCCCCTCTGCCATTTGTGTGAATCCTTGCCAGACACAAGGCCTGGGTTGGCCAACTATGCAACCGAGATTTATGGCATGAACCACAACGGCAGGGTTCAAACAATGTATCAAACTGCAAAAATTGATTGAACAAATACAGAGGCTGGGTAAATGCAACACACTGAGTCAAAAGCAAATGAACACATGTTGGTTTTGTATGTTGTGTAGATTAGACCAAGCAGGGGTAGACCTGCTCTGGCAAAAAC
This sequence comes from Rhabdophis nuchalis, assembly GCA_039707465.1. Lineage (NCBI taxonomy): Eukaryota > Metazoa > Chordata > Lepidosauria > Squamata > Natricidae > Rhabdophis > Rhabdophis nuchalis. The sequence goes on from CM077653.1 coordinate 10,934,720, forward strand.
CAACCTAATCTGGAAGTTAGATCTGGAACATCTCAAGTCTGTTTTGGTTTGGATTGTACTTTTGGGAACCGCTGAACTAATTCAGAATGGTATAATCCAAGGGGAAATCAAAAACTTTGGATGGATAGATGTTGCACATGCCTATTGCACTTCTTAAAAGTTCTAGTATGAGAGTGTCTTTAGGCTGTTGGAGAGGTCTAAGAAGTAGATCAGTTTTGGTTCAGTTACTCTAGTGACACCTGCTAGACATTTGCAAATGAGAACAAAATTAGCTGTTGGCATTCATGGTTGGCCAGCGTTGCGATTTTTCAGAAAAACCTTCAAAGAGACAAATGTGTAAGAAAGTAATGGTGTTGATTTTTAGTGTCGTCTTTTTATTTCACATCCCTTTGCTTTTCCTCACTTTCATAATAACTATAATTAAATGCCAAGGGAGGGATGTGCCCTTCTCTCACTCCCATTCTGTCCAGTTTGGAGTAATTTATTAGAAGGTTGCAAGAAAGCCTACTCCTGTTGTGCATGTTGTGTAAGTGCTCTAGACCTAGGAGACCCTTTGGGTGGTATTCTCTAGATCAGGGGTGTCAAACTCGATTTCATTGAGAGCTGCCTCAGGGTTGTGTTTGACTTATGGTGGTGGGGTGGGCACGTGGCCAGGGTGGGCGTGGCCAGCTTGACATCACTGGCTCTGTTTTCGCTGGCAGAGGGTTGCAGGAGGCCATGACAGCTGAAAACGGAGCTCAGATGGGACATGGGCAGGCGGGACGTGCATGGCCTTCCTGGGCTCCATTTTCGCTGGAAGAGGGCTGCAGGGGACCATTACGGCTGAACATGGAGCCCAATCGGGACATGAGTGGGCGGGACACGTACGGCCTCCCTGGGCTCCATTTTCGCTGGCAGAGGGCTGCAGGAGGCCACTGCAGCTGAAAAGGCCATTGTGTCACAGCTGAAAACAGAGCCCAGGCAGGCTGTGGGTGGGCAGGACATGTTTTTACTGGCAGAGGCACTGCAGGCCGGTCCTTTGTTGTTCCAAATTAAGCACCCTTGAAGGGCCTTGAATTTGACACCCCAAGTTAATTTCCAAACAAGAATGGGAAATTTCAGAGGGGCATTTATCTGCAAACAGCCCACTCGTTTGGGACGAGAGGGGATTTCTTAAAAGTGGATGGCTCCATCAGCGTTGGCTTTTCTTTCTTTCCAGACAGTGGCTGATGGGCCATAACTTATTAACATGTAGGTATGCTTTGGGTAGGCTAATCATTTACTCACTCATGTTTCTGCACAGCTGCTTCAGATCCCCTCGTTCATCTCCCTTTTGCTGACAGTTTCATGTGGACTAATCTGCCTTAAGGTTTTGTCACATAGGAACCACAAGACATGTTATGTAGAAAAGTGCTGCTCTCGCCTTTTTTAAAAAAATAAATAGCAACAATAAAAATTGCTCTGCTTTGCAAATGGCCACTTTCAGAAGCACTAGGACATGTTACAGCTAAATAAAACCATAAGCATGCAATGCAACAAATCTTTTTCTAAAGTAGCTGAAGACAGTCGTTGCATAATAAGTGTGGAAACAGTCAATGGAATTAGAAGCTGTTAGTGCCCTAGCTGCTGTTGCTCCTCCTCCTCTCCTCCTCCTCCTCCTCCTCCTCCTCCTCCTCCTCCTCTTTTTAGAATAGAGTAGCAGAGTTGGAAGGGACCTTGGAGGTCTTCTAGTCCAACCCCCTGCTTAGGCAGAAAACCCTACATCACTTCAGACAAATGGATATCCAGCATCTTTTTTAAAACTTACAGTGAAGGAGAACCCACAACCTCTGGTGTCAAATTGTTGCACTGATTAATTGTTCTCACTGTAAGGAAATTTCTCCTTAGTTCTGTTGTTTCTCTCCTTGATTAGTTTCCTCCTCCTCCTCCTCCTTCGTCTTTTTCTCCTTCTCCCCCTCCCCCCTCCTCCTCCTTTTCCTGCCCCTCCTTTTCTTTTTCTTTCTCCCTCTTTCCTCCTTCCTCATCCTGACTGTGAAGGACTCTGACAGATTACGGATAGAAAATAGCAGAATATAGGACTTCAGTAGTTGTATGTATGGTAAATCCTGCAGATGACTGCCTTCTTCTCAAAAGCCAGCCGGAGTGCTACATTCATAACATCATACAGCAAAGGGATGTTTATGCCATTGACTCTAATCTCTTGAGCCCAGGATAAAGAATCTTTGATAGATGGCTCTCCTGTCTCTGCCTGAACGCATGCAGTGAAGGGGAGCTTATCATCTCCTTTACTCATTGGCTCCCAGGTTGAACCGCTTTAACCTTTAAGGAGGTTTTTCCTAGCACTCAACTCAGCCCGCAGCTCAATGCGCCAAGGCCTTCTGTAGTAAGAAGGCAGTAGAGGCAAGGCATGGTCTTCCTTTAGTCAAAGAGGTAACTTCTAAGAACATTTGGGACAGGGAGATACAGTTTTACAGTAACCTTTGTTCAATATAATGCCTGACCAAAGATAGACAGATGTTTTGGGCTCAATTCTGGAATTCCCATCCAATCTGCCCCTTTTGGCTAACACATCTGGAGACGACAAGTTGGGAGAACGGTATATATATAAATATATAATTGTTCCACAACACCCTGTTAGGGCCCCAATTAAGGGAGGAGACATACTGTTTCCTTTTCGGCCTTTCGGCTCATCACCAGAGACCATCTAGAAAGAAAGCCAAGAGTTCCGTTGTGTGATTTTTTAAAAATATATGTGTTAGTTTTATGAGCTGATCAATAAATAAATCAGGGAGACTAGGATAGATCTATTTCGAGCTTTTTAGCTCTCATCAGCTAGCCATACCCTTTACTGGGATTCGAACCGGGGCTGTATTGCATATCATATATATAAAACAAGAGATTCCCAGAAAGTCCCAACAAGGCCGCTGGTTTACCAGGGACAAAATACGGTTGTGCTCATCGCCAGCAGATTCTTCCGAGACCAAACTGTAAATACGTCGCTGCTTATGTATTCCCTTCCCAAAGGGACTTTCCTCAAACAGGGTTCCCAGTGTAGTCACCGCTTCACAATCCGCTGGGCGTATCATATTTTCATGGTGATGCGAGAGGATTCCTAATGTGTAACAATCCCCCATTGGCTGCTCTTGAACCACGATGAAGGCGAGACAAGGGCATCCATTGTGAATTGCATTTAGCATGTGAGCCACCTCTGACTGGCTCTATTCTTAGTCCACCCTTTTTCTATAGTACAAAGGTCAGCAGACACTGGGGAGAGAAACTCGGAACGGTCTTCCTCCTTCCTTGTGATGAGCGGAAGGATTGGTTTCTCGCGAGCCATTCCCGAATGGAACAGGCTTGGTGGATTCCCTTTGGGCTGAGAAGAGCCTTTTTTTTAAAAATTGCATTTCAAAAGGTTACACCACAAAAGGCAGATTGTTATTTGTGCCCAGAATGCCAACATCAGATGATTTTTTTCTCTGTTTCATAATATATAGAATCCGTATGTCTAAATAAAGCCTAACAAAGGCACTTTTGAGTTAGCAAGCACATTGCAGACTCTACAAAAATTAATCAAGAGGAAGGGTCTTTGCAGATCTCGGATACCATACTTGGTTTAGTCTGGCTAACAAACAATGAGAATCCTTAATAAATTTCAACTTCAGTGGGACAGATATTTAAGCAGAGGTTAAATAGCCATAATTCAGGTAGATTCAATAATTTCTGGTATCCAATTGATGCAATCCCACGACAGTTTTAAAACTTGCTGCTAACATTTGGGTTGCAATGTCTACATTTTCCTCCATAGTCCTCTTGCTCCATAGTCCTTTGCTTGATTCACCAAGAGGAATCCAAAACTAATTTAAAAAAAAAGAAAACTCAGGGTGGTTCATCTTGTTCATGCAATAATGTTTATGTTCTCTCCCCTTTCCTCTTTGGATCTGTGACATCCTCCTGTTTGTGTACATCATGTGCTTTTTTAGAATGTCTTTTCAGTGGAGCAGGAGATAGATGTGGTCCTATTTAAAGCCCAATAATCCCATCAGAGTTTGGCTCTGTTCTAGGTTCATCTGGCACACAGTTTGAAGGAACAGAGAGCTTTATCAAATGCTTTCTCTTTGGAGACAGAATTCATACTGTGCTGGAGCATGTAGAAACGGGTTCCACTGGGCTTGGCAAGGTGTACTCCAGAAATTATCACCATTTATGTTGCCAGAGCTAAGGAAACTCTGGGTGTAGGAGAAGGAGTGGCAGAACTTGGAGGTGGAGTTAAAAGAGGAATCAGCCTAGATTTCCTACATAGCCACAAGCGAGCTAAGTCCAACTCCCTTGAATTCGTGTTGACCCTTATCTATCACGAAGCAATTGCTAACCACTAGTTGAGAAGATTCTTCTGCATAGGGATGAGTAGCAATAAATCAGTTTAATTGGACTTTCCTCTCCTGCTTGACATTAGACAAGATTGTCTTTGCATTCTCACACATTCTTAGGTACTCCATTTGTTAGTTTCTGACTATGTAGTTTTCTTCCCCATGTTATTTCTCATTTCCAACCCTCTTCTTAATTGTTAAGATACTGTATAGAATAGAATTCTTTATTGGCCAAGAGTGATTGGACACACAAGGAATTTGTCTTTGGTGCCTATGTTCTCAGTGTACAGAAGGAGAATAAAATACGTTCATCAAGAATAAAAAGATACAACACTTAGTGATAATCATAGGTTACTAATAAGCTATCAAATCGTACTAGGAAACAAATAAAAACAATATAAACTGAAAGATACAAGCAACATGGTTATAGTCATAAGTGGGGAGAGAGAGGTACTAGGAAGGAAGAGATGAATAATAGTAATACATTCTTAGTAAATAATTGACAGTGTCGTGGAAATTGTTTATGTATGTATGTATGTATATGTATATGTATATACCTCCCTACTCCCTAAGGACTCAGGGCAGTGTACAGCCAAAATAAAACACAGATATACAAAAGTTAAAACAATTTAAAAACATATTAAATAATTTGGCCCGTAATAAAAGTTAAAAACCAACAAACCCAATTAAGATTAATAAAATTTATATTTATGTCAGCCCGGCTTGTTGAAAAAGAAAAGTTTTGAGAGCACAGCGGAAGGTGCGTAAGTCAGGGATAGTTCTTAACTCCGAGGGCCATTCGTTCCAGAGGACAGGGGCTCCCACGGAGAAGGCTCTCCCCCTGGGTGTCGCCAGTCGACATTGTTTAGCCGACGGCACCATGAGGAGACCCTCTCTATGGAAGCATACGGGCCGGTGGGAGGCTCTCGTTGTTAAGCAGAGTGATGGCATTTGGGGAAAAAACTGTCCTTGTGTCTAGTTGTTCCAGTGTGCAGTGCCCTAGAGCGTCATTTTGAGGATAGAAGTTGAAACAATTTATGTCCAGGATGCAAGGAGTCTGTAGATATTTTCGCAGCCCTCTTTTTGACTCGTGCGTTATACAGGTCCTCAATGGAAGGCAGATTGGTAGCCATTGTTTTTTCTGCAGTTCTAATTATCCATTGAAGTCCGTGGCCATCTTGTTTGGTTGCAGAGCCAAACCAGACAGTTACGAAGGTGCAGATGACAGACTCAATAATTCCTCTGTAGAACTCAATCAGCAGCTCTTTGGGTAGTTTGAGCTTTCTGAGTTGGCGCAGAAAGAACATTCTTTGTTGTGCTTTTTTGATGACGTTTTTGAAGTAGAACATATCAAATATATTCTATCATATGATGTAGAAGCATAGAATCAAGATGTGTATACAGCATAGTTTCCCTCTAAGCCATGTAGGAGAATGAAAAGCCGGATACTATTGTGCCACCTCAACGTCTGTGAATTTCTCAGCATTCCTTCTTTTGATCTATGTCTGTAAATTTAACAAATGAGTATTCCAGTACTCCAGCTGGGAATATTTCCACGCTAGCAAGATACATACTTTTTGGGCAGCAGCTTCGCCAAACATCAGTAAACACAGCAGAAGGAAACTGAAATTGAAAAGGCACGATGGAATTGACCTTAAATATAATTGTGTTGAGTGTCTGAATAGGGACACCGAACAGTGTAGAAAAATAATGAAACAGTGCATCACATCTGACAACCTAGAGAGGAAACCTCTGTTGTATAAAAGAGAGAGTTTTAAATTTCAGATCTACTCTAAGTATTGCTGAAAGACTATTTAAAGAGGAGGTGAGCAGCTTTCACTTCCCTTCTAAAGCCTAATCTGACTTTTCCCCCCAAGACAAAGGGCACTATTAAAACACCAAGTGATTTAATAGGGAGATTTGTCTCCCTCCACCCATGTTCAAATTCCCCTGTTCCATCCACCCACAATATCAGGGCTGTCTCTCCTTATATTAATAGCCAGCAACTGCTCCAAGTTTGTCTGGTTGCTTTTTTCCCCCCTGTTAACTCATTGAGATTGTGCAGTTTCTTCCTGCATCAACATGCCTTGGAAGGAGGCCAGTAATTTTCATACCTGCCTCCTTTTTATCACTTCTTGGTAAACACAGCCAGGAACAAAAAGTCAAGGTCGGGAGAGGCAGCAGGCAAGACACGGAGGCAGGAGCCTGATGGAGGTCAGGTTGTGGTCAACAGTCTTTTGGCAGGTAGGAGGGAACAGCTGCTCCTCCCTTGGCAACCGATGCCAAAATCCTGTCTAGGTAACTAAGACATAAACTCTAAACTGGCATACAAACATCCCGTTGATGTTCCTATTCAGCAGCTGCAATTCCAGCAGGATCCAACTCCTTGGTTGAGGCACAAGCTCGAAAGACATCATGTGTGAACCCACCAGGCATGTACAGGATGGGGATATTGTCACAAGCATTGGGACAGCTCTCACAAATCCACTATAGCTGAACGAGCTGTTAGCCAAGTTAGGACAAGGGAAGTTGCCAGAGTTTGGACTTTCTTATCAGAGATGAGGACAGTCTCCTCAACTGTCAGAATAGGTCAGTGATGGCTAACCTTTTTTGGCTCGCATGCCAAAAGCGGGGTGAGTGCAGTGGGGTCGTGTGTGTATGCCACACCCATAATGCTATGTGCGTGACCCCCTGCTTTTGGCGTGCTTTTTTCACCCTCTCCAGCGGCTTTCTAGGAGCCTGGGGAGGGTGAAAACAGCCTTCCCCCCACCTCCAGAGGCTTCAGGAGCTTCCCTGAAGCTCCAGAGGGCGAAAAACGGCCTCAAAAGAAGGCCTAAATCAGCTGGGCAGTGCACACATGCTCGCTAGTGCTGACAGGGCAACGCCTCGGGTGCCCTAATAAATGGTTCTGCGTGCCACCTGTGGCACCAGTGCCATAGGTTCGCCATCACTGGAATAGGGTCTGCTATTACCCACAAGGTTAGCAAAAACGTTTAAAAAGATGTCCACCAAATGTTGAAAATGTAATCAAGTACTGGGCACATATTATCACATGTGGTGGACATGCCCAAAGCAAAAAACAAACAAACATGTAGACGAAAGTGCATGCATGGTTAGAAAAAATGTTAAGACAGCATATAGATTATATGAACTATTTTCGCTAGACATAATACCAGAGAAATAGGATAAAGGGAATGTATATTTAATATTACATGTTTTGAGAGAAGCAAGAATTGTGTTTGCACAATACTGGAAAAATAAGGAAATACCTATAGAAGGAGATATAATTTAAAAAAAACCATTAGACTGTAGATTAGATAGAGTAACACTGAAGATAAAAGAGAAAAAAAGACAAAGAGTATTTTCAAACTTGGGACTCATTGCATCAATGGTTGGAGAGTAGATGTAGTGATTACATTACTAGGTAAGCATTCAGACAGTAAACTGATTCAGACAGTACACTGTTTGCTAAGCACTTATTGTATGTAAAGAGAAAATATATACGGTAAATTAAATTAAATTAAAAAGAAAGAATAGGTTTATTTATTTTATTTTATTTTATTCACATTTGTCTACCGCCCTTCTCCCTAGCGGGACTCAGGGCAGTGAACAGGCAGCAATAAAATCAACAATAAAAACAAGAAATACAATAAATACAAAATATATTAAACCAATAAGCCTGCTCTAAAATCCCAATACAAACCCCTGATAAAAACAATTTAAAAACTACGCCAGGCAGGCCGCACAAAATAGGTGGGTTTTCAGGGCCCGACGGAAGAGGTGCAGGTCCGTGATTGTGCGTAGGTCATTCCAGAGGGCAGGAGCTGCCACAGAGAAGGCTCTCCCCCTAGGGGTCGCCAGCTGGCATTGCCTGGCCGACAGCACCCTGAGGAGGCCCTCTCTGTGGGAGCGGACTGGTCGGGGGAAGGTATTTGGCAGGAGGCGGTCTTGCAAGTAACCAGGTCCCTTGCCATGGAGCGCTTTAAAGGTGGTTACTAGCACCTTGAAGCGCACCCGGAAAGCCACAGGCAGCTAGTGCAGCTTGCGCAGGAGAGATGTTACATGGGAGCATCTAGAGGCCCCTAAAATCCCCTGCGCGGCCGCATTCTGAACTAACTGGAGCCTCCCGGTGCACCTCAAGGGAAGCCCCATGTAGAAAGCATTGCAGTAGTCCAGACGGGAGATGACGAGGGCTTGAGTGGCCATGCATAGGGCGTCACGATCCAGAAAGGGGCACAACTGGCGTATCAGGCGGACCTGATACAAAGCCCCCTGGCCACGACTCTCATATGATCGTCTAAAGACAGCCGAGAATCCAGGAGGACGCCCAAGTTGCGAGCCCTCTCTACGGGGGCTAATGACTCGCCCCCAATTGGTGACTCGAACCAATAGGTTCTGCTATTGATGTTTGCTTGGTTGATTGATTCAATTTGTGTAGCCACTCATCCCCAAACCCATGACTCTGGGGAGTGAACGATCATATATAAAATAAAAATTAAGACAGGATACAAAAAGAAACTAAATACAAACAGCAGTCCAGATTACAAGTATGGTAATCTGTTAGTTTCATCATAGCTAGGAAGCTGGGATTTTCACACACTTGGGTTCCCAGGCTTGGTCACATAGCCAGGTCTTTAAGACCTTCTGAAAGGCCATCAGGATCTAGGTCCTCCTAATCTCAGAAGGGAGGGTGTTCCAGAGGCAAGCGTTATAACAAGAAAGGGCATCTCCTGCTCCTTGCCAGCTGATATTCCTTGGTTGATGGGAACCAGATGCCCATTTGGCTGGACCAGATTGGACAGGAAGAAGATGGTCCCTCAGATAACCTGCTCCCAAGTCATGAAGGGCAGCAGATCTCCAAGGAGCTTCAGAGAACCTCTTTACTTGGATAGCTGATGACACAAGGAACCCTGATGACACAAGGAACCCATAGCCATAGCATCTCTCATCCTGTCCAGCGGTGGGATCCTCCCAGTTTAGCAACCAGTATGGTGATCGCGCAATTTGCATGTGTGTGCACCATTTGAGGAAATCTTCACTTCCTGGTTTCTTTGGAGGAGTAACACAGCTGATTTGTGCGGCAATCTGCTCTGCCGTGGGAATCAGCTGAGAAGATAAAAGTAGGAAAATAGCACAGGTGGGCCCATCTGATCATTGCAGCAAACTGGTTCGCTCCCAGCTGATCATCAGAGCTACCAGTTCGCCCAAATCGGTCCAAACCGGTAGAATTCCACCCCATATCCTGTCTTTTATCTTCTAATGAAGATAAAACTTTACCAAGGCCTACCTTGTGTTTTCCTGCCCTTTTCTGCCTACCGGTTTAGAGCATAAGTTTGAATGCTAACTTATTCTAATTTATTGCAGTGTTATTCTTGGATTTTAATAATAACTTTTTGCCTTCACTTCACCAGTTTGATTTTAGGGAAGCAGAGTAAAATACCTGTTAAATAAATAAACAGGGAAACAGCTCTAACCTGAATGTGGTTTCCTCGTTTCTAATTTGTTCCTGGGGGCAACATTTCATTTATGGGTTTCATTTCTAGGATTCTTATTTGTATTTCCTCCCTTTTCCTCTGTCATCTTAGGTAGTGGACCTATCCAGTTATGGCAATTCTTGCTGGAACTTCTGACAGACAAATCCTGCCAGTCATTCATTAGCTGGACAGGTGATGGCTGGGAATTTAAACTTTCTGATCCTGATGAGGTAAGTTTAATCTGGACTATACATGTGAAAGCCCCAAGTCAAATTCTAATCATTATTATGTTTAAAATAGAATTTTTAATTGAATACATTTAAACAAGATAAAAGCAGTGCAAATATTTAAGAAGAAACAAAATAAGGAAGAGCATAGGATAGAATAGGATAAGGTACGATAGGATAGGATAGGATAGGATAGGAGGAAAGGAAGGGAAGGAAAGGGGAATGAAAGTAAAGGAAAATGGAAAGGAAAGAGTAGGGGAAAGAAAAAGGGCAAAATGGAGAGAGAGAGAGAAAAAAGAAAGATATTACAAAGCAATCTTTTTGACAGTAGTTATAAATACCTTTATATTTACCCTCCCTCTCAAAGGTTACATCATACACGTACCAAGTACACCTTGGTACTCAGCATTAATTGGTTCTGAAAGGTATGATGGGTAATAAAAAGGAAAAGTCTCAAACAAGCCATGTAACTTATCATATGACCCTTTGTTTCAGCCAGAAAACACTTCCTGTCTGTCCTTTTTCCTACGTCAGTGGCCTTCTGAGCATGGCCAACTTCCTATCTGCCCTCTGCAGCTGTCCCTCTCTTTTTGTAGTGACCTTCCAAGCATGGCAGATTTCCTGTGTGTTTCCCACACCTTTCCCCCTATTCCTATAGCATCGTGTTGGGTACTTCAAGGCCAAGAACTGGGACTATGTTTTCACGTTCCAAATGCATTGAGTACCAAATTTGAGAGTTTTGAACCAATCAAGTCCTGAGATACCATAAGCTACCATTTCTAATCATCAAACCCATAAACCACAATTTTATTTTTGCCTCCCTTTTCAGCAAAAAGCCCATTAAGGGTTTCCAAACCTTAATGAAATGTAATTGTTGAACTTTCTCTATGCAAACAAGTTAATTTTGCCACCTCTGCTGGTTCCATCTTCACCCTTATGGGTACATCAGAGTCTTTCCATTTTTATGCACATAATAGTCTCTCATTGCAGGGATCATATATAAAAATAATCACCTTTGGCTCCTTTCTAGTTATCCATCCATTAATCCCAATAAGCAAATTTCTGCTTTGAGCTAAATCTTAGTCTTTAAAATTTATTGTATCCATGCATGTATTTGAACCCAAAATGTTCTTCCTTTTCTACAAGTCTGCCAGGCATATTAAAATGGCACTGTGTGTTGCCCACATTTTCAACATAAACTTGAAATGCACTTACAAATTATGGCTAATTTTTCTGCTATCAAGTTCTTAATTTCTATTAAGGAATTTTTGTAGGATATGACCAGGTTGAGCCCGAGGGATGGGTTTAAAGTGGCATCAGTCATGGGTCACTTCATGCCCACAAGAAATCTAACTCCAATCTACCTTGAATTCCTTTTTATTCTTAACTTCTGCTTGTATCCTTTGGCTGCTAGTAGTTCAGATTCTTATAGAGAGCTTAAGCATGCAATAATCTATATAAATAAAAATGTAACAAGAGTTTGTTCAAAGCCGCTAATCTCTGAAAGTACCGCACCAATCGCTTCCACATTTTCACACAACATTCCTTTCAAGTACTGCACCAATGATATATATAGATTGTGTAGATTTCACACCTGTGCAAGGTACACGCAAAGGAAATGTAAAAAATTGTAAAAAAGGTAGGTAGATGGATACAGAGTGGGCCACAAGTATTATGTCATTCTTTTTGACATAAGATACTCTGTCCATTAAATGCAAGGAGAAATACAGTAGGTAGGTAGGTAGGCAGCTATAGGGATGGAGAGGGAGGGAGAAATGTGGTAGGTAGGTAGGTAGGTAGGTAGGTAGGTAGGTAGGTAGGTAGGTAGGTAGGTAGGTAGGTAGAGGAATAGAGAGGGAGAAGGAGAAATATGGTAGGTAGGTAGGTAGAGGGATAGAGAGAGGGAGAAATACGGTAGGTAGGTAGGTAGAGGGATAAGAGGGAGAGATTCAGTAGGTAGGTAGGTAGGGCTTATATGGTGGTTGTGTGTACGTGTTTGTGTGTGCAGGTGTAGATCTACACACAGATTGGTTGGCCATTTAACCAGACTGGGCCACAGCAACGCGTGGCCGGGAACGGCTAGTTTTAAATACTCGTTTGAACTGCTGAATCTCCTGATTTCCATGGCGCCTGGCCATTTCATGGACTAAATTTTATGGGTTCCCATTCTCCAGGTGGCAAGGAGATGGGGCAAGAGGAAAAACAAGCCAAAAATGAACTATGAGAAGCTGAGCCGCGGATTGCGTTACTACTACGACAAGAACATCATCCACAAGACCGCAGGGAAACGCTACGTGTATCGTTTCGTCTGTGATCTTCAAAGCTTATTGGGTTACACTCCGGAAGAGCTCCATGCCATGTTGGATGTGAAGCCAGATGCTGACGAGTGAACGGATCCATTTTACCAAAATCGAACAATCTGCAGAACATAAGGACTTTTATTTCTTTCTTAACCCCAATCCTTATTTTCCTTAAGAAAAAAAAAAAGAAAGAAAAGAAAAATAGCATAATTTTTCATTGGCCGTACTTAAGAAGGGGTAGGATTTTAAGCTTTTGAATGAAACTGTGATATAGGTTGGCTGGGAGGAGAAAGAACAAAGTTTCCAATTTACATCTTCTTGGAGTTGTATTTGCAGCTGGGATTTTAGAAGTCAGGAAAATGACCGCCATTTTGTTACATCTACAGTATTTAATGAATTCATATCATCCCCTTTCTTCCCGGTTTTAAAAACTGACAAAACTGTGTTTGTAAGACAGCGCTGTCTTTAACTGATGGAGAACAGTCTTAAGTGGCAAACCGTCCTGTTTCACAGGGAAAATATATCTGAATAATCAAGTACTGTGATCTCAGATAATTTTTGCATTTCATAAGACAGGTCTCTGTTCTTCTGTTTGTCAAGTGGGGGTGGGGCAAAAAAGCCCACCTCTGTTTTTTAAAAAGAAAACATTGAAAAGAAAAGTGTATTTTATTAAATTTTGTGCCAGTATTTTTTAAAATAGTCTTAAGCTCTAAAGAAAAAATGGTTTCAGTATTGCAAAAAAAAAAAAAAAAAGATCATGTGTTTGTTTGTTTTGCCAGCTGCAGATTTTTAATCGCCATTGAGTAAAAAATGAAATATGTCTACATAGAATTCCCCTAGAAAAGAGCAGATGGAATAGACCAGTAGAAAACCAAGATACAAGTGTAGGCTAAGAATGGGGAACTCTAGATGAATGGATGTTTTGCTTGAATGCTAGATTTCCTGCACTTTATTCTCTTATGTCAATAGATCTGTGCCTCTGGTTGTGCCTTTTTCAATCATGTCAGTTTCGTACTGAGATTTTATTTAGATTTTTGGCTGCATGTTATGAGTACATGCTTATCTAGGATACTTTAAAGAACAGTCTTATTCCACTGATCAGGTAGCATCTTTTCAGACAAATAGATTTTATTCAAAGATTGATGCTTTTTACTGTGTCTGTCTAGAAAAATGCTACCCACTCTGTCTGATTTTTGCTTACCATAAACTAACATGGCTCTCTTTCTACAATTATGACATTGTTTGAAAAGTAGGATGGTTTATTCTCTCGGTGTTGGGATCAATTCAATTGTCCATCTGTTACGGCTTGTTTCTGCGTCTTTTCACAGCTATTAGTTGCTATGAATGTTTCATTAGTGCCTTGCAATAGGACCAAATCACTGAATCGGTTTTCGTATTGAGCTGGGAAACCCCATTCAGCGTGATTCTCTGAATCAAGATGAACTGCTGACTTGGAACAGATTTACAATTAAAATCAGATTAGAGTCAACCATCTTCTTTCCATGACGATCTGCAACAGAGTATTTTATAAGAAAAGATTCAGTAATCTCTAGTTATTCAGAAGTTCTTTTTAGATAATATGGGCACGTCAAAATAGATCTAACTTCTGATCAATGTGTCTACACGCATAAGGGTGAGAATTAAGAGTAGGCATGGAAAATGTTGGGGGTCTTATTTAATTTGGCAGAATTGTTGTTTTCATTGAATGGATATAAAATAAATCAGGGCCACAAAGGACGTTCCCAAGTTACAATATATATGCTCATTTTCCTCATGATACATTGTCTTAAAATAATCAGGCTTGGTGTTAGGTGCAGTTTAAGATAGCTTCCAACTCTACAGTTGCATCATCCTGTTTTAGATACAGATAGATAATTAACAATTAGATAATTGTTATCCCCTCAAAGACCTGAGTCCTAAATATCCACTATCTCAAAAAGAAAAACAACCCATATTTTGAAACGCATCTTTAAAACATTTGAAAAGATGCTATTCATAGATGATTTTTTCCTGCTAGCTTTTGCTGTTTGTTTTGAATCTCAGTGGATTAATTTCTTATCTTCACTGTGAATTAGAATATATTTTATGGTCATAGGGGATCATAGAATATGAAGATATTCTATGAATTTGTATACCCTCTTTCTGCCCTGTCTCAAATCATCTGCTGATTTAAAAATATAATTCTATTCTTTGACTCATTTGTAAAGCAATCGAAAAGCCTTTACAGCAGGGATGTCCAAACTTGGGAACTTGAAGTCCACAAGTCTTAAAGTTCCCAAGTTTGGACATCCCTGCTTTACAGAAACTGAAATCAAGAGGGGGGGGGGGAAACCCTTATATTTCTAGAGGTCTGGATCCTAAGTCTTCACTCCCCTGAGTACAACCATGACTACATCTCTATATACATGCTTTGTGGCACCAATGGCTGTATCAGCCTCACAGCTTTTGGGTCACATGAAACATTTGTGTTGCACACCAATGAAATATAATGCCTGAAATATTCTGAAAAAAACAAACATGGAGAGCCAACATTTGCAAGCCAGAGAAGAGTAATATGATCTTGACACACACCCCTCAAAAAAACCACCCAAAACTGTAATAGAAATGAATCATTTCAGTCATGCAGAATTGAAAGTGGGACAACTTAGAGTTGCTTGAAATGTCAGCGAAATTTGACATAGGACAGGTCTGAGACCCTGCTATGTAACCTGTGGGGTAAGGGTGCAAAAATTAGGAGGAAATAAATTTAAGAAAAAGAAACGAATTCACCATGTTTTAGGAAGACCGTTTCCTCTAATTGAATTGCCCCTGAGAGACCAGATTCAATCTGTTTTTGTGCTACCTGATCCGATAAAAAGATAGTCTGTTTTGAGTTTCATTTGAAGCTCGAGCGAGTTCATGAACATATTCACATCGTTTTCTTGGCAACAATATGAAAGTGGTTTGCCTTTTTCTCTCAGGATTTGTGCCATTGTGTGGGTGTTTTCAGCTTTTCAGACTAGCCTACAGCTCGGGCTGTTCCAGAAGTTCACCCATCAAAGTCCTGGATGGGACTGACTCTATTTAGCTTTTCCATAATCAGTGAAGAACAGTTAGATCCCTTCAAAATAAAGCTTTTGTAGCAGCGAGGCACAAACCTGGTGCCCAATATCACAGTTTGTCCCCCAAACCTTCTACATGGCCTTTAGAACACCTCCAAAATTGTGATTGAATTTATTTATGTTTAATATGACAGAAGGGGTTGAGCAAAATGGGAGAGAAAGGGTCGAACAAAAGAGCCATTGTCTTAAAATCATTTAAATTAATTTTAATTAAAATTCCATATGAAATAAATTTTAGTTTTTTTACTGATACCATCTGTTTCTTGATCTGGTACTATTGTCGTCTTAGAATAGGCTCCTTGCCCACAATTTAACAGAATAACAGACTTGGAAGGGACCTTGGAGTTCTTCTAGTTCTTCTGCTTAAGCAAGAGATCTTATAACATTCCAGATAAATGGTTGTCCAATTGTCTTAAAAACCTCCGCTGTCAGGAAATTTCTCCTCAGTTCTAGGTTGCTTCTCTCCTTGACTAGTTTCCATCTGTTGTTTCCTGTTCTTCCTTCAGGTGCTTTGGAGAATAGCTTGACCCTCTCTTCTTGGGGCAGCCCTTCTAACTTGCCACAAAGGACAAGTGTGTCCTTCAGTCTGGAACAGGCCATGAATCTCTGAGCTATAGAATGAGGAAGAGACACATCCAATTACATCCCAAGCAGCCATGTTCCTTAGCAATGCTGACAGTTGTAATTCAATCCATGTGGAGGGTTGCAGATTTTCCACCACAGATAAAAGCTTTCTAGTACAGGTAGTGTTTGACTTATAACCATTCATTTAGAGACTGTTTGAAGTTACAACAGCACTGAAAATGTGACTAATGACTGATCCTCGCCCTTATGACCATTGCAGCATCCACAAGGTCATGATCAAACTTCAAGCGCTTGGCTACTGGCATATATTTATAACAGTCGCAGCATCCCAGTCTCATGTGATAACCATTGGCAACTTTCCCAGCTGGCTCCCAAAAAGCAAAGTCAATGGGGAAAGCTGGATTTGCTTAATGACCACATGTTTCACTTAACAACTGGAATGATTTACTTAATAACCATTGCAAAAAGGTCATCAAATTATGGTTTATGGTTTATTTAATTTATATACCACACCCTTTCCCAAAAGGATGCAATGCCTTGCGTTGATCCCAATTATGGTTATAAGTCAAGGACTATCTGTGGAGCTGGGAATAGACTTTGCGGCAAGGAAGATTCATGCAAAATGTCCTTTCAGGGTTGATTTCCTGCAGCAGTATATTTCACCTTTTCATAGAAGTCACATCAAAGCACAATGAGTAATTATCTGCTGTGAACTCTGCATTGGCGACAGGAAGGGCATCCAGCCAGTAAGCAATCAGCTCCATTCAGTTGCCCCAACCCCCCAACTCCCCCAATGTCAGGGATTACGGGGTCATTAAAAGACCCAAAAAATAGAAGTCAAATAAAAAAGACATGTTTCTTCTTTTGGCAAATGCGTTGAGTCCTTGCAAAAAAAAATTCTAGCAGCTGGAAGACGGTTCTGGAGATATGTTAGTGAGGTGTAGGACTCTCTTCTAGTTCAATGAACTGCTGACTAAAAGGTTCAAAGCAACCCAAAATGCCCCCCAAAAGGATGACCTCCAAGCTTAAGAGAATTGTGTGGCCTCCATGACACAAAGAACCTTGTTCAAACAAAGCACAACCGGCCTGCACAGGCCTACTTTCTGATATGATTTTGTATTAACCAGGCAATCATAAAGTGAGGCTGTTTGAAGCCATGAATGTAGCATAATAAAGGCTTTTGCAGTTTCCTCAAGGACTGTCACTCAACAACATTCCTGAATGTATTTTCACTCCATCTCAAAAGAGGAGAGGACATGAAGTAGAGTTAGGAAGATTAGCAGTGATAGACTAGCTTGCTTTTCTTGATACCTTTTTGCTGGGCTTGGATTACTTTTTTAGCATGGTATAAGGTCTATCTTAGAGCAACGCAGTGGCTCAGTGGCTAAGACGCTGAGCTTGTCGATCAGAATGGTCAGCAGTTCAGCAGTTCGAATGCCTAGTACTGCGAAATGGAGGGAGCTCCCATTACTTGTCCCAGCTTCTGCCAACCTAGTAGTTTAAAACAGGGGTCCCCAACCTTTGCAACTTTAAGTCTGAAGGACTTCAGCTCCCAGACTTCTCCAACCAGCTTTGCTGGCTGGAGAATTCTGGGAGCTGAAGTCCTTCAGACTTAAAGTTGCAAAGGTTGGAGACCCCTGGTTTAAAAGCACGTAAAAATGCAAGTAGAAAAATAGGAACCACCTTTGGTGGGAAGGTAACAGCATTCTGTGCATTTAGTCATGCTGGCCATATAACCATGGAGGCGTCTTTGAACAGCGCTGGCTCTTTAGCTTTGAAATGGAGATGAGCACCGCCCCCTAGAGTCGGGAACGACTAGCACATAGGTGCGAGGGGAACCTTTACCTTTATTATGTCTCTAATTGCATGTTACAGAATTGCTAAAGTTGTTGAGAATATTGTTAACTCTCAGTAGCTCTATCTAGATCTGCAAATGCTCGGAAAAACAACAACAAAATCCTGATAATTCCACCATTCTTGGTCTTCTGGTATTGATTACTTCAAGTATCCAAAGTCTATGTAGATAGTTAGGTTTTGAGCAGTGGGATAACGTCTATAAACTTAGAAGGGGCTGAACATTCTTGGTGTGGTTTAGAGGAAGATAAGCTTGGAATTTCTTGGGAAGATATGGAAAGAAGATTTTGAGCCAGGAACACTGATAGCGGTTATTCTTGCAACGAAAGAAATGAAATCTGGATCAAGGGCTCAGTTAGATTTGATTTCAGTGGTGTGAAATGAGGCTATGAGTAGAAAATGAGAAAGAAGAAGGATTAGTGGATGTGGAAAAGAATGGTGTTCCTAAAACCTGACATCTTTTATTTTCTTGTTGTCATCTATGGCAGGGGTCTCCAACCTTAGCAACTTTAAGACTTGTGGACTTCAACTGCCAGAATTCCTCAGCAAAGCAAAGCTGAACTTGGGTGAGGGATTTAGTCCTAAACCAAGATGAAGACTAGACTCCAAAATATTAGTGTAAGGAAAACAGCTTGTATTGTACGTGAAGTTACTGTATCACAGAGTTATCATTGTCAGCCTCTGAAAATAGACAATTAATATGAGACATCTGACTGGGGGGTAATTTCTTTTTTAAAAAAATAAGATTTAGAACAGCAAATTCATTTGACATGCTATGCAAATGGCTGTATCCTTTGAATTATGCATAAAAAGACTCGTGTAACAGAAGCAATCTTTTCCAGACCAATAGACCCAGATATACTGAAATTTTAAGTTTCAGAATTCCACCCATTGGCCATGTTCGTTGCAGTTCCAGTACTTACAGTTCCAACACCATACCCAGACTGAAGTGTTTTAGAAAATTGAACCGCCCCGAATCCCTTCGGGGAGAGGGGCCAGTTTATAAATCAAATAAATTAATTAAATTAATTAATTAACAACTAGAGTTAGAGTTGAATTGTTAAGTTTATTTCAGAGTTCTGAATGCATTGTGCAAAAACCTGGATACTTACAGCAAATATCTGGGAGCAATATTAATGGCAGCAAAATATACAATGGTCAAAAATATTTTCTGGAGATATGTTTCCATTTTTTTATTTTTTTTATTTTCAGTCATGTATTTATAAGGAAAAATGAAACAAAAATCATAGTGATACTTCTTAGTATTCCTACAGTATAATCCTTCGTTTGTTGATTCAGGAGTAAACCCTGCCAACTTCAAAGAAAATTTGGCCAGGGAAAATGTATATAATACTGAAGTTTTAGGACATTAATTCAGAGTAGCTTTCTCCAAATTGTGTCTTCCATTTGTGCAGAAATCTGTAGAAGTTTAACCCATTTGATCAGGAAGGCTGGTTTGGACCAACTGAAGATAAAACTATTTTTATACTGTAGGGTTTATACTTTTTTGGATTAAGCATCAGCAAATACTTGTGATTTTGACGTGAAGCAGAGCATCTCTCCTCAAGTATATTTGGGGAAATCTTTATGGGTTAGAACTGGTTGATTTTTAACCTTCTGATAGCCCTGCTTTATATTCTATCAAACTCTACATGTTCATGAAAGACAAAGAAAACAGACTTGTACTTTTTTATTCAATCATTTGCCTAGTATCTGTGATGGAAACTTTAACAGGAAAGTCAGTGGCTGTTAATTAGATCTGAGTCATCATTCCTAAATAGAGGGCACCAAATATTCCAGAAAGTTGAGTGTTTCCAATTAAAAGGTCTCAAACAGCAGACTTGGAGATGGCAATCTGTCCACTGAGATATCTTCCTACATGGTTTGTCTTTTAGAAGCAGTAAGGATTTAGGTGGTCATTGTTGTAATTTAGATTTGAATAACTTCATCAAGATAAAAATCAGTTTGGATTGTGTAGCTCACAAACAACTCCACCCTGTTACCTCAGGGGTCTCCAACCTTTGCAACTTTAAGTCTGAAGGACTTCAGCTCCTAGAATTCTCCAGCCAGCTTTGCTGACTGGAGAATTCTGGGAGCTGAAGTCCTTCAGACTTAAAGTTGCAAAGGTTGGAGACCCCTGTGTTACCTTGTTTGCAAAGCTGGTTTTGCCATTGGCTTCTGGTCTTTACAGTTTGTAGCTATTGATTCTTCCAGCATCCATTTTGAATGGCCTTTCCTGAACTCTTGGTTCATGTTGCTTAGTCTACTTAGTGTTGACTGGAAAAAAAAAATAATTGCACCTACAACTTTCTGGTGATCTTCCCAACATTTTGAATCTGATTCAAAATCCGATTCAATCTGTCCAGTGTTCACAACAGATATATATTCTCAGGGATCTTGAAAGGGCCACAGAGAGCGAACCATGCTGCCTGACAGTGCTGGTTGCGCTCTTCCCTTATCAGTGTTTGTACCTAACTTTCTGCCATCTATTTTATGTTCTGACTTAAATGAAGAGGCTTGAGACATGGCAATCTATCTACCTTACAATTGCAGTGACAGACAGGCAGTATCATATGTATATTTTTTGGGAAAGTGTGTGTTCTCCTTGCACTAGCAGAGATATTTCACTCAGCTCTGTGAGCGAGATAAGGAAGGTGTAAAGTTAATGGTTATTGACAATTGACAACGCTTAATCAAAAGGGGCTCAGGCCTCATTCACACATTACATGTTTGGCTTACTTTTAAAACAACATCAAGGGTGTCTGCTTAACCACAAAATGTGTGAAACGGTTGTACAAAAAGCCAATTCAGCATAGATTACAGTTATTGCAAAACTGCCGTTGACAGTTACGTTTCTGATGGGGTCTTTATAGATGGAATGAACTCGCGTCGCCATTCCAAAGATGTCTGAAGTAAATGATGCTTGATGTATGCATATCTATTATGACAGAAATATCTCCAGGAATTAACTGCCTCAGTGAACATTTTTTTTTTTAAAAAAAATATTGTGTTCCTTTTTTTTTGTCTTTGTTTTATATCTGGTTTTTTTTTAAGCTGATAAGTTTAGGAAAAGAAGAAAAAGATTGTTATATTATGCTCTTCAACTATTTTCCAACTTGTATTTTCATATAATTTATATTTTATAGAAGTGAGGAGAAAAAAATGCCTTAAAAGCAAAATGTTTTTGTTTTTTTTGTTTTTGTTTATAAAGGAGAAAAAGCAGGTGCTTTTTAGGAGAAAAAAAAAAGAAATGAAAGAAAACCAAACTCAGCTGAGGTAGCTTAGAGATGTAGCGTTATCTGTGTTTTTTAAGAAATTCAAAATCGCAACCTCTCCCACACTGAAGACTTA
The DNA here is from genome assembly GCA_039707465.1 of Rhabdophis nuchalis. NCBI lineage: Eukaryota > Metazoa > Chordata > Lepidosauria > Squamata > Natricidae > Rhabdophis > Rhabdophis nuchalis. The sequence goes on from CM077653.1 coordinate 10,955,958, forward strand.
ACAGGGAGTGGAAGAGATTTTGTTTTGATTGCTGATGCTGGCACATCATTCTTCTGGAGAGTTTTTATATACTGTAGCCTTATTTCTGATTGTATTCAAAATTAAAATATTGCAAAGACATGCCTTGTTTACTTTCGTCTATCTGTGTGTTTGTTTGTTTATGTCCTGCCTTTATTATTTTCATTAATAACTCAAGGCAGTGAACATAACCAACACATTATCCTTCTTCCATTTTCCCCACAACAACAACAACAACCTTGTGAGGTGAGTTGGGCTGAGAGAGAATGATTTGCTCTGACCTAGGCTTTCCACGATCATGAAGAGACTTTACAACTATAGATCTTTATCAGGCTTGGAGAGCTGCCAGGCCGATATCTTCCAAACGCCACTTTGTAGCAGACAATACTTGGCAAGAAGTCAGGAACAGATCTTCACCCTAATGAATTGAACCTATTGTCTCCTGCAAACCCACCCCCCCTTTCGCTCCTCTTCATTCCCTGTGGGAGGGGCGATTCATCACCCATCTGTGCCTTTACTCCCGAGTTGGCCCTTGTTCCTTAGCTGTTCCCTTCTCTTGGCAGCTCTGGCTCCGACGCAGAGCCCTCATCAGAGCCTTCCCCAGACTCCAGGACTGACCCATGTTCCTCCCCAACCTCCTCTGGCTCCTTGCGGGCCACAAAATGACTAATCTTAAATCATTCCATTTTATTCCTAAAGCAGGACTAGAACTCTCAGTCACCTGGTGATTGGTCACCTATTTGCATTTCATGCCTAAGGTGGGACAAGAGCTCACCTTTTCTGGTGATTGGCCCAAAATCACCCAGTCTTCTTTCATGCCTAAGGTGGGGCTAAAGGTCACTATCATAGTGTCTTAACCACTAGACCAAACTGGCTCTCTAAGTTTGATTGGAGACCAAAATATAGTGTTTGGGCAGGGAGGGATGTTAGCTCATGATAAATACCTGTTCTGAATCCGAAGTTTTCTTTACTAGATTCCAGAAGTCGATATACAGTGAATCCACACTGTATATCGGACATTAATACAATAGAGTGGGTCCAGAGGTATTTCATGAGAAGAGTTCTCCACCCCTCTACCCACAATAGAATTCCCTATGCCACCAGGCTTGAAAGTTTGGGCTTGGACAACCTGGAACTATGCTGCCTATGGTCTGACTTAAGCATAGCACACAAAATTATCTGCTACAACGTCCTACCTGTCAATGAATACTTCAGCTTCAACCTCAATAATACAGGGGCAAACAATTGATACAAACTCCAGGTAAACTGCTCCAAACATGATTGCAGAAAATATGACTTCAGCAACAGAGTGGTCAATGCCAGGAATGCACTAGATGACTCCGTTGTTACATCCTCAAACCCCCACAGCTTCAACCTTAAATTGTCTACCATGGACCTCATCCCATTCCTAAGAGGTCCATAAAGGGGGTGTGCATAAGCGTACCAGTGTGCCTACCTTCCTATCTGTTATCTTGTATACATGTTCACCAAACTAACTAACTAACTAAATAAAAAATAAGTAGCTTCTGTCTGAAACTCTGCAGAGGCCTCCCAATCAATGTTGGTCTAACTGTTACATGGACAAAAAACATAGCAGCTTTCTGGGCTTCAATATGCCTATTTAAAACTCTTTCCAGACATTCTGTGAATAAATTAAAATGAAAGGGGGTGGAAGTAGAAATAGAATTGCAACATGTCATGCAAAATATATACTAATTTTTAGATCTTTAGATTGGAGTGCTTTTTTTTCCAGCCCACAAGAAAAACTTTGAATTAAAATGTTGGCCTCCTGTATCAAAAACCTCTATTCTCCCATGGAACAGAAATATTGTTTAATTAGATTGGCCCTCTAGGAATCATGCAGAAGGTGCATATCCAGGAACGCTAAGGAAAAATTCCTGGCCTTGATCTGGATAAAACTCAAATAGCAGATCCATTGATTCTGTATCTGAGAAATTACTTCTCCAAAGAGCCACCCTAATCTCCTGCACACACAAAAACTACAAAAAAAATATATCAAACTACAGCAGTGACCAAAATTGTGGAAACCTTTTGGGAGAAGTGTGTTTTTGTGTCTTGATGGGCAATAAAACCACTTTCTTTTGGAGTTTCAAAATAATCACATTTCACTCCTGGAATGGCCTGGGAATAACCCAGACCTTAACCCAATTGAAAATCTATGGAGCCCACTAAAGAAACTTGCTAGTCATAAGCAACCCAGCAATAAAACCCAGTTAATAGAAGCAATCATTCAATCTTGGTTTCACATTATAACAGCTGCTTGGTTCACTCCATGGGAAGATGCTGTAAGGTCGTAATTCATGTTAAAGGTTTCCCAACTAAGTATTAGTGATCTAATTTTCGTATATCTCATTTTTCTACGGTGACAATTTTTGTATATCTCGTTTCACTTTTCTTCTTCATAACTGCTATTCTAATAGCAAATCCTTCCTAAAAGTTATTGCATTACATCCTTGATTAAATTATCTTTCCATTGATATATAGTTTTATGGTACTACACCACCTCCAAAAAAAGTGGTGTCAATTAGCTATGCTAGTTTTAGAAAATACACTTTTCCCCAAAGGTTTTCCCCAATGTTGGCCACTACTGCAATTGTATTGGGATATGTATATGGTTTGGTCTTGTTAGAAGTGATAGAAACCATGATTTGGTCCTAAGATTAATCAAGGCATTGCGAGAAGAATGTGAATTATTCTGTTCTCCTTGCTAATCAGAAGAACAAAGTGATCTTACAAAATCATAACGAACAGGAATTCTGGCTGAGCTGTGGGTCTTACTACCCTGTGGGAATGTCTGTTGTTTGGGAATCTCTAGACATGAGAATCCAAGGATTATCTCTCCTTTGGCTTGTTAACAGATTCCTCACACATATCCCGACTCCTTCAAGGAGTTTGGACATGACAGCTACACCTGATAAGATAGGAAAGGATAAGCAGCTTTTCAGCAGCCACTTCAGGGCCAAAGAAGATAGTCGGGGATCTGGTTTGTGTTTACCCCTCATCTTGACTCCTTGCAGTGGCACGATGGAAGCATCCGGTTAAGTTTGGAGCAGCTTTATCTCTTAGCTCACCCACCTGGTGGGCTCCTGGATGCATTACTTAGACAGGAAAACAATTGAATCGAAGGACTGGAGAACTGCATACTGTTCAATCTCTTTTGGATGAATGATCCAAGGTTTTAACGACCATCTTTAAAGCGCTCCATGGCTCGGGGCCTAGTTATATGCGAGACCGCCTCCTGCCCCATACATCCCTCAGACCGATACGCTCCCACAGAGAGGGCCTCCTCAGGGTGCCGTCGGCTGGACAATGCCGACTGGCGACCCCCAGGGGAAGAGCCTTCTCTGTGGCGGGCCCTGCCCTTTGGAACGACCTACCCCCTGAACTCCGCACCATCTCTGACCTCCGCCTCTTCCGCAAGTGTCTGAAGACACACCTATTCCATCTAGCCGGCCTAGCATAACCCCCATTACTGACTCTTAGATAGTTTTAAATTTGGGTTTTTTAAATTCGGTTTTTAGCACAGGGTCTATTAGAATAAGTTTTTTAAAATTTTATATGTTTTATATGTGTTTTAACATCCCTGTGCGCCGCCCTGGGTCCGTTTGGAGAAGGGCGGGGTATAAATTTAATGAAATAAATAAGATCCCTTCTGAATAATTCTTTATGCTTCAGAAGGCTGGCTCCATTTTCCTGAGCAACTCAACAATTTAAATGAAGTTGACTTGAGAGTCTAGACTGGGGTAGTCAACCTTTTTATACCTACCGCCCACTTTTGTATCTCTGTTAGTAGTAAAATTTTCTCACCGCCCACCGGTTCCACAGTAATGGTGATTTATAAAGTAGGGAAGTCAATTAAATTAAAAAAAGGGAAAGTGCTTCAGTATCGGACAAAACCCCCACTTGCCACCATGAAAGCTGGAACGCTCACTAGTAGGCGGTAGGGACCAGGTTGACTACCACTGCTCTAGACTGAATGTCAAAAAGGATTTCCTAAATGTCTCAAGGGTTGGGGGGGGTGTTCAAAAGGCAACTGGGCTTTCTTTGTTTTTCCTTGAAGATGTTTCGCTTCACAGCCAAGAGGCTTCACAGCAGAAGCTTCTTCTTGAATGAGAAGCAAAACAATTTCAAAGAAAAACATAGAAAGTTTAGTTGCCTTTTTGGGGGGGGGGGGGGGAAAGAACATTTGGGAGAACCATGACCAGAAAGACTGAGAATCTCCATAGACAGATTGCCTAAATCAGGGGTCTCAAACTCAAGGCCTGGGGGCCGAATTTGGCCCACAGAATGCTTAGATCTGGTTCATGGAGCCACCTTGGAAACAGCAAAGGACCATGCCATGGTGTTCTCTGCCAGCAAAAAAGGAGTGTGCTCTTTTTTCACTTGCAGGGTGCTCCGGCTGCCACTGGCACCCCCAATATGAGTGGTGTTGAGCTGGCCATGCCCCCCCTGCCGCACCCCCAAGGTCAAACAGAACCCTGATGTGTCCCTCAATGAAATCGAGCTTGACACCCCTGACCTAAAGGATTGCCTCTTCAAATTAAAAGTCTCAGATCATTATCTGCCCTAGACATCTTCAGAATATTAGCAGGACCAAAGGAAGGCAGCGCATGGCTGCGTTAGTCTGGTCCAGAGAGACGCAGCAGACAGACAGACTCGCATTTATTTCTCTTGCAATCAAAAGCTCTTTTACCAGGTCAGAAACAGGCTACTCGCTGCAAGTCAGCTTTGGAAAGGGCCAGAATCAGGGTCCGCCCAATGGAATCGGGCCTGACTTCTTCTGCAGCTGCAGGTGACTCCAACAACTGGCAGGCTGGCGGGCTGGCGGAAGATGCCAACGTTGCTTTCAGAGTCAGCACTTTCCACTGCCTGCTCTGTTTTCTTTCCACCCAGGGTTTCGCCTGCTGGGCGAAGGCTTCTGAACCGCATCCAACAGAAACTTTCCAGTGTTCCTCCTCTTCCCCCCCCCCTCCACCTCCTGTCCCTTTCATCCTCCAGCCTACACTTTGCAAAGAAACGAGTCCTGTGTTAAAGCGACAATGGGGTATTCTGCCAGGCAGAGCCTTTCAGTTGAACTGACAACTGCTTGTTGTAACAAAGGCCCGGCTGCAGCATCCAGGCTCAACTTTTTCTCCTGTTTGAGCTTCAGCGGAAGACGAATACCGCAGGGAAAAATGCAAGGGCGAAGCTGCTAGAAATATTGAGGGATTTCTTTTTTCTTTTTTTAACCGGACGTAGGCTGGTAGAGAGAGCCATGGAGCTCTGGGAAGTTCTTGAGAGACCCACTGTTGCGATCGCAATGGAGCTTGTGAACTGCAGACTTGACGATGTCATATCTGCAAGACTAAGGTGAGCTTGGGGAAAGCAACAGCCAAGGGCTCTATAAAGTGGGGGAGAACACAGTGGCAGCCCTTCTCCAAAATCTCTATAATGAAGAGAACAAGCGACTGAGGCAAAGGCATTGGCCTCAACTCGAGAAGATGTATTGCAGGTCTATCAGATCTGAACTTCAAAAATGTGGATGACGAGAACGTTTCATGAACTGTTCGGGGCAATCTTCTGGTCATCCAGAATTTTACAGAACTGCTATCCTGAAACCCCAAAAGTGCAACAAATATGAAAAGTCATGAGGGATGTGTCAGAGGTGGTATTACCATAATTTTATTCAGCATGGTGCCAACAGTAGCAATAGCAGACTTATTCATAGTGCTTTAACAGCCCTCTCTAAGCAGTTTTACAGAGTCAGCCTCTTGCCCCCAACAATCTGGGTCCTCATTTTTCCCACTTCAGAAGGATGGAAGGCTGAGTCAACACTGAGCCTGGTGAGATTTGAACTGTCAAATTGCAGGCAGCTGGCAGTCAACAGAAGTAGTCTGCAGTACTACCCTGCAACCATTGCATCACCATGGCTCTTTGATGAGTTAAAAGGAAATACGTAAAAAAGACATTTATGAGCAAACTTACAGATGTAGCAACCAACTTGAACACTGGACTCATGTACCTTGAGGAAACAACTACTATTAGATTAAAAAGAGAACCAAGCATTCCACTCCCCATCTCTAACTAATAATGATCATGCTCAGTAGGTTCATTGTATTATCTTATATTCAGAGCCCTTCTTCTTCTCGACTATGAATATCTCAGTTCAGTTATTGTGGAGCAATTGGTAGGTGATGGATCTCCATGAATGTTGCTCTCCCTAATGTGCTAGTGATGCATGAATGGCCTTTGATTTCCTAGCATAGATTTGTACTAGTGGCTAAGATGCTGAGCTTGTCGATCAGAAAGGTTGGCAGTTCAGCAGTTCGAATCCCTAGCGCTGCGTAACAGAGTGAGCTCCCATTACTTGTCCCAGCTTCTGCCAGACTAGCAGTTTGAAAGCAAGTAAAATGCAAGTAGAAAAATAGGAACCACTTTGGTAGGAAGGTAACAGCATTCCATGTGCCTTTGGCATCTAGTCATGCCAGCCACATGACCACGGAGACATCTTTGGATAGCGCTGGCTCTTTGGCTTTGAAATGGAGATGAGCACCGCCCCCTAGAGTAGGGAACGACTAGCACATATGTGCAAGGGGAATCTTTACCTTTACCTTTACATGTTATCTTCATAGTAACTGGTCAACTTTATACGGCAAACCATCAACAAGTTTTCTTAGCCAGGAAAATGAATTTTTAGAACCATATTATTTTCATTCCCTAAGCTTTCTGTGCTTAGCAGAAAGGGTGATGCTGGCATAGGAGGCTCACAAGTTTGGGATTGCAATCTGACCTAGATCAATGTTAGAGTTTTCTACAACCCAGAATTTTTCTGGCAGAAGCTCGCGTTTCTCTAGGCGAAGAGCCAGGCTGAGCATTCTTGAGTTCTTGAATGCAAGCAATCATCACCTCTTGGAAGAGACTTCAGGAATGGAGACTTAGCTATCCCTCTCCATTTTTACCCAGCCATATATATATATATATATATATATATATTAGTGATAAATCCAAAGCAGGTGACAAAGAGAAGCCACACAGAAGAGCATCTAGGGACGTTGTTCCAATCTCTTCAAGAACGGCTGAGTAGGATGAACTGCACATAAAGAGACGAACGTCATGGAAATCGTGACTCATCAAATACAGTGGTGAAATCCCCGCTCTCATGCCAGCGTTGAACATCAGGAAAAGCACTGTGTCTTCACAAAGGCAGTGACCATAAATGCACTCATTCATAAGTACAGCCCAATAGACAAAAAAAATGTGAATTGGCTCTAAGAGGTCCATGAAATTGTGGGAAGGAGGTATTGATATTCATATGGGACTGGTGCTTGGATTTTCCCTCAGGCCACCTTTTTTTCCTGACATTTTCTCCTCAGTTGAAAAATAAAGTTTCGTGACTTGGATTGGGCTGGTTTTTTTTGTTCCTTCCTATGTATCCTTGGACTTTTTTATTTTCATTTTCATTCATAATCCGGGATGTAGAAGAAAAGACAAAGCAATCAATGATGGTGAACTTCTGGCTGACTCATACAAATGAATAAGGAGATGGGGAAGTGGATGGTATCAGAAATCAAATCACGTTATATTATTTTAGAATTCAAGGCAGTCTAAGAAATAGCAGCTCAGAGGTTTGGAGGCACCTTAAGTCCTCCTCCTCCTCCTCCTCCTCCTCCTCCTCCTCCTCCTCCTCCTCCTCCTCCTCCTCCTCTCCTTCTCCTCCTCCTTTTCCTCCTCCTCCTCCTCTTCCTCTTCCTCTCCTCCTCCTCCTCCTTTTTCTCCTCCTCTTCTTCCTCTTCCTCTCCTTCTCCTCCTCCTTTTTCTCCTCCTCTTCCTCTTCCTCTCCTTCTCCTCCTCCTTTTTCTCCTCCTCCTCATCCTCCTCTTCTTCTTCCTCTCCTTCTCCTCCTCCTCTTCCTCTCCTCCTCCTACTCTTCCTCTTCCTCTCCTTCTCCTCCTCCTTTTTCTCCTCCTCCTCCTCCTTGATGGTCATTTTAGCAATCCTATTTTTATCAACAGCCACACAAAAAAGTGCTACTGAGTTTGTCCAATTTTAGTTCCTTAGATTTTTAAGCATGATGTTCTTCTTCTGCCTGGACCTCATTTGTCTTCAATTTTTCCCTGGATGATTAAGTGAAGCATGCCATATTTTTCTGGTTCTTGCATCACATGTCCAAAATATTCTAACTTTCACTTCTTTATGGTTTTGTATGGTTAGGACCTTAAGTTCTAACAGTTTTATTATGACCCAAGCTTCTGAAGATTAGATTGGATAGGTCAAAAGTTAATGTGAAGTAGAAATAAATTTAAGTTTAAGCTACACAAAATGTAGAGTAATAGTCCAGCTCTATTATTATTATTATAAAAAATCCTGATGGTTTCTTAATTCAAAAATGGCTACTCAAAGACCAATGATGAAGACATTGATGGTATCAATGGTATCCGAAGAGTGCCATTTTGGCTATCAAATCACTGCCAAATCATTATTTTGGAAAGGTTTCAACTGATAACGATTTTTTTAATGTAATTTAAAAGGACCAGTCAATACAGCAATTTTGTTTTTGTTTTTGAATGAATTCAAGATTATGATACAAAGAGAATGAGAAGCAGAAGATATCTTATAGTATTGATTCTAGTTTGGACACAGATTCTTCTACTCAAATTTATTTCAACTACACTGGTTAGAGGTTGTTTTCCATCACTTGTAGGCTGCCACTTTTTTTAAAAAAACTTCCACATTAAAGGGAAATTGAGCAGGAATAAATGAGAATCGCGAGGATGAGATTTCATTGCCTACATGGCCTTGATCTATTTATGGAGATTCTCAGTCATAGGGTCATGGTTGTCCCAAAAATGTTTTGCTTCTCATGCAAGAAATGTCTTCAAATGGAAAGCAAAATGTTTTTCAAGGGGAAAAAACCAAAAAAGTCCCAGTTGCCTTTTGGAAAAGTGCCTTTAGGATAGCCTTGATCTCTTGGAAAAGATGCTGTTTCCATGTTAATTAATGAAAAGCAGATGACATCCAACAGATGTTAATAGGTGGTCCCTATTCATATTTTTTTCATTTCATGCTCCTGCTAACTTTTATTTCAAGAGATGATACCAGAGCTTGATCTCCTTGCAAACCAAGAATTAGGGTCTATCAGTTCCAGATCCTTTTAACCAGGATAAACCAGCTGATTAACCAGCTTATACATGCACTCATTTTCAGTGATGAAGTAACTATTTTGCTTTATTTAGATCACACAATACTATATTTAGATCACACAATACTAACTTTAGATCACACAATACAGGGGAGACATGATAGCAGTGTTCCGATATCTCAGAGGGTGCCACAAAGAAGAGGGAGTCAAACTATTCTCCAAAGCACCTGAGGGCAGGACAAGAAGCAATGGGTGGAAACTAATCAAGGAGAGAAGCAACTTGGAACTAAGGAGAAATTTCCTGACAGTTAGAACAATTAACCTCTGGAACAGCTTGCCTCCAGAAGTTGTGAATGCCCCAACCCTGGAAGTCTTTAAAAAGTTGTTAGATAGCCATTTGTCTGAAATGGTATAAGGTTCATGCCCACACAGGGGGTTGGACTAGAAGACCTACAAGGTCCCTTCCAACTCTGCTATTGTATTATTGTATATTTAGTTTTAAACACTGTACAATTTCAGTCCAACCATAGTATGGCTTATAAAACAGACTGTGTTTCCCCAAAAATAAGACCCAGATCTTATTTTCAGGGAGTGTCCTACCCGGTTACCTTAGGCCCACCGCAGTCTGACCTTCCATGCTCCGAGATCTGTTGTGCTGTTGCTTGTCTTCTGTGGCTGCTCGTGGCTGCTCGCAGCCAGGTGCTGCAGGACTCATCATGCTGGTGCTGCCGCTTATGGCAGGAGGCTGTGTGGCATGTTGTGCTGGTGTATGTGTGAATGGTGGCACCAGGACGGCATGCCATGCAGCCTTCTGCCATGAGTGGTGGCACTGACATATTGTACCACGTGTCATCCAGCTGGGAGCAGCCACAGAAGAAGGCAGGCAGTGACTCCACAGGTGTTGGGACGTGGGAGGCCTGGCTGCGGTGGTCCTAGGTTAACCAGGTGTCGGGCGCATGGGGCAGCTCTACCCCCCCCACACCACCATAGCTTGATTTTTACACATTCACTTCACCCCATCTCCTACAACCAGATGGTGGGTGGGGCTTAACTAGGGCTCATTTTTGGGAAAGTGCTTATAATGGCACAAATGTGAAAATCGGGATAGGGCTTATATAATACAATACAATGGCAGAGTTGGAAGGGACCTTGGAGGTCTTCTAGTCCAACCCCCAGCCTATGGCTATCCAACAACATCTTAAAGACTTCCAGTGTTGGGGCATTCACAACTTCTGTAGGCAAGCTGTTCCACTGGTTAATTGTTCTGTCAGAAAATTTCTCCTCAGTTCTAAGTTGCTTCTCTCCTTGATTAGCTTCCACCTATTGCTTCTCGTTCTACCCTCAGGTGCCTTGGTGAATAGTTTGACTCCCTCTTCTTTGTGGCAACCCCTGAGATACTGGAACACTGCTATCATGTCTCCCCTGGTCCTTCTTTTCATTAAACTAGACATACCCAGTTCCTGTAACCGTTCTTCATATGTTTTAGTCTCCAGTCCCCTAATCCTCTTTGTTGCTCTTCTCTGCACTCTTTCTAGAGTCTCCATGTCTTTCCTACATTTTTGCGACCAAAACTGGATGCCATATTCCAAGTGTGGCCTTACCAAGGCATTATAAAGTGGTATTAACACTTCTCATGATCTTGATTGTATCTCTCTGTTTATGTAGCCTAGAACTGTGTTGGCTTGTTTTTGGAGTAGGCCCTATTTTCGGGGAAACACGGCAGTTGCCAGCTTGGCAAAAGAAACGAACTCAGACAATGGCTTGGTCAATCAGCTGCAGGAAAACTATGGTTTAAGGCAAAGTGATAAACCTGTCTGTGTGAGTCTAGCCTGTTGTCACTTATTCAACTCAGCCAGAGTTTTTCATTGTGATTAGAACATATGTCTCTCACCAGCAAATACAATGGCAGCCAACCTTCAAAAGGAAGGTTAAGAAAGAAGCTACTTTGATGTTGCTATTCCATTGACTGGAGTAAAAGGAAGCAGCTGCAGTTAGAATTAGGAAACAGGAAAACACCATGAATTAGTCTTTTCCCTCTACCATGAAACTTTCCCTTGTTATATTTGTACAATATTCAAACTTGATCTGCTTACTTATCTAGCATGCATTCCATCCTGGCTTAGTATCCATTTTAATGTTCCCCAAAGTCTGGTCTGTGGAGAGCTGGAATGTGTTTTTGTTACATTACTCCTTTTATGAAGATTCTTCCACTTTATCCTTTAAACATCTATTCTGCCAGGTCTTTTAGGTAAAGAGACTGAAATGGTGTGGGACATATACATCCCTCTGACAGAATAATTAGGTTCTGTACCATAGTTCTTGCTCCATGTGTTGTAGAGCAGGGGTCTCCAACCTTTGCGACTTTAAGTCTGAAGGACTTCAGCTCCCAGACTTCTCCAGCCAGCTTTGCTGGCTGGAGAATTCTGGGAGCTGAAGTCCTTCAGACTTAAAGTCGCAAAGGTTGGAGACCCCTGTTGTAGAGGACAGAATCTTCATAACAATGGAACCTACTAGAATGTTCTGACTTTTAATATGAGCATCTGTTTGTTTGAATGTCTACTTCATGGGTGTCAAACTTGTGGTGTCACATTGAAATCATGTGACATATTGCGGCATTTTTCCCCTTTGCAGAGCTGGGATGGGCATGGTGCTGTCTGATGTATCCTGCCCGCAGGCTGCCAGTTTGACACCCCTGGTCTACATGAATGGGTGGATATCTCTGACCTCCTGACTGCAATAGATTTTATTAGGATCTTCAGTTTCTGTCCACTGATTCTTCCATCATTCCATTTCATAGCTCATGACATGCATCTTCCATGAATCCAGAACAAGAATGTGCCCAACCTTGGCAACTTTAAGACCTGCAGACTTCAACTCCCAGAATCCCCCAGACAGTCATTGAATTGTGGCCCAAAAATCTTAAAGTTGTGAAGGTTGGAAACTGGAACTGGAACAAGGGGATGTCAAAGTCATGGCCCACGGACCAGATGTATCACACATTGACCTTGCCCACACCTGTTTTAGCAAAGGGGGGAAAGTCATGATATGTCACATGATGTCAACAAGACACTATTGTGGACCGTCAGGGGATTCAGACAGTGAGGAGGTTGGGGAGGAACCTGTACCAGTCCTGGAATCTGGGGAAGGCTCTGATGAGGGCTCTGTGTCAGAGACAGAGAGGGGGCCAGTTATCAGCTGCCTTCAGAGTCAGACATCAAGGAGACAGACGAACAACTGGAGCCTGTTCCCAGTGTGTGCATGCGCAGAGTTGCCAGATGAAGGGAACAGCTAAAAAACAGGGGTTGACTTGGGAGTGAGACCACAGGTAGACAGTGAATGGCCCCTCCCAGAGGAAATAAAAGAGGGATGAAAGGGGAGTGGAGTTTGCAGGAGACCATTATTTCGCTTAATTGGTCCATGACTCTCCGAAACTCCTTGCCAAGTTTTGCAGATATCTGCTTGTCAGCTCTCCAAGCCAGAGAAGGTTTGTGACTATAAATCCTCCCTTGAAAGACTTTGCTGGATGTGAATGAGCAGAATTCACAGGGAATTAATAAAAGGGTTTTTTGTCGGGACAGAGTCTGCTTTCTGCTCTTGGGAAGCAGTCAGTCAGAACAGACACCACAGGTTTGACACCCCTGATCTAGAACTTTGTCCCATGTTGGGGAAATGATCATGGCATAGAATTCATTGCCCTCGTTCATTGACTTTTTCTCTAGTTTGGATTCTTCCCCCCACCCTCTCTCCCCCTTTCAGGATTATTTATAGGCACTTCCCAGGCTCTTCCTTCACCATTCCTGAACTTTGTACTCGTTTGTTCTGGTGACTGTTTCAGTCAGCCCCTTCAGCTGCCTAATTATTATTATTATTTGTAGTTACAAGCTTCTTTAGTCAGGGTCATTTCCCCCTCCCCTTCATCGTGAAGAATTAGAGCCAACGTATTTTTATATTATATTTTTGAATGGCTGGGGTTCTTTGGTTTAAAAACACAACAACCCAGAAGGCTGTAGGAAGAAGGGCAAATACCATTCTAAAGAAACAGAATAAACAAAACTTTGGGAGAGAAGCCAGATTTTTTTTGGTCCCAAAACATCCACCAGCCTCTAATGAAAGGATTAAAGCAAATATTTCTTAGATGATAGATCAAGCTACCATTTCCTTTTCAGATGTACTATAGCGACTGCAGTTAGCTGCAACTTACAGATATATGTACCACTAACTAAGCCAGCTTTGCTCTGGAGGTTTGTTTATTTATTTATTTATTTATGATTTAAATTTCTATACCGCCCTTCTCCCTTCAGGGATTCAGGGCGATGTACAGGCAGCAGTCAAAACACGAATAAAAACATAGAAACCCTTTAAAAATACATTAAATAATGGAGCCTGTCTTAAAACCTAGTTAAAATCCCTACTAAAAACCATATAAAACTATAACATTTAAAACTATGCCAGTTTAGAAACTATGCCAGGCCGGCTGCACGGAATAAATAAGTCTTCAAGGCCAGACGGAAAAGGTGCAGGTGCGTGATTGTCCGTAGGTCAGGCGGTAGGTCATTCCAGAGGGCGGGGGCTGCCACAGAGAAGGCTCTCCCCCTAGGGGTCGCCAGCCGACATTGCCTAGCCGACGGCACCCTGAGGAGGCCTCTCTGTGGGAGCAAACTGGACGGTGGGAGGTATTTGGTAGCAGGAGGCGGTCTTGCCGATAACCAGGTCCCTTGCCACAGAGCGCTTTAAAGGTGGTTACTAGTACCTTGGTTGGTGAGGTTGGTGAGACCAAGAAAGTGAATTGTATTCTTAAAATCTTATAGAAGACTTGTTGATAACCCAGCATTGCCTGGGTATTTATTTATCCTAATCCATACATTTCTCCTCAAAAATAATCCCGGACCAAACATAATTTCTAATGTTGGATTTTCCCCCTCATCAGAGGGAGCCTCCTTGTGGAATACTGTGAAGCTATGGCAACTCCATTGCGCTGTACAGTAGAAGTCATTTTACAGCAGTACAGTAGAAACAATTTTAAGGCACAATAGGCTGTATCTTAACAGAACAGACACCCTGAGGGGTGTTAGGGGTGTCTTACCCCCCACAGTATTTGTTTCCAGGGAGTAAGTCATCTGAGTACCAAGTTTGGTTGAAATTGCTTGAGGTTTTCCAGAATTATGCTGAAACACACACATACACACACACACACACACACACACACACCGCCATTTTAATATATATATAGATTCCAGGTAGGATCCACCTACAGTCCCTATAGGGTACCAAGCAGGAAACCTAGGAGCAGATGACTTGATGAGCCAGCAGTGTGCTGCAGCTGCCAAAAAAGCCAACACAGTTCTAGGTTGCCTTAACCGAGGAATGCAATCAAGATCACATGAAGTGTTAATATCATTTTAGAATGCCTTGGTAGGGCCAGACTTGGAATACGGCATTCAGTTTTGGTTGCCCTGATGTAAAAAATATGTTGAGACCATAGAAAGAGTGGCAGAGCAACAAAGATGATTAGGGGACTGGAGGCTAAAACATATGAAGAGTGGTTGCAGGAACTGGGTAGGTCTAGTCTGATGAAAAGAAGGATCAGAGATGACATAAAAGCAGTCTTCCAATATCTCAGGGGCTGCCACAAAGAAGAGGGAGTCAAGCTATTCTCCAAAGCACAAGAAGCAACAGGTAGAAACTCATCAAACAGTGAAGCAGCCTAGATAAGGAGAAATTTCCTGACAGAACAATTAATCAATGGAACAACTTACCTCCAGCACTTGTGAATGTTCCAACACTGGAAGTTTTAAAGAAGATGTTGGATAACCATTTGTCTGAAGTGGTGTAGGGATTTCTGCCTAGGTAGAGGGTTGGACCAGAAGACCTCCAAGGTCCCTTCCAACTTTGCTATTCTGAATTCTGATGACCTCACACATTTGATTTCTCGTGCATAGACACCAAGTTGCATTTAAAACCAGTTTCAGTTTGCCAATAAGCAACATTTCAATCATAGTTCCAGTCAGTAAACAGTTGCTTTGTTTGTCACCTCTGAACCTTGGATAAGCCAAATCTAAATTGCTATAGCATACAGAGAAACATGGGATTAACCAAAGTCCTGAGACTGAGCATGTAACACAGGGGTTCCCAAACTTGGCAACTTGAAGACTTGTGGACTTCAACTCCCAGAGCTGGCTGGAGAATTCTGGGAGTTGAAGTCCACAAGTCTTCAAGTTGCCGAGTTTGGGAACCACTGGTGTAGGGTCTCTTGCTTGGACAGCATAGCTGGTTGGAGAATTCTGGGAGTTGAAGTCCACAAGTCTTCAATTTGCCAAATTTGGGAACCCCTGATGTAACATAATCTTTCCCAACCTGGCTCCCCTCAACATATGAGGACTTTAGTTTCTACAGTTCATAGAGATGGTCCTGATGTCTATGGTTACATTGACGGTCACACATCTGGTGTGCATCTAGGTTAGGAAAGACAGTGCCATATCTATACATATGTACAGAAATATCATGAACATAGTAGAGCTGTAAACCCAACATCCTGGACCCAAGGTTTGGGAAGCCAGGCTCTGCCAGTCACAAGCCAGGACAAAGGGTGAGTGATGGAGGTGTAACACCTCCTTAAAAAAACTTGGTCCAGCTGGCCCACCTGATAGCACCTCGTAAGGGCCCCTTCCCAGGGATACAGGAGAAGATGGTCAATGGTTTTGAAGGCGGAAGAGGGCTCTACGCCCCAACTGCAGATGAAGCAGCAGAACCATCTTCTAGGAGAAGGGAAACTCCAATTACAAACCTCCACTGCCTTCTGGCTACATCCACTACTGGAAAAGGCTTCAGGGGTCAACTTTGAGGCAAAATCCGGAGCTGGAGTCCTGGAAGCAGTTCGTGACTGTGTACAACCACGTTCCGGTAACTCCTGCAATGCAGCTGGAACCAGTCGTATTGGCTCTGCCATTCCATTGGACTATTTCAGCAATGCGGAGAAGGGTGATCTGCTGCTTGGGTAACCTTCTATCCTCCATATTAATCTACCCAGGCCTTGTACTGGAGAGGACTCTCCAGTCTTTTGAGACTATGGATGCCAATGCAGTAGAACTGTTCTTAATATATTTATTCTAACTTTCTTCTAGATCTAACTTTCTCCTATTAACTCAGTACAGGTAGTCCTTGCTTAATGACTGATCACTCAGCAACCATTCAAAGTTGTGGCAGACCTTCACAGAGCTGCTTATGATCTGTTTTTGAAATCCTGATGGACGTGTCCACCTCTGAGATCATATGATCCCATTTTGGGCCCCTGCCTTGATGATCATGGTATTCACTTAATGCATGCTACAAAAAGATCATATGTTTAATTGAATTGTAAATTTGTGATCCTTATTGTTTATAATGCGTTTTAATTGACTGTCTGTAAGCCCTCTAGAGTCATTTCTGGCAAGATGGACAGCATATTAGTTTAATCAATAAATAAAGTTGGTTACGTTGACCTGCTTAATAACTGCCATGAATTGCAACCAATATTCCAGGTTTAATTAAGGTTGTTAAGTCAAGGGCTACCAGTTCCTAATGCTCCCTTTTTCCAATATTCTACACAGCAAGAACCATCTGAGGTAGCCTGGTCTGAGAGAGAGAGAGAACAGCTACCAGTAGTCTAATAACTTCATTAATATGCCATTGTAGCTCTTAAAGTAATTCAGAAGAACTACACCTCCTGATAGAGCACTCTGGTGTGTTCCTTTACTGGCCAATGCACTTGGCTAGAACGCATATATCTCAAACTCAAGCAGCTTCCATATATGGAATGGAGGCTAAAACATTGGACGAACGGTTGCAGGAACTGGGTATGTCTAGTTTAATGAAAAGAAGGACTAGGGGAGACATGATAGCAGTGTTCCAATATCTCAGGGGCTGCCACAAAGAAGAGGGATCAAACTATTCTCCAAGGCACATGAGGGCAGGACAAGAAGCAATGGGTGGAAACTAATCAAGGAGAGAAGCAACCTAAAACTGAGGATAAATTTCCTGACAATTACAACAATTAACCAGTTGTGTAACTTGCCTCCAGAAGTTGTGGGTGCTTCAACACTGGAGGTTTTAAAGAAGAGATTGGACAACCATTTGTCTGAAGTGGTGTAGAATTTCCTGTCTAGGCAGGGAGTTGGACTAGAAGACCCCCAAGGTCACTTCCAACTCTGTTATTCTATTCTATTCTATTCTATTCTATTCTATTCTATTCTATTCTATTCTATTCTACATGCTGCCTTACCTTCCACAATCCTCTAGCCAGCTCCATTGAGAATTCTGGGAGCCGAAGACCACACATATGGAAGTTGATGCAGTTGGGAAAACATTACACACAATCTTCGCAGGAGGAAAACAGGCCATCGTGCTATAGGAAGCAAAGAGAAAATGGCACCTTATCTTTTCCCTCAAGTTAATGTGCATCATATCCAAATTAAACCGAAGCGGTGGAAAAATCTCACCCACGACTGGTAGAAAGCTGGTAATAATTTGTTATCCTTTTATAAGCATAAAGCTGCTGCCTGAGGCAACTGTCTCACATTGCAACAATCAAATCTACCGTCATATCCATCTGATGTCTGGCAAGCAGACGACACCAAGCTGGCAGGAATAGCCAACACTCCAGAAGATAGGCTTAAGATACAGAAGGATCTTGACAAACTTAAACATTGGGCACTATCTAACAAAATGAAATTCAATTGTGAAAAAAGTAAGGTTCTACATTTAGGCAAGAAAAACAAAATGCACAGGTACAGTATAGGTGGTACCTTGCTCAATAGTAGCAACTGTGAGAGGGATCTTGAAGTCCTAGTGAGCAACCATTTAAATAGGAGCCAGCCGTGTGCAGCAGCTGCCAAAAAAGCCAACACAATTCTAGGCTGCATAAACAGAGGGATAGAATCTAGATCACGTGAAGTGTTAATCCCACTTTATAATGCCTTGGTAAGGCCACACTTGGAATACGGCATTCAGTTTTGGTCACCATGATGTAGAAAAGATGTGGAGACTCTAGAAAGAGTGCAGAGAAGAGCAACAAATATGATTAAGGGACTGGAGACTAAAACATATGAAGAATGGTTGCAGGAACTGGGTATGTCAAGTTTAATAAAAAGAATGACTAGGGGAGACATGATAGCAGTGTTCTAATATCTCAGGGGTTGCCACAAAGAAGAGAGAGTCAAACTATTCTCCAAGGCACCTGAGGATAGAATGAGAAGCAATGGGTGGAAACTAATCAAGGAGAGAAGCAACTTAGAACTGAGGAGAAATTTTCTGACGGTTGGAACAATTAATCAGTGGAACCCTTGCCTCCAGAAGTTGTGAATGCCCCAACACAGCAAGTCTTTAAGAAGATGTTGGATAGCCATTTGTCTGAAATGGTATAGGGCTTCCTGCCTAGGCAGGGAGTTGGACTAGATGACCTCCAAGGTCCCTTCCAACTCTGCTATTGTATTATTGTAAGCTGGCAGGAAGCCCTATTGGCATATGGGAAGATCAGAAAGGACGAACGGGTGAATTCTAGGAGGGTGTTCTCCAGCTTTGAAACATTTTAAGCCACTAGGTTGATCTTATGCACGGTCAGCCAAAAACTTCCCACAGCTCTGCAGAAGAGTAAGGTAATATTGAGGCTCACAGGTAATATACAGGGCCCATAACAGCTCTCTGCCCATATTGAGTTGACACAAACCCTGGCAAGATCCTCAGCTTGGCCCTCTGAGAAAACATTTGGAACATCTGGTTCCAATTGTCCTGCCAGCTTTTACAGCTTTCTGGCCTCCCCTTCTTCTCCTTCTTCTTCTGGGTCTGGTTAAATGGAAAGATTTTCTTGGTGCAAAGAAGAATGCCACAGCATTCTCCATCACTCCGGGCTCATTTTTCTTTAGCAAGCTCTGAAAACAAACAGAAAACAGGGACCAAATTGCTGCTACCCTCAGCAAAAAAACACACACCCTTCTCCTCCCTCCAAGAAAAAAGCCTAGGTCAGCTAACCTGGCATGGGCTATGCTGCTTGCCTTCATATCAGGGATGTCAAACTCGATTTCATTGAGGGTTGTGTTTGACTCCAGGGAGCAGGGTGGGCATTGCCCAGTTTGGCGTCACTTGTGTCGGGGCCACTTGGGGTGGCACAAGTGCTCTGCCAGCAAAAACGGGCTCCCGAGCTCCATTTTTGGCTGCCATGGCCTCCTGCAACCCTCTGCCAGTGGAAATGGAGCTCAGACTTAAGCCCCCTGAAGTCAAACACAACCCTCAATGAAATCAAGTTTGACATCCCTGATATAAAGGCAAGCAGCATAGCCCATGCCAGGTTAGCTGATCTAGACCTAGTAGCATGGCAGTCTGGTCCTTCACTGTTTCCAGCGCAGTCCTGCTGGCCAGATCTAAGTATGGCTTAGGACCTGGGTACTTACGAGATCGCCTTTTGCCACCGAGAGCCTCCCACCGGCCAGTACGCTCCCATAGAGAGGGTCTCCTCATGGTGTTGTCGGCTAAACAATGTCAACTGGCGACACCCAGGGGGAGAGCCTTCTCCGTGGGAGCACCGGTCCTCTGGAACGAATTGCCCCCGTAATTAAGAACTATCCCTCACTTCCGCACCTTCCGCCATGCTCTCAAAACCTTTTTCTTCCAACAAGCCGGGCTGGCATAAAACATGATTTTTAAATTCAATTTTTTATCAATTTTAATCAGGGTTGGTTGGGTTTTTTCATTGTTAGGCCAAATTGTTTAATATGTCTTTTAAAACTTTTTCAACTTTTATATATTTGTTTTACTCTGGCTGTACACCGCCCTGAGTCCTTCGGGAGTAGGGCGGTATAAAAAACCAGTAAAACCTAAACCTAAACCTAAGTAGCTCACGGGCCTTGAGTTTGACACCAGAGGTGGATTGGTATCGGTTGAAACCCGTTCAGGTGAACTGGTAGTGGAAATTGCAACTGGGTTGCCAAACTGGTTGGAATGGCAGGTTCGCCATGACCCCAAAATGTTTCCCTGGTCACTGCGGCATGTTTTTTTTGTTGACATTTTTAATGTTCTGTGCATGCACAAACCTATTTATTGGCAACTGCACACACACACGGAGCAAATCGCGCACCGAACCAGCAGTAACAGGCATGGTAAGCTTTTTCGCTGTTGCCTCCAGAAGCTCGTATTTTCAACCTGGGTGGACCCACAGATCTGCATCCAATCCAAGTCCCGCAGACAGAAATAGGTTCTGGGTAGCTCGTCTGAGCCCCGAAAGGTAGGCTGAGATCAAACAAACCCAAGGGAGGAGGTAACGGGAATCTATTGACAGCTGCGTGGTCAGTTCATTTTTCTTTTCAGCTGTGTGAAGAGGAAGTATGATGTGCTGGGAGCAGCAATAACCGTGCTTAAAAAAACCTCCTGGATGTCGACAAGGAATTTCTATCAGCTCGGGAGGAAGAATGACTGCCTTTGTCGCTCCCTGAGATGAAGCAGGAATAGGGATTTTAATAGAGCAATGCCCTGGGCTGTTGGCTTGAATCAGGCTATTAATTGAGAAAGTAACTTCAGTTCCAGGGAATAGTTATTTTGGGGGGTGGGGGGCTTTAGGCAACAGACGCCTTAGTGCCTCCTTCCTCTAAAAGTAAGAAGGATAGGGTGTCCCTGACTTTGCTTCTTCTGGCTTTCTGATTTATTTTTTGAGAATTTTTAAGGAGCTTTCCCAAAGCAAACGGGGTCAACCTATTTTCCAAAGCACCTGAAGGCAAGAAAAGAAACAATTGATGGAAACTAATCAAGGAGAGAACCAATTGTCCTGACCGAGGCTTCCCAAGATTACGAAGCAGACTCGTCTTCCCGATAAAACTTCTTTTATTTAGGTTAAAGGGAATTCTTCTCCAGCAAAGTCCCGGCAAACAGTCTTTCATGAGATGTCACATCTACAGATCTGTATCAGGCTTGGAGAGTTGCCAGGCCGATATCTTCCAAACACCATGCTGTAGCAGCGATTCCTTGGCAGGAAGTCAGGAACAGATCTTCACCCTAATGAACTGAACGAATTCTCTCCTGCAAACTCCCCTCCCCTTTCGCTCCTCTTTATGGGAGGGGCCATTCACCGTCCATCTGTGCCTTTACTCCCAAGTCGGGCCTTGTTCCTTAGCTGTTCCCTTCTCTAGGCAACTCTGGCACATGTACACCTCGGGAAGAGGCTCCAGCTGTTCTTCTGCTCCATTGATATCTGACTCCGAAGGCAGCTGATAACTGTCGGACAGCCCTGGCCCCATCCCTGCCTCTGATGCAGAGCCTCATCAGAGACTTCCCCAAACTCCAGGACTGGCCCATCTTCCTCCCCAACCTCCTCACTCTCTGAGTCTGCCACCAGCTCCACTGGTTGCTGGTGGCAGACTCTAATCTACATAGATGCAAGGAAACACATCTGAACAGACAGGGGAAAACATAGATAAATAAAATTCAACTACACAGAGTCCAGTTTAGCCTATTTTGTTGTGTGAGCTCAACCAACGGGTGCCTTTAAAGCTGCCCAAATAATTCAGATGTTGCTGCACTAAGGACAGGAACAGGATGAGTCCTTTTTGCTCTGAGCTCAGAGACCAATTTTTTTGTTTGAGGGGAAAGTAAGGAGAACTTTGCCCTTGCTTAACGTGAAAAGTACCTTCAGTGATAAACAGGGCCAGTGGAGAAAAGACCTCAGAGGTGGGTAAAGGCCTAGCTGCCACCATCAATCATCCTCCAGATGTGTTCATTCTTATTATGGTCAGCAGACATAAACATACCTGCTCTTTTTGATGTAAATGCAACATTGAGGCCGGTATGGCTGTGGTGTATGCATAGAGGATTTCAGACGAGATGTTAGATAGACCCGTCCACAAACTGCTTACATTAAGATAAGATGCAACAGGTGGATGAAATAAATTAGGATAGTAAGTTGGGGAGGAAGTAACATTCGCAGCAGGATTCCACCGACCTTCAATAGGTGGAAAACTCTGAGCATTAGGCAATCAACAAGTCAACACTGAAACTACAGAACTGCTCCATTTGGCAGGCTAAAAAAGGATGTTAATGATTTTTACATGTACTAATCAATAGGCATCCATCTGTAGTTTGTTTTTTCTTCAATTAGACACCCTGCTTAACAGACCCATGGCCA
The DNA here is from genome assembly GCA_039707465.1 of Rhabdophis nuchalis. Classification (NCBI taxonomy): domain Eukaryota; kingdom Metazoa; phylum Chordata; class Lepidosauria; order Squamata; family Natricidae; genus Rhabdophis; species Rhabdophis nuchalis. The sequence goes on from CM077653.1 coordinate 10,978,256, forward strand.
GATTAAAGTCAAACCAGCCTGTAGGGCAATAGAAAAAAATGTATAGGTTTAAGGAATGTACCTTCACTGCTGTAAACATAATATCTGTGGTCAGAAAATCAATCATATTCCCGTAAACTAGAGTGCCGTGGTGAATATTTCATCAAGAGCCCTCTTTCTGTTTCTTAAAGGTAAAAGTTCCCCTCGCACATATGTGCTAGTTGTTCCTGACTCTAGGGGGTGGTGCTCATCTCTGTTTCAAAGCCAAAGAGCCAGCCTGTTCGAAGACGTCTCTGTGGTCATGTGGCTGGCAGGACTAAACACCAAAGGTGCATGAAACACTGTTACTATCCCACCAAAGGTAATTCCTATTTTTTACTTGCATTTTTATGAACTGCTAGGTTGGCAGAAGTTGGGACAAGTAATGGGAGCTCACTTCATTATGTGGCACTAGGGATTCGAACCGCCAAACTGGTGACCTTCCTGATTGACAAGCTCAGTGTTTTAGCCACTGAGCCACCACATCGCCTTCTGTTTCTTACTGATGAACAAATTCCAGATTTCATTAAGCCAGGTTTCTCATTAAATCTCAGCCATAGAATTTGGTCCGTAACCTGGATTATGAACTATCATTAAATCATGTCTGAGATATTCAGTAGAATGCTTTGTAGGGAAGCTGGAGGACTCAAAAGAGATTAGAAAATATTTTGTGCAAACAGTATTTCACTGACACTAGCTATCAATATCCTCCTCTTCTACAGACATGTTTTGGTGTAGAACTGAACGTTGAATTCTGAATTCATCAGTCACTCTGGATTTTTTCCAAGATTAAGGCTTTGCAATGTGCTTTTGAATCCATATACATATCTCCAACTTTTAATTTCTCGCAGCTGTAGCAAATTCACTGGTAATTTGTTTTTGAAATGTACATTTTTTTATTGAAAGTAAATTGTAGGCCTTATTGATCACACTTTGCTACAAGGGGTTGCATTGTAGGATGTTTGAGCTTGCCAAGAGACTTTGCATGGTTTCTCAGGGCTTTAGAGAGAACCAATGTGTAACAGAAGGCATCAAAAGTCATGGGAGGTAAAATAAGGCAGCATTCTGAATTGTAGACGATGGGGACTGTGTTGCCTCAGGAAGCAGCTTTGAAGGAGTGGTTCCCTCACCTCAAAGCATGAGTGAAGTGAAACAGCCCTTTGAAGCCTTACGCAACTTTTGTCAACTGTAAGATATACAACTTCTGTTTGGCTATGAAACAATTTGCATAAATCTTATCACAAGTGGGGAAAAAATAAGCTGAGGATCAGAACCAACCAACTACTGCATCTATTTTTTAAAAAAAGTTTTTCCTTTGACAAATATAAGTGCTTAGTGTGAATAGTGTATTGTCTGGATCAATTTGCTTTATAAAGGTAAAGGTAAATGTTCCCCCAGCACATATGTGCTAGTCATTCCCAACTCCAGGGGGTGGTGCTCATCGCCATTTCAAAGCCGAAGAGCCAGCTCTGTCTGAAGATGTCTCCATGGTCATGTGGCCGGCATGACTAAATTCTGAAGGCGCACGGAGCGCTGTTAGCTTCCCACTAAAGGTGGCTCCTAGTTTTCTACTTGCATTTTTACATGCTTTCAAACTGCTAAGTTGGCAGAAGCTGAGACAAGTAACGGGAGCTCACTCCGTTACGTGGTGCTAGGGATTTGAACCACCGAACTGTCGACTTTCTAATTGACAAGCTCAGTGTCTTACCCACTGAGCCACAACTGCCGAATTTGCTTTATACACAATGCTAATAATAATACTGTTTAGGTATTCATAGTAATATTCTTTCAATTTTGAAAAAAACAACAAACCAAGGGACATAATATATAAAAGAACTTTTAAAAACAGAAGCTAATTGTTAGGATTGGCAGATATTGTAACAAATTGAGATTATGTTATTCTAGAAAGATATTCTGTATATTTGCTAGACCATTAACGAGATATATATATAATGGAAAATTTGGATAAATTCTTGGTCCTATAAGGAGAAAATATTATGGTTATGTATTTTATAGTAGCAAAATATTTTCCAGAGATAATTGAGAATAATGTTATAAAACATGAATCTATGGAGAATTTTTACTTTTCTTTTTATATATTGAACAATGATAGAAAAAGATTGATTTTGATAAATACTAGCTGTTACTATGTGGAAAATAAGGCGATATACATACATTGGATGGAAAATTGATAACTATGTTTGTAATTTTAAGAACTGATGCACAGAACTCATGACCGAATGACATGCCATCCCTCTGGAACGACCTACCCCCCCGAACTTCGGACCATCACAGACCTTCCCCTCTTTCGCCGCTCACTTAAGACTTATCTGTTCCATCAAGCCGGTCTAGTTTGAGAGCTTAGAGCTCTGATTTAATTCTATTTTATCTAACGAGTAAATGTATTTTAGAATTTTAATTGGGATTTTTACCACAGGCTTTTAGTTTAATTTATTCTTAACTTTTCTGTATTTATTGTTATTTATTGATTTTAATTTCCTGTGAACCGCCCTGGGTCCATTTCAATGGAGAAGGGCGGTTTTATAAATCTAAATAAATTAAAATTAAATTAAATTAAATGTTGTAAAAGCTGAAGATGAATAATGTTTTTATTTGTTCTTATGTTGAAACTAAAAAATTTATATATATAACAAAAATAATATTCTTTCAATTTCTAACATTTATGTATACATAGCAATCATAGTGTATTATATTGTGTAGAAGTATACATAATAATATTTTCCCAATTTCTAACTTCGACTTCTATTTTTTAACCCTTAAGAAAGCAAATCCCATATTAAGTGGTATTCTGTATCTATCCATCATCTCTTGCCCTTTTTAATATTTCAACTCTTACTGATTTTTTGACAACGCTCCCATGCTCCTTCCTTGGCAACACCAACTACTGCTTCTAAATGCAGGATAAAAGCATTGCAGAAATTATCTATAGAACTTGGAGAAATCTTGAAAAGTTTACTAGCCCCTGACGGATGAAATCAGCATGTCACAAGAAAGCAGAGGAATCTGCAGTATAAGTCAGGGGTAGTCAACCTAGTTATATGTGAGACCGCCTCCAGCCCCATACATCCCTTCGGCCGATCCGCTCCCACAGAGAGGGCCTTCTCAGGGTGCCGTCGGCTGGGCAATGCTGTCTGGCGACACCCAGGGGAAGAGCCTTCTCTGTGGCAGGCCCTGCCCTTTGGAATGACCTACCCCCTGAATTGCGTACCATCTCGGACCTCCGCCTCTTCCGCCAGTGTCTAAAAACACATCTTTTTCAGCAAGCCAGCCTAGCCTAACCCCGTTGGGACTATTTTAGATAGTTTTAAATTGGGGATTTTAATTTGGATTTTAGCATAGGTTTATAATATAATATGTTTTTAAATTCTGTATTATTGTTTTTGTATGTTTTGTAAATTCCTGTGTGCCGCCCTGGGTCCTTTGTGGAGAAGTGCGGGCTATAAATGTGATTAAAATAAAATAAAAAATTATACTTACCGCCCACTTTTGTATCTCTGTTAGTAGTAAAATTTTCTCACCACCCACCGGTTCCACAGTAATGGTGATTTATAAAGTAGGGAAGTCAATTAAATTTAAAAAAGGAAAGTGCTTCAGTATCAGACAAAACCCCTACCGCCCACCATGAAAGCTGGAATGTTCACTAGTGGGCGGTAGGGACCAGGTTGACTACCACTGGTATAAGTCATGATCAATAAGGCCTCAAATGAATCTGCAAAGTGTCCGTGATATCTACCTTCCTTCTTTGAAATTTGCTTCTCTCTTAAGTAATCATCAAGAGTGTCTCTTGTCCACCACAGAAATCATCAGCAATCTTTCAGGAGTCTTTATTTGGTCAAACTGTGAAATAGAGTTTGTCAGCGTTTCTTTCTTTCTTTCTTTTTTTTCCCAAGAAACCAATAACCTTTTATGTCAACTTGCCTCTGTGTAACCCTCCTTACTCAGGACTTTGGGCGCCTAAATTCTGAACATGTTGGGTCTTTGCTTACTCATTTATCCAAAAGTATCCTAATGTAATTATACAGACTTGCGTTTCCCAGAGCAGCAGCTATTTTCACAATCTTTCAGAATTTCACCAGGCACCATGGGAGGTCCTTCTTCTGGCAAATCGAAGGAGGTGGCTGCCAAGAATAACTCTGTCTCGATGGTGGAAATTTAGTTGTCCACTCCCAAGCTTCTCTGGCTTCTCCACGCCCACCTAATATGCCCTTCTCCTTTTTGAGTAGAGGACGATCAGCTGAGGTCCTCTCAGTGAATTCTGAGAATTGCCTGAAATGAATTATGGAGCCATTTCACTGGTGCAAAAATGAGTCCCTTAATTGAAATGTCAATGTACTGTCCCTTCCACCCCCCCACCCCACCCCCACACACACACGAGAGAGAGAGAGAGAGAGAGAGAGAGAGAGAGAGAGAGAGAGAGAGAGAGAGAGAGAGAGAGAGAGAGAGAGAGAGAGAGAGAGAGAGAATGTAGCCTTGGGAAACAAAGAACTGTGGGAAGTGCATTTTCCTTCTTTTTCTCTTTATCTCTGGAAAAAACAACACCACCAAAATGGCTACTTTGGCAGTCATCTGCGCAAAATGTGGTTGTGTTGTCAGTTAAGGAATAAAAATAAGACGACCTGAAGTTGTAAAGTACTTTAAAAAAATTTCAAATGCCAACTTAAAAGGATGAAGTTACTTGGGTTGGGAGGGAGCCCTCTTTGGTTTCAAATACCCAGACGCAAATATAAATGCCAGCGTTTAAGCTCAGCCACAGAAGGCTGTGAAAAAATAAATATTCATTTTGCTGCATATTTTCAATTCTTCAAACAACATGGAGGGCAAGGGGGTCTTGGAAAAATAATAGGAGAGAGAGAGGAGTGCACACTTTTATTTGGCTATAGACTGATTAATGGAGAATCCCAAGCTGGCCTGGAAAAACCAAATTGATTCATGAGTTGTCTTTGCAAAGCCTGAACACAAATCTTGCTGTTTGGCTGGCTGAGAGCAGAGAGCAGAGATATCAAATGAAACAGCAGGCCTAGACATGCTGGGGGAAGCAGATGAGAAACTTCTCATGTCACCAATCATCTCCAAAGCTTTGGGAGCCCAAGGCTCAGCCCCAGACAGTGAAATAAAACATTTCTTCCATCTGGGCAGCGATACGAGGGCATAGGGGATAATGAGGCAGGGAAAAAGGAGTGTCTGTAAGGTATGAAAAAAAAGGACGTGGTGAGGAGGAGGAAGAGGAGGAGAAAAAAAGGGAAGAGGAAGAGGAAAAGAAGAAGAAGAAGAAGAAGAAGAAGAAGAAGAAGAAGAAGAAGAAGAAGAAGAAGAAGAAGAAAGGGAGAGGAGGTGAAGAAAGAGGAAGAGGAAGAGGAGGTGGAGAAAGAGGCAGAGGAAGAGAGGGAGGAAGAGGAGAAAGAGGAAGAAGGAGGAGGGGGAGGAGGAGGGGGAGGGAGAGGGAGAGGAGAAAGAAGCAGAGGAAGAGAAGGAGAGGAGGAAGAGAAGGAGAAAGAGGAAGAGGGAAGGAGAAAGAGGAGAAGGAGAAGGAGGAGAAGGAGAAGAGAAGGAGGAGGAGGTGGTGAAGGGAGAGGGAGGAGGAGAAAGTGGCAGAGGCAGAGAAGGGAGAGGAGGAAGAGGAGGAGGAGAAAGAGGAGGAGGAAGAAGAGGTGATGGGCGAGGGAGAGGAGGAGGAGGAGGCCAATGAAAAGGTGCAAGGAAGAAACTCATGATTCATTGACTTCATAACCCAAATCATAATGCCTGGCCATTGTTCTACTTTGCCAAATATCCATTGCCTTCCTCTGCCCACTTTATTTCAATCTATTTCCAGGGTTGAGTTAGTTTATTTCTTGAGGCTTACTTTAAAGCTGAAGCTTAATCTAATTAAGGGCTTATTTTTGAGATAGATCAGAGATACGAGACAGCAAAACTACACTGTTTTCTCCTTCTCCCTTTTAACCTAGCTATGAGGAAGTTATGAGAATTGTTAATTTGGATTTTTGGTTGGTTAGATCAGGGTAATGTCTGAACTCTAAACTGTGGTCATTATTTTGATATAATGCATGACACCATTCCTATTTTTATTGACATTTAATGTCATTGTTTTATGATTGTGCTGGCATTGCTATTATATTGTCTACCTGTAAGCTGCTGGGAGTCATTTGCTTATGTTATGAGGTAAATTTAATAATAGGCAAGCAAGAAACTATGCCTATTTTTTCACTAGGAATGCATGGAATCTCAAAAATCTGCTGTGTTCTATCGTCTCCATTAGCAGAGCAGTTTTCCATGGTTCATTCTTTCTTTCCTTCCTTCTTTCTTTCTGTTTATCTTTCTTTCTGTCTCTTTCCTTCCTTCCTTCCTTCCTTCCTTCCTTCCTTCCTTCCTTCCTTCCCTCCCTCCCTCCCTCCCTCCCTCCCTCCCTCTCTCTCTCTCTCTCCCTCTCTCTCTCTCTCTCTCTTTTGCAGGAAAAGATAAAATAAAATAGAAAAGCTTGGAAGATCAAAGAGGTACTGAGAAGAATTGCTCATAAAAACAAAGAAAAAATTAAATGGCCAAGGGATGTCTTTCAGCTTTATTTAACCTTTGCGACCCTAACATAGAATAACTCTATTATTGGTGTGGCCTTATTAGGGAATTATAGAGTTGGAAGGGACCTTGGATGTCTTCTAGTCCAACCCCCTGCTCAGGCCGGAAACCCTATACCATTTCAGACTAAGGTTGTCCAATCTCTTCTTAAAAACCTCCAGTGTTGGAGCACCTACAACTTCTGGAGGCAAGTTGTTCTACTGATGAATTGTTCTAACTGTCAGGAAATTTCTTCTCAGCTCTAGATTGTTTCCTTCCTTGGTTATTTTCCACCCATTGCTTCTTGCCCTGCCCTCAGGTTCTTTGAAAAATATCTTGACTCCCTCTTCTTTGTGGCAACCCCTGAGATATCGGAACACTGCTATCATGGCATCCCTAGTTCTTCTTTTCATTAAACTAGACATTCCCAGTTCCTGCAACCGTTCTTCATATGTTTTAGTCTCCAGTCCCCTAATCATCTTTGTTGCTCTTCTCTGCACTCTTTCTAGACTCTCCACATCTTTTTTGCAACCAAAACTGAATGCAGTATTCCAAGTGAGGTCTTACCAAGGCATTATAAAGTGGTATAAACACTTCATGTGATCTTGAGGTTGAGCCCCTCTTCTTTATGGCAGCACTTCAGATATAGGATCTGTGCAGTCCTGTCACCCCAGTCTTTGTTTTCATTAAACCAGCAAAATCCAACTCCAGCAATCATTTTTCTCCAGTCCTCTAATAATCTTCGTTGCTTTTCTCTGTAGTCTTTGTAGAGTCTCAACATCTTTTTTATATTGCAGTGACCAAAACTGGACGCAGTATTCCAAGTGTGGTCTTACTGAGGCATTATAAAGTGGCACTAACACTTCATGGCATCTTGAGTCTGTCCCTTTGTTAATGAGTTATAAACTGTTCTATAAACTGTTCTAGAAATATCAGGCTCTTTCCAAAATGCATCCCCTATAGATCCTGGAAGGTCTATGCAATCATACGGAATTGCATACTTAAACGGTCAGTCTATAAAAGTGTTGACGAACCTTTTCAGCACCAAGGGCCGAAAGGGTAGTGTGCACACGGGGAAGAGCACCGGAAAGTGGAAGAGCAGCTCCCCGGTGTGCCGGAGTGGGAGTGCCGGAAACTAGAAGAGGAGTTCCCTGGCATGCATGCACACACCAGGAAGCTGAGCTGGTATTCCTGGAGAGATGGCTCGGTGTGCCACTTCCAGCATGCCTACCATAGGTTTGCCATCATGGGTCTATAAAGTGTCCAAGAAGTTGAAAATCCTTTCTGGAAATAGTGTCAGCATATAGTACTCTAGCATGCTAAGCCTTTTAAAGTCTACAAAGGCAAAAGAGATCTTCTGCCGAACTTCCCAAAAATAGTGCGCACCACAGCAATTCTGTAGCTCATTTTAAGGAAAAAATATTACCCAGATTACTTTTATTTTTTATTTTGCATGGCTGGTATTTATCATCCCATCAAAGCTTCCTTTGGCAGCGAAATCCCCAAATCTGCTACGAGTGAATTTGTGTGGGCCTCCTCATTATTAAATACATTTTGTTAAGAAGCCCACAACAAGACGTTGTGGAGACAGTTTATTTCAACAAACAACAGCAACTGCAGCAAACTTGCGGTGGCTTTGACCAGTTGCAGTGTTGCAGCTCTTTCCATATGCAACCCATTTTAGCTGGGAAGTCAGCAATTCTCTTGAACAGATCAAGAATCCATCGTTATGTTTTGCATATGATGATGTTCTCCTCACCTGCAAGAAACTCAGGTATCATCATCCTTGAGCCTAATAGTCCAACAAGAAGATTATATATAATGGGATGGCGGCAGGATAGAGTCAACAGGAGCAGAGACTGTCAACAGAATGGCCCATTGAAGTTCTGCCTTTTTTATGTGCATCACACATAATAGGATAGGATAGGATAGGATAGAACTGAATTGCATTGAATTGAATTCTTTATTGGCCAAGTGTGATTGGACACACAAGGAATTTGTCTTTGGTGCAGATGATCTCAAGTGTACATAAAAGAAAAGATGCATTCATCAAGAATCATAAGGTACAACACTTTATGATAGCCTCAGGTTACAAACAAGCAATCAATTTCAGTATAAAACATCAGGATACAAACAACAAAATTACAGTCTTGCAGTCATAAGTGGGAGGAGATGGGTAATAGGAACAATGAGAAGACTAAGAGTAATAGTAATGCAGGGATGCGGTGGATCAGTGGCTAAGACACTGAGCTTGTCAATCAGAAGGTCGGCAGTTCAGTGGTTCGAATCCCTAGTGCTGTGTAATGGAGTGAGCTCCCGTTACTTGTCCCAGCTTCTGTCAACCTAACAGTTTGAAAGCAGGTAAACATGCACATAGAAAAATAGGCACCACCTTTGGTGGGAAGATAACAGAGTTCTGTACGCCTTTGGGGTTTAGTCATGCCGGCCACATGACCACAGAGACATCTTCGGACAGCGCTGGCTCTTCAGTTTTGAAACGGAGATGAGAAGTGCCCCCTAGAGTTGGGAACAACTAGCACATATGTGTGTGGAGAACCTTCACCTTTACCTTTACTAGCAAAGCAGCCTTAGTGAATAGTTTGACAGTGGTGAGGGCATTATTTGTTTAGCAGAGTGATGGAGTTTGGGGGAGAAAAGCCTGTTCTTCAAAATCACATTGCGGTGTCTGCCATCTTGATGTTCTTGACTACACCCTGTGAACATTTCTGGAAGGGAGAGAATAACAAACCAAAGCAACAGTGGCAGCCATTCCTTCCAAAGCATCCAATTTCTGCTTGTTTTCTTGACCGTTTTCCTGGCAAGGTTTGCTCTTACCCTCCTGGTGCGTGGACTTCAACATCTCGTCCTGTAATTTGAACCTCCTGCCCTCACCTTTTCCCCAGGTCCTCAGCCTTTTTTTCTTTTTTTCCTTTCTTTTTTTGAATCAGAGTGGGTACTCAAATTCATACAACCCTAACCAGCAAGTAAAGGCCGGAGAGCCAAAACACGGCCACTGGCATTAATCATCCGTAATAGAAACCAGAACTGGCTCTCGGTCCCAGCTGAGTCAACGCAAGTTTTTTTAAAAACACTTTGGAAAATATACACATCGGCCGGGAAGGGGCCATTGAAAGAAATTCCAGGCAGGCTGTTTTTAAAGAGAGGGATTTTTTTTTTAAAAAAAAATGCACTGGAAAAACATAAAGAGAACAAAAATAGAAACAGAAGCCATCTTAGAAACAAACAAAAAAAATGTGACTTTTTCCAATCAGTTACTCCCAAGCCAAGACTGACAGCCCGAATAGGTGAGCCTCCGAAGGACATTAGAAATAGCCCAGGAGAGAACTGGAGATTTAGTGTGACGCAAAACGAAGAAAACAACCTTTTTCAAAAACCATATCCTCACAACCAACAGCTCTGTTTATCTGTTTGTTTACAGCGCTCCTGTTCGGTCTGAGGGACAGTCTAAAAATAAGTGCAACCTAAAGTAATGAGAACAATAAAATGTCAAAGATAACATGAAATATTAACCCAGAGCAGTTAAAAGAAAGCTCCCTAGATAAAAGGCAGCTGCGCAGACTGATAATAGGAGAAAAAGGCAGTTCTCCCAGCCATTCCCAAAAGGGCTTGCGGGTGGGGTGGGGTTGGGTGAAGGAGAGCAATCTTCAGAGTGTAGTATTTATTAATAGGGTAGCTATTTATTTGGTAGGGGAAGAGGTGGCTTAGTGGCTGATGCTGAGCTTGTCGATTAGAAAGATCGGCAGTTTGGCAGTTTGAATCCCTAGTGCCGCGTATCGGAGTGAGCTCCCATTACTTGTCCCAGCTTCTGCCAACCTAGCAGTTTGAAAGCATGTAAAAATGCAAGGATTAAAATAGGAACCGCCTTTGGTGGGAAGGTAACAGCGTTCTTTTGGCATTTAGTCATACCGGCCACATGACCATGGAGACATCTTCGGACAGTGCTGGCTCTTCAGCTTTGAAACAGAGATGAGCACCGCCCCCTAGAGTCGGAAATGACTAGCACATATGTGCAAGAGGAACCTTTACCTTTATCTTAATAACAGTAATAATACTGTTTATATATGATATGGGTGATGTGGGTACGGCGCATATATGGTAGCTCTTTTTAATAAAGTAAAGCAAAGTAAAATATTGGCTTGTTTCAAAATACACAGGACATCTATACATTAGAGCAGTGTTTTTCAACCTTGGAAACTTTAAGATATGTGTACTTCAACTCCCAGTATTTCCCAGCCAGGAATCCTGGGGAGTTGAAGTCTGGGAGAATTCTGGATGTTGAAGTCTATGCATCTTAAAGTTGCCAAGGTTGAAAAACACTGCATTAGGGGTAAGAAAGAAATCACATCACAGTTGCTGTGAACATTTCTAACCATTCTTGCAATCACAGTTTTCTCTGGAGTGCTGTTCCATTCCAGAACTTTCCCTAACAGAGTCCATGGGTTTTTTGCAAGAGGAATTCTGCTCTGTTTTTCTTTCTTCCCAAAGGACCTTCCTGCTAAAAATAATTTGAATTCGGAGGTGTCTTGGCAGCAAGACAAAAGAGAAGCAGAAGTGACTGTCGGTAGAACATCTGATGATGTGCCTCAGGAATCCTTCAGTTTATTTCAGCTGGGCTTGCACTGATGGTGACCTTGATTAAAAATTGTCATCCCTCTGGGTGAATGAGAATAGGAATGAAAATTATGGGAACATTGGAACTGAAGTGGATGACTGGTTGCCGTAAAATACTGCTTTTTTTCTGGATTACACAATCAGGCTGTCCCACTGTTTCTCAACCCTGAGGAGCTCAACATGGAGAGCTTCAACTCCTTCAAATGAGGGCCTGAGAACCTATAACATATGGACTTCTACTCCCTCAATTGAGGGGACTGAGATCCCTCCAAATGGGACCTTCAAGTCCCAGGATTCCCTAGCCATCATGGCTAGCTAGAGAATTCTGGGAACCAAAGTCTACATGTCTTAAACCTGCTAAGGCTGAGGAAAGATATTAATATACAACTTCTACAGTTACAAATAATAACATTGAATCTTCAAAGACTATTTGGGTTCCAGCCAGAGGTGGGCTGCTGGGACTTTGCATGGGTTCGAGCGATCCTCCAGCTAGGATTCTGCCCAGTTCGATGAACCCACAAATGCCACTCCTGGCTGGCCACGCCCACCCCACCCTTCCCACCCCACCCTGCCCCACTCCTCCCAGAAGTCTCCACATGCCCTGTTCATCATGTCAGGTACATGTTTTTCAGACTATAAGATGCACAGGAGTATAAGACACATTAAGATTTTGAAGAGATAATTTTTTTAAGGGTTTTGCCCTCCCGGCCCTGAGGAGCACTCTGCAAACCTCCCAAACTCTCTGCATGCCCCATTTTTTGTGAAAAAGGGGTACACAGAGTTTGAGCGGCCTGCAAAGTGCTCCTGGGGCCCAGGGAGGGCAAAAACGTGACACATGGGGGCGGTTTGGGAGGTAAAAAATGGGCCCGTTTTTTTGGAAAAACGGGATGTGCAGAGGGTGTAGGAGGCCTGTAGAGTGCTCCTGGGGAGGGCAAAAAGCCCATTTTTGTGAAAAACAAGCCCATTTTTCATTCATTTCTGCCCTCCTCAGCCCCCAGGAGTGCTCTACAGCAGGGGTCCCCAATCCCCGGGCCGCGGACCGGTGCCGGTCTGTGGCTTGATAGGAACCATGCCGCAGGGCTGGAGAGGAGGAGGAGGGAGGAAGGGGCAGCCCCCTGGGCAGAGCGCGCACCAGATGCGGGAGAGCGCAGGCGTGGCTGTTCATGCCGTTGGAGGCCCTAGAGGGCCGAGTGAGCCAACTCCCCCCCGCGTGCGCATGCGGCGCCTGTTCCCCCTCCCCCCGCGTGCGCTTGCGCCACCTGTTCCCGCCCCCCCCCCCACTCCTCCTCTACGCCAGCCGGTCCGCAAAATTTTCTTTAAAATGAAACCGGTCCCTGGTGCAAAAAAGGTTGGGGACCCCTGCTCTACAGGCCTTCTAAACCCTCCGCACGTCCATATTTGTGAAAAACAGGATCCGCGGGGTGGGATTTCAGGAGGCCATAAATGCTGTATTCAATGTATAAGATGCACCCAGATTTTCAGCCATTTTGGGGGCGGGAAGGGTGAATATTATACGTTGAAAAATACGGTAAGTGTAGGGCCAATGCAGAGGCTCAGGGAGGGGGAAAACAGACCTCCTGGAGGTTCCATAAGTCCGAAAGTGGGCCTGTTTACAGCCTCCGGAGCCCGGGGGAAGCAGCTTTTGCCTTCCCAGAGGCTCGAGGAAAGCCCCTGGAGGCTGTGGAGGACACAACACCCCCCTCCCCATTGGGGTGCAGGAGGCGGACTAAGTCATGCCCTCCCATGGCCATGCCCACCCAGCAATCAAACCCAGTTGCAATTTTTGAAGCCCGCCCCTGGTTCCAGCTAATATGTGGCCTGGATTATTATTATTATTATTTTAAAGCAGCCTCGCAGAAAGCTGTCTGTCTTTTCCCTCTACCGCCTTAAAGCATAAAATCTGAACTCCAAGGTTTAAATGGTTAAGGATCATGTTTCATGCACGCTGCCTTATCGGCTAATGGGTCCGATAAACCCCATGAATGCTTTGGTCCTATGAAGTCTGAAGGCTGGCAAGGCTGCAGCAGCAGCAGCAATGTGACCCAGAGAAGGAATTAACCTCCCGGAAAGAGTAATCAGGAGGAGAAAGGGCCAAGGTTTTCCATGAGAATGCCGCTCCCCCTCTTTCCCATCATGGCCCCTCAGCTTGAGCCCTTCCCAGGAGGCAAGGCTTACAGCCGATAGTGCTGTTTCCCCCACTTTCTGTCACAGGAAACATTTTTTTTATGAATGGCAATAGAGGAATGCAGCTGAAGTGGGTGGAGGCTGCTTCTGATTCAGGAGAGAAGATCTTCCACAGGGAGTTCCCAGGAATTCCTTCTAGAGCCGGTTTGATATTATAGAAATAAATTAAGACGTTTGCAGTGTTGACTCCAGTTAGATTAGATTAGATTAGATTAACAGAGTTGGAAGGGATCTTGCAGGTCATCTAGTCCAACCCCCTGCCCAAGCAGGAGACCCTACACCATTTCTGACAGATGTCACTCCAGTCTCTTCTTGAAAGCTTCCAGTGATGGAAGCTTCCCACAACTTCTGAAGGCAAGTTCTGTTCCATGGGTTGGTTGTTCTCACTGTCAGAAAATTTCTCCTTATTTCTAGATCGAATCTCTCCTTGATCAGTTTCCATCCATTGTTCCTTGTCTGGCCTTCGGGTGCTTTGGAAAATAGCTTGATCCTCTCCTCTCTGTGACAGCCCCTGAAATATTGGAACACTGCTGTCATGTCTCCCCTGGTCCTTCTCTTCACTTCCGTTTTTATTGGTTTTTATTTTATTTTATCAGGAAAGGGAGAATCTTTGGGCAATAGATCTCTGTTTTCTTTGTAGGTCCATTTCTTCTTTGCAATGGTCACCATCTAACCAATGCTACAATTGCTACTGTCCAATAGGAAATCATATAGTCAAGGTATTGGTTTTCCCAGTTGCAATGGATGGCTGTGAAAGTGGGACCATAAAGAAGGCTGAGCGCCAAAGAATGGAGGCCTTTGAACTCTGGTGCTGGAGAAGACTCCTGCGAGTCCCTTGGACTGCAAGGTGATCAAACCAGTCAGTCATAGAGGAGATCAACCCTGACTGCTCTTTAGAAGGCCAGATCCTGAACAGGAAACTCAAATAGTTTGGCCACCTAATGAGAAGGAAGGACTCCCTCATGCTGGGAAAAACTCAGGGCAAAAGAAGAAGGGAGACCGCCTCCTGCCCCATACATCCCTTCGTCCGATCCGCTCCCACAGAGAGGGTCTTCTTCGGGTGCCGTCGGCCGGGCAATGCCGGTTGGCGACACCCAGAGGAAGGGCCTTCTCTGTGGCGGGCCCGGCCCTCTGGAACGACCTACCCCCCGACCTTCGCACAATCTTGGACCTCCGCCTCTTCCGCCAACGTCTTAAGACATATTTATTCCAACAAGCCGGCCTAGGATAGCCCCCCGTTTCTGACGTTTTAAGGAAATTTGTAATTTGGTAGGGTTTTTAATATTGGGTTTTTAGCACGGGTTAATGAATTTAATTGCATTTCAATTGATATTTATTGTATTTCTGTGTTTTTAGATGCCTGTGCGCCGCCCTGGGTCCTAACAAGGAGAAGGGCGGGGTATAAATTTAATAAAATAAAAAAAATAAAATAAAAATAAGGGGATGACAGAGAAGGAGGTGGCTGGATGGAGTCACCAAAGCAATAGGCGTGAGCTTAAATGGACTCCAGAGGATGGTAGAGGACAGGAAGGCCTGGAGGAATGTTCTCCATGGGTTCACAATGGGTAGGACACGACTTCACAACTAACAACAACAACCCTGATCATTTCATTGACAGTTATCCCAAATTAGAGATCTTTACAGAGCTTCCAGAAATAAGGGTTCCTTGATATTCTGTGAGCTTGGTTATTTTCTTGCAGATATTTCATTACCCAAACTAGGCTACATCATCAGTGCAAGAGAACGACCAAGCGCAGAGAATATCAAAGAATCCTCATTTCAGCCCTGAGCTACAAATATTCTCCTTTATTGGCTTTCAGAAATATTTTAGATGTTTATCATCTTGAATAAGTTTGTATCATCTGTAAACTCAGTCAGCTCATTGTCAGTTTACATCAAGACAGTTAAAGAGGAAGTTTCAAAGAACTGATCCCAACCCAAATCATTGATAGGCTCCACTTCTTAGTCTCCCACCTCAATGGGGTTGCAATGAGTCGGACACAACTTCGCAATTAACAACAAATAGGAAGCACTATCATTGTTGCCCTAAATTCAAGTGAGATCAAAATCCTTTTTCCAGTTTTACCCCTCTTATATCCATTGTGTGGAGATCAACCCTGACTGTTCTGTAGAAGGCCAGATCCTGAAGAGGAAACTCAAGTACTTTGGCCACCTGATGAGAAGAAAGGACTCCCTGGAGAAGAGCCCAATGCTGGGAACGATGGAGGGCAAAAGAAGAAGGGGCTGACAGAGAATGAGATGGCTGGATGGAGTCACTGAAGCAGTAGGCGTGAGGTTAAATAGACTCCGGGGGATGGTAGAGGACAGGAAGGCCTGGAGGAATGTTGTCCATAGGGATGGGTTGGACATGACTTTGCAACTTACAACAAATAGGAAGCACTATGTGACCAGGACACATCAAGTATAGGTAGGCTCCATATGCTCCATAGCAAGTACCTAACCTCTTGATCACAATATGTGCAAGCATCCAAAAGAAGCAGGGTATGAGTAGTGGTCCCTTGTAGAAATAGGGTTCTGAACTAGGGACATCACAATTATTACACAAAGTGTAGCAGATTTTGGTGGACAACTGCAATCTTTGTCAGTTTTTTGGCTGCCTTTCAATGGAGCTGGAGATGCTACATTAAGCAATTTGTCTTGAGGTTCTTTGGTGTCTCAGCTATGGCATAGGGCAGGGGTCTGCAAAGTTGGCTCTTTTAAGACTGGTGGACTTCAACTCCCAACTCTCAGGCTGGCTGGGGAATTCTGGGAGTTGAAGTCCACCAGTCTTAAAAGAGCCAACTTTGCAGACCCCTGGCATAGGGCATTATCCCATCAGCAGTTTAGAAGTAGGATACTGTGGCCACTTTTTGCAAGAGAACAGAAGCAAAGAAATGCCACCTTCAGCTTTGACTTGGTCAGCAAAATATTTTGGATCAGCCCGGGCTTGTCCGTCACTCAAGATATGAGTCAACAGTCACAGATCTAATCATTCAAAGTGTACAGGAAAGTTTTATAGTGCTTGATGTTTGTGAGGATTTGGAAATTCAGTTGGTGAATCTAATTGGTAACTGATGGATGAGCCCAGGATAAAGGAAGACTTGCGCTCGTTCCAATTTGCTTTAATTAAGAAAACACCAAAGGTTTGCACATTTCTTCATAAATGGCATAGAACAGGGGTCTCCAACCTTTGCAACTTTAAGTCTGAAGGAATTCTGGGAGCTGAAGTCCTTCAGACTTAAAGTTGCAAAGGTTGGAGACCCCTGGCATAGAAGAAGCCACTGCTGAATTAGGGTAGCCTGTCATTTGCCTTCTTCTGGTGGATATTTTATAGCTAGCAGCCCCCAGGCGGTGTAGGCACACAATTCTGGGAATTTCTAGATCTCTTGAACTTGGCGAGGATGGATGGGTGAGAATCCACCCACTCATCCCATACGCACATATATATTTGTGTAGGAAATTGTAAAAAAAATAAAAATGTGCACGTTCCCTTATGGTTAAGTCAATATAACGGACCGTGCACATTTCCGTCATCCAGGTCCAATAGAAATCGGAGCGGAGAAGAAAAACCCACCCACCCAACCCCCTCCCTCTCTCCATCCCACTCAGAGAGAAGTCAGAGATGAAGGCCACAGCTACCAAGGCATTCCTGCCTCCAATTCTTTCACAGAAAATTACGTTGGTTTCTGTGGGAGTCCAGCTGCTCTTATGACTTTTTGCTTCTGCTTCTCTCAAGCAGCTTCTCTCTCCCGCCCCCACATTCATCCTCCTTTCCCTGAGTTTTTCTTTTTTAAATAAAAACCCCACCAGTTCTCCAGAGGGATCATCCCACAGGGAGCAGGTTTTTTCCCTCTCTCTCTTGTTGGATTCTGGATGTGAGACAAGCCCATCCACGGTCCAAATGAAATGAGTTTTTTTTTTTTTTTACAACAGGACATTGATGATCGCAATTTCTCTCCCCTTCTCCTCTTTTCGTTTTTTAACCCAAGACTCTGTGGAGGGAACGGAGGAAAGAGAAGGGAACTGGAAAAATACATTTCTTGCCCAGATAGCTGTTGTGTAACCTGCCCCCGCATTGCCTCCCCTCCCTCGGTCTCTTCTATCTTAGCCTTATTATCACAGCAGCAAGAGAGGCTCCGATAGCATCTTTTCAGCTTTCAAATTTATTACACCCCAATGATTCATAAGTCACCCAAGGGTTAGATTTTTCAGCCTGCCCTTTGGGGAGCAAAGGGGAGCAGTTTTTTTTAAATATATAAACATTAAAAACAATGGACGTAGTGCAACATTTCTGGCATAAACGTTTCTATGTAGTGATTAGATCTTAGAATGATTACATTGTGTGTAGTTTGTGTAGTCAGTCAGATTACCTGTTGATCCTTTTTTATATATAATTATTAACCATACAAATGCATATCCAATTCCTACCTACCATACCTTCTTAATACCATATTTTCCAATTCTTAACTTGTCTGTGTTTTTCTGTCCAGGCCTTTTTCCCTCATTTCTAACCATCGGCACCATTTGTCCCAGATTTTGTGATATTCCGTCTCCCCCTTGTCTTTGAGCTCTAGAGTCAGTCTGTCCAGCAACCAAAATGATTAGGGGACTGGAGGATAAAACATATGAAGAACGGTTGCAGGAACTGGGTGTGTCTAGTTTGATGAAGAGAAGGACCAGGGGAGACATGATAGCAGTGTTCCGATATCTCAGGGGTTGCCACAAAGAAGAGGGAGTCAAACTATTCTCCAAGGCTCCTGGGGGCAGGACAAGAAGCAATGGGTGGAGACTAATCAAGGAGAGAAGCAACTTAGAACTAAGGAGAAATTTCCTGATAGTTAGAACAATTAACCAGTGGAACAGCTTGCCTCCAGAAGCTGTGAATGCCCCAACCCTGGAAGTCTTTAAGAAGATGTTGGCTAGCCATTTGTCTGAAATGGTATAGGGCTTCCTGCCTAGGCAGGGGGTTGGACTAGAAGACCTACAAGGTCCCTTCCAACTCTGCTATTGTATTGTATTGTATTGTATCTCTGCGCACGTCAGTATCTTATTTATTGCTTCTTGTTCCGAGGGAATCTCTTTATTTTTTCCCCCCATTTTTGAAGCAAATCTCTTCTCTTGATGTCAACCTAAATTTTATTTCTTTCTAAGTTTCTCCATCTTCATTCCTCCTATGATGACTGGTGGTGTTAATAATATGTGCAAACAAACAGAGGAATGTTGCTTTCTTATCTGGTCATCTTCTCACCCATTTGGTGAAGTCGATGAGAAGAGTGTCTGTGTTTAACAATTCACCAAGAAGACTGACAATTTAAATTGTACACATTTAGCTCTCGTTTCAGTTGACTGTAACTGCGATCAGCCCCTACCTTTTTTTCTTGAGTCATTGAATCTGCAATGCTTTAAATTTATAAGGCCTTGAATCTGTCTGATGTGGTGGTTTTATAAGCATAATACAATAGTATTGTTGTCCTTCATGCGGCCGTTGTTATAAAGCTGTGTGATGGTCAAAACTGATATATTTTTTGCTAGGATTTATTTGGAGGAATTGTTGCATCCTGAAGAGACACGGGAAGCCCCGGCAGCCGCCAGCCGCGTCCTGATTGGACGGGAGTAGACGGGACGCGGTTGGCTGTGGCCGAGGGCGTCGGTCGCGCTGATTGGCCGGCTACCCTCCAGCCGCGGTTGGCTGTGGCTGGAGGGCGTGGTCGCACTGATTGGCCGGCTACCCTCCAGCCGCGGTTGGCTGTGACTGGACGGCGTGGTCGCACTGATTGGCCGGCTGCCCTCCAGCAGCTCCATAAAAGGAGCTGCAAGGCAGAAGGCGCCACCTTTGAAAATTGGTCACTTGCTATGTCTTTCTCCTTGCAATAAAGAGCTGCTACGTCATACCGGTCTGGACTCCCTTTTCTCTGCTGAGAATTTAATACTGGCGACGAAGGACTGGGGCCGGTACTGTCTACTCAGAGCGAAGTCACTCACCGATCGAAGAATCTTCGTCTGACCGCTCGTCCTCGCTACTTCTTCAGCGAGCCTACAAGACTGCAGCCAAGCCGATGGCCACCCTGCCGCCGTTCGCTCCCTACGACGCTTCGCAGGAATCATGGGAAGCCTTCCTGGCCAGATTTGAATGTTTCCTCCTTGCGGGAGATCACGGCGAACTCACCCAGGAACGTCGGCTGGGACTCTTCCTGGGCTGTGGAGGCCGCACAGTCTTCGCCGTTGCGCGGAATATCGCCGCGCCTGCACCGGTCCACACCCTGGATTGGGGCACGCTGCAGGCCCGCCTGAAGGCCCACTTCGCCCCCGCACCCTCGCGAATCTCTCGACGGTTCGCGTTCCGACAATGCCGCCAGCAGCCCACACAGTCAGCAGCAGATTACCTGCAAGTCCTGAGAGCCGCGGCCATCTTATGTGAGTTCGCCGCCACGAGCCTCGACGAGTCACTGGTCGAGCAATTCGTCTGCGGACTTAAAGACACAAAGCTCAGGCGCCGACTGATGGCCCGCTCAGACATCACCCTGGAGCAGGCCGTGGAGGAAGCTAGGGGCGCCGAGCTGGCCGAGGCCACGTCCCCTGACCTAGGCCCCGGCCAACAGACAACGCCATCGACCGCCCCACGGGCCTGCCTGGTAGATGACCACGACCTCGTCGACCCATCGGACGACTTCGAGGCCTACAACCAGGTAGCGCGCATCCAAGCCTCAGGCCGAAGCCGCGCCAGAGCTCAGCCACCCCGCCGGCCACCCACAACTTGCATCGGGTGCGGCGGTGGTCACCCAAGGAGCGACTGCCCTTTCCGGGCCACCATTTGCCGCCGTTGCGACCGCAAGGGCCACATCGCACGCGTCTGCAGAGCCAACCTCCCGACCCTGGCCCCCCCGCCGACGTATCCTGCAACCGCCACGCCGTTCCGGAATTTCAGCCAACGCCGCCCATTCCGCAGACCACAGCCGGAGGCAGACTGTTTCGCCATGACGGAGTGCCAGGACTCGATCCCGCTTCCAACGGATGACCGTAGGCGTATTTCCACGTCCCTTCTTTTAAACGGCAGGCCCATTACTATGGAGGTTGATTCGGGCTCGTCTCGATCCCTCGTTTCCTGGCCACAGCTAACCAGCCTTTGCCCCACTATTAAGCCTGCCAATTTGGCACAGCCCGGGACTCTGTTAAAAGACTACCAGGGAAACCCCATTGATGTGTTGGGCCAACTCCGCGCCCACGTCCGCTATGGTCGCTTCGCCGGGGTTCTCCCAATCCTGGTCGTCAAGCGCCCCCTAGCCGCCCTCATAGGGTTAGACTGGTTCACCGCCCTGGGTCTTTCAGTCCAGCGGGTACACCGGGTGCCCACTGCCTCACCAGTGGACGAAGTCCTGGCAGACTTCCCCGATGTGTTTGATGGCACTCTGGGCACTTACAAGGGTTCCCCAGTTTCCCTCACCTTAGACCCCCAGGTCGCCCCAATCCGGCTTAAGGCCCGTAGACTGCCCTTCGCCCTGAAGCCAAAGGTGGACGCGGAGCTCGACCGATTAGTAGCGCAGGGCGTCCTGGAGCCGGTCGACCAGGCTAAATGGGAAACCCCCATCGTGGTTCCCATTAAGCCCGACGGGTCCATACGCATATGCGCCGACTATAAGTCGACAATAAACCGCGGGCTCCAGGCAAACCCCTACCCGGTTCCGGTAGTGCAGCACCTACTACACTCCTTAGGGCAGGGTCGCATCTTCGCAAAGCTAGATATGGCACAGGCCTACCAGCAACTTCCGGTGGACGACGACGCAGCTGAAGCACAGACCATCGTCACCCACCGGGGTGCTTTTCGCTGCCGCCGACTCCAATTTGGCGTGTCCGTGGCCCCGGGGATCTTCCAGAGCCTCATGGAGCGGCTGCTCCATGGGCTTCCAGGGGTCGTACCGTATTTCGACGATGTCCTGATAGCTGCCAACAGCGTATCAGACCTCGCCAAAGTACTACGGAAGGTCCTCACCATTTTCAGGGGCGCGGGTTTCAAATTAAAGCTCAACAAATGCAAATTCGCTGAGCCCAAGGTCGAATTCCTGGGATTCATGGTAGACGCCCAGGGCATTCACCCCACCCCCTCCAAGGTCGAGGCAATCCACGCTGTCCCCACCCCCACCTCCAAGCAGGAGCTACAAGCATTCCTCGGCCTGCTCAATTTTTACGCGCCATTCATTCCGCACAAGGCGTCACTAGCCGAGCCGCCCCATCGATTACTCGATCGATCGGCGGCCTGGCGCTGGGGCAACCGCGAGGCTCAGGCATTCACGGCAATTAAAGATATGCTGACATCAAAGGCCGTGTTGGTACAGTACTCTGACCGTTTGCCTTTAGCGTTGGCATCAGACGCCTCCCCCTTTGGAGTGGGGGCTGTCCTGAGCCACGTCCGCCCCGACGGCTCGGAGGCCCCCATTGCCTTTTATTCCCAAACGCTGTCTCCTACGGAGCGCAACTACAGCCAGATTGACAAGGAGGCCTTGGCTGTAGTGTCCGGGATTAAGAAATTCCACGAGTACCTGTACGGCCGCCACTTCTCTGTCTTCACCGACCACAAGCCGCTCCTGGGGCTCTTGGCCGGCGACCGGCCCACCCCCCCGATCCTCTCCCCCAGAATGACCAGGTGGACAGAGTTCCTGACAGCGTACGACTACACGCTGTTCTATCGCCCGGGGAAACAGCTAGGACACGCAGACGCCCTTAGCCGTTGCCCCCTGCCCCGGACAGATCCGGCGCCGGTGCCGGCCCTATCCGTCCTGTCCGTGGCCGAGTCAGACTTACCCCTCACCTCGTCCGACGTCGCAGCGCAGACCAAGGCCGACCCTGTCCTGTCGCAGGTCTCCACGTGGGTCCTGCGAGGGTGGCCCCCGGGCTCGCTGCCGGACGTATACCGGCCCTTCAGGGCCCGCCAGCTGGAAGTGTCGCTCCACAGCGGGTGCTTGCTCTGGGGAGACCGGGTCATCGTACCCCCACCCCTCCGCCACCAGGTACTCGACTCCCTCCATGCCAACCACCCAGGCATAGCCCGCATGAAAGCATTGGCCAGGAGCTATGTCTGGTGGCCGAGTATGAATGACGAAGTGGCCGCCTGGGTTGGCGCTTGCCAGGCGTGCCAGGCCTCCCGCCCCGCCCCCCCACCGCTCCCCATCGGGATTGGGACGCCCCCAGGTCACCATGGTCCAGGGTTCACATCGATTTCGCCGGACCTTTCCATGGCCAGACTTTCATGGTAGTGGTAGACGCTTACTCTCGCTGGACCGAGGTCATTCTGATGACCTCTACCACGGCCGAGAGCACCGTGCGGGCGCTCCGGCGCCTTTTCGCGACGCACGGGTTGCCGGACTGCCTAGTCTCCGACAATGGGCCCCAATTTCACGCCACCGGGTTCCAGGAGTTCTTAGCCTCACAGGGGATCCGACACGCACCAACGGCGCCCTACCACCCGGCCGCAAACGGCCGGGCGGAAAGAGCCGTCCGCTCAGCAAAAGAAGCTCTCGGGAGGATGGATAGGGGGGACTGGCAGTCTAGAGTAGATGCTTATCTCATGGGACAGCACTCCACACCTTGTCAGGCGACAGGCAAAAGCCCCGCAGAGCTGCTGATGGGCCGCCGCCTGCGGACCAAACTGGACAGGCTGCACCCACAATACAATGAGATGCAGCCGTGCAACCTGGGGACCCCATCGCCCCGCCGTTTCTCCATCGGCGACGCCGTTTTTGCCAGAAACTTCGCTGGGGATCCACGGTGGGTCCCCGCTGTCGTCCGCGAACTAACGGGCCCCTGTTCCTACAGGGTCGAACGACCGGATGGATCCGAGTGGCGGCGACACGTGGATCAACTGAGACGCCGCATCCCGTCTCCAACCCCGCTGCCACCATCACGACCGTCAGACTCGCCGACCATCGAGGCCTCAACCCAGCGGGACGACTGGCCCAGCCCCGTAGCTTCGGCACCCGCCGACACCTTTACCGACTTTTCCCTCCAGGGACAATCCCCGGGACTGCTCTTGCCAGAACCAACGTTCCGGGAACCACCTGCCGTACAGCACACCCCCGGGACACCACGTCCGGGTCTGGCCGACCCGGGAACATCACCCAACGGACTTGAACAAGACGCCTCATCACAGGACACGCCCCCGGACGACGCACCACCAGCGGCACCGGGCGACGGCGCAGACCATGACAACCCAGCACGCCCTCTCCCAGCGGCCCCGGCGCAGGCATTGAGGCGCTCCGGGCGGAACAGACGTAGTCCCACATACCTCAGCGAATACGTATGTTAGGACCACGGACGGACTCCCTGGGGGGGAAGGAGTGTTGCATCCTGAAGAGACACGGGAAGCCCCGGCAGCCGCCAGCCGCGTCCTGATTGGACGGGAGTAGACGGGACGCGGTTGGCTGTGGCCGAGGGCGTCGGTCGCGCTGATTGGCCGGCTACCCTCCAGCCGCGGTTGGCTGTGGCTGGAGGGCGTGGTCGCACTGATTGGCCGGCTACCCTCCAGCCGCGGTTGGCTGTGACTGGAGGGCGTGGTCGCACTGATTGGCCGGCTGCCCTCCAGCAGCTCCATAAAAGGAGCTGCAAGGCAGAAGGCGCCACCTTTGAAAATTGGTCACTTGCTATGTCTTTCTCCTTGCAATAAAGAGCTGCTACGTCATACCGGTCTGGACTCCCTTTTCTCTGCTGAGAATTTAATAGGAATCTCTAACTAATTGCAAAGGGTTGTTTTAAACAGAAGTCTACTTTAAAAAAAATCTGATTACCCGCTTATACAATCTATGAGAAATCCTTCCTTCCAATGTAGCTAAAGAAATTCCATCCGAATTCTCCAAGGAAGTCCTGAATTGTTCAAAGTGGAAGAAGTTTTGCCAAAGAGAATCCCATTTGGCCAGCCCCTTCCAATTGTCCAGGCTGCCATTTCCATCTTCAGATGTTCATGGGGAATTGCATCCTCTGCTAGGTGATTCCTTTAGGGTAGACTCCCACTGGCTTTTGCCACACTAGGAGCTTCTGTTTAACATCTGTTATTACTTCTGTAATAGCCTCTGGGGTCACTGTTTCTGGCCTGGGCAATTCTCCTTTTGACCTCCTTCATTTGCAAAGGTCAGGATGGAGCAGTACTTTTCTCCTGGCCTGTGTTTCCAGCCACAAGAGATAATTCAGATTCCCCTTCTTTCCATAGGTTTATTTCACATGTTGGTACCCAAACTAGTTTAAAACTACCTCCCTCCACTTTACTGAGAGGCAATTTATGTGGTCTTGTGACCTTTGTTCTCTCCACTCAACCAAGTCAAATCAGCCTATCTGGGAGAATAGGATAGGATAGAATAAAGTAGAGTAGAGTGGAGTAGAGTAGAGTAGAGTAGAGTAGATCAGAGTAGAATACAACAGAACAGAACCTATTCTATATCAGGGGTAGTCAACCTTTTTATACCTACCACCCACTTTGGTATCTCTGTTAGTAGTAAAATTTTCTGACCACCCACCGGTTCAACAGTAATGGTGATTTATAAAGTAGGGAAGTCGATTAAATTAAAAAAAGGGAAGTGCTTCAGTATCGGACAAAACCCCTACCACCCACCATGAAAGCTGGAACGCCCACTAGTGGGCGGTAGAGACCAGGTTGACCACCACTGTTCTATATTCTACCCTTGGTTATAACCAATAGAGATCCCTTGAAGAGGACAAACAGCAAAGGATAGAGCTATGATTTTGATTTTCTTTTCCAGAAGAATGGCTGTAATCAGAATAGAATAGAGTTCTTTATTGGCCCAGTGTGATTGGACACACAAGGAATTTGCCTTTGGTGCAGATGCTCTCAGTGTACATAAAGCAAAGAAAAATACATTCATCAAGAATCCTAAGATACAACACTTAGTGATAGTTATAGGTTACTCATAAGAAATCAAATCGTACTGGGAAACAAATGAAGCAATGTAATTTGTAAAGATACAAGAGCCACGGTTATAGTCATAAGTGGTAAGAGATAGGTGCTAGGAAGGATGAGAAGAAGAATAGTAATGCAGTCTTAGTAAATAATTTGACAGTGTTGTGAGAATTAGTTGTTTAGCAGAGTGATGGCATTTGGGGAAAAACTGTTCTTGTATCTAGTTGTTCTGGTGTGCAATGCTCTACAGCGTCGTTTTGAGGGTAGGAGTTGAAACAATTTATATCCAGAATGCCAGGGGTCTGTAAATATTTTCGCAGCCCTCTTTTTGACTCGTGCAGTGTGCAGGTCCTCAATGGAAGGCAGGTTGGTAGCTATTGTTTTTTCTGCAATTCTAATGATCTGTTGAAGTCTGTGCCTGTATTGTTTCATTGCAGAGCCAAACTAGACTGTTATGGAGGTGCAGATGACAGACTCAATAATTCCTCTGTAGAACTAAATCAGCAGCTCTTTGGGCAGTTTGAGCTTTCTGAGTTGGCGCAGAAAGAACATTCTTTGTTGTGCTTTTTTGATATTTTTGATGTTGGGTGTCCATTTTAAGTCTTGAGATATGATAGAACCTAGAAACTTAAAGGTCTCTTCTGTTGATACTGTGTTGTCTAGATTGTAAGAGGTGGTAGTATAGAAGGTTTTCTTCTAAAACCCACCACCATTTCTATGGTTTTGAATGTATTTAGTTCAAGATTGTTCTGATTGCACCACAAGGCTAGTTGTTCAACCTCTGTTTGTTTATTACATTTATATCCCGCCCTTCTCCGCAAAGGACCCAGGGCGGCGCACAGGAGATTTAAAAAACATACAAAAATAGAACATAAATAATTTAAAATATATATTAGATCCCAAACCTGTGCTAAAACCAATTATTAATTAAAACCCAATTTAAAACTTTTCTACAGTCCCCATGGGAGGTTAGGCTAGGCCGGCTTGATGAAAAAAGTATGTCTTTAGACATTGGCGGAAGAGGCGGAGGTCGGTGATGGTCCGGAGTTCAGGGGGTAGGTCGTTCCAAAGGGCGGGGCCCGCCACAGAGAAGGCTCTTCCCCTGGGTGTCGCCAGTCGGCATTGTCCGGCCGACGGCACCCTGAGAAGGCCCTCTCTGTGGGAGCGTATCGGTCTAAGGGATGTATGGGGCACGAGACGGTCTCGCATATAACTAGGCCCCGAGCCATGGAGCGCTTTAAAGATGGTCGTCAAGACCTTGAAGCGCACCCGAAAGACCACAGGAAGCCAATGCAGCTCGCGCAGGATTGGTGTTATATGGGAGCTTCTGGTAGCTCCCGTAATTACCTGCGCGGCTGCGTTTTGGACTAGCTGTAGCTTTCGAGTGCACCTCAAGGGAAGCCCCATGTAGAGAGCATTACAGTAGTCGAGATGGGACGTCACAAGAGCTTGAGTGACTGTGCGAAGGGCAGCCCGGTCCAGTAAGGGGCGCAATTGGCACATCAGGCGTACCTGATGAAACGCCCCCCTGGCCACGGCTGCCACATGGTCCTCCAAGGACAGCCGGAAATCCAGGAGGACACCCAAATTGCGCACCCTCTCCACGGGGGCCAATGTTTCGCCCCCAATGGCCAGAGTTGGAGTAATCTGGCTGAACCGGGGTGCCGGAAACCACAGCCACTCAGTCTTGGCAGGGTTGAGCTTGAGTTTGTTACCACCCATCCAGATCCGTACGGCCTCCAAACACCGGGACAGCACTTCGACGGCATCGTTGGGGTGGTCTGGGGTGGATATGTACAACTGAGTGTCATCAGCGTACAGATGGTACTCCACCCCAAAACCACGGATGATCTCACCCAGCGGCTTCATATATGTGTTGAAAAGGAGGGGCGAGAGGACCGACCCCTGAGGAACCCCACATAGGAGGGGCCTCGAGGTCGACCTCTGCCCTCCCGTCAACACATATTGCGACCGACCAGAGAGGTAAGATGAGAACCACCGCAGAACGGTGCCTCCCAGCCCCAACCCCCCCAGTCGGTGCAATAGGATACCATGGTCGATGGTATCGAAAGCCGCTGAGAGGTCTAACAGGACTAGGGTAGAGGAATAACCTCTATCCCGCGCCCTCCAGAGATCATCAACCAACGCGACCAATGCCGTCTCGGTACTGTGACCGGGTCGGAAGCCGGACTGGCGCGGGTCTAGATAATCAACTTCCTCCAGGTGTCGCGGAAACTGTTGGGCTACTACACTCTCAACAACCTTCACCAGAAAGTGAAGGTTGGAGACCGGACGATAGTTCTCTAATAAAGCTGGGTCCAGGGACGGCTTCTTGAGGAGGGGCCTCACCACCGCCTCTTTCAAGACGGAAGGTAAGGACCCCTCACTCAAAGATGCGTTGACAATGCCCTGGAGCCAGCCTCGTGTCGTCTCCCAGGATGCCAGTACAAGCCAGGAGGGACACGGGTCCAATAAACATGTGGTCGCCCTAAGTTTCCTTGACAACCTGTCCATATCCTCGGTGGTAACAAAGTCAAACTCCTCCCAAGATGGAACCTCAAGACTAGTCTCGGACAGTCCCACAGGACCACCGTCGATGGAGGGTAGCTCATTCCGAATCCGAGTGATTTTCTCCTGCAGATAAATCCCAAATTCCTCTGCTCGCCCTTGTAGAGGGGCTTCCCGCGGCCTCTGGTGAAGGAGGGAGTGGGTCACCCCAAACAGGGCGGCAAGGCGGTTATCTGCGGATGCAATTAGGGTGGCACAATACTCACGTTTGGCCACCTTTATCGCCACTAAGTAAGCCCTAATATGGGTTCTCACTAGTGTTCGGTCGGCTTCGGAGCGAGAGGATCTCCATCTGCTCTCTAGGCGTCTCTTGTGGCGTTTCATCCCCCAGAGCTCCTCAGTAAACCAAGGAGCCTGGGTGATTCGTCGCCGCAAGAGAGGCCGCAAGGGCGCGACTCGGTCCAAGGCCCCCGCGGCCGCACTTAACCATGCGGCCACTAGGTCCTCAGTCGAGTCGCGGGGCAGGGTCACTCTCATCTGTATGTAGATTCATCATTGTCTCAAATGAGACCAATCACTGTTGTATCATCTGCAAACTTCAGTACTTTAATAGAGGGATCTTTTGAGATTCAGTCATTGGTATATAGAGAGAAGAGAAGTGGAGAGAAGGAATTTCTTCTTTGGAAACAAATATCTAAATCTTTTAGGATTATACCTGAAAGAAAATATAATGCATTAAATGATGCTTCTGGTTGAAAATTTAATTGTACACCATCCAGAATCACTCTATTAGTGAAACGAGCCATCTCCAAATTTGATAAATAAATATTCTTTGCTCATACATTTCAAATAGATCACAAATATGGAATAGTCAGAAGTGACTCTTTCCTGCAAACATTGGATATATCAAATCAAAACAAATCATTTTTATTACAGTCATAGATCAGCATGATCTTGAAAGCATTTCCTAGGACAGAGGTCTTTTAAGTTGGCTGGGGAACTCTGGGAGTTGAAGTCCATCAGGCTTAAAAGAGCCAACTTTGCAGACCCCTGTCCTAGGAAAACAAGTCACTGATGCCAAATTGCAATTTTAGCACAACATAAAAAAGCAGATGATGATTAAACAAATTTAGTTAGTTGGTTAACTTTTTATTCCATTCTCACCATCTTATTGTCTAGACCCAATTGGTTTTAGGATTGTTGTTGCTAATATGCCAATCAAAGACTGGCTGTGTCATTCAATGTGAAAAAGTTTAACAGCTAACAGGATCCTTCTTGAATTACTCTGAATTTTTTTTTAGAATCAAACCAGTGGGATGGCCTTTGCACCCACTTGTCCTCAATGAGAACAAAGTTTAGAGCTGCTGTGTCTACTCTTGTCAACTTTACAAACTGTGGACTTCAACTCCCAGAATTCCCCAGCCAGCCAGATCCAGATTGCTGATGATGAGCGAAAACATTAAGTCAAGTGTCATGAAAGCCACACATCTAGGGGACTTGTATATATTTGCTTTGTGTTCTATTCTCACCCCAATGAATGTACGTTTTATGAATTGGATAGAACTGTTTCATAAAATCATGTATTATATGAGCCGCGGTGGTGCCATGGTTAGAGTGCAGTACTGCAGGCTACTTCTGCTGACTGCCGGCTGACTGCAATTTAGCAGTTCGAATCTCACCAGGCTCAAGGTTGACTCAGCTTTCCATCCTTCCAAGATGGGCAAAATGATGACCCAGATTGTTGGGGGCAATATGCTGACTCTGTAAATCACTTAGAGAGGGCTGGAAAGCACTGTAAAGTGGTATGTAAGTCTAAGTGCTACTGCTGTTAGGTAGGAACACATGGTATTGCACAGCTTCAGAATCCCTGTCAACATCTTTTAGATGCCTAATGTAAGTCAGCTACATGGACCACTACAATGCTGACACCAAGTAAGTCTTACACTAATGAACGTGAAATTTTAAAGTTAATATCTGTCATAATCCCATGGTGCCCATCATCTCAGTAACATCTGGAAGCTCTGACTTATAAAGGGTACAGCACATCCTTCAGAACTGACAATCCCTTTCAGTGAATTTTATGAAAGGAAGAAGAGGCATCACTTTCAAATCAGAAGCCTGGTTTCAATTTTCCCTTTAGATGCAGAAAGCAGTAAAGGACAGAGGATTTATGGTTACCACATCTCCTCCGCATGCACAGCTTGTAGCATTTATCAGGTGTTGGGCATGTGGTGGTGGCTCTTGGGAAGTACCAAAGCATGATCAAAAGCAGTGCACAAACTTTGCCCCCCACTTTCTTTCAACATGTTCCGTCTCACAGTGTGATCTAAAAATGGACACGTTAACCTTTCTGGTTCAAACTGGAGATTCATTTTGGGATTTTACTGCCTGAAGACCTTGAAATAAGCTTCCTTGTTTTTGTGTGCCAGGCCTAATTCTCTTCTTCTTTGATGTCTCCCACCCTGTCTTTCTGGCCTTAGGAGACTTAGATCATGACATGACTACTTCATTATATGTGTGTCCTTGATCCAGATTTCAATTACGTTATAAAGGATGTAGAAAGTTGCCAACTCTGCATGGACTTTACAGAGTTTGTTTTGAGCTCTTCAGTTAAATAAAGCAATCAAGGGTTATCCATGGATGCCTCCGGTAAAATCTCAACAGGTCCAGGATTTTTGAGACCGCACTGCAGTTGTCCAGGTTTCTTATGCAGTCCATGCTCATATAGTTTGTATGGTAAGACATGGGGATTTAAACATTTGTGTGTAGCATTCCAGATGTTCATGATATAAGTACTTTAAAAAAAATGAAGAAATACTAATGGTGAAATATAGCAATAGCACTTAGACTTATATACCACTTTACAGTGCTTTACAGACCTCTCTAAGCAGTTTACAGAGTCATCATATGTCCCCCAATAATTTGGGTCTTCACTTTACCCAACTCGGAAGGATGAAAGGCTGAGTTAACCTTGAGCTGGTCAGAATCAAACTGCTGGCAGAATTAAACTGCAATAGTGCATTCTAACCACAGGGAGGGAGGGAGGGAGGGAAGGAAGGAAGGAAGGAAGGAAGGAAAGAGAAAGTAAGGGGGAAGGAGAGAGAAAAGAAAGAAAAGGAAGGAAGGAAGTCAGAAGTAGCATACAATATTGCACTCTAACCACTGCGCCACTATAGCTTGTGTGTGTGTGTGTGTGTGTGTGTGTGTGTGTGTTGCATTTGTACTGATAAATAAATAAATAAGGAGACTAGTATAGATATATTTCAAGCTATTTAGCTCTCATCAGCTAGCCATACCCTTACTGGGATTCGAACCAGGGAAATATTTCATGTGAGGCAGTTGTAATTGCCACTAGACCACTGGTTCTCCTCCTGATCCTGACATAAGTATGTGTGTGTGTGTGTGTGTGTGTGTGTGTATCATATAGAGTATAGTTATAAATAAAACAAGGGACAAGAAAGTTCAACTACTCTTCTACCATTGCATATCCAAGGCAGTTTTGTTAAGCATCTTCACTTGCAAGAAATGGCTCTCACAATAGTCAAGGTCAACATGGATGAGGCCAGAACCAAGGGCAAGATACAAAATAATTGCAAATGGAGGACAGGAGGGGAACTGTCCATGGTGCTTGAAATCCACTGGGTTATGATGATTCTTTTGCTGCTTCAAAGTTTAGATGACTATTCTGCAATGGATATAATATTCGCAACAATTAGTTCCAAATGAAGCTATGTTACATGGGCAAAGAAGAAACTAAGCAAAGCAAAGGCGATGGCATCACAGCAATGTCTCTGAAGAAAATGTTGAGGTGTTTCTTCCATGCTAGCCCAAATGTCTTATTCCACCTCTCAAAGGAGATTTCATGCCATTTAACCTTGACTCCAGCAAGCCACCTAACACAACGGACAACTGTGTAGTCAAATCTATGTATATAAAAGTCAAATACCATTCACTCATCATGAAAACTCCAGAAGCCTACAAACTTGAAATTTGGCACGTATGTTCCTCTTGGCTTTTAGGTGCTTGCTAAGAAAGGATTTTTCAAAATGATCATCAGATCATTAGTATTTCTTATATAGTAATTAGCACACTCTGATACTAAGAAGTTCTACTCCCCCTCCCCACCTGAAAAGAACTCTGTTCCAACTTCCAGTTGCCTCACATTCTGTTACCTCAGTTCAAACTGGCAGACATTCCACGCCTTCACTCAGGAGCAGTCTGGGGCTCCTTACAGTATTAAACATTGGTACCTCACCAAAATGTCTACGCCTTCCACCTATGGAACTGCTTCCAGAATCAAGGCATTGGGGAGCAATATTCCCTTATGTGTTTTAATCACCGACTGCCACTGAGCCAATGGATTGAACCGGAGTGATCTTGATTTTTCCTGCATTGCCCGATCACATATTTTTGTCACAAAGCACAAGTATCCAGCTAGTCCTATATAAAATAAGTCATTTATTCCTCACCAGTTTACTAAAATGTTGCATTCAACTTTGCATGGTCCTAACCTAACAGATGTAGTTCCTAACAGAAACACCTGTTGGGTAAAAATGGTCATTTCCAGAAAAGAAACAGCTGTAGGAATTGGATCGAATGAATGAGGAAGCATTATGGATGCATGTTACTCCAAACGGCTTCCTCTCTCATGTGAAGCCTTTCCTCTTTTTCTTTTCTTCTCTTTTCCCCCAAGATTTATAATATTTTCTCGCTCTGTTCCTTCACCGTTTCTATATATAGAAACTCTGTGCTGCTTTGATGGGCTTCCAGTATAGATCCACATGCTCCTATTTATTCATGCTTTTAATTCTCTTAAATATTTATAAAGGTTTCAAGAGCGGATTTTTTTAAAAAAGCTCTTAGATAGAGAGCCAGATTAAAAAAAAAAAAGGAGGAGGAGGAGGAGGAGGAGAAGGGTAGGAAGAAGAAATGGGCTGCTTCTGTTCTCTGCCAAGCAATCTGGCATCAATCACATTTACTGGAAACAGGGTATGTAAAGAAAAGGGGAACCGATAACCTTTAATTTCTCTGGTCATCATTCAAGGTTATTAATAACTTATTGGCATTGACAGGCCCTGATGCCTCCCAGCTGTATTGGAGTTCTTTGGCTGAAGATAATGACATGCCCTGCTCCACAACATGTGGGTTAACAAGAGATGGTTGTAAGTTTGAATTAAAAGGCGGATTTTTGCCAAATATATGTGCACACTGAGAAAAAGTCAGGATTTCCCTGAAAGATATTACTTTACTACTTGTCTTACTACTTCTTTCTTGAAGGTGAACAACTATCGGGTGTGAAAGATCAGGTTCACACATGAAAGCCCAACTAATTGATTTATTGTTGAAAAGTCTAGCCCCAGAATCTTTTAAAATAATAGCTACCATCTGCTTGGAGTTAGATAAGGGTCAATGGGATTCAAGATTGTGGGTTTGGACTTGTGGCTTGTGGCTATGTAGAGATTCTAGGCTGATCCCTTTTTTTAACTCCACCTCCAGGTTTTGCCACTTTAGACTGAGATTGGAAACACCCAGGGTCAACTCTTACGTTCCAACTTAGGGACCTCAAGGAGATAGAAAGAAGTGAACTCCTTTGAGCTCCAAGAGGAAACAAGAAACAGTTATGCAGAATAAGACCAAAGCAATGACCAACCCAACTTCTAGTTAGTATAGAATATAATGAGGCTAATGCACCTTCTGCATTAATTATAGAGCCGAGGTGGCACAGTGGTCAGAGTGCAGTCCTGCAGGCTACTTCAGCTGGCTGCTTCCATGTTTCCCCAAAAATAAGACAGGGTCTTATTTTCTTTTGACCCCTGAAATAAGTGCTTGGTTTTATTTTTGGGGAGGTCTTATTATTTTTGAGATGCAGGAGGCAGCGAACATGGTCACCTCCTGGCTGCTGCTATGCTGCAATATTTTTGGGGAGGGCTTATTTTCAGGGAAGGGCTTATTTTAGTGCATGCGCTCAAAAGCCTGATTGGGCTTATTATCCGGGGAGGTCTTATTTTCGGGAAAACAGGGTAGTTGCAGTTCAGCAGATCAAATCTCAAGGCTCAAGGTTGACTCAGTTTTCCATCCTTATGAGGTGGGTAAAAGAGGACCCAGATTGTTGGGGGCAAGAGGCTGACACTGTAAAGCACTTAGGGAGGGCTGGAAAACCACTATGAAGCAGTATATAAGTCTAATTTCTATTGCTTGAGAACACAAAAATATTATTTTTTTAGATCTCATTGAATGGTTTTTCAAAAGATTCCCTCTCTGAAAATGTTGAAAACTGCACTCTGGATAATTCACAGATGTAACTTCCATCTCGGTAAGCAGGCTTGCAATTCTTGGGTTTTCTGACTCAAAGTTGCGAAGCCAGTTTCTGAAGAAAAACTGTGGGTGGCTGTTTGGCCATTGACGCAGTTGGGAAGTGTAAAATGACAGATTCTTGTGTCTGCGGGTGCCCTTGTAGGTAAAAGCAGCTGTGTATGCATTTATGTATGCTCATAACTCTATAGGTATTTCTCAAGGCAGATCCTTAGTTCAGATAGTTTACATTATGAGAAAATAAGCTGAGCTTGATCAAAAACAAAACCACATAAAAAAACCCCAAAAACAGATCATCAACAACCATTAAAAGTCTTAGTGAAAAAAAACAACCAGTGACCTAGTTCATTTTGTAAAATGTATTTTTAAAAAACAACGATGCTCGGGGAGTGTGATTAAAAGGGGAAAGTTTGGTGAGAATAAGTTATGGATTTATTTATTTAAAATATTCATATGACCACCCATCTCATGTACGTAACAGAATTCTGGACAGTTCACAGCAGCAACACACACAAAAATAACAAAATGTGCAAGAAATAAAGCCAGGTTACACAACCAACATTCTATAATATCCCCTATGCCAAATATATGGGTAAAACCATATAAAAGCAAAAGTTAGAATATTTCAGACATGGGATGCGACACCCGGAAAAATACAGCATACTCACTTAACCCTCCTAGGAAAGATTGAAGGCAAACAAGGTCCAGGCAGAAGATGGAAATCATGGCTTCAAAATCTAAGGGACAAAACTCAGCAGAACTTTTTCGTGTGGCTGTTGATAAAAATAGGATTGCCAACATGATCATCAATGGATATGGCACAAGAAGAAGAAGAAATATACAGGTACCAGACTGAACTCCCACCAAATTCTGGAGGGAAGAACCAGGTCTTCATGATCTTGTAGAAGGCTGGGAGGGGAGGAAAGTGGCCCTCCAGATTTGAAGGCATTGCTATGGAAAAGGCCCGTTCTGACATTCCATCAACTGACATTGTTTAATTGAGGGGACTTGGAGAATGCCCACTCTTAGCTGATCTGGTGGGATGGGCGGCTATCCTCAGGGAGGTGAAGTCCTTCAAATAATCTAGCCCCACCTCATTTAGGGTTTCAAATGGGACAACAAGAACCTTGAATTGTGCCTAGAAAGTATGCTCAGTTACTGACAGGAGGCTCATATCACATTCTTATTGACTTAAGATTCTGTGGCAATTGCGATCAAGCCAAATTTTGTTGTTGTTGTTAGTTGGAAAGTCATATCTGAGGCATTGTGACCCCATGGACAATGTTCCTCCAACCTTCCTGTTCTCTATCATCCCCTGGAGTTCATTTAAGCTCACACCTACTGTTTCACTGACTCCATCCAGCCGCCTCATTCTCTGCTGTCCCCTTCTTCTTTTGCCCTCCATCTTTCCCAGCATGAGGCTCTTCTCCAGTGAGTCCTTCCTTCTCATTAGGTGGCCAAAGTATTTGCTTTTCCTCTTCAGGATCTGCCTTCTAAAGAGCATGCAGGGTTGATCTCCTCTAGGACCGACCGGTTGGATGGCCTTGCAGTCCAAGAGACTCGCAGGAGTCTTCTCCAGCACCATAGTTCAAAGGCCTCCATTCTCTGATGCTTTCTTATTAAATTAAAAATTAAGGTAAAGGTTCCCCTCGCACATCTCTGCTAGTAGTTCCTGACTCTAGGGGGTGGTGCTCATCTCCGTTTCAAAGCCAAAGAGTCAGCGCTGTCCAAAGATGTCTCCATGGTCATGGGGCTGACATGACTAAATGCCAACGGTGCACACTGTTACCTTCCCAACAAAAGTGATTCCTATTTTTCTACTTGCATTTTTGCATGCTTTAGAACTGCTAGGTTGGCAGAAGCTGGGACAAGTAACAGGAGCTCACTCCATTACATGGCACTAGAGATTCAAACCGCCAAACTCTTAACCCTTTCTGATTGACATGCTCAGCGTCTTAGCCCCTGAGCCACCACTTTGTTTAAATTTAAAATTAAAGGTATACAAATCACTGAACAACTCAGAACCAGATTATCTTTAGGAAGGTTTCCAATTGTTTCTGTTCCTGGGGAATTCTTTGGGAATTTTGTAGAATTTGTACTATTTGTATTGTTGGTTTTTAAGTCCCTGTGTGCTGCCCTGAGTCCCTCTTTTGGGAGATAGGGCGGGATAGAAATCTAATAAATGAAATGAAATGAAATGAATGCCAATCTTCTCTGTTCCATCTCTTTCAGAGTGGTGAGCTAGAGATGGATCTTCTCCGTGATGGCATATATACTGTAGAATGATTTATTCTCAGTGGTATGCTGGAGTGAAGAACATCGATTGTCCTTTAAAATCCCACATTTTTATTTCAACCCTTTCCTAAAAGAGGTGTATTAGATCTAGACTGCAAAAATCCAGATGTGGCAAATTTCTTCCCACCTATTGTTCATTCACCTGTTTGCTGCCTGGATCTAGGTTCCTCTACCTAGCAGTGCTATTTTAATGGATTGTTTTTAATTTTTTTCCATCATATCTTTTATCTTATTCTTGACTTAATTTTATGATTAGATGCTTCAGGATTACAGTGTCCATAAGGGGTGGTACAGAAATAATTTTAATGAACATAGCAATTACAAAAATGCATTGAATTGCTTTTCTGGAGACTTCAGAAATATATTTAGCTGTCATCATTTCTTTGCCTATTAATAATGGTATTTGAGTAGATGGAAACATAGTACTTGAGTGCTAAATATAATTTTACCTTATTCTCCTGAATTCATTACATAATTAATATGTCAGGCTATTTGGAACCCTAACATAATAATTATTAAATCAAAATTCAGCAATATTACTTTGTTCCTTCCTATCCACTCATTGGTTCCAGAGAATCATTAATTGTGTACTTGATCCCATGCGAAATGTGTTTTCACTATATTAAAAAAAACAATGGTTGAAGTGGAAATTTTAATTTCTTAATGCTTTCTTTTGCAATTTTGAAACGGTGCTTGTCTTAAGAATGCCATGACTGTTGTTTGAATGAGGGAATAAATTTCTTTTCTAAAGTCGCCCCGCAGAAGAAAAATAGTTCCAATTCTCATCATGTTTTCACCCATCTCATTTCCCCCCACCCTTCTGTAGTCTATTTTTACTGAGATCTGTAGGCCTCAAAAAGCCGAATATGGATTAGGAAACATCTGGAAATGCATTTGCATCAGCTGCCCTAGCAAGATAAAGAATACGTGTCAACTGACAACCCAAGAGGCCACAGGCCTTCAAACATCTGATGGCTCCAGGTGGAGCTTCAGCTTATGGTTTTCTATCAGCAATTTGGAAAAAAAACAAACATTTCATTTTGCAAGTCACTGGGGGGGCCATGGGCCTCTCCCAGCTGGCTCAGGTTTGACGTCATCCTATTGTTCACCACCCTGATGTTTGTGGGGGAGGATGTAGTTAGAAATTCTGACCCTATATAGAGATGAATTGGGTACAACAATGAGGAGCCTCATCTGGATCGGGTTCTAGAGGGAGTCTAGCCAATACAAGGGTTGACTAATGAACTGCATTGAAGGGGGTCGGAGGATGACTTCCTGCCATTTGCCCAAATGACCATTGTGCCTGGGTGTGGAAAAAATAGATTGATGGAAAGAGTTTTGTACAATGTATTAAAAAATCATGCTGCTTTCTTTTCAGGGAGGGAGGGAGGGAGGGAGGGAGAGAGAGAAGTGCATTTTTGTTTTCATTCATTTATTAAATTTATATCCCAACCCTTTCAAAATCAAGTGAGTCTGGAAGGCTTGAAATATAAAACATCATATAAAAACATAATGTAAAACAATGAGAACATTAAAAACAATTGAAAACTTTCAGCATTAATAATTACAACTTTGAGATCAACCAAAAGCTTGATATTCCCCATATGATATGATAGCTTTATTGATTAGCCTATAGGCCATAGCAAACACACACAAATAACACCTGCCATAGACAGGTGGAAGATGGCAATAATTGTCCCCATATATAAAAGAGGAAATAAAAAGGATCCTAGTAATTATAGGCCTATCAGCCTGAGTGACATTGCAGCGAAAATATATGCTAGGTTCCTTCTGAACAGAATTGAAATAAGGGTAGAGGAAAACAATATGCTCACAGAAGAACAAGCAGGTTTTAGACAAAGCCAATCCACTATTGATAACTGATTTGTCTTGAACCATTTAATTGCAAAGTATGCCTAGAAGAGGAGACCCCTGTTTGCTGCTTTTATAGACTTTACAGCAGCATTTGATGTGGTAAATAGAGAAGTACTATGGAGTAAACTGACATCTCTTCAAATCGAACCAAAATCTTGATAAAAAGGGACTAATGCATCAATGGGAAGGAGGTGGGAACTCTGTCCCCAATTGGCAGAGCCAGGTTTTCAGACCCTTTCAGGTCTGACCAAGAGGGTGGATTAGATCTCAGCTGAAGGAGGTGGCACAATGTTCCAAAAGGAGGGAGCTACGGCAGAAAAGGCTCTTATCCTGGATCCCACCAGTCAATTTTATTTTGGCTGATGAGATCCATAGCATACCCCTTCTACGGGAGCAAATGGGATGACCACTCCCATTGGGATGAGTCTTTTCTCTCCAAATATTACTGGCAAGTTGTATTTAGGGCCAGTTGCTCAAAAATAACTCTAGTAGCTTTCCATATCAGTTATTTTAATGTGATAAATCAATGAAATGCTGAGGTTAGCTATGGTATAGCTGAGAGCCGGGGTGACAAACTTGTGGCCCGTGGATCAGATGCATCATGCGCTGGCCATGCCCACCCCTAGTTTAGCAAAGGTGGGGAAGTCATGGTACATCACCTTATGACAATGTGATGTCGCAAATTTGCTTAGAGCATTTTCAGTAATTTGGCATCTTCTAGAAGTGTTGAACTAAATGCCCACAGGCACAAACATTTGGCATGTCCTATGCTGCGGGAGAAAATTTCTGCCAAAGATGACTTGATGTATGATGTATAAATGCCCCATTTTTATGACCTTGCTTGTTTTTAGTTTCATCTCAAAGCTTGATAATCAACATGCGAATGATGTTCCATCTAAGCATTAGTGGGCTGAGATATTTAGAAAGGCTGAGTGCCAAAGAATGGAGGCCCTTGAACTATGGTGCTGGAGAAGACTCCTGAAAGTCCCTCGGATTGAAAGGCAATCAAACTAATAAGTCCTAGAGGAGATCAACCCTGACTGCTCTTTAGAAAGCCAGATCCTGAAGATGAAACTCAAATACTTTGGCTACCAAATGAGAAGGAAGGATTCAATAGAGAAGAGCCTAATGCTGGGAAAGATTGAGGGCAAAAGAAGAAGGGGACGACAGAGAAGAAGGTGGCTGGATGGAGTCACCAAAGCAGTAGGCATGAGCTTAAATGGACTCCAGAGAATGGCAGAGGAGAGGAAGACCTGGAGGAAAGTTGTCCATGGGGTTGCAATGGGTTGGACATGACTTCGCAACTAACAACAACAACAACAACAATATTTAGAAAAGCTACCTGCATCTTCATTCTTGGAAATTTATTTCTGCATCATTGTTGATACTGTCAACCTTGTCAACTCACCTCCCCAAGTCATCAAGAATCCAAAAGTTTCCTTTTTTGAAAGACACAAGAGTAACATTTGCCTGATAGTTGTTGGGGATCTGTGATCTGCAGGTCCTGCTTTGCAATTGCCCATCATTCCTTATTTAACCAAGCACTGGTTTAACAAAAATTCAATGGAGGAGGTGAAGGATGAAGAGGATGAGAGGGAGAGTTTGGAGAACAATGCGTTGATAATGCCAAGTTCAGAAAAAAGAACATGGCTTGCAGAAAGCAGGATCGCATGGATTACTGAATGGGAGAGAGGAGAAAGACTTATCCAGCTTATGAAGAAAGCCAGAAGGTATTTGACATGGAAGAACTGTTATCAAGGGTAAAGCCAAACATGCTACTCATCCTGGACTTAAAAGCTAAGGCAGGGTTGTGCCTGCTTATGTAAAGAGGAAGGGAGATGATCTTGACCGAAATATGCAAGAACCATTACATAAACAAAGGCAGCTGAAAGTTCTTTGGGAAGCAAAATTGGAAGCAAAAGAAAGACACATGGAAAGGGTCATCCCTGATTCACTGGAATATAAGAAAGAAGAGGAGTAAAACACAATCAGGCTTGCAAGAATCTGTTGTTAATAAAGAAGGCTCTGAAGACTTTTTGGGAATAAGCTCATCCACAACATCTTTGAAAGTTCTGAATTTTCTTAATTGTTTTGCCTGTGGGTGGCCCATTTTTCATAAAAAGATGTAGGAAATGACCAGACTGAGCGCAAAGGTGGGGTCAAGTATGTTATAGGTTTAGAATGCTTTTGTGCCCACAAGAGATTTAACTCAGCCCACCTTAAATTCCATTCAGTCTTATGGTCAGTAGAGATTCTCAATTATTCAGGTCATGGTTGTCCCAAAGGTGCATTTTCAAGTGGCAACTAGACTTACTTGTTTTTTTTTTCTTTTGAAGATGTTTCACTTCTCATCCAAGAAGCTTCTTCAGCTCTGACAGGATCATGGGGAATGGAAGGATTTATATTTCTTGAAGACAGCTGGTCATTTGCATCCTTTTAGAGAGTCATTGACCTGGATGGCTGAGAATCTCTACAGATTTTCAACTACACTATTTGGGATGAACAACCTTTGAATGGTGTGGGAGTAGGAATCGATTTCCAGAGGGGAAGAAATTGCATACTACAGGACTCAGAAACCTGTACTACAGGGCTGTAGACTACAGAAACCAGGAACACTACTCAGGTGACCCTAAGGATACAGATAATCCTTCAAGTGCTTCAATGACCCAAATGCACTTCCCACCATCCGGTCAGAGCTGAAGAAGCTTCTTGGATGAGAAGCAAAAGGTCTTCAAAGAAAAAAAACCCTAGGAAGTCCAGTTGCCTTCTGAAAAAGCACCTTTGAGACATTCAGTCTTATCTACCACTAATTTGCCTTGACCATTAGTTGCTCAGATTCTTGCTTAGAGAGGTACCATAAATAAACTTCCATTCACTTTGGACCTGACTGTGGCTCCCAATTTAAGTTAAAAATTAAAGAGTCTGCTTATCTGTGGATGGACATATCAGTGAGTATATAGGGGATATACAGGTACTTTAAAAGATGATTAGGGTATACATTCACAGATCGGTCTATCTATATACTGTAAATAAAAATTTAAAATAGTTTGTGCAAAATTGCTAATCTCAGAAAGTACTGCACCGATCTCCACCAAATTTTCACACAATGTTGCTAAGAAAGGGAGTAACAATCATACATTCATTTTGTGTGGCTGGCACACATGTGTCATGTGCAAGCAGCACAAACATAAAAGGTACACACTTCTCAGGTTTTCACCTCCCTGTAGCTCCTCCCACCCGGCTGCTTCTTATGATGCTTCATGCACATACCCCTCACATTTCCAATAGTCGTTTCCTCAGCAACCAAATAAGCCCCCAACGTTCCACACTGTATGGAGGCCTCCTAGGCCCAAAACAAGGCACAGATGATAGCACACTCCCAGGTGGCCCCTAGAGGTATAGAGAGAGGGGGGGGAATACAGTAGGTAGGTAGGTAGGTAGGTAGGTAGGTAGGTAGGTAGGTAGAGTGATAGATAGAGAGGGAGAAATACAGTAGGTAGGTAGGTAGAGGGATAGAGAGAGAGAGTGAAAAATACAGTAGGTAGGTAGGTAGGTAGGTAGGTAGGTAGGTAGGTAGGTAGAGGGGGAGAGGAAGAAATACAGTAGGTAGGTAGGTTGGGGATTATATGGTGGTTGTGTGTACATGTTTGTGTGTGCAGGTATAGATCTTCACACAGATTGGTTGGCCATTTAACCTGACTGGGCCACAGCAACGCGTGGCCGGGAACGGCTAGTCTTTGAATAAATCAAATCTGATTTTTGGGGATATAGAATTCTCAGTGTATTGGTAAATATATATTCAAAAGGGAAAAGGGAAGCAGTATTAGTTCCGATCTTCCCGTGAAGTTGATTTTCATGTCTGGCCTATCTAGTGGAGCTGGGAACTTAGTACTTTGAAGGGAACCCTCCAGGGAGTGCTACAAATGTAAGCTAGACAGGGAAATATTTTTTTAAAAAAAACTTGGAAGAAAGCAGGAACTACTATTGTATTATTGCCAGGAAATGATTTTAGATGAGCTCAAATCAAAGGAGACTTCTTATAAGCAAGTAGTTTCTAATTTAGTGCCTTGTTGATTTACTGGAGAACACCTCCCATCATTTCTCCTAGCCATATGAGTTTTGTAGTTGAAGACCTTTGAATGCCACCCTCTTGGGATGCTATTGGCATAGTGTTCAGTTCAATGTTCAGTGTTCAATTCAATGCAATGACTACATCTCAGCAATTGCCCCTGACTTGCCTACCTCACAGGACAATTTTTTAACCCACATTATGCCTACACAATTATGCATTGTATACATTATGCAATGCATGGCTGTGAAAGTTGGACCATGAGAAAGGCTGAGCCGCAAAGAATGGAGGCCTTTGAACGATGGTGCTGGAGAAGACTCCTGCAAGTCCCTTAGACTGCAAGGCAATCAAACCGGTCAGTCCTAGAGGAGATCCACCCTGATTGCTCTTTAGAAGGCCAGATCCTGAAGAGGAAACTCAAATACTTTGGCCACCTAATGAGAAGGAAGGACTCCCTGGAGAAGAGCCTCATGCTGGGAAAGATTGAGGGCAAAAGAAGAAGGGGACAACAGAGAATGAGGTGGCTGGATGGAGTCATTGAAGCAATAGGCATGAGCTTAAATCGACTCCAGAGGATGGTAGAGGACAGGAAGGCCTGGAGGAATGTGGTCCATGGGGTCGCAATGGGTTGGACACGACTTTGCAACTAACAACAACAACAATGCTTGGGCTGCATAATGTGGGTTAAACAATTGTTATCGCATGCCTACGTTTCTGTCCCTTTTTTTTTTTAAAGGATTCTTTTTTGGGTGCCTTACTGTACCAAAGTTGAAAAGTTCCCATGTCTATTGAGAAAACATTGAGAACTCCCCAAAGGCAAGTCAAAAACAATCCGAGCGGTAAATGTGAAAAGAGGTTAAAGGTTGCCAGTGACAATTCATTGTTCCTTTAGGAAGCTTCTATGGAATCTACCAAGGAGTGGCCTTCATAAGCCCCACCCAGGCCTCTGTAAACAGGAAGTAGAGGAAGTGGGGAGTCAAGCCTGGACAGAGTCAGAGGCTGATGCTTGGCAGGATGCAAAGTACACGTTGTGACGGCTCAGCACACAGCAATCCAGCGGGGGGGGGGGAAATGAGCTTTTATAAATACACCAGGGTCAGGGACAGGCATTTGGCAAACAATAGGGGAAGCGAAGGTAGTGGGGTGTTGAAAAAGGACCATTGAATCAGATTGATGACAACTAGATTTGGCCATGAGAGGAACTCGAGTGATTCATTTCGCATTCTTGGGACTGGGGAGGCATCTGGGGGGTATCTGGAGGGATGCAGTAGCTCAGTGGCTAAGATGTTGAGCTTGTCGATCAGAAAGTTTGGCAGTTGGGTGGTTCGAATCCCTGGTGCCGCGTAACGGAGTGAGCTCCCATTTCTTATCCCAGCTTCTGCCAACCTAGCAGTTCGAAAGCATGTAAAAATGCAAGTGGAAAAATAGGGACCACCTTTGGTGGGAAGGGAACAGCGTTCCATGCATCTTCGGCATTTAGTCATGCCAACCACATGACCATGGAGACGTCTTCAGACAACGCTGGCTCTTCAGCTTTGAAATGGAGATGAGCACCGACCCATAGAGTCAGGAACGATTAGCACATATGTGCGAGGGGAATCTTTACCTTATCTGGAGAGACCAATCAAGTGATTTCTCCCATCCTATTAATCCAGAAGCTCTCCTCCACTATGGACACAGCAGGATTTATCAAAGAGATATCCATCAGGTCTTACCAAGGCTATGCCGATTTATGTTCAGATTTAAATGAGATGTATGGGATTTGAGCTTTCTCGCTTTGTTATCGCTTTGTTAATTAGAAACAAACAATTAAAGAAAGAAGTGTCCAGATCAATCTTGTCCTGCGGTTTTATTCCTTTGATACCATTTTGTTTTGGACAACCTGGAAGTATGCCACCTATGTTCTAACCTAAGCATAGTACACAGAATTGTCTGCTACAACATCCTACCTGCCAACAACTTCTTCAGCTTCAACCTCAATAACAGACGGGCAAACAATCAAAAGAAACTCAAAGTAAACCATTCCAAACTCGATTGCAGAAAATACGACTTCAGCAACAGAGTGGTCGATGCCTGGAATGCTCTACCTGACTCCGTTGTTACATCCTCTAACCCCCATAGCTTCAATTTTAAACTGTCTACCGTGCCCCCGCCCATTCCTAAGAGGTCCATAAGAGGGCGTGCATAAATGCACCAGCGTGCCTACCGTTCCTGTCCTATTGTCCCCATTTATTTATACTCATTTCCTTTGTTCATGGCCATGTTTATACTCATACCTGTTATCTTATACACGTTTGACAAACTAAATAAAATAAATGAATGAATCAAGCTGCGTACCTCAACACGGGATCTGACTGCATAAATGCCATGGAATGTTCCATTTCCCCAAAGTTCACTTTAGACAGAAGAGGAAAAAAGTGAAAATAATGATTGCCCTCCTACCACCTAGAGAGGAAAGGAGGTTGTTACTGGGGCAGGGAGAAGGGGCACCCA
Organism: Rhabdophis nuchalis; assembly: GCA_039707465.1. NCBI lineage: Eukaryota > Metazoa > Chordata > Lepidosauria > Squamata > Natricidae > Rhabdophis > Rhabdophis nuchalis. The sequence continues at coordinate 11,023,111 of CM077653.1, forward strand.
TCCTGTCCTGCCAAAATAATATGCTGAATGTCTTCTGGGTTCAAAAAGGTTGGGTCAGAGTAGGCCACCCGAAGGAGGAACCCGAGGTTTCAGAGGTAAAAATAGGAATCCTTGAGTCCACCATCGGTTAGAGTTGTTTTGAAATGGCAGTTTGCCCATTGTGCACACATTCTGAAGTTCTCTTTCGGTGGCGTCAAAGGAAACAAACCTGACGCAGGGAGATTATTTTTTCTGAAAGGGGGAGATTATATATTACATATACTTGGTCAGAGTGATTTGTACTCAAAAGGTCATAAACAATAGAATGCAATTGTAGGAAGAGTTGGCTAATCATGTTTTCTTGGTAAGATAAATAGGATCAAATCTCAGACTTTCCAATGATAAAATCACAAGAATCATAATTTTTAACTTTTTTGTGTTTATCACAGCAAATCCAAGTTTTCTCAATTTGACACTTTCCTAATATTTTACTGCTCCTTACTGTCTTTGAATATTGTTTCTCTTGCCTGGAACTAATGAGAATACAACAACAACAACAACAACAACAACAACAACAACAACAATAATAATCTTTATTGTCATTGTAATAAAATTACAATGAAATTGGTTTGAGTGTTGCGCTAACATTTGCATCAGGTGGAATATAGACAGCAGTGACAACTATAACAGAAATCTCTCTAGGTAAATAAAATGGCCGACAAATGACAGTTGAGAATTCCACGTCTGCAGAACAGTGTGTATAAGCAACTCTACTGTTAGTACACCAATTATTATGTGTGTAAATACACAGTCCTCCACCTTTGCTTTTACCAGAGTTGTTGTTTCTGTCAAAGCGGTGTGTGGTGCGGTTAGTTAGCTCCACAGATGCATCCGGTACAAGTGGATGAAGCCAGTTCTCTGTGATGATCATCACACAGCAATCACGAATGAGCTTATTGGCTGCCATCCATAGCTCTAGTTCATCAGTTTTGTGGACAAAGGATCTAGGGTTGGTTAGGAAATGCTTGGTAATGCTGGTCTGTGAGGCTGCTTCCGTAATCGAACTAGCAAACCTGCTCTGCATCCCCGCTTCTGCTTCGGCTCTCTTCGCTGCCTCCTAGGTCCAACAACGATCCATGGAGAGCCTGGCAGTCTTATTATGTCACTCGGTATATTATGAGACTGCTGGACGTCGCTGGTAATATCGACTCTACTAGAAGTATATATCACTATAGAGATATAGAAGCTGCCAGGTTGATACACACTTACTGTAAATATCCAAAAATATTGTTTTCTTGTTATCTTTAATAAATTGGCGATGGGGTATATGGGGTGTTCAGGGAGGGATAGCACCTCTGGTGTAGGGGCATGTTGTGTCCCTTTAGGGCAGCTCATTCACCTTTGGTCCCCACCTGTCACTCAGTTCTCATCTGTGGCTCCTAGTAGCTGTAGCATGTGCAGCAGCCACACCCAGCTTCGACAAGCTGGCCAAACCAAGTTGAGAGTAGCCATTGGGTCATTAACCTTCGGTGAGATAGGGACATGTCTATCTTGAGCATGTGAAGACAGATTCCAGTGGATTGAGTGGAGGAACCCTAATAGAATAGGACAACGGTCATGAAGGTGGTCTCTTCAAGCGATGTGGTACTCTAAGAGCACGGCAAGACACAAAAGGGGTCCTGGTCAACCACTGCGCCCAGCCCATCTCCAACTGTCTCGACTCTTGCCTTGTTATTGGAGCAAGATGGAATCTGGGAAGAGAGAGTGAGGCTGACTCTGCACATGCCCCCCTCACTTTAATCCAATTCATGTGCAAGTCTTGACACCTCCTCCATTAGATGCCAAGGTCCTCTTTGAACATGATGGACGAACATCACCATCAATAAACTGATGACATCCACTTTACAGATAAAGGTAAAGATTTGGTGCACATGTGTGCTAGTCTTTCTGGCTCCAGGGGGCGGTGCTCATCTCCATTTCAAAGCCGAAGAGCCAGCGCTGTCCGAAGACGTCTCCATGGTCATGTGGCCGGCAAGACTAAATGCCAAAGGCTCACGGAACGCTGTTCCCTTCCCACCAAAGATGGTCCCTATTTTTCTAGTTGCATTTTTACCTGCTTTCGAACTGCTAGGTTGGCAGAAGCTGGGACAAGTAACAGGAGCTCACTCTGTTACATGGTGCTAGAGATTTGAACTGCTGACCTTCTGATCAACAAGCTCAGCATCTTAGCCACTGAGCCACCTCATCCCACAGACACTTTACTACCTACTTTTTCAAAAAGTCCTAAAGTCAATTTCTGTTTTTTTTTTTTTTTTTGCAGAAAAAAAACCACACGAAAATAAAACCTCTGAAATGAATATGGCCTTTCCTACATTATAACTCTGGTGACGTGTTTTCATATTTGTCAAATTGTATTTAGAAGGTGAAACCTGACACTAACATTCATAATTGAACTGAATCATTTGATCAAATGAACTCATTAAAGCGTAGGCAGTTTGCTAAATACTTTTATTACACATCCGCCAGGTATCCCCAGGTATTGTAGAGTCACTGCTGGAACTTGCCATTCATGCTGCAGGGTATTTAACATTCTTAAGAATTGGAAGATAAATAATCAACATTTATTATATTGGCTCAATAAAATAAAAGGAAATCTGTAGGGAGAAATAAAGATGTACTTGTTCTAGCGTATTGCACCAAGAGCCTCAACTTGAATTTATGATTTTTTAAATAACTTATTTGTTCAGTTATGACTGACATCATATAGCCCCTCTTTGAGGGAAATCAGTGATTTAGAAATATGAAATATAAGTAAGTAAGTAAGTAAGTAAGTAAGTAAGTAAGTAAGTAAGTAAGTAAGTAAGTAAGTAGCAATAGCATTTAGACTTACATACCACTTCACAGTGCTTTATAGCCCTCTCTAACTGGTTTACGAAGTCAGCCTCTTGCCCCCAACAATCTGGGTCCTCATTTTACTGACCTCGGAAGGATGGAAGGCTGAGTCAACCTTGACCCTGGTGGGATTTGAACTGCCAAATTGCAGGCAGGCAGCAATCAACAGAAGTAGCCTGCGTACTGTACTCTAATCCCTGCACCACCAAGGCTCAGTAGATGTTAGGTGGCATCCTGAGAATCGCATTGCAGAACTGGATGAAGCCAGAGTCCAAGGATATCAAGAGTTTGAAATGGTATTTGGAGCAACTGAAAGATATTTGCCACCTATGATGTCAGAAGAATGGAAGGCTGAGTCAGCCTTGAGCCTAGTGAGATTCGAACTGCCAAATTGCAGTCAGCCGGCAGTCAACAGAAGTAGCCTGCATTCTAACCGCTGCACCACCAAGGAAGGAAGGAAGTAAATAAATATCAGCTTGAATTGTCCAGCCTTTTGAAGCAGCATTGTGGATGTATCATTTATTGGCTTTCAATGATTGTTAAAGTTTCCCTAAGATGAAGATTCAAGAGACTTCAAATGAAGCCTCAAAGGATTTCAAACCATATAAGGTTTGTGTGGGATCCATGAGAAACGTCTAAGTCATACTTCCCAAGGTCACACAATACTGTATACCACAGCGTTTTCCCAGTTGTCATTGTTCTCAGAACATTAGAATGTGTACATCTACGTCTAGTTTGCACAGGAAAGGTGCCTTTATAAGTTCAGTCTGGTTGGAGGCCTCCAGAATCTTCTGTATTTAGTAGAACAGACATGCATGGGTAGAAACTAGCCTATTATGAAGATTTAGAGACAGAGGCTTACAGTCCAAAATAATAAATAATATGTTTTCCCCAGGGAAATGTACCATATTTCCCTGAAAATAAGACCTCCCTGGACACTAAACCCAATCGGGCTTTTGAGCCATGTGCTAAGATAAGCCCTCCCTGAAAATATTGCAACATAGCAACAGCCATGAGGTGACTATGCTCGGGGCCTCCTGCACCTAAAAAATAAGACCTCCCCAGAAATAAGACCAAGTGCTGGTCAAATGCTCTCTACATGGAGCTCCCCTTGAAGTGCACCCAAAGACTACAGCTAGTGCAGAAAGCGGCCGCGCGGGGGATCTTGGGAGCCTCTCAGCATTCCCACGTAACACTTCTCCTGCGCGAGCTGCACTGACTGCCTGTGGCCTTTCAGGTGCGCTTCAAGGTGTTGATTACCATCTTTAAAGCGCTCCATGGCATGGGTCCTAGTTACTTGCGAGACCGCCTCCTACCTCATACATCCCTCAGACCGATTCGCTCCCACAGAGAGGGTCTTCTCCAGGTGCCGTCGGCTGGGCAATGCCGACTGGCGACGCCCAGGGGAAGGGCCTTCTCTGTGGTGGGCCCTGCCCTCTGGAATGACCTTCCCCCTGATCTTAGGACTATCACGGACCTCCGCCTCTTCCGCCAACGTCTAAAGACACACTTCTTCCATCCAGCTGGCCTGGCCTAATTTCCAAGACTATTTTATCGACTGATTTTAAATTAATTTATAGTTTTAATAAGTGGGTTTTAAATTGATTTTAGCACAGGGTGTTGTTTATTTAATAGGATTTTATATTGACTACTTACGATGTATTTATTCTTGTATATATGTTTGTATCCATATTTTAATCACCTGTGCATCGCCCCGAGTGCCTTATGGGAGAGGGCTGCGGTATATAAGTTTAATAAAATCTAAAATCTAAATCTAAATCTGATTTCAAGGCTCAAAAGAAAATAAAACCCTATCTTATTTTCGGGGAAACACGGGTATGCATTTCCTGAAAGCCTGCATCTTTGAGCTTTCTGTCTTTGAGTTGGAGAAAAGGCAAGGAGGATCTTTTCTGTTCTTCCTGTAGCAAGCACAAACAAAGGAAGAGTAACATCCTTCTAATCAGAGGAAGGCAGATCAGTGGCAAGGGAAGCAACCAAGAACTCTCGTGATCAATAGAATCGATGTGCAAAGAAAGAATACTTCTGGCATTTTGTACCCAACAGTTTCTGCAGGAAAGGTGTGAGCCTGGAGGAAACTTTAACAGATTAACAGAGTTGGAAGGGACCTTGCAGGTCATCTAGTCCAACCCCCTGCCCAAGCAGGAGACCCTACCTAGGATCGAACTCACAACCTCCTGCTTGTGAGGCAAGAGCTCCACCTCTAGAAGCTCCTTTCTCATTTCTACTAGAGGCCTCCTTTTACTACTGCCCTTTTTTTGAGGAAATCAATGAATTAATGATTTCTTTTATTATGGCCTTTGGCCAATCAATCCTGTTTTTCAACAGGGCATTCCAAGCCCATCTGAGTGCCAGTGTGGTATAGTGATTAGGGCAGGGGTGTCAAACTCTGGAGGCCCTTCAAAGGCCATAGGTTCACCATCATGGGACTCGAGATAAAGTTAGTACCCCTGTACGTATGTGTTTCTTCTCTAAACTACCTCTCAAGGCTGACACACCTTGAATCCCTCTATGAAAAGAAGACATGAAACTAATAAAGAAATATTTCTAAACTACATTCCTATAAATAAGCCACAGCCCATAAAATATTTATCATTTTAGGGCATGAGAAGAGTTAAGGGAGGGCCATGTTTCTAGGTGAGAAGATACATCAACAAGTATTGGAAGCCATACTTGGGATTGCTATGTGTAAGGCATACAAAACTTTCCACTGGATTCTAGTTCTATTGCTACTTAATTCTTCTGAGAACCGAGGAACACATTAATCAGAAGGGCCAATTGTCTTTCCGTTGTATGATACCTCCATTAAAATAAAATAAATAGGAACTCAAGTCTTCTTGTTCCAAGCCCAGGATCCATTCCCCTGATTTGGAAGCAAGGGATTATACTGAGATCTTTACCAAGGTAGAAATTCAAATTGTTCTTCTGGAGGGAAACAATCCAAGCCATAATGGTGCAGGGTCTCCTCCTTGGGCGGGGGGGGGGGGGGTTGGACTAGATGACCTACAAGGTCCCTTCCGATTCTGTTAATCTGTTATTGCTACAAAAATGTAAACCGTCTACAGTGGTCTGATGTATATTTTACAAAAGTCAGCAGCTCTTTAATTTCACCTTTTACTGGCTGGGATATTTGGAGCAACACGACCTCGGATGTACTGAGTGACGTTCTGTGTTTGCTGGACACTGTTATTTTTGGATTGTGTTACCAGTCCCCCCAGATGGAAAATCTCTACACCCCAGGGAGCAATAAAGAAGGCAAAAGAAAGGTCACAGCCTCCTTGCAAAATTTCTCAAAGGCAGAACTATTCACGAGGTATCCAGGGCTTTGGAGAAAGGGGAGGTAGGCTCGGAACAGGGCAGGCCAACGTGCTTGTTTTGCAACGGCTCCCCCACAAACATTGCAACAGAGCCCTAGGCCAGATATGCTAAATATTTCTCTTAGTGACTCTGCAGGGAAGTTTGGAGAAAGTAGTGCCTGCTTAATTGAGATGCTGTAGACTTTTTTTTTGGCTTTAATAGATGCACATTCACGTAGATCTGGGATGGCTAAGCTCTTTGGGGGCGAGTGCCCAAAGCGCATGCAGGTAAACCCAAAATGCAATGTGAGCAACCCCCATGCATGCATCCCATGCATGCGTGCATGCTCCCCTCAAACATTTTTGCTACCAGGTTGATGCAGGAGGCTTTCCAGGCCTAAAGCGGGGGGACAGGGCAGGGTGCCCATGTGAACCCCCAAAATGCAATGCGAGGGGGGGCGTATACGTCCCAACGCACCCCGTTTTGGCTTCCAGGTTGGTGCAGGAGGCCTTCCAGGCCCAAAACGGGGGGACAGGGCAGGGTGCACATGTGAACCCCCCAAATGCAATGCGAGGGCCCCCGCACATTCCCCCCACCCCCGCGCATGTGTGTTAGAGATCAGAAGACCAGTTGGGCTGCGGGAGGTGCATGCGCTTTTGCGGTGGAGCTGGGCTGAGGCAATGGTTGGAGTGCCCGCAGAGAGGGCTCTGGATGCCACCTGTCATAGGTTCCATAGGTTCCATAGGTTCACCATCACGGACATAGATGCTTTGCAAAGAAGCGATTTGAGGGGGGGGGCAGGTTAGTTTTTTTATTTTAAGTCTCATACACATATTTACAAGTACAGTCTCATAGTTATTATTCTTATCACATTTTAACACTTTTAAACATTCATTTTTTCCATATAAAAGCTTAAAATATATGATCGGGATTGCTTTGCTTTGTTTTATTTTGCCACCACCCTACTTTCCTTTCCTTTCCTCTTCTCCCTCCTCCCTCCTCCCCTTTCTTCTTTCCTCCTCTCCTTTCCCAATCTGAAGTTCTAAGTAATGGAATACAGGAAATGGGCTTGTAGGGCAAGAAGTCATCAAAAGCTCAACTTCTTCCTCACAGCATCTCCCAGCTCTTGTTGCTGCTCCTTTTCCTCTTCCCTCTGAGCTCAACCCACAGCATCATCCAGAGCGAATTCAACCCTTTCCTGTTAAGTTCAGTTTTCTTGGACAGGTGAACAGCAGCAGCAGAGAGAAGGAAGAGCAAGAAGGACATGTGGGTGTGCAGATGGGACTGAAATGTGTTCCAGGATGTAAATCTTGGCAAATGCCATCTTCTACCAGTGTCATGAAGGATGCGGTGGCTCAGTGGCTAAGACACTGAGCTTGTTGATCAGAAAGGTTGGTAGTTCAGTGGTTCGAATCCCTAGAGCCATGTAACAGAGCAGTGGTGGGTTTCAAATTTTTTAGAACCTACTCTGTAGGTGCGGCCTATTTTGTGGGCGTGACTTGGCAGTCATGTGACAGGGTGGGAGTGACCATCTTTTAAAATGTGGTGAAACTCATTTAACAACGCTCTTGCTTAGCAACCAAAATTTTGGACTCAATTGTGATGATAAATTTCTTTCTTTCTTTCTTTCTTTCTTTCTTTCTTTCTTTCTTTCTTTCTTTCTTTCTTTCTTTCTTTCTTTCTTTCTTTCTTTCTTTCTTTCCTTTCCTTTCCTTTCCTTTCTTCCTTCCTTTCCTTTCCTTCCCTTTGGGTCACTGGCAGCAGCTGGCCAGATTTACTTCCAGGTACGCCGGTGGAACTCCCTCTCACCAGTTCTCTAAATTTCACCAACCGACTCTCACAAGTAGGTGCGAGCCTGCAGAAACCCACCACTGTAACAGAGTGAGCTCCTCTTACTTGTCGCAGCTTCTACTAACCTAGCAGTTCAAAAACACGTAAAAAATGCAAGTAGGAGAATAGGGACCACTTTGGTTGGAAGGTAACAGCCTTCTGTGCATCTTCAGCGTTGAGTCATCCCAGCCACAGGACCACGGAGACATCTTCGGACAGCGCTGGCTCTTTGGCTTTGAAACAGAGATGAGAACCGCCCCCTAGAGTCGGGAACGACTAGTGCATATGTGCAAGGGGAACCATTACCTTAATGGAATGTAGGAAATGGACCTGTAAGGTAAGAAGTCATCTAAAGCTCAACTCCTTCCTAACAGCATCTCCTAACTTTTATTGTTGCTCTTTTTCCTTTTCCCTCTGGGCTCAACCCACAGCATCATCCAGAGGGAATTGAAGCTTTTCCTGTTAAATTCACTTTCCCTGGACAGGTGAACAACAGTAGCAGTGAGAAGGAAGAGCAAGAAGGACCTGTGGGTGTGCAGATGGCACTGAGATGTGTTCCAGGCTGTAAATCTGGGAAATGCCATCTTCTACCAGTATCACAATTCTATGGGGCAAATCTTTCTCACTTCCATACTCAATTTATGGATCATCTAGAGAAGTTCAGCAGAAAGCAAATGCTTGGATTGCATCCCACTGTTAAGCGAAGAAGACTTATTGCATCAATTATTTCTTCACACTCTAGAACTTTTGGGAGAACTTCCATATCGGAATTTAATTGCAGCTGGTTTCATAAGGCATAAAGTTGTTACCATATCCTGAACGCATTTGATGGAAGTGATTTTTCACTCAGACAAGTAAAGCTCTGGAAAGAACGTGCAGTTCCTTCTGCAGAAGAATCCCTAATTAAGTTAGGGGATCATGCCTCAGTGACCCAAAGAACTTCGTATTTCAGAAGTAAATCTGATGCAGAATTTAATTCAACTGGAAATCATTTTTGCATCGTTCCATATATGGGCTTCTATGACTTCCAAAATTTGGGCTTCCTTTAACACAAGATCTCAATATTTTAATTTTCAGCAATTATTTTCACTGCTTGGACAGAAATTGCTCTAATTCCTTTTCTTAGTTCATTATTTATGCAATGTTGATTATTGTCACTGACATTTATATAATACTTGAATTTTAACGATGACCCCGAGAGTTTAAAACAGTAAAAGATATTCAAATATGCAATACTAACTGATGAAATATTGAAAATTCTTATCTTTGGAATGTAGTCTGGCTTATTTCTATGATGTTTCTAAATTCCCTATTCATGCATATTGTTTTTCATTTTGTCTTTTTTGCCTTCCCCCCTTTTCAAATATAATAATAATAATATAGACTGATTACAAATAATGGCATGATCAATTAGCAACAATGGTGCATTGGAATAGCTGCAAAAATGCTACTTGTGGGACTATACAATAAACCAGGGGTCTCCAACCTTTGCAACTTTAAGTCTGAAGGACTTCAGCTCCCAGAAGTCCTTCAGACTTAAAGTTGCAAAGGTTGGAGACCCCTGCAATAAACAAAGTCATAGAAAATGAATAAGCTAAAGCGCTCTGGGATTTCAGAATTGAAACAGACAAGCACCTGCCTCAGAATACCCCAGATTTAACAGTTGTCAATAAAAAAAAGAGAAAAGAACTCTGAATAGAAGGCAGCAGAAGAGAAGCGAAAATACTGAAGAAAATCACAACATATGAAGACCTGCAAATAGTAATAGAAGTCTTACAGCAAAAGAAAGCAATAGTATCAATAATAATGGGCACTTTGTGTCCCAAAGCAATTGGAGCACCACTTCAACACCATCACTATTGAGAATATCTTCATCAGTCAATAGCTATATTTAGATTATTTCAAAACTGTTGTCTTTGATTCCTTATTGGTATAGTTGAACTTTTTATATGTGCAGTATTATAGAGATATCATGATATCCATGTCAATGAGGTTTCAGTCATCATAAAATAGCAAAAGCACTTAGAGATATACCGCTTCATAGTGCTTTACAGCCCTCTAAGCAGTTTACAGAGTCAGCATATTGCCCCCAACAATCTTGGTCCTCATTTTACCCATCTAAGAAGGATGGAGGTCTGAGTCAATGTTGAGCTGGTCAGGATCGAACTACTGGCAGCTGGCAGAATTAGCCTGCAATACTGCATTCTAACCATTGTGCAGGAAGTAAGAAAGGAAAGAGGGAAGGAAGGAAGGAAGAGCACTTAGATTTATATACCACTTTACAGTGCTTCACAGCCCTCTCTAAGCGGTTTACAGAGTCAGCCTCTTGCCCTCAACAATCTGGGTCCTCATTTTACCCACCTCGGAAGGATGGAAGGCTGAGCCAACCTTGAGCCTGGTGAGATTCGAACTGCCAAACTGCAGTTAGCCGGCAGTCAGCAGAAGTAGCCTGCAGTACTGCACTCTAACCCTTGCACCACTGAGGCTCATTGAGCCTTAAAAGAATAGGAATCTCTGCAAAATTAGCCACAACCGGATCGGCACAATTTTGTCCCACTGACATATGTCGTATAAAGTCAGGAAACTGCAAAATGTAATCTGTTATTACATTTGGGACAGCAAAGAGTCAGGCCTTAAAAATGATGCGACTGTAATTTTTTTTGGCTTTGTTTTCTTAAAGCATGAAATGACCAACACTGCATTCTATAAAAGCAGGGAGCTTAACTGTTCTTCTGGGGAATTTTTTCTACAGTTGACAATTCAGAATGTAAATAATGTCAAAATATACAACAATATTAAGTGTCTTCCTATGACGACATTAACTTATAATACAATAAATAAAAGATCATCTGTGACTTTTCTAGTGTTTCTCAAGGCATTAGTTATTACATCATAAAATATCAGGGTCCCCCCCCCTCAAAGCATAATATTCCAAAGAAGGCAAATAAAAAGAAAAGCCATAAAGAAAAGCAAATGCAGTCCTAGATAAATTACTCATATTCATTTGTTTGTTTGTTTAAAAAATGAAAACATTTTTGCCCCAAGCACATTTCCCTGGAAAGCAGTTTAAGGCAGGTTCTCATAAGAAAAGGGCTTGGGTGATAAGACACCAGATTAATCTTTGCAATAAAGGGATTTAAAGAAGGATCCTCAGTGTTCATTGATTAATTGCCACACTTACATCCCACCTTAACCTCACATGGCAAGGGGTAGATTAATTTGCAAAAAGGTAAGCATCGGAAAATCAGGTCAACCAATACTTGGATCTGCATTTCTCTGGCCTAAGATCTAATCTCTTTGCGATGATGGTTTATCTAGACCAGGCATGTCCAAAGTCCGGCCCGGGAGCCATTTGCGGCCCGGGGGTCGGTTTAATACGGCCCTCCAACAGCCCTCCCTGCTCTGTGTAAATGTGGCCCTCCCTTCCTCCCTCTGTCTCTGGGGCTGTGTGGCTGGGAGGGAGGTGGACGGAGGTTACGGACCCTCCTCCCGCAGCGGGCGAGGGAGCAGGCGGGGTGAGCACCCAAGGCTACTGTCATCTTAAGCACCACTGAGGCTGTCGCCCGGCAGGGGCGTCAGGCAGGGAAGCCGGTCGCGCCTCCATCGCTGCATGTTCTGGGGCTGCGAAGCTGGGAGGGAGGTGAACGCGCGGCCCCAGAACGTCCGCTTGGTGCCTGCCGGAGGGAGCCGCGATGGAGACGCAACCGGCTTCCCTGCCTGATGCCCCTGCCGGGCGACAGCCTCGGTGGTGCTTAAGATGACGGTAGCCTTGGGTGCTCGCCCCGCCTGCTCCCTCGCCCGCTGCGGGAGGAGGCGTCCGTAACCTCCGGCATACCGGCCCTTCTGCTGCTTCCCGGGGTGGGAGAGGGGAGGAGAGGGGAGAGAGGGAGTGACTGACAGACACAGAGAGAGACAGAAGGGGAGGGAGGGAAAGACAGAGAGACAGACAGAGACAGAGAGAAAGAGAGGGAGGGAGAGAGACGGAGAGAGATACAGATAGAGAATGACACCGGGAGGGATTGAATCGGAGACAGACAGTGGGAAAGAGGGAGAGACAGACATACAGAGAGAGGGAGGGAGGGAGAGAATCAGAGAGAGTGACACACACAGAGACAGGGAGAGACAGAGAGAGGGAGGGAGAGACAGATAGATAAGAGTGATTAAGTGAGTGAGAGACAGACAGACAGACAGACACACACACAGAGTGACAGAGAGAAAGAGAAAGAGAAAGAGAGAGAGAAAGAAAAAGAGAGAGAGAAAGAGACAGAAAGAAAGAGAAAGAGAGAGAGAGAGAAAGAGAGAAAGAGAGAAATGGAGAGAGAGAGGAAGAAAGAGAGAGAGAGTGAGAGAGAAAGGGAGACAGAAAGAAAGAAAAAGAGAGAGAGAAAGAAAGAGAGAGAGAGAAATAGAGAGAGAGAGAGGAAGAAAGAGAGAGAGAAAGAGAGACAGAAAGAAAGAGAAAAAGAGAGAGAGAGAAAGAAAGAGAGAAAGAGCGAGAGAAATGGAGAGAGAGAGGAAGAAAGAGAAAAAAAGAGAAAGGTAGGTAAGTTTTTTTTAAAATGTATTTTCAATACATTGTGAAAACTCAACTGTCGGTTGATCTTAATGTTATGAAATGAAAAGTATGTCATTTGCAATTAACTTGGCATAAAATAATTTATTTGCATTTAATTGTAACGGTTCAAAGAATGTTCGGAAAAATGTTCGGCCCTCCACCATGTTCACTTCATCCAATCTGGCCCTCTTTGAAAAAAGTTTGGACACCACTGATCTAGACAAACAGAAAGTCCTTTTCAAATAATCTTTCCACAGTAGCTTCAAGTTTCATTTTGCTGTGGGAATGCACTCCTAAATATTTAATTGGGTCCTCCTAACTCTCAGACATCAAAAGTACTTGCAGGATCCAATTTGGGCCCTGAGACCAGAGGTTTAATCTTCTAAGATTTTGGACTCCTGTTGGAATCCATCCTTAGAGAACTTCACTCTCATCAGAATGTGTCATCAAAAGTACACATTTGATCCTTTCAGCTACTTCGTTTGAACCCTGGGTCACACATCATACAAAGCTGGGTCACACATCATACAATCCATAATATGATTTATTGTCCATTGTGGTTTATAATCCATAATGTATTGTGCAAACCAAGCCAGTTATAGTTTCTCTCTCCCTCCCTCCCTCTAATTGTTTCCACAACACCCTGTTAAGGCCCCAATTAAGGGAGGAAGCACACTGCTTTTCCTTTTCTGCCTTTCGGCTCATCACCAGAGACCATCTAGACAGAAAGCCAAGAATTCCGTTGTGTAATATTTTTTTTATATGTGTGTTACGTTTTTGAGCTGATCAATAAATCAGCTGACAAGAACAGAACCTAGCTGGCTTAATGGCAAGGCTCTCGCCTGGTATGTAATACAGCCCTGGTTCGAATCCCAGTAAGGGTATGGCTAGCTGATGAGAGCTAATAAGCTCAAAATAGATCTATCCTAGTCTCCCTGACATATTTATTGATCAGCTCAAAAACGTAAAACACACACACACACACACACATATGTTAGATAGAGCTGATCAATAAATAAATCAGAGAGACTAGTATAGATCTATTTCGAGCTTTTTAGCTCTCATCAGCTAGCCATACCCTTACTGGGATTTGGTCCGGGACTGTATTGCATATCAGGCAAGAGCCTTTAACCATTCAGCCAGCCAGGCTTTCCCAATTGCATCAGCTGAGACAGGAGGATTAGTATCTATAATTGTTCCACAACACCCTGTTAGGGCTCCAATTAAGGGAGGAGACATACTGTTTCCTTTTGCTGTTTCCTATATATATGGCTCTCTCTCTCTCTGTGTGTGTGTGTGTGTGTGTGTGTGTGTTTGAGTGTGTGTGTTCCAGCATAACTCTATAACACCTTGAGCAATTTCAACCAAACTTGGTACACAGATGACTTACTCTCTTGAAAAAAAAATACCGTGGTGGGTAAGACAGCCATAAAACCCCTTGGGAGGGGCGGGTGTTCTGTTAAGATATAGCCTTTGTGCCTTCAAATGGCTTCTACTGTACTGCCATAAAATGGCTTCTACTATACAGCACAGTGGAGTTGCCATGGCAACGGCTTCACAGTATTCCACATGGGGGCTCCTTCTGGTAAGGGGAAAAATTCAACATTAGAAATTACGTTTGGTCTGGACATTTTCCCCTTATAAATAAATACCAGGGCAATGCTGGGTTAGCAAAATGACAAATATGGTTTATCATGAAATTTGAACCCAGGCAACATGCTTAAGACTACATTGATGTTTGTTTCCTGCCAGCTATTTATGCTTCAGTAACACTTTAAAAAAAGAGAGAGATTTTGCTGCTTGGAAATCATATACACACTCATTCGCACACATACAGCATTGATTGTGTAGCTCTATAAAAATAACAGGCAGAATATTATGTCTCCCACTTTTTTCTTAAATTGCTGTTTAGCCAATACTCTGCTAAAGTACCTGTCTTCCAACACAATGCTTTTCATTTTTCAGAACTGAAATATTATGACCCAGAGGGCAGAAGTTAGTTTTCACTGATTTTCACTCGTTTTCACTTATATGCTTGCTAGGCCATCGGTGTTTGAAATGATTGTTTATAAAACGAGTGTATGGATTTATTGCAGAAGGAAACTGCTCCAAACCAATATTTAGTCTAAAACACTTCATTTGGTCACTTCTCATGTCTGCAAGCTTGTTTCCACCAGTTAATAACTCCATTATAGTGGACTGTTAGAATCATGGCTAGGACACATACTTCATAAAGGCAGACATTGGGTGAAACAGGTGCTGGAATGTGGTAGAAGGACACATTGTACAAAAGATTATCAGTGGATAATGTGATTATAGTTTGTAGAAGAAGAGTAGATTAACTTAGCATTGTTATTATTTCTTTTAAATATTCCATTTTTTCTGGCATTAACTTCAAGCATGGTTCCATCTGTCAGAGTTGTAGAGGAGGGGCAGGAGAAAATAGGGTACAGTATGATTTGCAACTCAACTCAACCTAGCGGTTTGTTTGGCGGTTATGTTGCATAAATCAGACCATTCTGAATCCAACAGGGCAAGTTGGTAGTGGCAATTTTTTTAAATTGATTTACGTCTCAATGGCTGTGTTCTAAACATGGTCAAGTCTGAATCAGATTCAGTGGATTAGCCTTCTGCTGATTATCAACAGTTGCCAGGTAAAATAAGAGTTACGATAGCAACAGCCACAACAAAAGATAATATATTAGGCCATGTTGTGTCATTCAATTATTCATTTGCTTGGATAGAATGAAGAGAAAGAAAACGCATCTAAATAATTACAATACAATACAATACAATAGCAGAGTTGGAAGGGACCTTGTAGGTCTTCTAGTCCAACCCCCTGCATGGGCAGGAACCTTATACCATTTCAGACAAATGGCTGTCTAACATCTTTTTAAAGACTTCCAGGGTTGGGGCATTCACAACTGCTGGAGGCAAGCTGTTCCAGAGGTTAATTGTTCTAACTATCAGGAAATTTCTCCTTAGTTCTAAGTTGCTTCTCTCCTTGGTTAGTTTCCACCCATTGCTCCTTGTCCTGCCCCCAGGTGCCTTGGAGAAAAGTTTGACTCCCTCTTCTTTGTGGCACCCTCTGAGATATTTGTTGTTGCTCTAAATTCAAGTGAGATCAAAATCTTTTTTCCAGTTTTGCCCCTCTTATAGCCATTATGTGGAGATCAACCCTGAGTGCTCTTTAGAAGGCCAGAATCCTGAAGATGAAGCTCAAATACTTTGGCTACCTAATGAGAAGGAAGGACTCACTGGAGAAGAGCCTCATGCTGGGAATGATTGAGGGCAAGAGAAGAAGGGGACGACAGAGAATGAGGTGGCTGGATGGAGTCACTGAAGCAGTAGGCGTGTACTTAAATGGACTCCAGGGGATGGTAGAGGACAGGAAGGTTGAAGGAACATTGTCCATGGGGTCGGATATGACTTCACAGCTAACAACAACAACATAATTTGGCTTGTCCATAATTGGCACAGAATCTTAAGTCAAGAAGAATGTTTTGTCGCCCCTGTCATCCAAACCTATTTGCTATGTATGGGGCAGAGGAAAGTAGAAATCATGTCAGCATAAACATTCTTGCCACTCAAGTCAGTGCAGAATGGAGGTCAGGATAGAGCTTGGAGTTCTGTTTATTGGCAGGCCTGCAACCTCTCCTGCTTATGACCCTCGTGAGACCTAGGCATGGAAACAGGATTTGTAATGTAACACTAACAATAACACACCAGAGGCAGCTGTGACAGGGTCATTTTCATCCTACACACTGCAGCTGGCTTCCAAGAATGGGAACCCAGTAAAGAAGAAACCAAGGGAGGCCCGTGGTGCATTCAACGCCAGGTAGAACCTGAAAGACTTGTGAGTTGTCCAAGGGTCAATGGAAGAGGTGAGATGAAAGAAAGAAGGCTCCCCTTGCCAGACTCTGTACTTTGGGCGCTATGCTCTCTGCTGGTGGAGGGCTAAGCAGGGGTCCGTTACGTTTCTTATTATCAGGGATACACCAAGTCAGGCCCCTGAGAAATGCCAGGGATGGAGACTAGACTGAGAAGTGGAAAAAATATTTTCCTGGGGGAAGGGAAACAATGGCTTTCATACGTCAACCAAGAAACTTGGAGGAACGTATCTCAATCAATCAATATCAATCAATAATTTACTTATATACCGCGTCCTCTCCCCAAGGGGACTCGGAGCGGTGCACAGGGAAAAATTAAAACAACATAAAATATATACATGAATAAATACAATAAAAACAGATTAAATCAACTGTCCCTGCACTAAAATCCCCATTTTTAAAATTAACATTCCCTAACCCCTGAGGTAGAGACTAACCTAGGCCGGCCAAGCAGAAAAAGTGAGTTTTTAATTTCTGACAGAAGGAGCGGAGGTCCGTAGTTGTTCTAATGTTGGGGGGAAGGTCGTTCCAGAGGGCTGGGCCCGCCACAGAGAAGGCCCTTCCCCTGGGCGTCGCCCGCTGACAAAGTCTAGTGGACGGCACCCGGAGAAGTCCCTCTCTGTGGGAGCGAATCAGTCGGGAAGATGTATGGGGCAGAATCCGATCCCGCAGATAGCTAGGTCCCGAGCCATGGAGCGCTTTAAAGATGAAAACTAGCACCTTGAAAATGACCAGGAGTTGAACCCAACTACTAGTTTGTAACAGGTTGCATTTATATACAGTTAAATAAATCATGAAGGCTGCCAGAGGAGATCCCATTGAGAAGTATAGTTAAGTGGTGAGAACACGAGTGGGCTGCTGGGAGTTTGCACAGGTTCAGGCGATCCTCTAGCAAGCATTCTGCCCAGTTCTGCGAACACCCAAATGCCACCCCTGGCTGGCCATGCCCCCCCTGCCCTTCTGCCTCTCCAAGGACTCTGCTCGCAGCCCATTCATCAGGCCAGGTAAGTGCAGGGCCTGTGCAGAGGCTCGGGGAGGGGCCTACCAGAAGTTCCGGAAGTCTGGAAATGGGTCTGTTTCCAGCCTCTTGAGGGCCTCCAGAGCCCAGGGGAAGCAGTTTGCACCCTCCAAGAGACTTGAAGAAAGTCTCCAGAGCCTAGGGATGGCGAAAAACGTGCCCCCCCCTCCACTGTGGTGCAGGAGGCTGGCTAAGCCATGCCCACCATGGCCACACCCACCCAGCAACAGGGCAGCGAACCCATTGCTGCCATTTTTGAAGCTCACTCCTGGGTGAGAGTCACAAGGTTAGAATTGCAGGAGTTCCCACCTTAACAGAGGTGATAAGCCCAGAGCTGATCTAGCAGTTCTTGCCTTTTGCTATTCATGAAGAAGAAAGATGGGGCCTCTTTCTTTGGTTTAAGAAACAAACCCTCAGGCTGAAGGCTCCCACCAGTTGAGCTCATGGTCAAAAGCTCGGCGGTTGAGCTTTTGGGTTTTTTTTTTTGCAACAATATGGAAGCAGTTTATTTATTTATTTATTTATTTTATTAAATTTATACCCCGCCCTTCTCCTTGTTAGGACCCAGGGCGGCGCACAGGCATCTTAAAAACACAAAATACAATAAATATCAATTAAAATGTAATTAAATTCATTAACCCATGCTAAAAACCCAATATTAAAAACCCTACCAAATTACAAATTTCCTTAAAATGTCAGAAACGGGGGGCTATCCTAGGCCGGCTTGTTGGAATAAGTACGTCTTAAGACGTTGGCGGAAGAGGCGGAGGTCCGAGATAGTGCGAAGGTCGGGGGGTAGGTCGTTCCAGAGGGCCGGGCCCGCCACAGAGAAGGCCCTTCCTCTGGGTGTCGCCAACCGGCATTGCCCGGCCGACGGCACCCGAAGAAGACCCTCTCTGTGGGAGCGGATCGGGCGATGGGATGTATGGGGCAGGAGGCGGTCTCGTATATAGCTAGGCCCCGAGCCATGGAGCGATTTAAAGATGGTCATCAGTACCTTGAAGCGCACTCGAAAGGCCACAGGCAGCCAGTGCAGCTCGCGCAGGAGAGGTGTTACGTGGGTTTGCCTTGAGGCACCCATAATCACCCGCGCGGCCGCATTCTGTACTAACTGTAGCTTTCGAGTGCACCTCAAGGGAAGCCCCATGTAGAGAGCGTTACAGTAATCCAGCCGGGACGTCACAAGTGCTTGAGTGACTGTGCGAAGGGCTCCCCGGTCCAGTAAGGGGCGCAACTGGCGTATCAGGCGTACCTGATAGAACGCCTCCCTGGCCACGGCTGCCACATGGTCCTCCATGGACAGCCGGGAATCCAGGAGGACGCCCAAGTTGCGCGCCCTCTCCACGGGGGCCAGTTGTTCGCCCCCAATGGCCAGAGTTGGACTTATCTGGCTGAACCGGGGTGCCGGAAACCACAGCCACTCGGTCTTGGACGGGTTGAGCTTGAGTTTGTTACTACCCATCCAGATCTGTACGGCCTCCAGACACCGGGACAGCACCTCGACGGCATCGTTGGGGTGGTTTGGGGTGGATATGTACAACTGAGTGTCATCAGCGTACAGATGGTATTCCACCCCAAAACCACGGATGATCTCGCCCAGCGGCTTCATGTAGGTGTTGAACAGGAGTTTGGCATTGTCATCTTCTGGAATCTTTTTTCTCCTGGTTTATTCAACACCTCTTAATCTAGCATAAAGTTTTGGGATGTGGTGGTGCCCTCCCACTGCCAGTATAACAAATCACTCGGGTAATCCGACTCTTAATTGTGAAGAGTCTCCTACTCTCTGTGTGATATGTAATGTTTAAATCAGAAATGAGTGTTTACTTGCAGTTAAATGTCAAATTAATATTTTATTTATTTATTTATTTATTGCACTTCTAGACCGCCCCCTCTCCCCGAAGGGACTCGGGGCGGTGTACAGGTACAAATTAAAACCATTACAATCAGTAATACATATAACTAAAATCGAATTAAATAAACCCCTGTACAAATTTATAAAAATTAAAAACTTAACCTTAAAACCAAATCGCAAAATTTAAAAATACAAACTGAGGTGGGAAAGCTGGAATTAGGCCAGGCTGGCTAGATGAAACAAGTGGGTTTTGAGTTTCTGGCAGAAGGAGCGGAGGTCCGTGGTCGTTCTAATGTCAGGGGGAAGATCATTCCAGAGGGTCAGGCCCGCCACAGAGAAGGCCCTTCCCCTGGGCATCGCCCGCTGGCACAGCCTGGTCGACGGCACCTGGAGAAGTCCCTCTCTGTGTGAGCGAATCGGCCGAAGGGATTTGATTTGAGATTATAGGTAGCCCAGCTATTCACATTAAATTTGGCCAATAGCATTTCAGTAGTGGGGGTGGGGGGAGGGAACTAAAAATACCCAATTAGAATTCTAGACTAACAGTATTGAAATAATTGTGGTATCCACTTTAAAAAAGAGAAGGGGAGGGAGGGAGGGAGGGAGGGAAGGAAGGAAGGAAGGAAGGAGAGAAAGAGAGGAAGGAAAGAGAAGAAGAGGAAGGAAGAAGGAAAGGAAGGAAGGTAGGAAGGAAAGGGGATTGCATTTCCAATATCCATTTATATTTACATATCACTTCTCTAGAGAGATACAGTGTTCTATTTGTGTATTATGCATATGCTTAAAGGTTTACCACTTCAATCCTATACATTCCCACTTGGGAAATCAATTGCACGTTTATAAATAAATAAAGTTTCTTGTTTGAAACACATCTGCTGCCTACAGGTGCAATCCAATTTCCTATGTGGGAATACATTTTGATTAAATTGGAGATGTTTGTTTCTGAGTGTACATACATCCGTGCATTTGGACTGTAAATATTACTTCAATCCCTTTTTCTTGATTGACTAAAAATAGTATCACAAACTCCTACAATGATTAAAGAACTGCACTTTAAACAACAGGAACTGAAGTCAGGTCACATGCTTTCCAGGCTACATTCTTGGATTCACGTCTACAACCTCAGTAGATTTTCATTCTCTGTTCCATCCTTTAAATATTTTGTATCATGCACTACATTACGGTTATGCATCGCCTTAATAAGTACATATCACAAGATAAACTTTTGCTCTATTCCCTTGGCCAAAGGGTGTTTCATGATGTTGGACTCCCTCTTGTGGAGCTGAAATACAAGGCAGAAATAAAATATTCCAGGAAGGTACCAAGAATTGCAGAAGGAAAGTGGATTTTCATCCTTTTATATCACGGGCAGGCAAAGTATGATTAGATGTTGATAGTACACAACTCTCATCAATGTTCACCACTGGTCTTTGCTTTATAGTTGATTAGAGTTCAGCAATATTGCCCAATCCTATTTTAAAGAAGTAGAAACATTAACTTAAATAGAATGTAGAATAACAGAGTTGAAAGGGAACTTGGAGGTCTTATAGTCCAACCCCCTGCTTAGGCAGGAAACCCTACACCACTTCAGACAAATGGTTATCCAACATCTTCTTAAAAACTTCCAGTGTTGGAGAATTCACAACTTCTGGAGGCAAGTTGCTCCACTGATTAATTGTTCTCACTGTCAGGAAATTTCCCCTTAGTTCTAAGTTGCTTCTCTCCTTGTTTAATTTCTATCTCTTGTTTCTTGTCCTGCCCTCAGGTGCTTTGGAGAATAGGGGTTAGAGTTTAAAGAAATGAGTTTAATCTGTATGATGCATAATGATTGTTGATATTAAAATTCCGATTCTTGTGCCAGTTTGGTTCAAGGAGAAACAATAGCAGAAGATCGTTGACATTTGAGTAGGTAGGACCGAGACAAAAGAAAATGTGATTTAATTTATTTTATATCTAAATGCAATTTCATTTTAATTAAGTGACTCAGTTAATATGAGTTTAATAATATTAAAGTCTGATTTATTCATTTCTCTCTCTTTTCATTTTAATAACTCCAGCTCGATATCATCACCTGATCTTAGGAAGTAAGGCCCTAGTTAAAACATTGACTAGAAATCAGAAAGAGGAATTAAAAAATGACACAGATATAATTTAGTCTAAACCAGTAGTGGGATTCAAAATTTTGTATTACTGGTTCTGTGGGCATAGCTTGGTGGGCATGGCATGGCTTGGTGGGCATGGCATGACTTGGTGGGCGTGGCATGGTTGGTGGGTGTGGCATGGCTTGGTGGGTGTGGCATGGCTTGGTGGGCATGGCATGACTTGGTGGGCGTGGCATGGCTTGGTGGGTGTGGCATGGCTTGGTGGGTGTGGCATGGCTTGGTGGGCATGGCATGGCTTGGTGGGTGTGGCATGGCTTGGTGGGCGTGGCATGGCTTGGTGGGCATGGCATGGCTTGGTGGGCATGGCATGGCTTGGTGGGTGTGACATGGCTTGGTGGGCGTGGCATGGCTTGGTGGGCATGGCATGGCTTGGTGGGTGTGGCAGGGGAAGGTTACTGCAAAATCCCCATTTCCTCCCAATCATCTGGGACTCGAGAGGCAGAGAATAAATGAGGGTGGAGCCAGTCAGAGGTGGTATTTACCAGTTCTCCAAACTACTCAAAATTTTTGCTACCGGTTCTCCAGAACTGATCAGAACCTGATGAATACCACCTCTGGCTTAATCAATATGATGCATAATGATCGTTGATATTAAAATTCCGATTCTTGAGCCACTTTGGTTCAAGGAGAAGTAATAGCAGAAGATCATTCGCATTTGAGTAGGTAGAACTGAGACAAAATAAAATGTGATTTCATGTGTATTATATCTAAATGCGATTTCATTTTAATTAAGTGACTCAGTTAATATGAGTTTAATAATATTAAAGTCTGATTTATTCATTTCTCTCTTTTCATTTTAATAACACAGCTCGATACCAGCACATGACCTCAGGAAGTAACTCAAATTGGTCGTAGTTAGAACATCAACTGGAAATCAGAAAGAGAAAATAAAAAATGACACAGATATAATTTAGTCTAAACTGAGAAGTTGTAAAACGGTTCCAGAAGAAAAAGGGCAAACCATTTAGAACATGCAGTCGCTAGGAGTCAAGCTTAGCTAGAGGGAGATGTTGTCCTTTAAAAAAATAATAATTTGGGAGATCAGCCATGCATGAAGGACTTCAGTTGAGTAGCTGAGAGTTACCAAATAACTGGTACAAGTATCTATCGAAGTAGACCAGTAAGACTACACTTGGAGTGCTAAGTTTTCTTCTGGTCACCATGGTACAAAAAAGTTGCTGAAGTCCTATAAAGAGTGCAGAGAATAAAACAAAGATGATAAGCAGTCTCGAAGCTAAACCATACAACGAACAGTTGTAAAAGCTATGTCTAGTCTAATGAAGCGGATGACTAGGGTTGACATGATAGCAATCTTCTGGTGCTTGAGGAGTTATCACAGAGAGGAAGGGGTCGGACAAGGAGAAGAAGTACCACATTTTTCAAAGTATAAGATGCACCAAGATTTTGAAGAGGCAAATTAAAGAAAAAGGTTTTGCACTCTGCAGACCTCCCCAAAACTGCCCGTTTTTCACAAAAACGTGCCCATTTTTTTGTCCTAAAAAGTCATGTATAGCAGTGATGGCTAACCTTTTTTGGCTCGCATGCCAAAAGCGGGGGGAGCGCAGGGGGGTCGTGGGTGGGCGTGCCACACCCATAACGCTATGTGCGTGACCCCCTGCTTTTGGCGTGCTTTTTTTGCCCTCCCCAGGCTCCAGAGGCTTTCTAGGAGCCTGGGGAGGGTGAAAACAGCCTCCCCTCCCCCCCTCCAGAGGCTTCAGGAGCTTCCCTGAAGCCTCCAGAGGGCGAAAAACGGCCTCAAAAGAAGGCCTAGATCAGCTGGCCAGCACACACATGTGCACTGGAGCTGACTGGGCAACGGCTCGTGTGTCCTAAGAAATGGTTCTGCATGCCACCTGTGGCACCCGTGCCATAGGTTCGCCATCACTGATATAGGATCTCCTAGTCTACCAGGAGGTTGGACTAAAAGACCTCCAAGATCCCTTCCAGCCCTGTTGTTCTATGTTCTATATTCTGCCCTTATTTATAATCAATAGAGATTTCTTGAAGAGGACAAAGCACAAAGGATGGAGCTATGATATTGATTTTCTTTTCCAGAAGAATGGCTGTAATCGTAATGTTCTGTGGGATTCAGAAATAGAAAGGTTGAGGAGCCATTGGGGCTATCAGCCTGGGAAATTATTGACAATGCAGAAAGAGATTTAATTCAAACACTGTACATACCTATATATGTGATAAATATTTGCTCACATCCTCATTTTGTATTTGTGTGTGTGTATTTGTGCACATACACAGAAACACAGAACCCTCGTGGAGCAAGTGTTTAATACAATTGTATCTTCCTGTTCCTCTCTTCTCAAAAGAACATCTCTTGATCTCATGACATCTCAGTTAGCAGATGTTTCTCACGAAACAATTTCGAGGAACGGGACTGAGTTCCAGGAATTGTGATGCGTGGTGAAATCTGACAGGCACGTTAACTCCAGATTCCCAGATGGATCTTCCAGAAGTCAGGGAGTAGTCCAAAGGATTCAATAGAAGAATTTGGAATGAGGTGCTGCCCACAATCTTCGTAGTAGACAATGGAATCATAACAAACCTTCCATTGTTGAGGAGCCCTTAAACCTAAGAGGAACAAGGGACATAGTTGGTTCTTGGTTCCATATTCTTGTTTCTGCAATCTTCTGTCCTCCAGAAGGACAGATTCCACTAACGAGAAAGGCTGCCGTTGATGGTGGTTATCATAGGACAATGACATGGTGGACTGGACTGTAAGCACCACTTTGGTTTCACTTTAAAGAACACACTGAATGTTTATTCCATTCCATTCTACATTCCAATATTCCATTCCATTCCACTCTCTATTCTATTCTATTCTTTTCTTTTCTTTTCTTTTCTTTTCTTTTCTTTTCTATTCTTTTCTATTCTATTCTATTCTATTCTATTCTATTCTATTCTATTCTATTCTATTGTACTCCACTCCACTCCACTCCACTGTATGTATGTATGTATGTATGTATGTATGTATGTATGTATGTATGTATGTATTTTAGAAAATTTATATTGTTACCTATTTGCCCATGGTGATTCAAGGCAGCTTACACAAATATAAAAATGTGATATAAAAATAATAAAAGAAAATAATAAATAATAAATTAATAATATAATACCCTCCATCCACCCACACTCTGGCGACAACACATACAAGCCATTTAATGGGCTCCATCCCACTCTGGGTTCCCCAGGCCCACTAGCATAACCAGATCTTCAGCACCTTCCAGAAGAGTGTTAGAGTGGGGGCTAATCTAATCTTGGGGTGGGGTGGGGAATGCTGTTCCAGAGAGAGGGAGCCACCACAGAGAAATCCCTCCTTCTGAATCCCACCAGATGTATCTTCTTAGGGGGTGGGACCTGCAACATTCCTTGTCTTCCTTCTTTGGTGGGTCAGGCAGATGTCACCAGCAAGAAATGGTCCCTCAGATAACCCAGATCCAAACCATGAAGAGCCTTAAAGGTGACAACCAGCACCTTGAATTGCATGCGGAAGCGAATCGGCAACCAATGCAGCTTCCGCAGGAGAGGCGATATACTTGCACACCGAGATCTGCACAAAACCATGCAGTCCTTTGCATTTTACACCAACTGGAGCTTCTGGATGCTCTTCAGGGGGAGTCTCATGTAGAGTGTTTTGCAGTAATCAAGACAGGAAGAGACTAGGGCCTGAGTGGCCGCTTGTGTCACATCTTTACTGAGCGATAACTTTTCATGGCTTTCATTAACAATGACTCAAGGGTATGTTTCTGTCCGTAGGAACAAGGAAGCAATTTCAGCTGTGTTAAGGTTATCTCAGCATTTGATTTGTTTATATAATGTTATCTGGGTGAGCTTTTGTTTTGTTTTTGCTTACTCGGGCTAAGATTAGGTATTCTGGTTTTCATCCCTGGCCCATTGAATCCAATGCAAATATTCCGTAGGAAATGGCCATTAGATAAGGCAGTGCAGGCTTCAGAAATGAAGCATTTGTAGTCGAAGCCTGGAAAAAAAGACCAGCTGCTTTACTGAACACCAGAGAGGTGCTATGTTCATACCCGTGCAAAGGACAAAACCCTTCTGCCAATTCATTTGTAAATCATGCACAGTCATTAGATGTGAGCTGCTTTCGATTATGGATCTGAACAATCCAATTTGAGTTTGCTTTTTTGCTTTTGCTGTTGCATCAAAGTGGAAGTTTGAGTCAGACAAATGTCTTATATAATTCACATTATATTAGACATCAGATTGAGGAAAGTCTTTCACCATTAATTCTCTTTCTAGTTTGAAAGGTCATGGATTGAACTCTGGGCCAGTTTATAAAGAAGAACCTCTGATTATGAGATGTTCCCTCTGGAAATTAATATTTATCCACAGAAAGTGGCAGCATATAGCCTATGCATGCATTATCTGCTGCAATAATTACAACAGCCACTAGCCAGCAGCAAAGACTTGAGACTTTCCATTTCTCTTTGCTTCCATCAAGTGGTCATGAAGATTATTGCGGTCCACATATGGTAGTACGAGTTCCACTGATTTTGAATGATCTATAAAATCTAGTTTGCACTGGAAGTTGTAGGATGCTGTGGGATGCTGTGACATTATTTCACAAGACAGCAATGGTGAACCTCTTCCATATTATGCTCAATGAGACAATATGGATTTGTCCAACTCGTTCAACTAGAAGGAGGCTTAATGAGGATGGAACAAGAAGCAATGTGTGGAAACTAATCAAGGAGAGAAGCAACTTAGAACTGAGGAGAAATTTCCTGACAGTTAGAACAATTAATCTGTTGAACAACATGCCTCCAGAAGTTGTGAATGCTCCAACACTAGAGGTTTTTAAAGGGGAGATTGGATGACCATTTGTCTGAAGTGATGTAGGGTTTCCTGCCTGGACAGGAGGTTGGACTAGAAGACATCCAAAGTCCCTTCCAACTCTTGTTATTTTATTCTTTTCTTTTTTATTTCTTCCTCCTTCTCACCTTGATTTCTCTTCTGCCCATTGTTTTGGGGAGGGTTGGAAGTGAAGTCTGTTTTCATGGAGACTTCATAATCAAAGACCCTCTTCGGTAAAACTTCAGAAGGTAAAAACAAAGCAATTCAATAATTGAAGAAGTGGGTGACTTTCTGAGTACATTAATCCAGACATAATCTTACTCTACACCAGTGGTGGGTTCCTGTCAAACCAGTAGTAGTTTGGTGGCCTGGGTCGCTGGAACTGGTAGTGACCCAGGTCTGCCATGCCCCCAAACGAGTTGTCCAGGTGGCACCATAGGCAGCGCCATCTTGTTTTTTGCTTCTGCTCATGTGAACAATTGCACATGTGTGTGCTTCACATATCAAGCGTGTGTGGCGCACCCAGAGTGAACTGGCAGTAGTGATTTCCAGAACCCACCCCTGCTCTACACCCAACTTTGCTTAAGGCATCAATTATATCTCTTAAGAACCATGGTACTTTTCAACCAACTGGCTCCTGATTATGCCTACTTTTGGAGTGACTATCTCAGCATATTTATTTATTTATTTATTTATTTAAATTTATATCCCGCCCTTCTCCACCGAGGACCCAGGGCGACGCACAGGAAATTTAAAAGACATACAAAATACAATAAATATAATTTAAAAAACTATTAAATAACCCTCTCCTGCGCTAAAACCAAATTTTAAAAGCCCAATTTAAAACTACATAAAAGTCCCCATGGGAGGTTAGGCTAGGCCGGCTTGTTGAAACAAATATGTCTTAAGACATTGGCGGAAGAGGCGGAGGTCGGTGATGGTACGTAATTCAGGGGGTAGGTCATTCCAGAGGGCTGGACCCGCCACAGAGAAGGCTCTTCCCCTGGGTGTCACCAGTCGGCATTGTCCGGCTGACGGCACCCTGAGAAGGCCCTCTCTGTGGGAGCGTATCGGTCTGAGGGATGTATGGGGCAGGAGGCGGTCTCGCATATAACTATCACAAAAAGCCTGGAACGTGGGCCAACCTTTCCATTCTCAATTCTGACCTAGGCAAATCTTGAACTTGGAGGCCAAAATAAATAAAAAATAAATAAATCTGCACTTAAAAAAAAAGAGAGAAACTTTCGATTCAGCCAAACTCCCTAGATTTCAGAGAAGATGAAAGCTCTTTGGTTGAGATTTGTTTTTCACTTCGCTCTATTGAGAGAAGTCTTATCTGCTGAAAAATCTTTTACAATGTGTAAGATTGTATCTGAGTTATTTGTCATATCAGTGTAAACTCCCGTGTTCTCTTGTGCAGCAGCTTCATTTCCGCCTTTGTGGGCTCCACCCTGGATCTGCCCGAAAGAGGGCCATGAAAGGATCATTTAGAAGAAAGATCTAAAGTACTTGCAGTGTTGGGGCATTCAAAACTTCTGGAGACAAGCTGTTCCACTGATTAATTGTCCTAACTGTCAGGAAATTTCTCCTAAGTTCTAAGTTGCTTCTCTCCTTGATTAGTTTCCACCCGTTGCTTCTTGTTCTGCCCTCAGGTGCCTTGGAGAATAGTTTGACTCCCTCTTCTTTGCGGCAGCCCCTGAGATATTGGAACACTGCTATCATGTTTCCCCTAGTCCTTCTTTTTATTAAACTAGACATACCCAGTTCCTGCAACCGTTCTTCATATGTTTTAGTCTCCAGTCCCCTAATCCTCTTTGTTGCTCTTCTCTGCACTCTTTCTAGAGTCTCCACATCTTTTCTACATTGTGGTGACCAGAACTGGATGCCATATTCCAAGTGTGGCCTTACCAAGGCATTATAAAGTGGTATTAACACTAGTGGTAATACTACTTTCTATCATTATGGTGCTCTTAATGCAGCCTCTTTATGACCTTAGAATTGTCTGTTGCTGTTTCATCCTGGGTTTTGCATTGCAGTTCCACATTTTTTAAAATATATATCCTCTTTTCAAGCTATTATATTCCTTTTCCAAACTCTCTTTTGAATTTCTGTATTCAAACACGGTGGCTCAGTGGCTAAGATGCTGAGCTTGTTGATCAGGAAGGTTGGCGGTTCGAATCCCTAGCGCCGCGTAAGGGAATGAGCTCCCATTACTTGTCCTAGCTTCTGTCAACCCAGCAGTTTGGTGGGAAGGGAACAGCGTTCTGTACTCCTTCGGCATTTAGTCCTGCCGGCCACATGACCACGGAGACGTCTTCGGACAGTGCTGGCTCTTCAGCTTTCAAACAGAGATGAGCACTGCCTCCTAGAGTCAGGAATGACTAACACATATGTGCAAGGGGAACCTTTACCTTTATCTATCCATAAGTAAAAATTGTAGCTAGTTTCCTTAGCTGGAAAACAGTTCTGCTACCTTCAAACAATGGCTAGGTCCTATTTCTTGGTATTGATGCCTGTGTTTTCATCCTGATTGTTCTCCTCTAGATGTTCTACACCTTGTCACTGTCCTTCCTAAAATAAGATGCCTAGAACCAGGTCTGATATTCTAAGTGGAATTTGACCAACATAGAGCCATGGTGGCACAGTGGTTAGAATGCAGTATTGCAGGCTAACTCTGTCCACTGCAAGGAGTTCAATTCTGACTGCTCAAGGTTGACTCAGCCTTCCATCCTTCTGAGGTTGGTAAAATGAGGACCCAGATTGTTGGGGGCAATATGCTGACTCAGTAAACTGCTTAGGGAGGGCCATAAAGTCCTGTAAAGTACTATAAAGGAATATATAAGTCTAAGTGTCCATAAAAATTCTATTGTTATAAAATTGAGAGAAGCATTGTCTTCTATTGACCATAATACTATACTTCTCACAATGCAGCAGTAATTATTGTACAACACCACACTAGATGTTGGAATAACAGCACAAATGGATTTTCAGGCAGTCCATTTCTAACTTAGGTAAGGGTAAAGGTTCCCCTTGCACATATGTGCTAGTCGTTTCTGGCTCTAGGGGGCGGTGCTCATTTCTGTTTCAAAGCCAAAGAGCCAGCGCTGTCCAAAGATGTCTCCATGGTCATGTGGCCAGCATGACTAAATGCCAAAGGTGCATGGAGTGCTGTTACCCTCCCACCAAAGGTGGTTCCTATTTTTCTACTAGCACATATGTGCTAGTGATTCCTGACTCTACGGAGCGGTGCTTATCTCCGTTTGAGACCCGAAGAGCCAGTGCTGTCTGAAGTCGTCTCCGTGGTCATGTGGCCGGCATGAGTAAACACTGAAGGCACACGGAACGCTGTTCCCTTCCCACCAAAGGTGGTTCCTATTTTTCTACTTGCATTTTTACATGCTTTTGAACTGCTAGGTTTGCAGAAGCTGGGACAAGTAACAGGAGCTCTGTTATGCAGTGCTAGGGATTCGAACTGCTGACCTTTCTGATCGACAAGCTCAGCATCTTAGCCACTGAGCCACCTTGTCCCTATTTCTAACTTAGAAAAGCTTATCTGGCTCCTGGATAATATTGTTGTCTTTTCTCCTCCCATTTTTTCTTTACTTTTGCAAGGTACCATTTTAGATTTTAGATTTAGATTTTAACTCAAAGGCAGAGACTGCCCGTTGTTTAATTATGTAAATATCACCCAGAGCTTTTAGGCAGGAGGGCAGGGTCTAAAGCTTTATTAACTTGGTCAATCAACCATGCCATTCATTTCTTGTCATAGTTTGGATAAGGTTGAGCCAGCACTGAATCCTGGCAGTCTGAAGAGTGCAGAGTGACAACCAATCAACCATAGCATGGGAATATTTGACAGCATTGGATGAAAAGTGATCTTGTATAACATTCTTTTAAGGAAATGTTTTAATAATTCTCCACCCCCACACCCTCTGAAACCTGGCAAATTTGTTCTGGAAGAGGTCAATTATGAAAAATGATAACCGTAATTATAGCTTGGATTCCAAAATAAGAAACAAATGTGGAATTTGTGTGATAAAGTTCAGAACAGAGGGGAAAAAATCTACAAATCTTTCCACAGCCTCCTCTGTTGATCACAGCAGTTAATCTTACATTGGGTTTCCCTTACCAGCCTTGAAATAAAGATAAATTAGGTGTATCAAGATGCTTACCTGATTAGTTAGTTAATCCTCTGATTGCTCCTTTTCCAAGATCAGCTTGGCAGGAATCTCCAATGTTTATGAAGAGTGGGCTATGAAGCTAGACCTGAAGGAGAATTATATTTGAAGAATGGGGACATTGATGGCATGTAAAAGAAATATTTAAGTGCGTGTATAATTCCCCAAACTCTTCTAACATGTTGAAGCTCCTTATTCCCTCTAATTCCAATGTTTGCATGGTGTCATTGCTTATATTGCCAGTATAGCATCAATGTTATGTTATGTTATGTTTATGTTTATGCTATGTTATGTGGAAGAGGCGCAGGTCCGTGATGGTACGAATGTTGGGAGGTAGGTCGTTCCAGAGAGCCGGACCCGCCACAGAGAAGGTCCTTCCCCTGGGGGCCGCCAGCCGGCATTGGCCAGCAGACGGCACCCTGAGGAGGCCCTCCCTGTGCGAGTGGACAGGACGGAGGGAGGTGTGTGGTAGGAGGCGGTCTCGCAAAGACCCAGATCCCGTGCCATGGAGCGCTTTAAAGATGGTTATCAATACCATGAAGCGCACCCGGAAGGCCACAGGCAGCTCAGGCAGGAGAGGTGTTATATGGGAGCATTGAGAGACTCCCAAAATCCCCCGCGCGGCTGCATTCTGTAATAGCTGGAGCCTCCGGATGCACCCCAAGGGGAGCGCCATGTAGAGAGCATTGCAGTAGTCTAGGCGGGACACAATGTAGTATAGTGATGAGGCTTAGGAGTGGAAGAAGAACTTAAATAAAAATGTTTGGATGGCAGAGGACAATGGAAAATCCTTGAATAAAGGTATCAGTTTGGAACATGTAATGGCCATGAAATTAATATTAAAATTTTGCTTTTGTTTTTGAAATTAATATTAAAGTTTTGTTTAGGAATGTATTGTATTTCTTCCCAATACGTAAGTTGGTTGTTAAGTCCTGTGCCAGAGCTTAATGCATTACTTGGTACAAGTCACATGGTAGGAAGTCCCTTAACCTCATAAGACTACATCTCTTGTGTCCTCCTAACCCACTCTGGCAGGAAAAGGGGATCCTTTGTACATTTGCTTTGAATTGGCATGTTCTGTTAACCAATGTGGGGAAATGCGATCATTAAAAATGTTTCTACACTACTCTTAATTTAAGAGCTCATGGCAGCATCCATCAGGCTCTGTCCTCCATTTAAATTGGGAAACAATCTCGACTTTATTTTATTTTTTCTCAATATAAATAAACGAAATTAAGTTATTTAATTAACACAACACATTTTATTCCAGCTGATGTGCCTCATTGTTGTTTTAGATGTGACAAAGGGGTGCCCTTAGATGGTATCATGCCAGATGTTCTTAATAAGGATGGGTAGGCCCATGATAGTTTCCTTCTGCTCATAGATAAGAATAGAATAATGGAGTTAGAAAGGACCTTGGAGGTGTTCAAGTTCAATGGCTGTCCAGTGTCTTCTTGAAAACCTCCAGTGTTGGAGCACTCGCAACTTTTGGAGGCAAGCTGTTCCACTGGTTAATTGTACTAACTGTCAGGAAATTCCTCCTTAGTTCTAGATTATTTCTCTCCTTGATTAGTTGCCATCCATTATTTCTTCTCCTGCCTTCAGGTGCTTTGGAAAATAGGTTGACCCTCTCTTTATGGCAGCCCCTTAGCTATTAGAACACTGCTATCATGTAACCCCTAGGCCTTCTCTTCACTATATAAGACATACCCAATTCCTGCAACTGTTCTTCACACATTTTACTTCTAGCACTTCTAAACAACTTTATTGCTCTTTCTTTCTTTCTTTCTTTCTTTCTTTCTTTCTTTCTTTCTTTCTTTCTTTCTTTCTTTCTTTCTTTCTTTGTCTCCTCTTTCTTTCTTCCTTCCTTCCTTCCTTCCCTCCCTCCCTCCCTCCTTATTTCTTTGTTTTATCTTTCTTCTCATTTATTGCTTTAATTTTTCAATATGCAATACTATAACTTAGTTTCATCTATGAATGAAGTGGGCTCTAAACATCTTTGCTGCTCGCCCTTCCTTCCTTCCTTCCTTCCTTCCTTCCTTTCTTCCTTCCTTCCTTCCTTCCTTCCTTCCTTCCTTCCTTCCTTCCTTCCTTCCTATTTCTTTCTTTCCCTTTCTTTTCCTCCCTCCTTCCCTTCCTTCCTTCCTTCCTTCCTTCCTTCCTTTCTTTCTTTCTTTCCTTCTTTCTTTCTTTCTTTCTTTCTCATCATTTCTTAGTTTTATCCTTCTTCTCATTTATTGCTTTAATTTTTCAATATTCAATACTATAACTTAGCTTCAACTGTGACTGAAGTGGCCTCTAACTACAAGACAATAAATAAGCAAGCGCTCACATAAATTAGCCTAAATCCAATGCTGATGACTACTAAAAAAAAGGATTCCCACGCCTCAAAACCCAATGAACCAGAAACGGAAACTTCAAAGGAACCACTCCATATCCCATCCTGCTTGCCAGACTCTTTGGGTGTGAGTGGACCCCTGGCTCACAAGGGAGGCTGAAAGTGCTGATAGATTGGTAACGTGTCAAGCAAGGGGGAACATCTGCCACCCAATTCCCCAGGGCAAAACATTGTGTTGCTGAAGCTATTCATAACAATAAACATAGGTGTTTCTCCTTTGCCACTTCAAATGTGGTCCCTTTAAAATGTCCCACCTGATGACAAATCTGCTAAGTAATATGTAGCAAAAGTTATCCGTGGCTTCTTCCATTCCCCCCCCCCCTCCTGCTGTTCCACTGATGTTCTGAGACTTCCCTCTAACAGCTGTTTCCGATTACCCGTATGGGATGACAAGGCGCAGACTTAAGAGAACAGCCTCCTCTGGCAGGTAATTTTGACAAGGCCCAGAGAGTTAGAGTGGGGTGACTCCGATGGGTTTCCGGTCCTGTTATCAGACCCCTTGTACTCCCTCCAGCCCAGACGGATCCTCTGCCATCTCTAGATCAAGTCCATTTCTCAGACGCAGGAGAGAGGAGGTGGGAGCAGAGAGATAGCTCTGTCTGGGGCATTTCTTCAGGTGAAGGTGGGTGGTGGATAGATTGCAGAAGGGCTCTTTCTCCCCGCTCCCCCTTCCTTCTCTTCATCCCATTTGCGTAGGAGGTTAACAGATACAGGAAGCTTTTTTTAAAAAAAATGTTGGCAAAAGAAAGTCCATCATGCTTCCAGGCTGGCCCATGCTTTACCGACAAAAATAGGAGTTCGTTTGGGACTTTCCTGTCTTTCAAGGCAACAACAACCACTGCCTGGTTGCCACCCACACCTTCTGTTCCTATCCGAGTCTGCAGGATCTGCCTTGCTGGCTTAATTTATTCTTGCAAGTTGTAAGCAATCATGAGTTATGTTTGTTTGGGTTTGAGGAGAGATTTGTTTGAAAGAAACAAAACCACAGTCTCCCATGAGAGATTATCAATACTAATTCAACCTCGGCAATTGCTGCAGGATATGAAAAGAGACGTCTCAGGCCAATGCCATCATAAGGTGGGTGTGTATATGTATGTATGTATGTGTGGGTGTGTACAGTATATCTCAAGATAAAGGTAAAGGTTCCCCTTGCACATAAGTGCTAGTCGTTCCTGGCTCTAGAGGGCGGTGCTCATCTCTGTTTCAAAGTCGAAGACCCAACACCATCTGAAGACGTCTCCGTGGTCATGTGGTCGGCATGACTAAATGCCGAAGGTGCATGGAGCGCTGTTACTTTCCCAACAAAGGTTCCTATTTTTCTACTTGCATTTTTACATGCTTTCAAACGGCTAGGTTGGCAGAAGCTGGGACAAGTAAAGGGAGCTCACTCCATTATATGGTGCTAGGGATTCAAACTGCTGAACTGCTGACCTTTCTGACTGACAAGCTCAGCATCTTAGCCACTGAGCCACCACATCCCTTTTGTGTATATCTATGCACATACAAACACACACACACGTAATTTTTTAGAGAAAGATGATTGTCCCTCACTGAGAACTGTCTGAACCACTCCATTTGTCTGTTTGTCTGTCTATCTATCAACCCACCCGCCCAAATCTCTCTCCTTTTCTCTCTTCCCGGAGAGAAGATCAAGTGCAAAGCTGTATTCTGAAGCACGGAGGATAAAATAAATTGACGCTGTTGGCCAACGATCAAGATTTTCTTCTTATCTAAAAAATTATTTAACCACGGGACATGGTTTAAGTGGGCGATGCCGGAAGGGATGCTGGTGTTCTGGGATGAAGGAAGAGTAAGGATTAAAACAGTTGTTGAGGCGGAAGCCTTTCTGAAAAAACATGCCTCTATCCTGGGGGAAGATCCAGGGGGGACGGAGGGGGCCACGGCCCCGCCCGCTGGGGGCCAGGAAGGAGAACAAGAAGATACAATTGCCAAGAGACTTAGGTCTAAAAAATGACTTTGCTTTTTATTAATACAGTATAACTTTTTATCTGGATGTTTGTACACGATTGCCAGCATAGAATTTAGAATTTATGATGTATGCATTTGTTTTCACCTTGCAGTATTATTGGAAAATGTATTATCAATGTCTTATTATGAAGCCCCGGAGGGGCCGACGACCTCGACGTGAAAGTTCTCAAAATATTTTTGTATTTCACCCTACCCCTACCCTACCTTAAAAATTTTTGTAAAAACCAATAAAACTTTTTCAATATAAAAAGATTTTCTGCAGCATCTCTGCACTCGAGGGATGTTGTTCTGCAGGGACACACCCCTGGATCATTGCAAGAGGACAAGTTAGTATAAAATAATAGCCAAGAAACAATATTGCTCAATATATTTGAAAATGGCCCTTGGGAAAGATGGAATGGGTCAAGGTGTTGATTACCATCTTCATAGCACGGGGCCTAGCTATGTGCGAGACCGTCTGCTGCCCCACACATCCCTTAGACCGATCCGCTCCCACAGAGAGGGTCTTCTCCGGGTGCCGTCGGCTGGGCAATGCTGGTTGGCGACGCCCAGGGGAAGGGCCTTCTCTGTGGTGGGCCCAACCCTCTGGAATGATCTTCCTCCTGAACTCCGTACCACTGCGGACCTCCGCCTTTTCCGCCAGCGCCTGAAGACGCACTTGTTCCATCAAGCCGGCCTAGCGTGACCACCCTACAACGACTGAGTTTTAAATTAGCAATTTTTTTAATTTGAGGGATCTTAACAATATTTTAGCACAGGGTTTTCTAAGTTTAATTTGGTTTTAGGATATTTATTATGTATTTGTATATTTGTATTTGTTTTAATTTCCTGTGTGTCGTCCTGGGTCCCTTTGTGGGAGATAGGTGCGGGATATAAGTCGAATAAACATCAACATCAAACATCAAGAAGGAATGGCAATGGGGTAGGAAGATCTACACATGGGCCTTTTGTCATAGGCTACTCAACACTGATGCTACTCTCTGTGAGTTATGCCCAGCATGATGATATTATGGCATTTACATGCCTCTAGGCAAGTGCATTTACTGAGACAAGATTTATCCTTTTTCCAGTAAGCAATCACATGAGAGAGACAGGGACAGAGAGAGAGAGACAAAGATAACTCATTTGTCCTTTCTAAACAGGCAAAAATAGAGGTAATGTTGGAAGAATTAGCAGAAAGTAGAATTAGAAGGCTCCTTAGAAGGCCAGATCCTGAAGATGGAACTCAAATACTTTGGCACCTAATGAGAAGGAAGGACTTACTGGAGAAGAGCCTAATGCTGGAAACGATTGAGGGCAAAAGAAGAACGGGACAACAGAGAATGAGGGGGCTGGATGGAGTCACTGAAGCAATAGGTGTGAGCTTAAATGGACTGCAGAGGATGGTAGAGGACAAGGAAGGCCTGGAGGAATGTTGTCCATTGGGTCATGATGGGTTGGACACAACTTCACAACTAGCAACGACAAGAATTAGAAGAATTAGCAGAAAATAGAAATGCAGTTGGGATTGTAGCTCATGTTAGTAAGGAAAACATTTAAATATCAGCTTCTCCCATAAAATGTACATCAGGAGTATATTTTCCCCCAAATTTGTGGTCTATACACTTCTTGAATATATATAGTTTTCATTCCTTTCTTTTTTTTCCCCTCTATGAAAATTTGAAGTACCTTTTGGGCTTGTTCAGGAAGGGTTAACTTTTTTAAAAAAAAAAATATGGACTCTTTATGGTGATTCCAAAAGAAAACAGAGATTACCATCTCATCCAGCTTGGAGTATTGAATTCCAGGTGAAACATCAGAAATGGAGCTTTTTGCACTGAACTCTCTTTGTGTGGCTTGCCTTGACCTGCTGGTGATCTGAAGAATTTTCATATGCATGCAGCAACATGGGAATTTTGCTGAGCACCAGATTTAATCAAGGAACGGTTCTAAAAGATTCCCTTCCCCCCTCCAAAGGTCAAGATGTTTCTTAGGGAGAGAGGGCGGTATAGAAATATAATAAAATAAATAAATAAAATAAATAAATTCTTGATCAACAATTTGAAGGAAAAAGATGGAAGCTCCAAAACTAAA
The DNA here is from genome assembly GCA_039707465.1 of Rhabdophis nuchalis. Classification (NCBI taxonomy): domain Eukaryota; kingdom Metazoa; phylum Chordata; class Lepidosauria; order Squamata; family Natricidae; genus Rhabdophis; species Rhabdophis nuchalis. The sequence continues at coordinate 11,060,069 of CM077653.1, forward strand.
CTTTGCATGCAGGAGAAGTATTATTATCTCTCCAAAATTGTTACTCTACAAGCAGCCAATTTGGTTTAGTGATGAAGGCCTCAGGCTAGGAACCTGGAGACGGAGAGTTCTAGACCATGAAAGCTGACTGGGTGACTTTGGGCCAATCGCCAACAGACCAGAGGTAGTATTCAGCAGATTCTGACCAGTTCTAGAGAACTGGTAGTGGAAATGTTGAGTAGTTTGGAGAACCGGCAAATACCACCTCTGGCTGGCCCTGCCCCCATCTATTCTCTGCTTCCCGAGTCCCAGCTGATCAGAGGGAATGCAGATTTTACAGTATCTTTCCCCTGCCACGCCCACAAAGCCACGCCCACAGAGCCACACCACTCCCAGAAAGCGCTGCCCACAGAACTGGTAGTAAAAAATTTTGAATCCCACCACTGCAACAGGCTGAGTTCTGACCCCAGACTCAAAGGAATGCAGCCTGCATGGAATCCAATGTGACTCAAGACAACCTAATTTTCAAAGCAAATCTTGACTTTCATGATTCCCCAAACAATTTCAACTGGACTGAGTCAATGAATGATAGCAACTGATACATCATAGAAATTTTAGGAGCTCTACTTCAGTATCCATTGTCTTTTTTTTTTTTAGATTGCCTGGTCAATGGAGTTGCTTTTTTAACCTCCAAGGTATCAACTTCCTATCATTTCTCTGAAATGAATATGGGATTGTTATTTTTTTTGTATGCATCTCAGTTCTTAGATCTTAGATTTCATATTTGTAATTATGAAGAAACTGGGAGAAAGCATGAATAATGTATCAAGCAATTAAAGACATCAAATTTCAGCCATGGGTGGATGCAATATTGGAGAATTCAAGATGACATTCATTTTTTTAAAATCAAATTTATATCCCGCCCTTCTCCACGAAGGACCCAGGGCGATGCACAGGAATTTAAAAACATACAAAACAATAAAATACAGAATTTAAAAACATATTAAATTACAATCCTATGCTAAAATCCAAATTAAAATCCCCAGTTTAAAACTATATAAAATAGCCCTGACGGGAGGTTAGGCTAGGCCGGCTTGCTGAAAGAAATGTGTCTTTAGACACTGGTGGAAGAGGCGGAGGTCCGAGATGGTACGCAATTCAGGGGGTAGGTCGTTCCAAAGGGCAAGGCCCGCCACAGAGAAGGCTCTTCCCCTGGGTGTCGCCAGTCGGCATTGCCCGGCCAACGGCACCCTGGAAAGGCCTTCTCTGTGGGAGCAGATCGGCCGGAGGGATGTATGGGGCAGGAGGCGGTCTCGCATATAACTGGTTCCCGAGCCATGGAGCGCTTTAAAGATGGTCGTCAAAACCTTGAAGCGCACCCGAAAGACTACAGGAAGCCAGTGCAGCTTGCACAGGATCGGTGTTATATGGGAGTGTCTCGGGGCTCCCGTAATCACCCACGCGGCTGCATTCTGGACTAACTGTAGCTTTCGAGTGCACCTCAAGGGAAGCCCCATGTAGAGACCATTGCAGTAGTCGAGTCGGGATGTCACGAGTGCTTGAGTGACTGTGCGGAGGGCAGCCCGGTCCAGTAAGGGGCGCAATTGGCGCATCAGGCGTAACTGATGAAACGCCCCCTGGCCACGGCTGCCACATGGTCCTCCATGGACAGCCGGGAATCCAGGAGGACACCCAAATTGTGCGCCCTCTCCACGGGGGCCAGTGTTTCACCCCCAATGGCCAGAGTTGGAGTAATCTGGCTGAACCGGGGTGCCGGAAACCACAGCCACTCAGTCTTGGACGGTTTGAGCTTGAGTTTGTTACTACTCATCCAGATCCGTATCTTCACAAGGAGATGCTGGCAATATATAAATGTTTTGCTAGAAACCTTAAATTTCACTGCTAGGGTAGGAATTATGGCAGACAATGGTTGAAAAAATACTCCAAATTATGTTTATTCAGAAAGGATCACAGCTACTTACGGAATCAAGAGGTGGAGAAATTTAAAAAGAAAGAGATACTTTGATTTGAATTTCATCTTTCCAGGCTTGGCATTAGTTAAACTGTGTATGTGGTGTACTGGATGGTGTAGATGGGTATTGTGGTCTGCCGGTGGCCTACAGAGCTGGCAGCACAGTCAGACAGTGAGGAGGTTGGGGAGGAGCATGAGCCATTCCTGGAATCTGGGGAAGGCTCAGACGAGGGCTCTGTGTCAGAGGCAGAGAGGGCCATCTGGGAGTTATGTGCTTCCTCCAGAGCCTCTAGAGTTGGACATCAGTTAGGCAGAGGAACAGGGGGAGCCTGTTCCCAAGTGTGCACATACACAGAGCTGCCAGAAGGCAAGAACAGTTAAGACAAAAGGGACGACTTGGGAGTAAGGCTTGGAGGCCCCTCCCATAGGACATAAAGGAGGAGCAAAAACATATGCTTCCTTTGCAGGAAGCAACTTAGTTCATTCTGGTCGGTTTAAACTCTGAAGCTCCGTTCTGACTCTTTGCTCTGTGTGTCCTTGCAAGCTAATTGCCAATTAGGTCTTCGGCAGCATTTCAAGGGAGATAAAGATGGGTGCTTATCATCCTTATCCCAAAAGACTTTGGCAGACTTCTGGGTACATCGTACAGCATTTTTTTGCCTCTTGAAACTCCGCCCCCTTCACCAAAATTGCTGTGCGTAGCTTTTAGAAGGTTTTCAGAGAGCTCCCGGGGGTTAGGGAGAGCAGAACTGAGCAAAAAACAGGCTGTTTTTTGCTCAATTTTGCCCCCCCCCAGCCCCTGGAAGCACACTATAAGCTTCCTAATGCCCCCCCTTTTTTTGACAAAAACCGAGCCCGTTTTCTTGAAAAACGGGCTGTTTTTTGCTCGTTTTTTTCCTCCCCCCAGGAACACTCTACAAGCTTCCTAAGGGCTATTCATGCCCTTTAAAAAAAAAAGAAGAAGAAGAATAGGCCTGTTTTTGCGAAAAACAGGCCATTTTTGGGAAGTTTGCAGAATGCAAAAACTTTTTTTTTAAAAAATTGCCTCTTCAAAACCTTGGTGCGTCTTATACTCCGAAAAATACGGGTATGTATGTATGTGAACAAAATGGGATGTGGTGGCTCAGTGGCTAAGATGCTGAGCTTATTGATCAGAAAGATTGGCAGCTCGGTGGTTCGAATCCCTAGCGCCGCTTAACTGAGTGAGCTCCCCTTACTTGTCCCAGCTTCTGCCAACCTAGCAGTTTGAAAGCATGTAAAAATGCAAGTAGAAAAATAGAAACCACCTTTGGTGGGAAGGAAACAGCGTTCTGTGTGCCTTCAGCGTTTCATCATTTTTATTTTATTTTTATTTTATTCATATTTATATCCCGCCCTTCTCCACAGAGGACCCAGGGCGGCGCACAGGAATTTAAAAATATACAAAAAACAATACAATAAATAGAATTTAAAAATAGATTAAATTAAATTGTAATCCTATGCTAAAATCAATTAAAATCACCAATTTAAAACTATCTAAATGGTAACGGGAGGGTTAGGCTAGGCCGGCTTGTTGAAAAAGATGTGTCTTAAGACACTGGCGGAAGAGGCGGAGGTCCGTCTAGCCTAACCCTCCCGTAATTCAGGGGGCAGGTCGTTCCAAAGGGCAGGGCCCGCCACAGAGAAGGCTCTTCCCCTGGCTGTCACCAGACGGCATTGCCCGGCTGATGCACCCTGAGAAGGCCAACTCTGTGGGAGCGTCATGTCAGCCACATGACCACAGAGACCTCTTTGGACAGCGCTGGACCTTCAGCTTTGAAACGGGGATGAGCACCACCCGCTAGAGTTGGGAACGACTAGCACATATATGCAAGGGGAACCTTTACCATATGTGAACAAAAATCAAGTGGACAGGAGACATTGGTGAGCCAAGAGTGGTACCCTGGGATACTTTGCTGGTCCCTAATCCATCGACATCTGGCTTTCAAACTCTTCTCCTTCAACTTTGGTTCCATGTTCTTCCCACTGTGGTTGCCCTCCAAGCGAAGCACCATGTGTTGATAAAGATGAAGTCAGGCAAGTCGTAACCCAATGTTTATGGTAGCATTAGCATTGTGGTGACCCAGAAAAATGCAGTGTTTACGTAGTATCTTTTACACAGCTTCCCTGGTTCTATGATTGATAGCAGTTCTAGTCTGGCCACTAGACATTTGGAAATCATTAGCAGTGTCACAGATGGAGCCTGCTTGGAGAATCGTTACTTTCCTTTTTTCTTTTTCTTTTTCCGGGTTTATTATTTTATTATGAGAAAGCCCGGCCCACTGGGGAAAGTTGTTTCCAAGCATTTGATGGAAAGGAACTATCCAAGGACTCACCTATCATGCCTGTCATTTGACCCGATACTAGTAGCGGGGTAGAGACTTCTGGCCATTTTCCAGGTTTCACAAATGAGCCATTTCAAGATAATCATGTTAATCCAGCCCATTTGAGGATCACGGTGGGGTTGCCAACATTGGGACTGATGTTTTAGAACCGATAAATAGTTTAAGCCATTTCCCCCCCCCCCCCCCCCATGTAAAAATAAGGCAAAGGGTATTGAAATCCAGGCTGGTGGCTTTGGTCACACACACAATGTCTCTGGAAATCTACATTCTTTCTGAGCCACAGGCTGCAGCCAAGACTAACAGCTAGTGGGAAAATTATAAATAAACAGGCTGGAGCACAAGATTCTCAACCTGGTTAGAACAACTGAGAAAATCCACATGGCCTGTGAGTCAGAGGGAATTGATCTAAAGTGCTATCCCCGAGACTGAGAAATCTTTCGGGGAGGAAGAGGGAGACCATGACAGAATGGGAGAGAGGCATTAGCCTGAGAAAATCCCAGATAATTTATCAGCATTCATGTCCCCCAAGTGATTTTGAACACAATGTGCTGAGGCTAAAGGCTGCAAAACAGAAGCCTGGAATGTCAAAACAGGAGCCTGGATCAGATCTTCCTTCTAAATAGGCTTCGATTACAAGGGATTGATTATTTTACTGGTTACAATAATAGTGGGGGGGAGAGGGAGGGACAGAGGGGAAAAGGGAGAGGGAAAAGGAGAAGGAGTGAGAGGGAGAGACAGAGCAGAGGGGGAGAGAGAGGGAGGGAGGGAAAGAGAGAGAGGAAGAGGGAGAAGGAAAAGAAGAAGGAGCAAGAGACAGACAGAGCAGAGGGAGTGAGAGGGACAGAGTGGGAGAGAGACAGAGGAGAGAGAGAGAGAAGGAGAGGGAGAAGGAGAAGGAATGAGAGGGAGAGACAGAGCAGAGGGGGAGAGAGAGGGAGGGAGGGAAAGAGAGAGAGGAAGAGGGAGAAGGAAAAGAAGAAGGAGCAAGAGACAGACAGAGACAGAGGGAGTGAGAGGGACAGAGTGGGAGAGAGACAGAGGAGAGAGAGAGAGAAGGAGAGGGAGAAGGAGAGGGAGCAAGAGAGCAACAGAGATAGAGGGGGAGAGGGGGAGAGAGAGAACATTTATTTTTCAGGGTGTGGTTGGAAATCACAGAATCAAAAGCAAACTCTCTTCCCAAAAGATCTGCATAGGGCCATCTTAAATAATGGAAGCACTGCAAAAGTTATAACAAGCAATGCCGGTTGGCGACACCCAGGGGAAGGGCCTTCTCTGTGGTGGGCCCAACCCTTTGGAACGACCTGCCCCCCAAACTCCGCACTACCACGGACCTCCGCCTTTTCCGCCAGCATCTCAAAACGCATTTATTTCAACAAGCTGGCCTAGCATAACCACCCGATATGGACTTTTCATTAGCTGTAAATTTTAATTAGAGGATTTTAAAATGTTTTTAGCACAGGGTAACTTAAGTTTAATAAGGGTTTTAGTAATGGTGTACTTGTATATATGTAATGACTTTTAATTTTCCTGTGCGCCGCCCTGGGTCTTTTTGTAGGAGAAGGGCGGGATATAAATTTAATAAAATAAATAAAATAAATAAATAAGAACAAGCCAATATCAGGCCATAAAAGAAGACTGAGGGACACTACACAAGTCATCAATACTTTTTGAGTTTGAATGGCAGGATGGGAAAAAGATTGGGTAACAATAGTAAACAATTGAGAGAGTGGAGATGATATAACAGCTGCTGCTCTCTAATAAGGATAAATCGCCCAAACTAGGAACTGGGAGAGGATATACGACAAATTGCTGGTGTGGAGACAAGACAGACAAAATGGCCAATCCTTAGAATGCAGAATTAAAGATAAAAGGACCATCAAGCTTGATTGCATGGGACACTTTGTCTTGCTGAACGCCAATCACAATGGCCAGATCATAAAAGTTGGTCTGGAAAACGTTAGTGTTCTGGCACAATGCAATACCTTTGCCTCCCAAATTATTAGAGAAGTCATTGGAATTGATACACTTCCAAATCGAAAGGGTGTCGGGTATCTTCTGCTTGGTGGTTAGCAATTGACTGTGGGCATTCTGCACCACTAAGCACAGACAGCTTGTGTGAAGCCCTGAAATCCGTTGCCAGGTTCAGTTTCAGATTTGAAACTGAAGAAGCCAGAAGAAGCGCGGCTAGCAAAATGTCAGCAGATATTCACTGTCGCACCCAGAAGTCATTTCACCAATAAGTAGCAGCTGTGGAAACCTCTTTTTCTAGGCTATGAAATTTTGTCTAGCGACAAAAAGCCACGCCATCTGGAAGTGCCTTAAGTTAGATGCACTTGGATTCTGTTGAACTCTATGGAACTGAACTCACGACTAACTCATTCCATCGGGGTCTTAAACTGATCTAGTTTAATTTGAATCTACTCCAGGGGTGATATTCAGCAGGTTCTGACATGTTCCAGAGAACCGGTAGCGGAAATTTTGAGTACTTCAGAGAACCGGCAAACACCACCTCTGGCTGGCCCTGCTCCCATCTATTCTCTGCCTCCAGAGTCCCAGCTGATTGGGAGGAAATGGGGATTTTGCAGTAGCCTTCCCTGGAGTGGGGAGGGACTGGAGATTTTATTTATTTATTTATTTATTCGATTTGTTAACCGCACCAATCTCCGTCGAGACGGACTCTGGGCGGTGCACAGGACATTAAAAATTTACAATAAATAACAATGTACAAAATTTACAATAAATAACAATGTACAAAAGTTAAAAAGAAATTAAATGGAAAACCTGTGCTAAAATCCCATTAAAAACCTGTCTAACTTGGCTGAGGCTCTATTGTTCTAGAATTCAAGTTCTATGCCAGTCCAGCTTGCTGGAAAAGAAGTGTCTTAAGTGAGCGGCGGAAGAGGGGAAGGTCCATGATGGTGCGGAGTTCGGGGGGGAGGTCGTTCCAGAGGGCGGGCCCCGCCACAGAGAAGGCCTTGTTCCTGGGCATCGACAGCCGGCATTGACCGGCAGTCGGCGCCCTGAGAAGGCCCTCTCTGTGGGAGCGAATCAGTCGGTGGGAGGTATGTGGCAGGAGGCAGTCCCGCAAGTAACTAGGCCCCGAGCCATGGAGCGATTTAAAGATGGTAACAAGCACCTTGAAGCGCACCCAGAAGGCCACCAGTATCCTTCCCCTGCCACGCCCAGCAAGCCACGCTCACAGAACCAGTAGTAAAAAAAAATGAATTTCACCACTGATCTACCCCATGGTAGATCCAAAAATTTATTATTTTTTCATCAGTACCTGGGCCATTTCAGGATATAATTTCTGAAGCAGCCTCTAGCCTGTTTATGATATCAGCGATGCAAGCAGTTGTTGACTCCACAAGAACAGCTGGAAAATCCAAGAACAAATTTGACAGGACTGCACAAACCACGATCCATCTGGAACTGGACAACAACAGAAGTTTGGCAAGCAGCTCAATCACCTCTGTGCATCTTAGGGGCTGGCTGCCAGATTGTGCAGGAGGAACCAGTATTTGGAGAATTAAAGAGATAGTTGGATATTGGTTTTGTTTCAGTTTCCCATCGTATTATGAAACCACAATCTCTCTCATCCATTTTATTTTACACCAGGGACTGACTGCTATGGGGTTGCTGTTGGCAACCCCTTTTCCTTTGAATTGCCAAGTCTATTAGACGCATATATAGTTAAAATTCAATAAATTTGCTCCCTCGTATGGATTTGTGGAGTGTACTGTGTCTCTCCCAGCTTCCTTTCCTCCCATTCTGGGGGGGGGGGGGTGGGAAACAGGAGCCAAAAATGTATTCCAGCTGGGTATGAAAAAACTAGAACTAGAATTCTCCCTTATCTATTACTGATGGAATGCATCAGCTAATGAATTTTATCCAAGCGATGCTGATAATTCCCAGGTCTTTCTGCAACCAACATGTGCGGGATACCAACCAAAAGAAACAAAATGTGGATATTTGTGTGTACTGCATAGACCAGGGGTGGGCAAACTTTGCAACTTTAAGTCTGAAGGACTTCAGCTCAGCTTCAGAAGTCTGGGAGCTGAAGTCCTTCAGACTTAAAGTTGCAAAGTTTGCCCACCCCTGGCATAGATGTTTCATGCTTATATGATGACAGTTGTCTTTCTCAGCCTGACAGCAGTGCAAGATAACCATTGTGGTTTGAAACAATAGGAGTGGGAGAAAGACAGAGATGAACAAGGAGCATCTGAGGAAAAAAGTAGTTACTGGCTTAGTTCTTCAAGAATGTAAGAAGTTGTGTGTTCATTCAGTACCTAAAGGCCATAGAAAACTGTTTTGAGAGTTTGCTATCCATGCCACATGAAATGATGCTTAGCCTGCATTTTTGACATTTCTTAACATCTGGATTGACTCCTCTTTAGGAACATGACTTGCATGAAAAAGGTCCATGGACTGTCTATGGTAGGGGTGTCAAACTCAATTTCATTGAGGGCCGCATCAGGGTTGTGTTTGACCTCAGGTGGCCAGGGTGGGTGTGGCTAGGGTGGGCATGGCCAGCTCGATGTCACTTGTGTTGGGAACACCTGTGGTGGCCAAGTGCTAAAGCAGGACTTCCCTCAAACCCTCCCTCACTCTCATAATAATCTCCTTCTTTCCTTCCTTCCTTCCTTCCTTCCTTCCTTCCTTCCTTCCTTCCTTCCTTCCTTCCTTCCTTCCTTCCTTCCTTTCTGCCTGCCTGCCTGCCTGCCTTGTCTTCTTTTTCCTTCCCTCATCATTCTCCTTTCTTTTTCCTTCCCGTTTCCTTATTTTTTCTTTCCTTGCTCATTTCCCATTTTTCCTTCTTTTGTCCTTTTCTTTTGTTTTTAGCTTGTTTTGCTAGCTTTCTGCCAATAAAAATTGAGTTGGGGCCCCTCTCCCCACCTCCCAAGATCCGTTTTTGCTGGCAGAGGCACCATGGGCCATTTTTTTTCCTGTTTCCAGGGCATTCCAATGGGCTAGATCTTATCCACAGAGCTTCAGCTTGACAACTCTGGTCTATGGCATCTCCAGATAGGAATGTGAAGTATACCTGTTAAAAATCCAACATCATAATAATAGAGCTTTTGAGTGCAGCTCCACAAATCTATGATCTTTCTCCTGCAAGTTGGAACTAAGAAGCACATAGAAATAAAGAAGAGAGTTTATATGAGGGCGCTAGATTGCCTGTGCAGTTCTAGACTAAATGAACTAGCTATTTGGCTTATAGTACAGGAAGTAAGCGTTCTGTTATCCAGGATTCCCCTAGAGCAGGGGTAAAATCCAGCAGATTCTGACCAGTTCTGGAGAACCAGTGGCAGAAATTTTGAGTAGTTTGGAGAACCGGCAAATGCCACCTCTGGCTGGCCCCAGAGTGGGGTGGGAATGGAGATTTTGCAGTATCTTTCCCCTACCATGCCCACCAAACCACGCCCACCAAAACTTTTGAATTTCACCACTGACCTAGAGTGATTAATTCCTAATACTTCTGTTATAAAGAAGCTTTTTGGAAGTGGTTTCCTGGCATTTTTTAAACCTATTTTACTACTCTTATAATCAAGTTATAATTGCATTGAAGTCTTCAACCACACAAATATTTTCATATTCCAATTCTTTTCTTATGTAGTTTTCCATAAAACTCATCTTGCTTATTATTGGATGCATATATATCCCTATCAGCAGAAACTTCGCTTTTGAAAAAGTTTTATTGGTTTTTACAAAAAAAATAAAAAAAAATAGGAAAAGGGTATAAGGTGTTAAAGAGATATTTTGAGGACATCTATGTCGGGGGTGTCGGCCCCCTCCGAGGCTTCTTACAAAAAAAAGAGATAAGATAATACAAATCATTTTTCATTTCCCTACAAAGTGGAAAGAGATACAAATATATCAGTTTATGTTCATGCAATCGATCATTAATTCTATAAACATCCAAATAGCGGTTACACTATATAGAAAAAAGTCATTTGTGAGATCTAAGTCTTTTAGCAATTGTGTCTTCCTCTCCCTGACCTCCAGTGGGCGGAGCCGTGGCCCCCTCTGCTCCCCCATTTTCATCCTCCAGGATTGGGGAATGTTTTTTAAGAAAGGCTTCCGCCTCTGCAATTGTTTTAATTCTTACTCTCCCCCCCTCCCAGAACACTAACATTCCCTCTGGCATCAACCACTTGAACCACACCCCCTTTTTATATAATCTTTTTGATAAGAAGGAATATTTCCTCCTTATTTCTCTAATCTTTTTCGGGATCTGTTTCAAAATGGCAATCTCAGTCTGTTGGTATATTAAGGGACCGTCTCTTTGTGCTCTCAGGATCCCTTCCCTCGTTGACCTTCTTACAAATTTAATATGTATCTCTCTGGGTACTTCATTTATTCTGGCATATGCTGAGTTAATTCTATAAATCAAATCGATGTCCCCCCAAATATCCTCTTTGCTCTGTTTAGTGTAATTTATTTATTTTTTATTTTATTAAATTTATACCCCGCCCTTCTCCAAACGGACCCAAACAGATGTGTCTGCTAACATCGTACACATTCCTATCAGCACAAACTTGATCAGGGCCCAGTTAGTCCTTTGAGCTTCATCCATTGCTGCTATAAAGAAAAACATCAGAATATATTTACATTTGTCTTCTTGGGCACAGACTGAATAGACCCACACAACATCTCTCGTCTCATATTTCCAATCTCTGTTGATTCTTTCAGTTCAAATGAGATGTAACATAACGAAAAGCGACACTGAAGGTTTGATAGTACAACAAATAATAAAGGAGATTTAAAATGCATAAAAATGATTGAAATAGCTTCAGAAGGCCTTTTTTTCAAACTGAGATGCTTCAAGGTAGCAATTCAACAATTGTTTTGAAATAGCCTGGAATCTGGCTGTACTCCCAGACTTGTAACTAACAATAACCATCAGGACCACATTCTAATTTGAATTTTTTAAAATACATTTTTTTTTAAATGGCAGCAACTGTGGAAATGTAGCAGCACTCTGGATTCTTGGTGTATATTTAATGGTTGGAATGTTTTCTTGCTTGACTTTAAAAAATCATCCATAAAAGAGAGAGTGGTTGCCAATGAACAAAGATAACCAAGGCATGTAAACAAAGTAAACAACAATGTCCTGGCCAAAGTATTTGAGCAGGAGAGTATTGATACTATTAACTATATATTTACCTGAGAGAATATCCCTTTGGCTTTACTAATAAACAGTCAAATATAATTGAGCAGCACAAGAAAAAAAAGATGGAGGAAGAAATTATGTATTGCATGGAGGAATAATAGCATAGCACTTAGACTTATATACTGCTTCACAGTGCTTTACAGCCTTTTCTAAGTAGTGTACAGAGTCAGTATATTGACCCCAACAATCTGGGCCCTCATTTTACTAACCTCGGAAGGATGGAAGGTTGAGTCAATCTTGAGCTGGTCAGAATCAAACTGCTGGCAGAATTATCCTGCAATACTGCATTCTAACCACTGGGAGAGAGGGAGGGAGGGAGGAAAGGAAGGAAGGGAAAGAAGGAAAGAGAAGGAAAGGGGGAGAGAGAGAAAGAAAGAAAGAAAGAAAGAGGGAGAGAGGAAGGAAGGAAGGAAGATAGCAATAGCACTTAGACTTATACACTGCTTCACAATGCTTTACAACCCTCTCTAAGCAGTTTACCTAATCTGCATATTGTCCCCAATAATCTCATTTTACCCTGAAGGCTGAGTCAACCTTGAGCCTGTTGAGATTCGAACTGCCAACTTGCAGTCAGCTGGCAGTCAGCAGAAGTAACCTGCAATACTGCACTCTAACCACTGTGCCACCATGGCATATACATGCATACATACATACATGAAACATGTATGAAACAGACATTGTAATCTCCGGAACTTTAAGATTTATTTCTCACTTAGCTTTCATTAGCAACTGTTAACATTGTCAGAGTGTTAGGATTGAACTCCTAGCAGTGAGTATAGTTAGCCTCCAATACAGTATTCTAACCACTGCACCACTAGGGCTCTGAGTGCTTGATTGTTTTTAAGATTTACTTCTCTGTCATTGTGAAGGTCCCAACATAGTAGGTAGGACCAGAAAGGCATAACCTAATCCAGGGGTGGTGATATGAGGTACCAGAAAAAAATGCTCTCCAGCCCCTTCATCATATCCTTTATGTATAGTTTTATCTGACCGTTCTTAGTAGAAATTGATGCAACTATTTCTCAACATTTGGAGATGGAGAACATATGAAACACAGTTAAGTTAAACTAGATAATCCACGATCTATTGGATCATCATTTCATAATTTCAGAGATATTTCCTTACTTAAACAAAGAAACAGAATGACCACAGGTGGGCAAAAAGCAGGGAAGATGGGAGTGACTTTTGACTTCCTGATGGTTTCCCCAATGACTTTCCTTGGAAGAAGCTGGAACATTGGAAATGATGATCATATCACTGTGGCTGACTCCAGCGATATAGAAATGGTCAGAACCTTGCCAAATTTTAATCCTATGAGAGTCTTGGGTCCAGGATTTTGGGCACACTCTTTAAATTAGCCCATTTGAGATACACGGATTCAAAAATTCTTTTACCCAAATAAAGGTTACAAACAACTAAACAAGTACAAGGTTTTTATAGTGGCTAAGATGTTGAGCCTGTTGATCGAAAGATTGACAGTTCGGCAATTCGAATCCCTAACACCGCATAACGGAGTGAGCTTCTGCCAACATAGCAGTTACAAAGCACATAAAAAATGCAAGTAGGAAAATAGGAACCATTTTTGGTGGGAAAGTAACGGTCTTCTGTGTGCCTTTGGTGTTTAGTCATGCCGGCCACATGACCACGGAGATGTCTTTGGACACTGCTGGCTGTTTGGCTTTGAAGCAGAGATGAGCACCACCCCCTAGAGTTGGGAACGACTAGAACATATGTGCGAGGGGAACCTTTATCTTTTACCTAGATTCACATTCCCCTTTAAACAAAGCCCAGAGTTCTCTGTCTACTTGAAGGGGGATGTCTATGAAAGAATATGCTACAATATTCTATCTTAGGAGAACACGAATGCTACGGAAACAATTATCTAGTTGAGACAGGAGCACTTAAGAATATAAATCCATGGCGGTAACAGCCAATTAACCCAGAAAACAAGTATAATAAGTCTTTCCATTTGATCAGCTCAGTGTAAGAAAATTAAAACTCATCTGCCAGGCAGAGTCAACTGTTACAAGAACAGGACTGATTTCTTATCTCTTTAGGAAGCTGGTTGTCTATGCTGAGAAAAAAAGCAAAAGTGAGAGATTTATCCTGCATGAGAATTCTCAGCCCATTTGGAGAGCCCAGAGATAAAAGCTACAGATATCTGGAAGCGCGTTGCTAATTTTCTTTTCCACAGATATGGATAGCGTATAACCCTCCCTCCCCATATGAAGGAAAATCAGACGGATTGAAGACAACCAAGATGCAGTCTAGGTACGCCACCTCTTGGTCTGGGTTTTCACCTGCATCTTGCATCCTGAGCTCCTCTGACTCTTCAAGATGCTCAGTTTTACATTTTATGAGCAAACGTCCTCGGTTTTCCTTGACATGTGTTCCCTGCAGAGTTCATGCATGGGGTACGATAATATACCTTTAGTCTGCAAAGCATTAAAGGGAGGATATTGTCAGATATATGATCTAACCAGGAATATAAGCCAGATGTACTTGTTCCTGGAAGAAGAACTTCTTTTTGCCATCACACACTTTTAACTTAACTTGGGTTTTTATTGGTATCTATCAGCACCTTCCTTCCCTAGCCAGAAGAGTTCGGTTAATTTTGTTCCTTCTGACCTGGAGTTCTCTAGGTGGCTATCTCTTCCAAGTGCATGCAGAGGCCTCTGAGATTTTAGAACTCTTTTTCTAATTTGTTAAAAAAAACCATAAACCAATTGATAATCTCATCTCTTCCGTTGATAAGAAGAATGAGGAAACATATACAAAACCCACTAGTTATAGATGTATACATCCTAAAAGGCGACTGCAAGACAACTACAAGCCGATCCAACCGGTCAGTCCTAGAGGAGATCAACTGTGTCTGCTCTTTAGAAGGCCAGATCCTGAAGAGGAAACTCAAATAATTTGGCCACCTAATGAGAAGGGAGGACTCCCTGGAGAAGAGCCTCATGCTGGGAATGATTGAGAGCAACAGAAGAAAGGGATGACAGAGAATGAGGTGGCTGGATGGAGTCCCTGAAGCAGTCGGCGTGAAGGTAAATGGACTCCAGGGGATGTTAGAGGACAGGAAGTCCTGGAGGAAAGTTGTCCACGGGGTCACAATGGGTGGGACATGACTTCACAACTAACAGCAACAACATCCTAAACAAGAACTGAACTACTACTGGGCGTCCTCCTGGATTCCCGGCTGTCCCTAGACGACCATGTGACAGCCGTGACCAGGGGGGCATTCTACCAGGTCCACCTGGTACGCCAGTTGCGTCCCTTTCTGGACTGAGATGCCCTCCGCACTGTCACTCAGGCACTCGTGACGTCTCGCTTAGACTATTGTAACGCTCTCTACATGGGGCTCCCCTTGAGGTGCACCCGGAGGCTCCAGTTGGTTCAGAATGCGGCTGCGCGGGGGATTCTGGGAGCTTCTCGTTACTCTCACGTAACACCTCTCCTGCGCGAGCTGCACTGGCTAGCGGTGGCCTTCCGGGTGCGCTTCAAGGTGCTTGTTACCATCTTCAAATCGCTCCATGGCTCGGGGCCTAGCTACTTGCGGGACCGTCTCCTGCCACATACCTCCCTGCGTCCAATACGCTCCCACAGAGAAGGCCTACTGAGGGTACCAACTGCCGGTCAGTGCCGGCTAGTGGTGCCCAGGGGTAGGGCCTTCTCTGTGGCAGGGCCGGCCCTCTGGAATGACCTACCCCCCGAACTTCGCACAATCACGGACCTTCCCCTCTTTCGCCGCTCACTTAAAACCTATTTCTTTCAGCAAGCTGGTCTTGCGTAACAGTTTTGACTCTTTTAATATAACATCTGCCAAATACGTATATGGATATTAGACTTTAAGGAATTTTAGCATAGGTGGGTTGTATTTTAATGTTCTTAAATTTTAGTACAGGTTTAATTTAATTCGTTTTTAACTTTGTATATATTGTATGTTTTATATGGTTTTTTAATTTTTCCTGTACACCGCCCCGAGTCCCTTCGGGGAGAGGGGGCAGTTTATAAATCTAATAAATTATTATTATTATTATTATTATTATTATTATTATTATTATTATTATTATTATTATTATTATTATTATTATTATATTAAGTTTATGGGTTCTATAATCTCTCAGGAGTTGAAATGGACACCTAACATCAAAAACGTCATCAAAAAAGCAGAACAAATAATGTTCTTCCTTTGCCAACTAGAAAGCTCAGACTGCCCAAGGAGCTGCTGATATAGTTTTACACAGGAATTACTGAGACCGTCATTTGTACTTCTATAACTGTCTGGTTTGGCACAGCAACCAAATAGGACATACACAGAATTCAATGGATAGAGCGGATCAGGAAAAGCCAAATTTTGCTATGTGTTCCAGTCTGATCCTTGAAGTGGCTTCTATATAGAACTCCTAGGCCTCTATGATGCGTGAAGCTGGATGGAGATATTTCCAGGCTATATTGAGGGAAGGGGAGGAGAGAAAAAACCAAAGGCAACAAATCATTTCTTTGGATATATTTTTCATGTCTTTAGGAATACAAAAAACAGAGAGGTAGGAAAGCGCTGAGTGGGCCAAGTTCCTACAGATGGCAAAATTAGGTTTTTCCTGAACCCATCTGACCTCAAGATAACTCTGGGCCACTTAGAATCGTAAGCCCTACAATCTACATATATAAAAACAGCTGTTTGTGTGTATGTTCTAGAACAGGGGTCCCCAACCCCCGGGCCGCGGACTGGTGCCAGTCCGTGACTTGATAGGAACTGGGCCGCAGGGCCGGAGAGGAGGAAGAGGGAGGAGGGGGAAGCCCTCTGGGCAGAGCGCGCGCAGGATGCGGGAGAGCGCAGGCGCAGCCTTTCGCACCGTTGGAGGTCCTAGAGGGCGGAGTGAGCCAACTCCTCCCCCTGTGTGCATATGCGCCGCCTGTTCCCCCTCCCCCCATGTGCGCATGCGCTGCCTGTTCCCCCTCCCCTCCCCGCTCCTCCTCTATGCCAGCCGGTCCGCAGAATTTTCTTTAAAATGAAACCGGTCCCTGGTGCAAAAAAGGTTGGGGACCCCTGTTCTAGAACAGAGGTTCCCAAACTTGGCAACTTTTAAGACTTGTGAACTTCAACTCCCAGAATTCTCCAGTCAGCTCTGCTGGGAGTTCTGGGAGTTGAAATCCACAAGTCTTAAAGTTGCCAAGTTTGGGAACCTGTGTTCTAGAATAACTCTGGAACACCTTAAGCAACTTCACCCAAACTTAGCCCATTGAAAACAAACATGGTCTGATCAGGAGAAAATGAGGAACATATTTTGATAGTTTAAGATGGAAAAGGGGAGCCCCACAATTTCTCCCACTCCTGTATTTCTCCCCTCCCCTACCGTTTCAGCTGAGAGCAGGAAATTTTTCTAACAGGCGACCTGAGGCACTTGGAATCAATTAGAGCGGAGGAAACCTTGCCAAGTTTCATGCAGTTTGTGGTGGGAAAGCGTGTGTATGCATGCTGATAGGCTCACTTCCTTCCACTTTCTATTTTGGACTGTTATAAGCCTGCCTGAAGGCTTTGGGATTTGCCCATAGGGAAGGTCCACAAGTGTAGGTCATGGCAAGGCATCTTGGGTAAGGCAGCCAGAGGAAAATTAGGTTTACATGGTGCTTACAAGTGCTCAACGTATGCATGATTCACATGGTTTCTCTTAGCACAGGGGTCTCCAACCTTTGCAACTTTAAGTCTGAAGGACTTCAGCTCCCAGAATTCTCCAGCTAGCTTTGCTGGCAGCTGAAGTCCTTCAGACTTAAAGTTGCAAAGGTTGGAGACCCCTGTCTTAGCAGCACCAAAGTACTTATTACTTGTGCAATAGCACTTTCTTCGCACTCTTGTTCTTTTTCTCTCTGGAACCAGATGGGTGTCTTTTTTTCCTCTGTCTTTTTTATATATATTTATTATACATTTAATTGCTGCTAATCTTGTATCCTTGATCATTAGTCAAGGCTATGGTTTCCCCAGTTGCAATGGATGGCTGTGAAAGTTGGACCATTAAGAAAGGCTGAGTGCCAAAGAATGGAGGCCTTTGAACTCTGGTGCTGGAGAAGACTCCTGCGAGTCCCTTGGACTGCAAGGCGATCAAACTGGTCAGTCCTAGAGGAGATCAGCCCTGACTGCTCTTTAGAAGGCCAGATCCTGAAGATGAGGCTCAAATACTTTGTCCACCTAATGAGAAGGAAGGACTCAATAGAGAAGAGCCTAATGCTGGGAAAGATGGAGGGCAAAAGAAGAAGAGGGTGACAGAGAATGAGGTGGCTGGGTGGAGTCACTGAAGCAGTCGTCATGAGCTTAAATAGACTCCAAAGCAGTGGTAGTCAACCTGGTCCCTACCAGCTTTCCAGCTTTCATGGTGGATGATAGGGGTTTTGTCCAATACTGAAGCACTTTCTTTTTTAAAAATGTAATTGACTTCCCTACTTTATAAATCACCATTATTTTGGAACCGGTGGGCAGTTAGAAAATTTTACTACTAACAGAGATACAAAAGTGGGTGGTAGGTATAAACAGGTTGACTGCCCCTGCCCCAGAGGATGGTAGAGGACAGGAAGGCCTGGAGGAACATTGTCCATGGGTTCGTGATGGGTCGGATACGACTTTGCAACTAACAACAACAATCTTGTATCCAACCACTCTGGGCAGCTTACAACTCTATCTTTGGTTTTCCCGCTTGTGACAAGCAGCCAGTCTGAAGAGCTTTGCACTTCTGAGATTTTGTTTCTCGTTGTCATAATTAGAAGAAAAAACAAGCCAGGTAGGGAAGAGCCAGAGGTCCTGCTGCATTGATTCTGTGCCATGAAATCAACCATCTTTTTTTCCCCCAGGTGAAACTAATCATCAGAATTATTGGGTCTGGCTAGTAGGGCACACCTGCAGGAAAGGATTTTTTTTTTTAATGAAATGAATCTCTTGTATTTGGTCCAGAGGGAAGCCAGGCAATACAACAGCAGACAAATTTATGGATGAGAAGAGGTTGGCAGAAAAAGAAAAGCCAAGGAAAGAGGTCTCAAAGGTGCCTTTTCAGGAGGCAACTGGACTTTCTAGGTTTTTTTTTCTTAGAACATGTTTCGCTTCTCATCCAAGAAGCTTCTTCAGCTCTGACCAGATAGTATGGAATGGAAGGATTTATATTCCTTGCAGACAGCTGGTCCTTTGCATCCTTTTAGAGCAGGGGTTTCCAACCTTTGCAACTTTAAGTCTGAAGGACTTCAGCTCCCAGAATTCTCCAGCCAGCTTTGCTGGCTGGAGAATTCTGGGAGCTGAAGTCCTTCAGACTTAAAGTTGCAAAGGTTGGAGACCCCTGTTTTAGAGGGTCATTGAAGCTCTTGGAGGTTTATCTGTGTCCTTGGGGTCACCTGAGTGGGGCTCCTGCTTCCTGTAGTCTGCAACATTTTTTCTCTGGAAATCCATTCCTACTCCTCGACCACCATTCAAAGGGTCCCAAATTGTATAGCTAAAACTCTGTAGAGATTCTCAGTCCTCCAGGTCAAGGTTGTTCCAAAGGGGCTTTTTTCAGGAGGCAGCTGGACTTTTTTGTTTTTTTCTTTGAAGATGTTTTGCTTCTAATCCAAGAAGCTTCTTCAGCTCTGACTGGATGGTGAGGAATGGAAAGAAAAAACAAGAAAGTCCAATTGCCTCCTGAAAAAGCACCTTTGGGCCAACCATGACCTGGAGGACTGAGAACCTCTACAAACTTCTATGGAAAGAGGTACAAAATGTGTCATGTTATTTTTTTTATTGTGGCTATCTGAATCCTAGCAAATAGAACTTGTGGGGGGAAATGGTTTCAGTGGAAGATAATGGGACATCTGCTATTTTCCGGAAAAGCCTAATTTTGCAATGTGTTCCATTCTTTTAAAGAGACAATAAAACCTGTAATGATGGTGTACCCAGATCTATGGGATCTTCTACAATATTGTAAGTCCATCACTTCCCCGAGACATTATTTGCGGGATCGGATCCTGCCTCATACATCCTCACGGCCGATTCGCTCCCACAGAGAGGGACTTCTCCGGGTGCCGTCCACTAGACTTTGTCAGCGGGCGACGCCCAGGGGAAGGGCTCTCTCTGTGGCGGGCCCTGGCCTCTGGAACGACCTTCCCCCCGATATTAGAACGACCACGGACCTCCGCTCCTTCCGTCTTAAATTAAAAACTCACTTTTTCTGTCTGGCCGGCCTGGGATAGTCTCCCTGTCTTGGGGTTTTTATTGGGTAGCTTTTAGCATAGTTAGTTTTATGGGAATTTTAGCACAGGTTAAGTTTAATTTGGTTTTAGAACTGTTTGTATATTTTTTATTGTTTTTATTCTACCTGTGCACCGCCCCGAGTCCCCATGGGGAGAGGGAGCGGTTTATAAGTATTAAAATTATTATTATTAAAATTATTATTATTATTTCTTTCCTTCTGATTGAATGGTCAAGAATGCAGAGCAGGGGAAGAAAAAGGGAAAGAGATGGTGACAATAGTTATGAGAATGGAGGGCTTTTTTGGACAGGTCCAACATTCAAAATCCTGCAAGACTTTGGGGGAGTTGAGTAGGAACCCAGAAGAGTAGAGCTCTTTGGGGGATTATAAATAGGAAATCATCCATTCCTACCAATATTTAGATATCATTCTAACTACTACTACCCTGGTGGCGCAGTGGTTAGAATGAAGTACTGCAGGCTACTTCTGGCTGACTGCTGGCTGATTGCAATTTGACAGTTCGAATCTCACCAGGCTCAAGGTTGACTCAGCCTTCCATCCTTCTGAGGTCAGTCAAAGGAGGACCCAGATTGTTGGGGGCAAGAGGCTGACTCTGTAAACCATTTAGAGAGGGCTGTAAAGCACTGGGAAGCAGTATATAAGTCTATGTACTATTGCTTTTCAAATATTTCTTCGATAAAGTTATTAAAGGTAAAGGTGAAGGTTCCCCTCGCACATATGTGCTAGTCATTCCTGACCCTAGAGGGCAGTGCTCATCTCTGTTTCAAAACTGAAAAGCCAAAGACATCTCCGTTGTTGTGGGTGGCATGACCCAAGGTGCACAGAATGTTCTTACTTTCCTACCAAAGTGGTCCCTATTTTTCTACTTGTATTTTTATGTGCTTTTGAACTGCTAGGTTGGCAGAAGCTGGGACAAGTAACGGAAGCTCACTCTGTTACGCAGCGCTAGGGATTAGATCTGCCGAACTGCCAACCTTTTTGATCGACAAGCTCAGCATCTTAGCCACTGAGCCACCGTGTCCCTAGAGCTAAAGTTATTGGAGGTTTCTTAATGAGACAAAAGTGTTTCAGATATAACTTGTTGCAAGCACCTCCTATTTATTTCTTTTGGTGCTTCAGCATCCTAATTTTTCTAACTAAGACCTCAACACAACGGATTTGGTTGCCTGAGTTTATATGGAATAATTGATCCAAATAAATAAGTAAATAAAAGGAATGGTTGAAATATTTCACGGAAATGTGAGCTAAAATGAATTTTCCAATCGCAACCACCCAACAATGTTTAATACTTTATCACAATAGTTTCTTAACATGCAGTGCTATTTTTGATACCATCCAATATTATGTCTGATAAAGGAAAGATTATAATAATAGATTCTATCCAATGATGCCCAATAAAATAGTTTAAATTATAAGTATTTCATAAGAGAGAAAATACAAAACTAAAGCTGTCCAAAGGGAATAGATTTTGTAATAAAACTTTGCATTTGGATTGTACATTTTATCACTCAAAAGTCCTCATTCTAAACTGGATTAATAAATTGTCAAATATTTTCAAATGGACAACTGAAATTATTGTCACTAAAGGAGGTTTTCAGGATAAAATAATAAAAAAACATTTTAACATAGAGTTGCATGCATGGAAAGCATGTATGTGTGTAAATAGATTTTATGCTTCCACTACAAAAACAAGTGCCTAACTCCACATTTATTTAAAACCACGTTTCCATTGAAAAACGTTAAATGTTCTCTTGTCTTCTTAAAAATGGAGACTTTAAAACTTGATGTAGCAGCTGTGTTTACAGCCGAGATAGTTAATACTTCTACAGGATGAAAACCTTCTGCGTTTAAAGTTTTCAGACAAAATGAAGAGAAAAATGAGTTTGCCTAGTGGCCTCCATAACGTACGTGTAAAATCATTCTGTAAAATATGAAAAGGTCAACTCTCCAATCTCCCAGGGGAATGCCCTTGTGAATGAATTCAGTTCTAAAAACAGCGCTCCTGAAGACTTTCAAATAATCTCAGCATTCTGTTCAGAAAACCCAGTTGACCCAACGGGCAAAATGACTATTAATAATCTGCTGGATGATAAACAATGTTCCAGAGAAGTGGAGAGAAAACGAAGGCAATTTTCCCTCAGGAAGTCGTGGCGATGTGGTGCCAGCAATGCCTGAAGAAGGAAGGTTTAGACACAAACACAAAAATGTCCGTGGACTAAAGTATGACAGAATTTCTCCAAAGTATCCTTTTTTCCCTGCAAACAAAAGGAACCCACACCTTAGACCAGTGATGGCGAACCTATGGCACGGGTGGCACCCGGAACCATTTCTTAGGGCACGCGAGGCGTTTTCCCTGTCAGCACTAGCGCACATGTGTGTGCTGGCCAGCTGATTTAGGCCTTCTTTTGAGGTTGTTTTTCGCCCTCTGGAGGCTTCAGGGAAGCTCCTGAAGTCTCTGGAGATGGGGGGGGGAGGCTGTTTTCACCCTCCCCAGGCTCCTAGAAAGCCCCCAAAAGCAGGGGGTCACACACATAGCATTATGGGTGTGGCACGCCAATGCACGACCCCCCTGCGCTCCCCCCACCTTTGGCATGCGAGCCAAAAAAGGTTAGCCATCACTGCCTTAGACTGTAATTTGAGAGGATTGCTATATTTTCTCTTTAAAAAAAAAAGGGTTTTTTAAAATTTTCATATACATAATCACAAGTATACCATTACATCTTAACAAACACTGTTATGTATTGTATCAATTCCAATAATAATAACAATAACAATAACAATAACAATAATAATAATAATAACAATAATCATCTTTATTGTCATTGTACTAAAATTACAATGAAATTGGTTTTAACTTCACTGGTGCAAAATTATAACAGAAACAAAAAAGAGATAAAAGAAAAAAGAAAAAACTAGCATGTGGATGGAGTGATCGTGGTTTAATTTAAAAGTCTCACAGCCCAAGGATAGAAGCTACCTTTAAACCTGTTCGTTTGGCTGGCAAAATTTGATATCTTCTGCCTGATGGTAGAAGTGCAAAGAGATACCAACCAGGGTGTGAATCATCTATGAGAATCTTCCTTGCTCTGCTAAAGCAGCGAGATCTGGCGATGTTATCCAGTGATGTCAGAGGGCAACCGATGGTTTCTTGTGCCGAATTGATCCCTCTCTGTAGGGCCTTCCTCTCCGCAACTGTTAAATCTTCATCTATCCACCAAAACTCTCACTTGGTCTTCTGCTTTTCATACATCATATTATACCTTATTCCAGAGCCGCACTACCTCCTCTCCCTCTCTCTTCCTCCCTACCTCCTTCCTTCCCTCTACCATCCCTCTCTTCTCTATTTCCCTTTCCTCTCTCCTTCTCAACTCTCCTCTTTCCACTCCTTCTTTTGCTCTCTCTTACTCTTTTCCACACTTCTGCTTCCCTCTCTCCTATCCCCTCTCTTCTCCTAGCTTACATGGTGTATTTTAGTATCTGAGCAGACTCAATTTAATATTGATGGTATTATTAATCACATTCCAATAATCATCTTTCGTATTAATAATTGTACATCCTCCTTTTAAAAGTATACATATATAACAATTCTATCATTGCCCCCCCCCCCTCCCACAAGTGCATATTTTTGGACAAAGTGCGGGCAGGGTTCAGGTTTCCAGCTATCACAATAATAATATTATGTAGCTAAACATCATTAAGCGCCCATAAGTATCTAATCTCTTATTATAACCTCAATTATTTATCCTCATTAGGAGTATTTTCAAGTTCCCCATCCATTTTATATGCATTTTCCAATACATTTTCTCATTACACACTTATCCTTAACTATGGCCAGGTAATCATTTTTCATTCATCTGTTGGTACACATCAAATAGTATACTACCAACATCCAAATATGTTAACTTACATTTAATTATCTTTTAATTAAAATCCTTGCTATTCCACACATATTACAGTTCAATTTAACTACTGTATAAAATGACAGATAACGTACGCCTCATGTATATTCTCCACATACAAACGTTCTGTTTAGTTAATTAACCACAATTATTCATGCTAATATGATTTACACATATATACATACATACATACATACATACATACATACATACATACATACATACCAGTGGTGGGTTTCAAATTTATTTAGAACCTACTCTGTAGGTGTGGCCTATTTTGTGGACGTGGCTTGGCAGTCAGTGACAGGGTGAAATGTGGTGAAACTCATTTAACAACGCTCTTGCTTAGCAACCAAAATTTTGGACTCAATTGTGATGATAATTTCTTTCTTTCTTTCTTTCTTTCTTTCTTTCTTTTTTTCTTTCTTTCTTTCTTTCTTTCCTTTCCTTTCCGTTGGGTCACTGGCAGTGGTGGGTCAGATTTACTTCCAGATACGCCGGTGGAACCCCCTCACCGGTTCTCTAAATTTCAGTAGGTGCGAGCCTGCAGAAACCCACCACTGATACATACATATATATCCCTTCTTCCTCTCTCCTATCCTTTGCATTATTTCCTCATTTACTTTTATTATTGTGCTTTGCTATATTTGTTGATTGCTTTATTTTCAAGGCTGGTTCCAGGAGTGGGCTGCTACAAGTTCGCCTGAATTCGGGAGAATCCATAACTAACGTTATGGCAAGCCTCCAAATTCCACCCCTGGCTGGCCCTGCCCACCCCTTCCCTCCCAAGAGTCTCCGTGCAGCCCTTTTGAGATGCGAGGTAAGCACAGGGCCCATGTAGAGGCTTGGGGAGGGGGAAAATGGGCGTCCCAAAAGTTTCAAGAGGCTAGAAACAGGCCCGTTCCTGCCTCCGGAGGGCCTCCGGAGTCTGGGGGAAGCAGTTTTTGTCCTCCCAGAGGCTCAAGGAAAGCCTCTGGAGCTTGGGGAAGGCAAAATGCCCCCAACCACCACCATGGGCCAACTAGGAGGCCAACTAGGCCACACCCACCATGGCCACACCCACACAGCAACTGGGCAGAGAACCCATTGCTGAAATGTTTGAAGCCCACCCCTGGCTGGTTCCGATATCTTTTAAGATCTTGGATAAGAGATCAATGTGAGTCCGTTTGGAATATAGGCTAAGAAGCCAAGCTAGAAACCAGGAGCCTGTGAATTCTAGCTCTACTTGGGGCACAAAGCCAACTGGATGGTGTTGGGCCAGTTGTTCTCTCTCAGCCTTAGGAAGGTAATAGCAAACCCCTTCAGAAGAACCATATCAAAAAACTGCGGGACTTGTCCAAGTAGTTGTCAGGAGAAGAAAAGGAGGAGGAGAACTAACTGAGGTTACAGTTAAATGGTCAAATAGCTATTGAGTAGCTGCCAGGTTCTATCAACTTCAGTGAAAAAACATCTGCAGACAGATAATGAGAAAGTCCTCCGCCTGAGACCTTGGGGTTAGAGTAGATAATACATGAGTGAAGGACCTGGGAGACCTCTCCTGTCTGTGCTTCTATTTAGATTTTGTTTATTTGATTACACGATATCCCCGGCCTCATTCCCTTCCTCCAAATGGCAGTTAAGCTAAGTAAAACAAAAAGATGCTGCAAATCAAACGAAAGCAAGATGGGTTTAGCAAACAGGGTTACATAGCTTTTCTCAAGGGGTGGACAAAAGCCTGAAGCTGGATTTTCTCATTTGTTAGCGTTACAGAGCAGGTGGTGGCAGTTAGGAGTCTCCTCTGTGTTCCTTTATTCTTCTTGGAAGCTGAATGGAGATCTTTACATAACAGAAAAGTAAATGCAGTATATCCAATAATGAATTAGGGCAGGGGTCCCCAACCTTTGCAACTTTAAGTCTGAAGGACTTCAGCTCCCAGAATTCTCCAGCCAGCTTTGCTGGCTGGAGAATTCTGGGAGCTGAAGTCCTTCAGACTTAAAGTTGCAAAGGTTGGGGACCCCTGAATTAGGGGACTGGAGAAGAAAACATATAAAGAACAATTGCAGGAACTGGGTATGGCTAGTCCAGTGAAGAGAAGGAGTAGGGGAGACATGACAGCAGTCTTCCAATATTTGAGGGGCTGCCACAGAGAGGAAGGGGTCAAACTATTTTCTAAGGCACCCAAAGGAATCATGGATGGAAATTGATCAAGGAGAGATTCAACCTGGAAATAAGGAGGAATTTTCTGACAGTGAGAACAATCAACCCATGGAACAGACGTTTCCTTCAGAAATCGTGGGAGTTTCATCCCTGGAAGCTTTCAATAAGAGTCTAGACTGCCATCTCTCAGAAATAGTGTAGGGTCTCCTGCTTGAGCATGGGCTAGACTAGATAACCTACCAGATTCCTTCCAACTCTATTAAACTGTTAATCTGAATAGTTAAACAATGATATTTATGTTATCGGAGCTAAATGATACTCACCAAGTTGATTGACATTGTTTCATCAAGTCAGCATTGATTCTCACCACCTACATACAATGACATTTTGCAAGATGGATGGAGTCCTTAACCTGGACCTTCAGGTGTTCCACAGGGGCACCCATTGCTGCTGTCATCAAGTCTATCCATTTTGTGCTGGTCATCCTTCTCTTTCCTTCCACCTTTCTCAGCATTATGGACTTCTCAAGTAGCTTTAAAAGGGGATTAGGCAAAGTAAGGAAGGCAAGGACTATTTGCGATGATTGGTCTTGTTGGCTGCCATTTCCAAACCAAAAAGCAGGTGTTAAATACCGGCTGCTGGGGAGCAATATTGATGGAAGTCTATCACTTTCATTTGTGAACTCTCAGCTATATCTGCTAAAAACTAGGTGTCCCAAAAGATCCAGTCCAGTCTACAGGATTTTGGTTGATCAAATATTACTTTTTTTGTTCCTTTTGACAACCCTGTAATCCTTTGCGTTGGGATGGAATCGGGGCAACTGAATGGAGCTGAGCATTTACTGGTCAAGTGCCCTTCCTGACGCCTATGCAGAGCTCACAGCAGATATTTTCTCTTTCTGCCCAGGAGACAGAAATATTTGCCGCTATCTAGGATTGAACTCACAGCCTCCTGATTGTGAGACAGGCGCTCCACCTCCAGAACGCTATACCACTCTATACATCATCTTGCATTATTAAATAGAAAATAAATTGCCTGGATTTTTAGGACACAGTCCTAAAGACTGAAAAATTTCAGCCAAAACCACTTAAGAATTTAACATTGCTCTCAACATTGGGCTGAAGTTCCATTTCAACAACACCCAGGGGAAGCAAAGTCCATTAAACACTGATCATAGTAGGGCTTTCATCTGAATAAATATGCTTATTGCTGCCTACAGACTTCTTCTCCTTCTCCTAAATTTGTCTGGCAGCTTCTTCTTAACTCTGAAATTAGAGGTTCATGCCATCCAAGCAGCTCTGGCAATGTGTTTTTGTAATCCCATGCATATATTTATTTGCCCATAAGGCCATTTTATCTCAGTTTTGCTTCACTCTAGTACCATGCGACATTCCGATCACATTTTCTCTGAATAAGTCCATGTCCAGAGGGTGGGATAAAAAACAAAATCCAGTGACAACAACAATGGTGCAATCAAAGCTCCATCTGATTTTGATCCTACCAGCCCTCATTTTACCATATTTTGGATACAGCCTTGATCTAGAAGCCCTTTGGCTGTCCATGCTTCCACTGAATGTCAAGGACAGAATGTACCACATTGCATCGGCCTTACGTTGCATCATCTTACAGATTACAACCTTACATCAGCTGGCAGCTATTAAATCATACCTGACCTGACAAAAGATTAGTATTAGTATTACAGTTGTTGTTGCTAATTAAACATGAAACTCAGTCAACTAAACCTTTAAAAATGTCTCATTAATACCATTGACTAGTGCTAATTGTTGATATTGGTTTCTGCCAGCATCCTAG
Organism: Rhabdophis nuchalis; assembly: GCA_039707465.1. NCBI lineage: Eukaryota > Metazoa > Chordata > Lepidosauria > Squamata > Natricidae > Rhabdophis > Rhabdophis nuchalis. Next base: position 11,087,626 of record CM077653.1, read on the forward strand.
ATATCAACCAAGTATCTTCTTAAAATATATGATGTTCCAAGTAGCACAGTTTTTTGCTGTTCCGCTGGTGTTATTGCAGGAAGATGCTATTTCTTGCTGTGTTTTGTAAAATTCTTGGATGTGGTACCAAGTCCCTGATGACAATGGGCATCATGGTTACATGTTTCATCTACAGCCATGTAGTTTCGATGGCCAGGTCACAGCATTATTATTATTTATTATTATTAACCAAGGACCTAGGAACTGTCAAGGTAATGTCGGAGGATAGAAGCCGTTCCAAGCAGGGTGGCCCTTTGTAGAGTCAGAATGCTCAAGTCCGGCAAACCTAGAACCTCCACATAGCGAGGCAGTCCCCTAGGTATTGCTCCAGGGGCTCCAATCACAATAGGGACAACACACGACTTTCTCTTCCACAGTCGCTCAACTTCAATTTGCAAGTCCCAGTATTTTGTGATTTTTTTCTTGCTGCTTATTTTCAATTCGTGCATCACCACTGCAATGTCAACGAACCATACTTTTTTCTTTTCAATTATTGTTATATCAGGTGTGTTGTAGGACAAGTGCCTGTCAGTCTGAATTCTGAAGTCCCACAAGATCTTGACTTTCTCATTTTCTAAAACTTTCTCAACCTGATGTTCCCAGTGATTTTTGCTGTACTCAGATCCAAACTTCTGGCACAATTTCCAGTGAATGATCTTAGCAACAGTCATGGCATTGTAGGTAGTCAGTTTGTGAAATTTTGCTGCACCCACTGATCAGGTGGTCGACTGTCTCATCTTTCTCATTACAGAGGTGACATTTGCTGTTGGTGGTAACATGTTGAATTTTTGCCTTCATGCAGTTTGTGGCTAAGGCTTGTTCTTGAGCTGCCAAAATAAAGCCTTCTGTTTCTTTTTTCAGTACTCCCGATCTTAACCAGTTCCAAGTTAGTTTTTGGTCAGCTTTGCCTTCAATACTTTTCAAGTATTGGCTATACATAGCTTTGCTTTTCCAATTTTCAGCTCGTTTCTCAATTACTTCTTTCTTATATTCAACTTTTGACTTAGTTGTCTTTAAAAGGCCTCCTTTATTTACTTCCTTAATCATTGGTTCTTCACTTTTCTGGATGTAATCATTCAAGCTGTGTCTTTCTTCTTCCACAGTCTGCTTTACTTGTAGGAGTCCTCAACTACCTTCTGCTCTTGGTAGATATAATCAGTCAACATCACTTTTAGGGTGCAAAGCATGATTCATTGTCATAAGCTTCCTCGTTTTTCTGTCCAAATTGTCCAACTCCATCTGGGTCCAGTCAATTATTCCTGCAGAGTATCGAATCAAAGGTACAGCCCAGGTATTTATGGCTTTTATGATGTTTCCTCCACTCAATTTGGACTTTAATATCTTGCAAATTCATTGAATGTACTTGGCTGAAGTTAATTCCTTGACTTTATTATGCATTAAGTCGGAGGCCTCTAAAATCCCCAAGTACTTGTAGCCTTCTTCTGGTTTTACTGCCTTTATCATTTCTTCATTCTCAAGTTCTATTCCATCATCTTCTATGACCTTGCCTGCTTTGGTTGCCATTGTTGCACATTGTTGTTGTTGTTGTTGTTGTTGTTGTTGTTGTTGTTGTTATCATCATCATCATCATCATCATCATCATCATCACTGAAATTATAAGTATATGAAGTAGGAATTTCATTATTTTTAGTATTTTAATTATGGTTGTTAGTATTAATATTATTCTCATTATCAGCTTATTAATACTTTGTATCCAGACAAATGGATCCATGTTAAATGAAAACAAAGCAAGAAAAACAATCCCCAAGCACTGGCATGGAGGGACTTCATTAGGGGAAAAATACTTTACAGAAACTGCAAAGCGGATTTCATCCTAGTATTAACATTGACCTGTTATATATAAAATGTATTTTCCATTTCCTGCTTGTGTTCCCTACCTCAAGGCAAAAGATCACATCCAAGCTCTGGGGGTCACAGAGATAACCTTTACTTTTAATATCCGTATTATATCATCTCTGCTCCAAGTTCACATCCTGATTTTTTTTTAAATGATGCTTAAATTCCCCCTTCTCCATCTCTCCCCACCTCTTTGCTTTACTCTGGTTACCTATAAAAAGTATGCCAGACAATAATCCACAGCAGCAGGCATACAAAGCCAAACATCTTGGCTTAGTTAGGAAGTTTCCAGATGAGCTGAAATCGTATTTTATATGTACTCTAAGCTGGAAGGTTTGAATCATATCACATTGCTCACAGCCGGAAGGAGAAACCATGGTTTTATTGGTTATCTGGCTTCATCTGTGAAAAAAAACACCTGTAGAACAAAGCCAGCTTGGATTAACAAGACTTTCTCACTTGCATCAGGGCACAACAGACATCGTGGCTCTAAACCAGTGGTTCTCAACCTTCCCAATGTCACGACCCTTTAATACAGTTCCTCATGTTGTGGTGACCCCCAACCATAAAATTGGTGTCTCGGTTCCTAAGACAATCAAAAATATGTGTTTTCCGATGGTCTTAGGCGACCCTTGTGAAAGGGGTCCCGACCCACAGGTTGTTGAGAACCACTGCTCTAAATGGTTGTGGAATCATCACCTTGTAGGAACGTCATCCCCAAAGCCAGACTAATAGTAGCAGGGAAAGTTCCCTTCTCCACAGCTAAATTGCCGAGAAGGCTCAGAAAATGTTGGGTCACAGCTGAGATGCAGCACAATTTCTCCCCCTGAACTATGTTCTACCAGCAGAGCACTGAGTAGTTGGCTTGCCTCTTGATCTTGCATAGTCCAAAAACATTTGACTAATAACAATAGCAATAGCAATAGCACTTAGACTTATAAACAACTTTACAGTGCTTTACAGCAGTTTCTAGGTGGTTTACAGAGTCAGCATATTGACCCCAACAATCTGGGTCCTTGTTTTACTGATCTCTGAAGGATAGAAGGCTGAGTCAATCTTGAGCCAGTGAGGATCGAACTCCTGGCAGTTGGCAGAGTTAACCTGCAATATTGCATTTGAACCACTATCCCACCATGGTCCTTCCTTCCTTCCTTCCTCTCTCCCTCCCTCCCTTCTTTCCTCCTTCCCTCCCACTTTCTCCCTTCCTTCTTTAGCACTTAGCAATAACAATTAGACTTATATACCACTTCAGCATGCTTTTACAGCCCTTTCTAAACAGCTTTACAGAGTCAGCCTCTTGCCCCCAACAATCTAGGTGCTCATTTTACCCACCTCAGAAGGATGGAAGACTGAGTCAATCTTGAGCTGGTGAGAATCAAACTGCTGGAAATCAGTAGAATTAGCCTGCAATCCTGCCTTCTAACCACTGTGCCACCATGGCTCAAGCTTACAGGCCTTTAAAGGACTACTTTCCATACCTCTTTGGTCTGTCTAAAATGTGTGAGATATTAGAAGATTCAGCACAGCATCTCTGGGAAGATTCTGTCATTTGTTTCTATAAGAAAGTGTGATCATTCATATGACTCTGAATTTGGAAGACACAGTGACTGTTCACAATATGTCTTTTCTATATTTATATTAAAGGGACAATTCAAATCACTTTAAGGTTCAGCTCGGCTGACCAAAGAAGAATGAAGATATACAGTCTACATATAGCTACTGAAGTAGAGTTTAATCTTCCCCTAAAGCATTTTTCTATTAAATGTGAAATAGTTATATAAGATGCATTCCAGTATTTTTACCCTCCCTCCTGTAACATGGTCACAGGCCAATATCACAGGCCTCCTCTGATGCAATCACTCAACCCATGTGGAACACAAGAGATAGAATCAGTTACATATGTTCTTTTAAACTACAGTGGTACCTTGGTACTCAACTGCTTTGAAACTGATCGACTTTGGTACTCAATGCATTTTGATGCAAACATTTTGTCCCAGTACTCATCATTTGTTCGGTACTCAACACACAAGCGAGAACTTGATAGTGTTGGCAACTTGTGACTCACTACAATGTTCCTTATTGGAAAAAAATGTTTGATATTCATCTTTTGGATACTCATCATGCCTCCCAGAACAAATTAACGATGAGTGCCAAGGTAGCACTGCATAGGTTTTACATGATATTGCACTCAAATCTAAGCAACCATCCCTGATATGTCAGAAATCAAAGAGATACCTTCTGAGTTGATTTTGCTGCTTGCTGACAAGGTCCCCAACACAGCATACCTTATTTCATATCAAAGCTTCAGTAGGAGGTCCATGCTGTATATGTGATTTGTTGTTTCTCTATTTGTCTTCCCCCCTATTGATTTCTTTTACTTGCTGGCTGAAGGCCAAAAGAAAATGAAATTAGATTGGATTGAATCGTATCTGTACATAATCTGGGGTGGCTTCTGGCTTCAGTTACTGCTGGTTCACTCAGGAAGGTGCGTGTGCACACTTGATGTGCAGTATGTGCGCATGCAAAGAAGTAAAAAAATGTTTCTGTGCATGCACAGAAGCAAAAAAACAACATGGTAGCATCTATGTCGCCGCCGATAGAACTGGTTCAGGCACGTGCCTTGCCGAATTCCTACCTACTCGGTCGAACCGGTAGGAACCCACCTCTGCTCCTGTCCAATTTTTTCCCATTCACTGAGGCATTACAAAGTTCTTCTAAGGTTTGCATGCTGATGTGAACTTTACTCAGCTCATTTTTTTTATTTTTTGGGGAAAGGAAAGGTTGACCCACTTCAGGTTTTGACCACCTGACCTTTGCCCCAACTGTTCTCTCTGCCACCCCCAACCTGCCTTTATAGCTTCCTCCCAGCTCCTTCCTCTTCAAAGTTAACTTTCAAACCCAACTGCAATGTGCCAACTCAGCAGTCAACCTCTGATTGAAGATGTCTCTCTGGGACCATTGCAAAGCTCTCCCTTTAACCCTTCTTCGTTCTCTCTTCCTCTTCCACTCTGAGATTCCAGGCCTCCCTGCCTTTTCCTGTTGTGCTGGTGGCTCCAGATAAGATTACATTTGCTTTCTCTGCCCCCTCTAAAAAACAGCCCATTTTGCTTTATTGTTCTTCAAAGAGATTTGTGGCAAGACAAGATCACGATCTCAACTCTTGCTAAGAAGGGGGCAAAAAAAATAACAGGAATTAATAAATAACAAAAAGATGGCATACAGGGTCTAAGGCTGGCCTTCATTCCCTCACTGAAACATTCTGGAAGACGTTTCTTCTTTTCCTATTCAACTTGATGGTTTTATATATTTCTCCTCTGAACGAAAGCTTCACAGGAAGCTGGTAACTACCATGTTTTCCTGAAAATAAGAATAGAATAGAATAACAGAGTTGGAAGGGATCTTGGAGGTCTTTTAGTCCAACCCAATGCCTAGGCAGTAAACCCTATACCACTTCAGACAAATGGTTATCCAACATCTTCTTAAAAACCTCCAGTGTTGGAGCATTCACAACTTCTGGAGGCAAGCTGTTCCACTGGTTAATTGTTCTCACTGTCAGGAAATTTCTCCTCGGTTTTAAGTTGCTTTTCTCCTTGATTAGTTTCCACCCATTGCTTCTTGTTCTACCTTCAGGTGCTTTGGAGCAGGGGTCCCCAACCCCCGGTCCGCGGACCGGTGCCGGTCCGTGGCTGGATAGGAGCCGGGCCGCAGGGCCGGAGAGAAGGAGGAGGGAGGAGGGGGCAGCCGACGGTGGGACTCCTGCGCGCCGCAGCAAAACAGCCCGCGGATTCCCTTCCTCCCTGCCCCCCCAGAGCTTCCCCAACCGGCATGCCACCCACTCGTCTTTTTCCAGGAGCTGCGGAGGTTCCTCCCCCCCACCCCACCCCCACCCCACGGAGCCTTCTCAAGCTCCTGGAAGGAGCCTGACCGAGCGCACGAGGGACCAAGCGCGGCAGCGGCCGCCCAGGCGGGGCAGGCTAAGGCTAGTGAGCGAGTCGAGCCGAGCTGAGGAGACTCCGTGGTGGGGGGGGGGGGGGAACGGGACGACGACAGACTGACAGAGAGAGGCATAGACACAGAGAGAGACAGGGTGGGAGGGAATCAGAGAGAGTCTCACACACACACACACACACACACACACACACACACACACACGGAGGGAAGGAGGGAGAGAAAGATAGACAGGCACAGAATGAATGATTAAGTGCCTGAATGCGAGACAGACAGACAGACACGCACACACACAGAGTGACAGAGATGGGCGGACGAAGGAGAGAGAGACAGAAAGAAAAAGAGAGAAAGAGAAAGAAAGAAAAAGAAAGTGGGAGAGAGAGAGAAAGACAAACAGAAAAAGAGACAAAGGAAAGAAAGAGAAAAAGAAAGAAAGGGAAAGAAAGAAAAAGAGACAGAAAGAGAAAGAAAGAGAGGGAGAGAGAAAGAGGGAAAGAGAAAGAGAGAAAGAGAAAAAAAGAGAAAGAGGGAAAGAAAGAAAAAATGAGAGAGAAAGAAAGAGAGAGAAAGAGGGAGAGAAAGAGAAAGAAAGAGAGAGAGAGAAAGAGGGAAAGAGAAAGAGAGAAAGAGAAAGAAATAAAGAGAGAAAGAGGGAAAGAAAGAAAAAATGAGAGAGAGAAAGAGAGAAAGAGAAAGAAAGAAAGAGAGAAAGAGAAAGAAAGAAAGAGAGAGAAAGAGAAAGAAAGAGGGAAGGAAAGAAAGAGAGAGAGAGAGAGAGAACTTATGACCACAATTGAGGCCAAAAGTTTGGTTGCTCACCAAGATCATTAAGTGAGTTTCACATTTTCCAAATTGGCCACGCCCACCCAGTCACATGACTGCTGAGCCACTCAGCCGGTCCGCAGAGTTTTCTTTAAAATGAAACCGGTCCCTGGTGCAAAAAAGGTTGGGGACCCCTGCTTTGGAGAATAGCTTGACTCCTTCTTCTTTGGGGCAGCCCCTGAGATATTGGAAGACTGCTAGCATGTCTCCCCTGGTTCTTCTTTTCATTAAATTAGACATACCCAGTTCCTGCAACTGTTCTTCATATGTTTTAGCCTCCAGTCCCCTAATCATCTTTGCTGCTCTTTTCTGCACTCCTTCTAGAGTTTCCACATCTTTTCTACATCAGGGCAACCAAAATTGAATGCAGTATTACAAGTGTGGCCTTACCAAGGCATTATAAAGTAGTATTAACACTTTACGTGATCTTGATTCTATCCCTCTATTTATGTAGTCTAGAACTGTGTTGGCTTTTTTGGCAGCTGCTGCACACTGCTGGCTCATATTTAAATGGTTGTCCACTAGAACTCCAAGATCCCTCTCACAGTTACTACTATTAAGCAAGGTACCACCTATACTGTACCTGTGCATGTTGTTTTTCTTGCTTAAATGTAGAACCTTACTCTTTTCACCATTGAATTTCATTTTGTTAGATAGTGCCTAATGTTCAAGTTTGTCAAGATCCTTCTGGATCTTAAGCCTATCTTCTGGAGTGTTGGCTATTCCTGCCAGCTTGGTGTCATCTGCAAATTTGATGAGTTCCCCATTTATCCCCTTATCCAAATCATTGATGAAGATGTTGAAGAGAACTGGGCCTAAAACAGAGCCTTGCGGTACTCCACTGCATACTTCCCTTGATGTAGATGCAGTTCCATTGAGGACTACACATAGAGTGTAGTTGGTCAGCCAGTTACAAATCCATCTGGTGGTAATGCGGTCTAACCCACATTTGTTTTACTTTATCTAGTAGTAGTAACCTCCAAGGTCCCTTCCAGCTCTGTTTTGATTGAATGGGGCTCTCCTGCTTGAGCAGGGGGTTGGACTAGAAGACCTCCAAGGTCCCTTCAAGCTCTATTCTGATTGAAAGGGGCTCTCCTGCTTGAGCTGGGGGTTGCACTAGAAGACCTCCAAGGTCCCTTCCAGCTGTATTCTGATTTGGAACCATTTTTGCCATACTTTTAAAGCAAATCACTGCATTTATTAAGTGAATCATGCAGCTGTTAAATCATTCCAGCTTCCCCCATGAATTTCTCTTGAAGAAAGCTGGCAGGGAAAGTACACAATTTGCCAAGAACCACATAATCCTGGGATGCTGCAATTCTTTTAAGTACATGCCAAATTGCCAAGAATCCAAATTTTGGTCACATACCCACGGGACTGCTGTGACAATTGTAACTGCAAGGACTGGTTGTAAATCACTTTTTTTAAAAAATGCTGTGTCGAGTTCAAATGATTGCTAAAGAAATGATTGTAAGTCAAGGACAACCTGTATCTGAAAGATGTGCAAATTTATATTCCCCCAGATCATGACAGAAGTGTGTTCGTTTCCAGTACAAAAGGGCTGATAAATATGTCAGTGCATGATGAAGAGATTACAGTTTCCATCATGATTGTTAATGTCATTTTAGAAATACAATGTTAATCACACCTTCCTTGCAATGTGGCACTTCAATTCATGTTTATCCTGTTCCTCCAGAACCTGACAGTGAATTAAGAAGAACGAAGGGAAACAGGGTGGCACGTGGAAATTTCTGCTATTTTGGGGGCTCTGATGAATGAACAATGATTTCCAAATGACATCACTTGTATCTTTGAGCACAAATACACACTATGATTAGATTTAGATTTAGATTTTATTCCCTTTCTATACCGCTCCTATCTCCCCAATGGGACTCAAGGCGGTGCAGAGGAAAATTTAAAAAATACAACAAAACAAACTGTAATAAATACAAACAGAATGCTAAAATATAATTAAATTAGATATAGCCTGTGCTAAAATATAATTAAAACTGATAAAAATTAAAATCCACTAACTAAGTCTGTAAAAATTACCTCAGGATTTAGGCTAGGCCAGCTAGATGAAAAAAGTGGGTCTTGAGTAATCGGCGGAAGAGGCGAAGGTCGGTGATGGTATGAAGTTCGGGGGGTAGGTCATTCCAGAGGGCTGGGCCCGCCACAGAGAAGGCCCTTCCCCTGGGTGCCGCCAGACGGCATTGCCCGGCTCTTCGCAAACAGGCTCCTCTCTCCGGCTGCCGCCATCCGCCACGCCGCCGCAATGGGAAGTCACCGCCATTTGGCCGCTGTTCAGGCCGGGACACTGCCCTATGGCCACTGCTCGGGCCAGGACGTTGATACGCCCCGCCGCTCGCCCCTGCTGCCTGGCCATCTGACCACCTCCGCCTCTGGCCGACACCTCCGTCCACCTCTGGTCACGCAATTCGTCCGGCCACCCGTCCAGCTCCGCACAGCCCTCCGAGCGGCCCTCCGCCATTTGGTCCCTACTGCATGGCTCACCGCCCGGCCTCTTCAACTATTTTTCCCATCGCCCACTCCACCCCGCGGGACCAAAATAGCCCCTGCGTGGCAGCAGGGTGGGCGGCTTGCCGGGCCTGGCCGTTTGATCGTAAATTTGGTCAGGCAACATCCTTGGCCGAGGAAGGCCTTCCCGACCCTCACCGCATTCAAGAGTTCACCTCCATTTTCGCACATGCGCAGATGCCTGTGCCCCCCACCCCTGAGCCTCTTAAGAATTATGGATAAGGGGAAGGATGAGCGGCGGGGGTGCAGTGGTTAGAGTGCAGTACTGCAGGCTACTTCTGCTGGCCAGTGGTTCTCACTGGTTTGCACTGTGAAGCGGTATATAAGTCTAAGTGCTATTGTTATTTGCTCAACATTAAGCTCTGTTTCTACTAGCCATATGGAATATATATAAATAATTTTCTGGACAGCAAAATAGAAGGGATTCATTGCTGCTTTCCCCCACCCACCCCCCAGGATGTTTTCAGCCTTCCAGCCTAGCCTGCAATGTTGGGATCATCTTGTGGTCTCTTCTCCCCCCCCCCCCCCCAAAAATGATCACCGGATCTTGCTTTTCCTTGCCCAGTTCAGCTCACCTCAATAAGCTCTTATATAACTGTAATTTGGCTCCACATCACTGCCTGCTTACATTCTTTGCCACACCATTAGACATTTGCCCCCTGTGGAAATAAAAATCAGTTCAGACAGAGAAATATGTCGATGATTTTGTGAGAAAACTTCCAAAGGCATATATGGTGGGAGAGGAAAGGGGCAGGGGAGAGAGGGAGGGAGAGGGAGAGAGAGAGGGAAGGAGGGAGAGAAGTGGGGGGAAACTTCCAAGTATACAAATGCAAAGGGAAGGAATGTTAAGGAATTTTTAATGTTTATGGGTATGGTTGCGAAATGCGGGAAAAAGGACAGAGACATAAAAGAAATAACATTTCTACTATGCTTATACAAAACTGTTTCCATTTTTGCCTGTTCATCCTTAGCAATAATTCTGTTGTACAGCCAACATATAATATTCCCCAGAGCATGATCTGAGCTTGATAGCTGTCAGCAGACTAATTTTTCAAAGATGTAAACTGATGTGTGTGTGTGTGTGTGTGTGTGTGTGTGTTTGTGTGTGTGTAAGTAAAAGAAGCACATCTGCAGGGTGAATGCCATTCAATGTTGATGAATTATACTCCCAATCTACACGTCACTTTAAAAACATAACTTTAATGCTACCATTGCCCCAATATTTTTCCTCCTTAGTTAAGCTTTGTCTAAGTGAGAAAGAATGAAAGAAAGAAAGAAAGAAAAGAAAGAACAAAAGAAAGAACAAAAGAAAAAACAAAAGAAAGAAAGAAAGAAAGAAAGAAAGAAAGAAAGAAAGGAGGAAGGGAGGGAGGGAGGGAGGGAGGAAAGAAAGGAGGGAGGGAGGAAAGAAAAAAGAAAGAAAGAAAAAGAAAGAGAAGTTTCTATATTCATGTTTTTTTTCACACATAAATGGTGAGTTTAAAAATATGACTCTTGGATTGCTTTTAATTTAATGAACAATTGTCAGTATTCTCTAGGTGTTTTTTTTTTTTTGGAGTTTATTTAGCATCACAGTCCCTTTCTTAAACCCTGACTTTTCCTTATACCCAGTGGCGTAGCGTGGGTTGTCAGCACCCAGGGCAAGGCAAGTAATTTGCGCCCCCTAACCCATGGATTTTAGCACTCGGGGGAGGCAGCTCTTCTTGTGGTGTCGAGCCCACGCACCTCCCGCGAGGATCCGGCGGGCAGCCGCTGCCCAAAGGGCTCGGCCATCCGGGTCCGACACTCGTTGCCTCGCCTTGGGGAGAAGCGGGCGCCCTTTGTGTGGTGCGGGCCTGGGACACCCGACACTCCTTTCTACGGAGGACGACGGCCCGAAAGCCGGGGCAAGAGGGTCTTCCCGGGCCGCCGCAGGGCCCAGGTCGCCGCTCCTCTGGCTGGCTCGGAACGGAGGAGTCCTCCAGGGTCTCCGCACGGCCGTTGCTTCGAAAGACCTGCGCCTTTAAGTCTCGCCTGGTCCCCTCGGGTGGCGCTGGCGGGTGCGAGGAGCTGGCGTTGGCCTCAGCCGGGGGATGGCCCGGGAGGGTTTGGCCCCTACTGGCCGCTGTTCGCTCCCCGACTCTCGCCGGCCCAGGAGCGCCCAGGCGCCGCCGCCACCAACTCCAGAGACCCGCGGAGGAGAGGTTCCGAGTCGGGTCTCTGGAGCGCGCCCCCCCAGATGTTGCACCCGGTGCGGCCGGCCCCCCCTGCACCCCCCACGCTACGCCTCTGCTTATACCCATAAAATGAGAAGTGATTGCGGGCACACAGCTGGAATAATGATGGAGAAGTATTTAAAGCAAGGACTGTGATTGCATTGATGTCTCTGGGATCCAGTATTTTTGTCCAAATGACAAGAGTGTGGCCCTTTATCGCACTCGTTCCACCCTTTTAATACATACAGTATGTACAGCGTCCTAACACAGGTGTAAAAGGGGCAGAGTTTGCATCGTTGCTTGTCCCCCTTCAAAACCTTCTGCATGATTCAGCGTTGAATTAAATCCCTTTTAGTTCTTGAAAGAAGAAGCAATTGGAGATTGGCTGATTGTTGGCTAGATCAGCGGCCCCTAACCTTTCTGGCACCAGGGACCAGTTTCGGAAGAAAAATAATCTTCCAGGGACCAGGGAGGAGGGGGATTCCTTCCAAAGAACTTAGATCTTTCATATGCCTAGATCAGGGGTCTGCAAAGTTGGCTCTTTTAAGACTGGTGGACTTCAACTCCCAGAATTCCCTAGCCAGCTATTCTGGGAGTTGAAGTCCACCAGTCTTAAAAGAGCCAACTTTGCAGACCCCTGACCTAGATGATACATTGTTCGCTTGTCTACTGCTTGAACAGCCCAGTTTCTAACAAGCAATGGAGCAGATATAGGACTTTTAGGAGAGACGTTTTTAGTTCAACACCTCTGTATGGACAGTTGACTCCCCCCCCCCCATTAAAGGTAAAAGTTCTCCTTGCATATATGTGCTAGTCATTCCCAACTCTAGGGGGCGGTGCTCATCTCCATTTCAAAGCTGAAGAGCCAGCACTGTCTGAAGATGTCTCCATGGTCATGTGGCCAGTATGATTAAACACTGAAGACACACAGAGCACCGTTCCCTTCCCACCAAAGGTGGCTCCTATTTTTCAACTTGCATTTTTACGTGCTTTTGAACTGCTAGGTTGGCAGAAGCTGGGACAAGAAATAGGAGCTCACTCCATTATGCGACGCTTGGGATTCGATTTCCCATTATGTTTGGATAAATATGGCTATTCCAAGAGAAAAGGAATCTTACAAAAGCTTCGGCTGTTTAAGACGAAGAGCCTACAGTGAAATCTGGAAGACTGCAACCAATGTTGGTCACCATACTGCAAAAAGGGTGTTGAGGCTTTGGAAAAAGTTCAGAGAAGATGATCAAAGGCCTGGAGACTAAAACATACAAAGAATGGCTGCAGGATTTGGATTTGGCTAGTCTAAAGAACAGAAAAATTAGGGGATCAAATTATTCTACAAAGCATCAGAGGGCAGGACAAGAAGCAACATTTGGAAATTAGCCAAAAAGAGAAGCAACCTGGAATTAAGGAGAAACTTCCTAACTTCCCAATTAACCAGTGGAATAGCTTGCCTTCGTAAACCATGGGGACTCCATCACTGGAAGTTTTTAAGAAGAGTCTAGGCCAGGGGTGGGCAAACTTTGCAACTTTAAGTCTGAAGGACTTGAGCTCTCAGACTTCTCCAGCCAGCTTTGCTGGCTGGAGAAGTCTGGGAGCTGAAGTCCTTCAGACTTAAAGTTGCAAGGTTTGCCCACCCCTGGCCTATGCAGTCACTTATCTGAAATAATATAGGTTCTCCTGCTTGAGCAGGGGGCTGGACTAGAAGACCTCCCAGATCCCTTCCAGTTTATTTATTTATTTTTCACATTTATAACCCGCACCCATCTCACCACAAGGGGACTCGGGGCGGTGAACAGAGAATTAAATCAATTAAACATAAATACAGAAACATTAAGGGCCTGTGCTAAAACCATTTTAAATCCCCATTTAAAACTGGCAGTGTTGGAGGTTACGCAAGGCCGGCTAGTTGGAAGAGGTGTGTCTTCAGACATTTGCGGAAGAGGCGGAGGTCAGAAATGGTACGGAGTTCAGGGGGGAGGTCGTTTCAAAGGGCTGGTCCCGCCACAGAGAAGGCCCTCCCCCTGGGCGCCGCCAGTCGGCATTGCCCGACCGACGGCACCCTGAGGAGGCCCTCCCTGTGGGAGCGTATCGGTCCAAGGGATGTATGGGACAGGTTGCATATAACTAGGCCCCGAGCCATGGAGCGCTTTAAAGATGGTCGTTAGGACCTTGAAGCGCGCCCGAAAGACCACAGGAAGCCAGCGGAGCTTGCGCAGGACAGGTGTTATATGGGAGTGTTTGGGCGCTCCTGTAATTATCCGTGCGGCCGCATTCTGGACTAACTGTAGTCTTCGGGTGCACTTCAAGGGAAGCCCCATGTAGAGAGCATTGCAATAGTCAAGTCGAGACGTGACGAGTGCTTGAGTGACTGTACGTAAGGCTGTTCTATTCTGTTCTTTTCTGCTGCATATCACTGGAGAATAATCACTACAAATAAAATATGATGCTGCACTAGACCAGAAACTAATCTGACCCAGATACAAGGCATCTTCTCTAACTGATGTTCATCACGTTTTTAATGAGCTCCAATCACTATCGGAATGTGTTTTTTCAGCTATTTATTCCCTGACTGGGTCATGTCTACTCCCAGTATTTGGAATGAAGCCATCACTCAGAAGAAGCTAATTTCTCCACACCAAAGGTTGCAAAATAAATACAGATCTTAGAGGAACATGTTCCTCGAGAACAAAAAAGGGATAGAATGGAGGAGGGAAGAAGGATAGCAAATCTTGGATATATGTTTTTTTTCAAACCCCAGAGGGACAGAAATACATCGTCATGCCACTCATATTACAACACATTTTTCTCATGGCTATTAAGTCAGGTTTCCCTCTTGGGCACTTTTCCCCTGCCTGGGTGAAACGTGATCCTTCTTTTACACTCTGAAACGGGCAGTCAGTCTCTTGTGCAAACACACTGAAACATTTAATCAGGGCCTGGCTTCTGACCCCCTTTGACCTTCTACGCTTTGACATGTGTCCTCTCTCCCACCATCATGCCCCTTCGTACTTCTTTTCTCTTCCCCTTCTCCCAAACTGCAGCCTTCACCGGGACGATCTTGATGGCTGCGAAAAGAGCGCCGGCAAACCCTGCGCCTTATTACATTCTCGTGGCCGCCTATTTTGCGAAAGGGAATGTTGCTGTGTGCAAACAAATACTTTACATCGTTCCTTGTTGATTTGCTAAGCAACCTTGGCAACCTCGGCATAATAAAAGAAGTGTTGCAAATTGACCTTTTCGCTCTTCTCCTGTGACACATGTTGTTTGTCAACAATCTACTGCTGAAAATTTCCTAGGGTTGGAAAATTGTAAAAGGCGAAAGATTTATACGATCTGAAGAGAACCAAATAAAAGCTGACCTATTGTAAACCGATGCTCAGACTGAGTACAATGGGAGAGGGTTGGTGACAATGAATAGCATGCGAAAGACACCAAAAATAGGCAAGTTTTAGTGTGTTTATTATGTATGTTAGTTTGTGTGTCTGTGAGTGTACGTATGGAAAAAATAGACAGCAGAAGTCCCTTTCCGTTTTTTCCCTGCATTGTATTCTGGTATTGTGTTGTCAGAGCTGTTAATAGGTTGTTGTTGTTAGTTGTGAAGTTGTGTCTGACCCATCGCAACCCCATGGACAACGTTCCTCCAGGCCTTCCTGTCCTCTACCATCCTCTGCAGTCCATTTAAGCTCACACCTACTGCTTCAGTGACTCCGTCCAGCCACCTCATTTTCTGTCGTCCCCTTGTTCTTTTGCCCTCCATCTTTCCCAGCATGAGGCTCTTCTCCAGGGAGTCCTTCTTCCTTCTCATTCGGTGGCCAAAGTCTTTGAGTTTCCTCTTCAGGATCTAACCTTCCAAAGAGCAATCAGGGTTGTTAATAGGTAGCTGATGAAATACGCCCAGCAAATAATACCAATGTTATTGGACAAATCACAATGCATTTCCTACAGTTCTGAAGTTATTTGGTGAGCTTCAGAACTTCACTAACTTGCTGCAGTTTTATTGGCCAGAATTTTCTAGTGATTGGACAAAAATGAAATACAGTGAAATACTTTGGAAAAAGAGGGTTGCCTCTGTTTATGCTCCATCGAATATAATCAGTTTCTATCCCCAAAGAATCATTTCTAAAATGGATGCATTTTGCACAAAAAAAAGTCCTGATCTGTCAACGTTTTCTAAATATCATGTATAAAAGGAGAAAGAGAAAGAGAAGGAGATGGAGGAGAAGGCGATGGAGAAGGAGATGGAGATGGAGAAGGAGATGGAGAAGGAGATGGAGATGGAGATGGAGAAGGAGAAGGAGAAGGAGAAAGAGAAGGAGATGGAGAAGGAGATGGAGAAGGAGAAGGAGATGGAGAAGGAGAAGACTGAGTTGGAGATGGAGAAGGAGAAGACTGAGAAAAACTGAGCACAATAGAGATTAATTCATCCCTCAGTGTGGTTGCCTTAAGTCCAGAATTAAATCTACTCTTCCACAACCTGCTGTTTTCCAGATGCTTTGGACTATAACTCTCCCCAACCAGCTCAATTGGACAGGGACATCTGAAAGTTTCCCAGTAGAGCAAGCTTGTTCAGATCTTATCTGACATTGTCAACTGTTTAATAAAAAGAGCTTTCCCCCTTGCAGAGATATTGGCTAAGCAGATGGGTTTATTCTATGCATTTTGGTGAAAGATCAAAGGAGATCTGTTTTTATCCACGTCACCACTGATGAAGTCTGGCGCATTTGGAAGGCATAGTTTGACATGTACCATCTTGCATATTGCCCTTAGGCTAATTTTGTGGTTATTTCGCATCTCCTTGGTCTCTCCTCTTCCTTCACTAAGGAAGGTTTTGAAACACCTTATATGGAAATAACTGCATAGATCTGCTGAAAAGACACAGAAAAAAAGAACAATTTCATAGCTCTTATCTGGCTCTTCATTAGACTTCATGTCTACATTGTATGATGCCATGATATGATTTGCTTGGTTTTCATTTAGCATGCTATGTGAATTAGGTCAATGTGGTCTACTCATCAAATCATGATTAAAACAAATGCAGTCACAGGGATGATGTTGATAATAACATGGTGATGGTGATGGTGATGGAAAAGGAGGAGGAGGAGGAGGAGGAGGAGGAGGAGGAGGAGGAGGAGGAGGAGGAGGAGAAGAAGAAGAAGAAGAAGAAGAAGAAGAAGAAGAAGAAGAAGAAGAAGAAGAAGAAGAAGAAGAAGAAGAAGAAGAAGAAGAAGAAGAAGAAGAAGAAGAAGAACTACTACTCAGTTCTGTAGTCTGCTTGGACAGGGAAAAAATAGTGCATAAAGCAAACATTCCTCCGAAATTGTCTTCTTATATAGAGCAAACATGGAAAGTTCTAATTATGAAAGAGGCCGTTAATTTGAAATTGCTGCCATATCAATGTGCAGCAGCTGCCAAAAAGCCAACACAGTTCTAGGCTGCATAAAGAGAGGGATAGAAATAAGATCACGTGAAGTGTTAATACCACTTTATAACGCCTTGGTAAGGCCACACTTGGAATATTTGCATCCAGTTTTGGTCTCCATGATGTGAAAAAGATGTGAGATTCTAAAGAACAACAATAAAGACGATTAGGGGACTGGAGGCCAAAACATAAAGAACGGTTGCTGGATCTGGTTATGTCTAGTCTGATAAAAAGAAGGACCGGGATGACGTGATAGGGGTATTCCAATATCTCAGGGGTTGTCACAAAGAAGAGGGAGTCAAGCTATTCCCTAAAGCACCCGAAGGCAGAAGAAGAAGCAATGGATGGAAATTAATCAAGGAGAGAAGCAACTTAGAAGAAAGGAGAAATTTCCAGATAGTTAGAACAATTAATCAGAGGAACAACTTTCCTCCAGAAGTTGTGGATGCTCCAACGATGGGGTTTTTAAAAAAGAGATTGGATAACCATTTGTCTGAAATGGGTTTCCCGCCTAAGTAGGGGGTTGGACTAGAAGACCTCCAAGCTCCCTTCCAATTCTGCTATTCTGCTCTGCTCTGCTCTGCTCTGCTCTGCTCTGCTCTGCTCTGCTCTGCTCTACTCTGCTCTGCTCTATCAGAGCAAATATTTAACTTCTGTGTACCTGTGACAAAAGACAGAATTTTCATTCTTTTAAATTAGTTTTAGTTTAGTTTTATTCGTATTTATATACCGCCCTATCTCCCTTGCGGGACTCAGGGCAGTGAACAGGCACTGATAAAACAACAACAAAAAACAAATACCATAAAAACTTCTTAAAAATGAATTAAACTAAACGCCTGTACTAAAATCACTATAAAAACCCCTATTTAAAAGCCAAATTTAAAAACTACGCCAGGCCGGCCGCACGAAATAGATGTGTTTTTAATGCCCAGTGGAAGAGACGCAGGTCCGTGGTTATACGTAGGATGGGGGGCAGGTCATTCCAGAGGGCGGGGGCTGCCAAAGAGAAGGCTCTCCCCCTGGGAGTCGCCAGCCGGCATTGCCTGGCCGACAGTACCCTGAGGAGGGCCTCTCTGTGGGAGCAAACAGGTCGAAGGGAGGTATGTGGTAGGAGGCGGTCCTGCAAATAACCAGGTCCCATGCCATGGAGCGCTTTAAAGGTGGTTACTAACACCTTGAAGCGCACCCGGAAAGCCCCCCTGGCCACAGCTGTCATATGGTCATCCAAAGACAGCCGAGAGTCCAGGAGGACGCCCAGATTGCGATTCATTAAAGCATATTACGCAAGGGTAGTTTCAGTCCTGATACAAAATATTTCTGCCTGAGTTGTATTTTTCAGATTCCTATGGTGTGTCCCCTGCCCCCAACAGAGGTTTGGTCAGTAGGAATTTCTTGTATTGGACCATCCCATCAAGTGATATTAGAGACAATCTGTTGGACATTAAGTGGTTTCTGGAAAAGCTGGTTTCCAAGCAAACATGTTCCAGCTGTTTGTGAGTGCTGGGCAATGCCGTGAAATGTCACCCAATTTTCCATCTGCTCTTCCACAGTCTGATATATTTGTGATGAATGCATCTGGAAAACAGAGCAGGCAAAGAAAAAGGCTGCAGATGAGACTTAGAAGAATCAGAAACACGCGAGAGAGAAGGGAGACATTGGGTAGAGTCAAAACCAGGTGTGGTACTTTATTCAGAAGTAATTTTGAACATCAAACCCAGGCCTTAAGCCCGTGAGCTCTGCATCTCTCACATTGATCTTGGCTGTATGCACTTAGACCCTTCAAAGTAAACTCCATCCATTATTGACACCTGCAGGAACTTGCAGCATCATGTTGCAAGCTCCACCTCCTTGGTACATGTGTGAAGAATAGAATAGAATGGAATTCTTTATTGGCCAAGTGTGATTGGACACACAAGGAATTTGCCTTTGGTGCAGATGCGCTCAGTGTACAGAAGGAGAATAAAATACATCCGTCAAGAATAAAAAGATGCAACACAGTGATAGTCAAGGTTACTAATAAGCTATCAAGTCATACTAGTAAACAAATAAAAGAATATAAATTGAAAGATACAAGCAACATGGTTTTAGTCATAAGTGGGAAGAGATAGATACTAGGAAGGATGAGAAGAAGAATAGAAAAAATACAGTAAATTATTTGACAGTGTTGTGGGAATTAGTTGTTAAGCAGAGTGATGGAATTTGAGAAGAAAGATTGTGTTTGTGTCTAGTTGTTCTGGTGTGCAGTGCCCTATAGCATCTTTTTGAGGGAAGGAGTTGAAACAATTTATGTCCTGGATGTGAGGGGTCTGTAGATATTTTCACAGCCCTCTTTTTGACTCGTGCAGTGTACAGGTCCTCAATGGAAGGCGGATTGGTAGCAATTGCTTTTTCTGCAGTTCTAATTATCTGTTGAAGTCTACGCTTGTCTTGTGTGGTTGCAGAGCCAAACCAGACAGTTATGGAGGTGCAGATGACAGAGCATCACAAGGGACCTAGAAAATGGGACAGGGCTTTTGCTGTAATAGTCTGGTGTTGTTTTCATCACTCTACCTCCCCTTGTCCTCTCCTCCAATAGCACTCACAGTCCTATACATGATAGAACTATGGACTTCATTGCTATCACATGTGCTGGCCAAAACGTCAGAGGTTGATAAGAGCAGACTAAACTAATTCATAGAGATTTGGAATATTGATGGTTAGTAGTCTTGATGGCTCCATATTACCGCTGGAATTTCATGTAATAGATTAAATAACAGTTGCCAGGAGCAACGGTAACAGAGATAATCGTGCTTCTAGATATCTGCAAATCAGCATCTGCATTTCCGGTATTGGATAAGGAGAGCATATCTTTCTCCTTGTGTCTTGGCCACTTTTTACAGAGGCATGATTGACAGCCTTTTAACAAACTGCTTCACTGTTTGCTTTGGTGGCAGCAATGACTCAGATAGAAAGTCCATACAGAGAGTGGTAAGGACAGTGGAGAAGATTATAGAAAGTTTGCAAACTGCCATTCAGGATGCTGCTTATAAGCGCTATTTGCTAAGAGCTCAAAGCATTATTAGAGATTTCACACATCCACTTCATGTTCTGTTTCAGTTGGAGGAGGTTTCAAAGTATTTCTAGCAGGGCTATCTGGTTTTGTAATAGCTTTGTTCCCTATGCCATCCGTAAACTAGCAGGATTCATTTTTCTCACCATGTACATGTAAACATCCGAACTAGAATGTGTTGTTTCTCTGTGTCATATATTGTATGCCGATATGTGTTTTTATATTCATATTTATTTATTTATTTATTTTTTTGTTTGCTTGTTTGTCATGTTTGGGTAGTGTATACTGGAGGTAGTGACCCTTTGAGAATTGTATGCACCGAAATTTCATTTTAATGTATGCCAATTATTGTACATTTAAAGTGACAATAAAGTTATTGTAAATCTAAATCTGTGAATTTTCTATAAATGCACTTGTAGGAATACACATTACATTGCAACGTATTGGATCTGCCAGGCTCTTAACTCTGGAAAAAAGGTGTGTGTGTGTGTGTGTGTGAATGTGTCAGGGTAAGTGTGTGTGTGTGTGTGTGTGTGTGTGTGTGTGTGTGTGTGAGAGAGAGAGAGAGAGAGAGAGAGAGAGAGAGAGATCCATCTGGGACCAGATTCCCCAATCAGCCAGCATGCAATAGGCATTAAGAGAAATATTGCCTAAAACATCTGGATGTCATCAGAAGGACCACTTTTGACTTACATATTTCCACTGGTGTAACAGGGAACAAATGCTTGTGCAACACATTGGAAAGTTATTGTTATTACTTTCTCTCCCTTCCAATGGACAGAAAGTCAGCTATAAAATCTTGCAAGTTCATATGATCAATAAGGGCAATTCTCCAGATAGTTGAGCTGGACTCCTGCTGACTCCATACATCTGACCATTTTTAATTTTCTTACTTAGCCTGTGCTGCAGGTCTCTCATCCAACCACTGACCCTGTTTCACTCTTTCAAGATCAGCCACAGATCTAAAATATTTAGTTGACCTACAACTGCAGCTTGAAACAGAAGCATTGAATGTTTGCTTGTTCCTGAAAAAAAAAAAAAAAAACAGGATTGATATAGAATTTATATACATTTTATTAGAAGTTTTTTTTAAAGGGAAAATAAAAAGGAAAAGCTAATTAATATGATTAAGTGGGTCCAGAGCAGTGGTGGGTTTCTGCAGGCTCGCACCTACTCGCGAGAGCCGTTTGGTGAAATTTAGAGAACCGGTGAGAGGGGGTTCCACCGGTGTACCTGGAAGTAAATCTGGCCCGCCGTTGCCAGTGACCCAACGGGAAGGAAAGGAAAGGAAAGGAAAGGAAGAAAGAAAGAAAGAAAGAAAAAGAAAGAAAGAAAGAAAGAAAGAAAGAAAGAAAGAAAGAAAGAAAGAAAGAAAGAAAGAAAGAAAGGAAAGAAAGAAAGAAAAGAAAAAAAGAAAGAAAGAAAGAAAGAAAGAAAGAAAGAAAGAAAGAAAGAATTTATCATCACAATTGAGTCAAAAATTTTGGTTGCTAAGCAAGAGCGTTGTTAAATGAGTTTCACCACATTTTAAAAGGTGGCCACTCCCACCCTGTCACATGACTGCCAAGCCACGCCCACAAAATGGGCCACACCTACAGAGTAGGTTCTAAAAAAATTTGAAACCCACCACTGGTCCAGAGGTACTTTATGGGAAGACTCGATTCCCCTACTCACAATAGAATTCCCTATGCCAACAGCAGTGGCGTAGCGTGGGGGGTGCAGGGGGGGCCGGCCGCACTGGGCGCAACATCTGGGGGGGCGCGCTCGCACTCGCAGCTCTCCGTCGCTTCGGGAAAGGGGATCGAGTAAGGCAGGAACAGCGGCAGCCGGGGAATGTGGCCACCGCCGCGGGGACCGGAGAAGCGTCGCCCGAAGCAAAAGCGGCTGCAAGAGGAGGCGTTTTCTCCCCGTCGCCCCGTCTTCTTCCTTGGGGAAAGGATCTTAGGGGCTTTTTCATATTTTTATTAGTATTATTTCTCGGGCGGGGGAGGGGGGATCCGGAATCCAGGAAACCGGGAGGGGCGGGAAATCGCAGGGAAAAGGAAGAGAGCTCGGCGGGCGGAAGGTGGGGACAGCTCGCACGTTCCAGCTAATTCAGCAGCAGTCTTGTGAATGCGCGGAGATGTAGCTGACAGGGCGGGAGAGGCGTCGCGCTCTCCGGATCGAAGGGAGGCCAGCTCTTTCGGGTACCTGCCGGCTGCGGCTGCCTCCCCTACCCCGCTGCCATCGGATCTTCCTGCACCCCTCCTCTCCCCCTTCCCGTTTCTCGCTTCCCCGCCGCTCCGCATGCTGTGCCCTCCCCGTCCTCGATGCTGCTGCTTCCCCCCGGGGGAGGGCTAGAAAGGCGCCGAGAAGGATGAGCGAAGGGGTCGCCTCGCCGCCGGGTGCCGCAGCCGCTGCCGAGGAGGGGGCGGCGGTGGGCGGGGGCCCTGCGGCGGGCGATGGAGTGGAAGAGACTCGAGTGCTAAAATCCACGGGTTAGGGGGCGCAAATTACTTGCCTTGCCCCGGGTGCTGACAACCCACGCTACGCCACTGGCCAACAGGCTCAAAATTTTGGGTTTGGGACAATCTGGAACTGCGCCGCCTGCAGTTCGATCTAAGCATAGTTGTCTGCTACAATTGTCTGCTACAATGTCTTACCTGTCAATGACTTCTTCAGCTTCAACCTCAATAATACAGGGGCAAACAATAGATACAAACTAAAAGTAAACCATTCCAAACTCGATTACAGAAAATACGACTTCAGCAACAGAGTGGTCAACGCCTGGAATGCTCTACCTGACTCCATTTTTACTCCCTCTAACCCCCACAGCTTCAACTTAAACTGTCTACCATGGACCTCACCCCATTACTAAGAGGTCTGTAAAGGGGGCATGCATAAGTACATCAGTGTGCCTACCATCCCTGTCCTACCGTCCCCATTTCCTTTGTTCATGGCTATGTTTATACATATACCTGTTATCTTGCACATGTTTGACAAACTAAATAAATAAAAATACATATAAAAAACCATCCATTTTCTGCAACCTGCTGCTTTCTCTATACTTTTCTATGTCCTGATAATGAATGGAAGGAGACCCTTTGTTCTTGTACAGTGACTGCTCCATTATTCTTTTATTTAAATAATCTCAGTGGAGCAACCTGGAATATTCTGTCAAGGTAAATCGCTCCAAACCTGATGGCAGAAAATACGACTTCTGCAACAGAGTGGTCAACACCAGGAATGCTCTACCTGACTCTGTCGTTACAGCCTCAAACCCCCACAGCTTCAAAGTTAAACTGTCTACCGTGGACCTCTCCCCATTCCGAAGAGGTCCGTAAAGGGGGCGTGCATAAGGGCACCAGCGTGCCCACCGTCCCTGTCCCCATTTACTTGTATTCATTTCTTTCATTCATGTCCAGGTTTATATTTACACCTGCTATCTTCTACATGTTTGACAAACTAATAGATACAAAATAAATACAAATACAGAATAAAGAAAGCAAAGGCAGAGAGAACAAGACAAAACTACGGACAGAAAAGATATATAGAAGACGCTTGCACTTTTCTTTGCAGGAATTACAAATTATCTCTGACTTTATAATTACAAAGAAAGCTCAATTTTCTCTGTTATCTATTTTTCCCCCCTAATCATCAAAACCAGAAGTCATATAGAAGAGTTCAATTGCCACCTAGTGGTACGTTCATACTATCCATGTAGCCATTTTGTTTAAACGATTTAATTAATCTATTCCTAATTTGGCTGGCTTTGAGATGTTTTTATTTTGTCATTAATCCAGCCCAGGATTTCCGAGTGGTGACCCTCTCTTTTTAATTATAACAAGGGCCGTGAGAATTCTATTTCATTTCCTGATTTTTAACCATGGTTGGTGGAGGTGGGGGGGGGGGGGGTTGTCTACAGGTTGAGACCACATGGCCTCTTTCACAAGTTTTATGAACTACAAAAGTACCAGAAACAAGAAACAATAGTAATTTGGGAGAAATCTGGGATAATGTAGCACATCTGTTAGACGAGAAGACACCTTTGAAATTTTGAGAACATGTTGTGGGGGATAATTAAAAAAAAAAAATATCTGGCAGGAGAGGAATAGCTTGGCTAATTTACCAAATGGCTTTCATGTCTGAAAATCCCCTGTCCCCCTTAGACGCTTTCTCTTGTTCTGGGCATATGGACACATTCGCAAAGAAAGCCCTGAGCTGCAAATTCCCCATTTGTATTTTCTATGGAGGATTAGAATTTGGAAGCTGTTCTTTTGCAGCATAGATGCTCACATTTCTTACGTTAGAACAATGAATCGCTGGAACGGCTTGCCTTCAGCAGTTGTGGGTGCTCCATCTCGGGAGGTTTTTAAGCAGCGATCGGACAGCCATTTTTCCAGAGTGGTATAGGGCAAGGGTGAAATGTGACCAGTTCAGACCTGGTCAGGTAAACAGGTAGGGACTGCATGTACATGGAAGGAAGTATGCAGTGGAGTCCCCCAAGGCTCTGTTTTAGGCCCAGTACTCTTTAACATCTTCATCAACGATTTGGATGAGGGGATAAATGGGGAACTCATCAAATTTGCAGACGACACCAAGCTGGCAGGAATAGCCAACACTGCAGAAGATAGGCATAAGATACAGAAGGATCTAGACAAACTTGAACATTGGGCACTATCTAATAAAATGAAATTCAATTGTGAAAAAAGTAAGGTCCTACATATAGGCAAGAAAAACCAAATGCACAAGTACAGTATAGATGGTACCTTGCTCAATAGTAGCAACTGTGAGAGGGATCTTGGAATCCTAGTGGACAACCATTTAAATATGAGCCAGCAGTGTGCAGCAGCTGCCAAAAAAGCCAACACAGTTCTAGGCTGCATAAACAGAGGGATAGAATCTAGATCACATGAAGTGTTAATGCCACTGTATGGTGCCTTGGTAAGGCCACACTTGGAATACTGCATACAGTTTTGGTCGCCACGATGTAGAAAAGACGTGGAGACTCTGGAAAGGGTGCAGAGAAGGGCAACCAAGATGATTAGGGGACTGGAGACTAAGACATATGAAGAACGGCTGCAGGAGCTGGGTATGTCTACCTTGATGAAGAGAAGGACCAGGGGAGACATGATAGCAGTGTTCCGATATCTCAGAGGGTGCCACAAAGAAGAGGGAATCAAACTATTCTCCAAGGCACCTGGGGGCAGGACAAGAAGCAACGGGTGGAAACTAATCAAGGAGAGAAGCAGCTTGGAACTAAGGAGAAATTTCCTGACAGTAAGAACAATTAACCTCTGGAACAGCTTGGCTCCAGAAGTTGTGAATGCCCCAACCCTGGAAGTCTTTAAAAAGATGTTAGATAGCCATTTGTCTGAAATGGTATAAGGTTCCTGCCCACGCAGGGGGTTGGACTAGAAGACCTACAAGGTCCCTTCCAACTCTGCTATTGTATTATTGTATTATTGAAGTGGTTCGCCAAACCGGTAAATACCACACCTGGTTGGCCCCGCCCAACCCCACCCACTCACTGTTCACTCCTTCTGGCCACTCACCCACCCCTTCCGGCCCCTTGTAGGCATGGCCATGAGTGATGTTGTGTTGGCCATGCCTACTCAGTCACAGAACCCACCACCACCAAGCCACGCCCACAAAAATAGTAGGTAAAAGAGCACCCACAACTTTTGAAGGCAAGCCATTCCAGCAATTAATTTCACCGCTGGTGTAGAGTCTCCTCTTTGACAAAGGGGTTGGACTAGAAGACCTCCAAGATCTCTTACCACCCTGCTAGTCTATTATTCTATTTTTTTTTAATTAAAGAAACTTTTAACGAAAATGTGAGTGGTAGTAAACTTAGAAAACCAAGAAACAGATTCCTGTGGATCCGTTCAGAATCTGGGGATACCATATTGGTAATTTTGTTTTATTTAGAGGGCATAGATTATAACCGTTAAATAGGGTGGACCTTCTGATTGCATTCATTTTGGGGGCAGCTTGGGAAGACCTGGCGCCCGTCTCAGAAAGATATTTAACCTGGTCTGAGAAACCCATCTCAGCAAACTTTGTTTGCTGGATTTTCAATGGGATTTTGAAGCCAAAGAAGAGAACTATTGTTCTGATCTAGGCTTCCCCAGCAGCAGGAAGCCAAGTCCTCATCCCAATCAAACACTTGTATTTAATTTACAGTGAATTCCTCTCCAGCAAAGTCTTTCCTCTCCCACAGTCTTTCAAGAGAGTTCACAATTACCGACCTTTACCAGGCTAGGAGAGCGGCCAGGCCGATATCTTTCAGATGCCACAATACTTGGCAAGAATGCAGGAATGAACTAATTGTCTCCTGTAAACACCCCTCCCCTTTCGCTCCTCTTTTATTGCCTATAGGAGGGGTCATTCACCATCCACCTGTGGCCTTACTCCCAAGTCAACCCCTGTTCTTTAGCTGTTCCCTTCGTCTGGCAACTCTGTGCATGTGCACACTTGGAACAGGCTCCAGCTGTTCTTCTGCCTCACTGATATCTGACTCTGAAGGCAGCTGATTACTGGCATACGGCTCTGGCCCCCTCTCTGCCTCCGACACACAGCCCTCATCAGAGCCTTCCTCAGACTCCAGGATTGGCCCAGGTTCCTCCCCAACTTCCTTATTGCTGCCAGCTCCACTGGCCACTGGCTGGCCACAACTATGTGGCCCACATCTATGATCAATTTCATTAAACAGTTCTATTTGTTTGCATCATGCCTTCAAGTGAGTCTCCAAACCGAAGGCTCAGGCATGCTTCTTTCTGAACGAAATAAGACAATTCAATCAAATCAACATTTCTCGGAAGCTTGTCAGATTGAATTCACAAACTATATCAGATCCTGGAAGAGTGACACAGCCTTGTAGCCACGACGGTTTCCCCCTCACCCTCTCTGACAATTTTCCGGGTCGTCTAGACCAATCAAAAAGAATTACATCCCAGCTGAAGCCCTTAACTGATCGCCACTTGCCCAGTTTCTACCAGACAGGTCCTAATCTAGATTGAACCTCTCACGATTGTAATTGACTTGCCAGAAAAGGGTGTACTGCGAAAATTGGAATGGACTGGTCTGCTTCTTTAATTGTCAGCTGGTGGAATTACTTATGTGAAACTGTGCCTTAACTGAGTGACAGTTAAAACAGGAGGGGGGGGAGGAGGGGAGAGAGAGAGAGAAGCACCGTAGACACAGCTTGTAATGTTCCAGGGATTTCCTACATGGCTCTGACCTCTAAAAGAGTGACCTCGTGTCAATCCCTTTATTTATTCAGATTACCCCAATGTCTGTAATACCAAGTATCCTGCTGGTTGCATTAGGCCAGGGATGTCCAAACTTGGGAACTTTAAGACTTGTGGACTTCAACTCCCAGAATTCCCCAGCCAGCATAGTCCACAAGTCTTAAAGTTCCCAAGTTTGGACATCCCTGCATTAAGCAGAACATTCAAATGAAGAGACACTGACATTTCCTCCAGCGTTCTCATATCTGTCCTCTTCTTAAGATGTTTCCTCCCTCTGCAAGCGGTGAGAGGAGAATTATTTTTGCACCATCCAAATGGCTCGTGAACATTGTTCCCATAGATCTGACATATGGGAGGTTGATGTATTATAATGTATGCCAGACAATGGCTTGGTTGGAACATTCTGTACCACTTCAAGAGCGAGCCCCATGGAGGAGTTTTTTTCCCTTCTTTGAAATGTTAAAAGATTTCTGTTTCATCTTCTTTAAGGCATCAAAGTCCCCAATATAGTTTTAAAACAGAAGAGGGAGGAAATGGGGAAAAAAATCCTGTACAAAACCCAAAGCTCTTGAAAGTACGCAGAGGCAAAGATAACAGATTTAAGACCAAAACATCTCGAATCAGAGAAAAACCAAAACTAATGGATGAGTTTCGGTATCATCATTGGTAGAATTTGTCCTGAAAGGAAATAGCTTAAGTCTTAGAAGCGATGAATTGCTAAAGGTACATTTGCCTAACTACAGGGAATAGATATTCATCAAATAGAGATAATTCTCAACTGATGACAACAATTTGGACTGGCACCTCCATTGATATGGTCATTAAGGGACTTTACATGGTTGTGCACATCTTTTGCAACCTTTTTTTGCGTTAAGTGCAGAGGTGGTATTCAGCAGATTCTGACCAGTTCTGGAGAACCGGTAGCGGAAACTTTGAGTAGTTCGGAGTACCAGTAAACACCACCTCTGACAGGCCCTGCCTCCATCTATTCTCTGCCTCCCGAGTCCCAGCTGATCAGGAGGAAATGGCGATTTAGCAGTAACCTTCACCTGGAGGGGGAGGAAATGGAGATTTTACAGTATCCTTCCCCTGCCACGCCCACCAAGCCACGCCCACCAAGCCACACCCACCAAGCCACACCCACCAAGCCACAGAACCAGTAGTAAAAAAAAAATCAATCCCACCACTGGTTAAGTGACTCTAGCTTCCCCCATTAATAATAATAATAATAATAATAATAATAATAATAATAATAATAATAATAATAATAATAATAATAATAATAATAAATGTAATTTATAGACCGCTCCCTCTCCCCAGAGGGACTCGGGGCGGTGCACAGGGGAATTAAAAACATACAAACCTAAATACATCATAAATATATAAAAATCAGATTAAACAATTTATTCCTGCGCTAAAATACCTAAAATCCTAAAAACTAAACCCCTTAAAAAGCCAATGAAAACAATTTATATATTCAGACTAAAAGGCTGGAGGTAGATTAGGCCAGGCCGGCCTGCTGAAAAAGTTAGGTCCTGAGCTTTTGACGGAAGGCGCGGAGCTCCACGGTTGTTCTAAGCTCGGGGGGTAGGTCGTTCCATAGAGCTGGGCCCGCCACAGAGAAGGCCCTTCCCCTGGGCGTCGCCCACTGGCATTGCCTGGTGGACGGCACCCGGAGAAGTCCCTGTCTGTGGGAGCGAATCGGTCGAAGGGATGTATGGGGCAGGATGCGATCCCGCAGATAGCTAGGTCCCCTAATTAACTTGGCCTGTCACCCATCTTGCTGTTTTCTTGTCTCTCTGTTGTATTCTCAGTTCTTGTCTCTAAAACCAAAGCACTCTATTCTCTCTCTATTCTTTCTAAACTGCTTCTTCAAAGTCCAAAACATTTTCCACAAGGAAAATCATTGGCTGCAACACTGGTTTTTATATGGTAGGTACAGACAGATCATGGTACCGGAATATCTCTTACCCTGTGTTGTTCTCAGCATTCTTGACTCCACCAATCCAATTTATTCCTTGTCAGAAGATTAGGGGACAATTTTTTAGCCACTGCTACAGATACATTATTTTACCTAATATGTAAATAATATGAAGATATTCACATGCATGGGATGCGATGGCTCAGTGGCTAAGATGCTGAGCTTGTTGATCAGAACGGTCGGCAGTTCAGTGGTTCGAATCCCTAGCGCCGCATAACGGAGTGAGCTCCGATTACTTGTCCCAGCTTCTGCCAACCGAGCAGTTTGAAAGCACATAAAAATGCAAGTAGAATACAAAAAAGGGGTGTGGTTCAAGTGGTCAATGCCTGAAGGAATGTTGGTGTTCTGGGAGGAGGGGGAGAGTAAGAATTAAAACAATTGAAGAGGCGGAAGCCTTCCTTAAAAAACACTCCTCAATCCTGGAGGACGAAAATGGGGGAGCGGGAGGGGCCATGGCTCCTCCCACCGGCGGGAAGGAAGAAGAAGACACAATAGCCAAAAGACTCAGATCACAAAAATGATTTCTTTTCTTTTATATATTGTAATTCCTAAACAGGATGTCAACAGGAACAAATGATTGAATGCATGAAATTTATGATATGATATGTATGTATCTCTTTCCACCTTATACTGAAAAATTTTTTTGTATGAAACCTTGGAGGCGGCCACCACCTCCGACATGGAAGCCCTAAAATATTTCTTCTACATCCTATATACCCTTTTCCTCTTTACAAAATTTGTAAAAACCAATAAAAATTGTTGTTCAAAAAAAAATGCAAGTAGAAAAATAGGAACCACCTTTGGTGGGAAGGGAACAGCATTCCATTATTATATTTATTCCAGACCATACCAATCAGATTGGGTAAGGATTTTTTTGAAAAATTGAGGAAAATGGTTTTAAAGTTTATATGGCAAGGTAAAAAAGCAAGAATAAAATTAAAAAATCTTACAAGATGCCAAAATAAGGGGAGGAATGGGATTACCTGATTGAGAATTATACTATCAAGCTGCAAATTTGATGTGGATTAAAGATTGGATAACATTAAGAAACACTAGACTTTTAGAATTAGAGGGACATGATTTGTTATCGGGATGGCACTCAGCTCTATGGTATAAAAACACTAGGAAACATGGTCTTTTCAGAAGGCATTATATAAGAGAATCTTTGATTTCAAACTGGGAAAAGATCAAGAGATTGCATTACCTTAGAATACCAGTCTGGGTATCAACTACTGAAGCATTCAAATACGCAATAGTATACAAACAGCATTCCATGCACCTTTGGCGGTGAGTCATGCTGGCAACATGACCACGGAGATGTCTTCGGATAGTGCTGGCTCTTCAGCTTTGAAAGGGAGATGAGCACCGCCCCCTAGAGTCAGGAATGACATATATATATATATGAAGTGGATATATTGTTACAGCTTCCTGTTAGGAAGGAATGCTGGAATGCTGCTTCGAATGCTGGAGAGCACCAGTTCAAATCCCTGTAGGGAAGTATGGCCAGCTGACGAGGGCTAAGGAGCCCGAAATGGATCCATCCTGGTCTCTTAATTAATTATTATTAATCATCCCTTAAAGAAATTTAACATATATATATATGCAAGGAGAACCTTTAACTTTACTCACATGCAAGTAAAAATAAATCAAGGTGACAGTCTCATAAAGCAGATTAAAATAACAAAGCAGTGATATTCATTGTTAGTCCTAAGGCTACTTGCTGTATCTGTTGACATTAGTTAGGTCTTCTTTACATTTATATATTTATCATATTTGTACATCTGGCCATCTCACTCTTGGCTATGTACAGCATTTAATGAAAGAAAATGACAACAAATATACAGTATAATCTTAGTTCCATTGCACTATTATTCCCTGTATTTCATTTTTAGTTTTAGTTAACGTTTCAACATAAATCCCAAATTATTTTTCTCCTGACCTCAGTTGTTTTAGTTGAGTTTTCAAAGTGTATTCTTTCACACAAATTTCTCAAGTAGGGTTCTCAGCTGGAAAAATATTGTCCACCCTAGGTTATAATTCAAATTAAAAAGTTGGACCAGCATCTGGCAGGCAGCTAATTCTGTTCTACCAAGGTGATGCCACTAGATGGCAGGCGGAGCCCGTGTAAGACATCCATCTCACCCAGATTTGGCTTTCTGTTGTCTACCTTGCCACTGAAAAGTTCTTGAGATAGTTGCCTGTCTCTAACAAGAAGTCCAGGTCAAGAGGGTAAAAGTCAGTTTATTTTTCTTGAGGATACAACTGCAGATAGGATAAAAGGGCGGCAGGGATGGGAACTCTGAGGCCAGGTAAGGCAAACTCAGCCCAAGAAAGTCCAAGAAGAAGATGCAAACTTCTACTCAGAGGGTCTTATGGTCTTGAGTGAATGCAGGGGTGTCGAAGGCCCACAAGGGCCCCCGTGCCCTGTGATGACCTCCTGCAGCCCTCTGCCAGGGAAAACGGGTTTGTGGGGTCTCCGTTTTCGCTGGCAGAGGGCTAGCAAAACAAACTAAAAACAAAACAAAAGGAGAAATGTTTCCCCTTTTGCATTTGAGCATGCAAGAAGGGACAGGAAAAGGGAAAGGGAAAGAGGAAAGACAAAGAAAGGAAGATGGGAAGAGAGCAAGGAAGAAGACACAAGGAAAGAAGAGAAGGAAGAAGGAAGGGGAATGAAGAGGGAAGGAAAAAGAAGAGAAGGAAGGAAGGAAGGAAGGAAGGAAGGAAGGAAGGAAGGAAGAAGGGAAGGAAGGAAGGAAGGAAGGAAGGAAAGGAAGGAAGGAAAGGAAAGAAGGAAGGTAAAAATGGGAGTGAGGCAGGGTCTGAGGGAAGTCCTGCCTTAGCATTTGGTCCCCACAAGTGCCCCTGACATGAGTGATGTTGAGCTGGCCACGCCCACCATGACCACACACACACCAGCCCTCCAAGGTCAAACACAATCCTGATTCAGCCCTCAATGAACTCGAGTTTGACACCCCTGGGTTAATGCACCCTTAATGTTTCATCAAATCCCCTCCGACCCTTGCCTCAACTCTCCGTACTTTTATGAGTAAAACTCAGTAAGGATTACAAAACTCCAGTTCTCTGGAAAATCATTTGAAATGGGTTAGAAGATTCAACCTCAATCATCTTGTTAGAGATGAGCTCTGTATCTAAAGGTTAAGTGCAGAGTTCTGGTGATGCAGTGGTTAAAGTGCAGTATTGTAGGTAAACTCTGCCCACAGACTGAAGTTTGATCCTGACCAGGCTCAAAGTTGACTCAGTTTTACATCCTTCCGAGGCTGTAGGAAGACCCAGATATTTGGGAGCAATATGCGAATAATGCGGATATTGTAAACTTGTAAAGGTCTATGGGGCAATATAAAAGTCTCAATGCTATTGCTATTAAGTTCTCAGAACAAGTTTACTCAGGTCTGCTAAATAGAAGAGTGTTCTGGAGCTGACCCACGCTGGCTCATGAGCCTCAAATATTAAATTCTTTGCAATTTTGTGAGCTGATTGAGAGCACAGCTGAGCAGTGACTTTTAGCATGCCAATCAACAATGTAGTTATGCTCACTCCCCTGGTTAAATACCAGAAAGCAAAGTAAGCTTGGTTAGTTTTCACCTTGACTATTTACTTTGTGTTTTTGGTTCATTCTGTGAAGCCTGTTTGGATTTTGCACAAAATGAATAAACTCAATAACTGTGTGAAGTGAAAGAGTCTAGCCCTTCAGAATATCTTGAGTTAGGGACTCTTGTTATTATTCCTGGGTCTCTCCCAGGGGTGGCATTGAAAAATGTTAGCAACTGGTTCTCTGCATGATTGCTGGGTGGGCGTGGCCATGATGGACATGGCCTACTTGGCCTCCTGCAACATACAAAGAGTATGTTTGCCCTCCCCAGGCTCCAGAGGCTTTTCTTGAGCCTCTGGGAGGGTGAAAACATCCTCCCCTGGGCTCCGGAGGCCTGAAACGGGCCAGTTTCCAGACTTCTGGAACTTCCAAGAGGCCCATTTTTCATCCTCCCAGAGCCTCCATGCGGCCCTGAACGGACTGCATGGAAACTCCTGGGAGGGGCAGGATGGGGCGGGGTGTGGGGGGCAGGGTGGGTGGGGCGGGGTGGATGGGGCAGAGTGGGTGGGGCCAGCCAGTAGTCGCAACGACTGGTTCAGTGAACCAGATATAAAATTAATATCCGGTTTGCCAGAATGGGCCAAACCAGCTGAATCTCAAGCCTGGTCTCTCCTGCTTCTCATAACAATGTTCTGAGATTTCAACCCACATCCTTGAACATGGTTTGTTTACACGGAGGAGGAAGAATGGAGATCAATTTTCCCACCCCTTCCTGATCACCTTTACAGTTTTTGGGAGAATCTGTGAAAATATCTTCTCTTCTATCTTTCCCCAGATAGTTGCTCTCCCTCTTCTCTGTTCAAGCATCCTTGGCAGAATGTGTTGGGATAGATGATGCAGAGAATCCAGCTCAGCAAATCTGATCATTGATCAGTAGAACAAGATACATGCAGGCAGAAGAGAACATCACCCTTCCACTCT
This sequence comes from Rhabdophis nuchalis, assembly GCA_039707465.1. Lineage (NCBI taxonomy): Eukaryota > Metazoa > Chordata > Lepidosauria > Squamata > Natricidae > Rhabdophis > Rhabdophis nuchalis. The sequence goes on from CM077653.1 coordinate 11,121,234, forward strand.
TCTTCAGAGATTGTATATTGATTAAGTTAAAGGTACTCATATCTTATCGTTTGGCCATTAGCAAGGTTCCTATTTTGTAAATCCAAGCACTGACTTCAACTATCAACAAAATGAGAAGATGCTTCATGGACCATTGGAATGTGTTTGAGAAGGCCATGTTTCTTTGACCAACACCATAGTCCACCTTGGCATTCTTGGTGCTCTCTGAGCTTGGTTGTTTTCCATTCCATCATCCATTATTGTAGACAACATCATCAGTGTGATAGTACCTAGTTTGAGTAATGAAACATCTGCAAGAAAACAACCAAGCTCAAAAGGAACCAAGGACCCCTTATTTCAACCCTGAACTACAAATATTCTCCTTATTGATAGCCTATTGTGTCATTGGGGTTCAAAACGATCAAATAACTCTATTTCAGATGGTGACAGCACCTAGTCAACTTTGGCAGATATTGAAAAAAATGAAACTTTTAAACTATTTAGTATCTGAATAGGAGCTCACCAGGAAATGCCAAAGCTGTAGGCTAAACTGATAATTTAAAAAAAATCCCAGAGAAAGTTAATTTACAACAACTCTAATTCTGTATTGCTGCTATGCAATATGCTAAGATGTCTCCATGCTCAGGGGAGGTGTCCATAAGAGCTCATTGCTTTGGTTAGTGTTACAACTCTGGTCCCGTAACCAGTGTTAGGAAATAAATGCAGAATAGTGTAATACACCGAACAGTAAAGAGATCAGTGGCGTAGCGTGGGGGGTGCAGGGGGGGCCGGGCGCACCGGGCACAACATCTGGGGGGGCGCGCTCGCACTCGCAGCTCTCCGTCGCTTCGGGAAAGGGGATCGAGTAAGGCAGGAACAGCGGCAGCCGGGGAATGTGGCCACCGCCGCGGGGACCGGAGAAGCGTCGCCCGAAGCAAAAGCGGCTGCAAGAGGAGGCGTTTTCTCCCCGTCGCTTCCTTGGGGAAAGGATCTTAGGGGCTTTTTCATATTTTTATTAGTATTATTTCTCGGGCGGGGGAGGGGGGATCCGGAATCCAGGAAACCGGGAGGGGGCGGGAAATCGCAGGGAAAAGGAAGAGAGCTCGGCGGGCGGAAGGTGGGGACAGCTCGCACGTTCCAGCTGATTCAGCAGCGGTCTTGTGAATGCGTGGAGATGTAGCTGACAGGGCGGGAGAGGCGTCGCGCTCTCCGGATCGAATGGAGGCCAGCTCTTTCGGGTACCTGCCGGCTGCGGCTGCCTCCCCTACCCCGCTGCCATCGGATCTTCCTGCACCCCTCCTCTCCCCCTTCCCGTTTCTCGCTTCCCCGCCGCTCCGCATGCTGTGCCCTCCCCGTTCTCGATGCCGCTGCTTCCCTCCGGGGGATGAGCGAAGGGGTCGCCTCGCCGCCGGGTGCCGCAGCCACTGCCAAGGAGGGGGCGGCGGCGGGTGGGGGCCCTGCGGCGGGCGATGGAGTGGAAGAGACTCGAGTGCTAAAATCCACGGGTTAGGGGGCGCAAATTACTTGCCTTGCCCCGGGTGCTGACAACCCACGCTACGCCACTGAAAGAGATATGTTGTTGTAACCACAAACAAACTCTAAAACAGTGATAGTAAGAAAATAAATAGTCTTTACTTTGTAGCAACTAAAATACTTCTTCCGACTAACTTCTCAAACAATAATAACAGTCCTTCACCAAACAGAGTTATCTTACAGTGGAGCATTCACAACTTCTGGAGGCAAGTTGTTCCACTGATTAATTGTTCTAACTGTCAGGAAATTTCTCCTGACAGTTGCTTCTTGTTCTGCCCTCAGATGCTTTGGAGAATAGCTTGACTCCCTTTTCTTTGTGGCAGCCCCTGAGATATTGGAACACTGCTATCATGTCTCCCCCGGTCCTTCTCTTCATCAGACTTGCCAAATCCAATTCCTGCAACCTAATTCCTGCAACCGTTCTTCATATGTTTTAGCTTCCAATCCTCTAATCATCTTTGTTGCTCTTCTCTGCACTCTTTCTAGAGTCTCAACATCTTTTTTACATAGTGGTGACCAAAACTGAAACTAAGCTTTAGAGCAGTGGTAGTCAACCTGGTCCCTACCGCCCCCTAGTGGACATTTCAGCTGTCATGGTGGGTGGTAGGGGTTTTGTCCGATACTGAAGCACTTTCCTTTTTTTAAATTTAACTGACTTCCCTACTTTATAAATCACCATTACTGTGGAACCGGTGGTGGTTAGAAAATTTTACTACTAACAGAGATACAAAAGTGGGTGGTAGGTATACAAAGGTTGACTACCCCTGCTTTAGAGCTTAGCTTGTTGACTGCACACTGGAAACTGTGTATAGCAACATCCTACATTAAAGCTTGTCTCCTAGGTTTCTATATTTGTTGTCTCAAGAATGAAAATTGCTCTTTACCGATGAAACAGCCATACAAGTTCTATTCCTATTTAGATCAGGAACAGGCAGAACAACCTAAACTTACTCTAATTAGCATTTCTGATCCTTCTTCCCCACTGAGTCTTTTCAGTTTTCTTATCATAGAATTATCACTTGGATTTCATAAGATTTCTTTTCATCCACAAACTCCAGAATGGCTCAACAGGATGTCTTAGGCCCCACAGTGAGCCTTAAAAAACAACAACCCATTGGCTGTTTTCCTAAATTCGCTGAAATTTCTCCTTCTGCCTGTCTGGCCTCTGGTGTCATGAAGAAAAGCCCAGTTCCTTGCTCCCCTTCCCCATCTAAGTGAAATAAAACAAAACAGCATAAAATAAGATCTATGAACCCAGAGAATGAAATTTACCATTCCACACTTTTGGTAATGGAGGTTATGCTAGTTCACACGTTCCTTACAAATTATAGCGAAGGCCTCTTCACCTTCCCAGAGCTTTGATGAAAGATCCCATTGCTCTGCTAGCTAAGTCTGAAGTCTTACCTTGACCTTCTGAGCCAGGCTATGGAGCAACCCAACCCTGTCCATTGAGCTGGCTATTGATTTATCTCCTGGTAAAATGGGACTGACCCAGAACTGAGCAAACATAGTCGAAAGCTCTCACCTGGGTTGATCATTACCTGGCTGGATGGTGTTATAAGCAAGGGTTTTCAGCTCTGCTCTCCAAAAGTTTAGCTTGGTCCCTAGTTGTTGTTTGTTCTTCCAGGCTACCTTCTGGGTAAAGGGAAAGATTCCCATCGCACACATGTGCTAGTCATTCCCAGAGTCTAGGGAGCGATGCTCATCTGTGTTTCTAAGCTGAAGAGCCAGCACTGTCTGAAGACATCTCTGTGGTCATGTGGTGGACATGACTCAATGCCGAAGACACACGGAACGCTGTTACCCAGGTGGTTCCTATTTTTCTACTTGCATTTTTTACATGCTTTCAAACTGCTAAGTTGGCAGAAGCTTCGACAAGTAATGGGAGCTCCCTCCGGTTAACTTCTAGTTAGGTTCATACAATGGGCAGTTTCATACAGTTTTCTTGGCCACATTTCTGGGGGGAGGAATTAATTCCCTGTTGTTGTTTTTCCTGGGGCTGAGAAAGAGAGACTGGCTCCAAATCTCTCCGGTGACTTTGTGCCTGATAGAACCATAATTCATAAACTCCCAATGTTCTATCTCAGTGTACTTAACTATTACTCTTAACTAGTTCTCAAGTATATGGCCAGCAGTGGGTTTCACTTATTCCTACCACCGGTTCACCTCGCACGTGCATGCTCACTTATTTATTTATTTATTTTTCACATTTATAACCCGCACCCATCTCACCACAAAGGGACTCGGGGCGGCGAACAGAGATTTAAAATCAATTATACATAAATACAAAATATTATTAAATAATAACTAAATTAAATCAATACCCTGCTTAAAATAAGTTTAAATTTAAAACCCAAATTACAATTTTGATTTGTTATAAATTAATGGGTGTGGAGTAGATCATGCTAGGCTGGCCAGATGAAAATAATAAGTTTTTAGGTGCCGGCAAAACAAGCGGAGGTCTGTGATGGAACGGAGATCGGGAGGTAGGTCATTCCAGAGGGTAGGGCCCATCACAGAGAAGGCCCTTCCCCTGGGAGCCGCCAAACGGCATTGTCCGGTCGACGGCACCCGGAGAAGACCCTCTCCCTGGGAGCGAGTCGGTCGAAGGGATGTATGGGGTAGAAGACGGTCTCGAAGGTATCTAGGCCCCTTCATATTTGCATCTTCCGTGCATCCAAGTACCTTCAGCGCATGTGCTTTGCTCGGGTGCATGCCTTCCATGCATACACCCAACCTCAAAAATGTGGCTAAATAGGAGTGTATTGAGCCAGGGTGGCCCACCACGATCTCTGCTACCGGTTCGCCCAAACCGGTACGAACCAGCTGAATACTACCTCTGTATATGACCCATATAATGCCAGTCAAAGCTGAGGGGCTTCTGTCCAATGTTGGCAAATCACACCCATCTTCCTTCCTGAAAGAAGACTTACAATTACAGAGCAAAATGATTTTCTATCATCTCAAGCAAGACTGCTAGATCTTTTAGCCCATCAGTAATAACACACAATTTGCCTTTCGCTAATATATTTTTATGTTCAGAATGAAGGTTTTGCCATAACCAAAGTCTTGATAGAAATTTAGATACTAAGTTTAAATTTAGATGCTAAGATGCTAAATCCCAGAAACCTCAGGACTGGGCAGTCATTTGTCTGAGATTGTATAGGTTCTCCTGCTTGAGCAGGAGGCTGGACTAGAAGACCTCCAATGTCTCTTCCAGCTCTATTCTATTCTAAAGTTGCCATCCAAGTTTTTTTGTAGTTTCCGGAGTGACCTATCCAGATTGGGTCCTGCAACAGAATAATTTATCACAAGTAAACAACTTGGATATAACCAAGAAAGTATTGAGCTGCACATCCCTTATTTTCACCTTCTATGAATCTGTTCTCCCTTTTAATGACCCTGTAATCCTTTGTATCTGGAGTCAGGATAACTAACTGAATGGAGCTGAGCATTTACTGCCTGGATGCCCTTCCTGACACCCATGTGTAGTTCACAGCAAAAAAAATTCCCTTTGCACCCAGAGAGAGAAATATCTGCTGCTACCGAGGATGAAACTCAGAGCTTCCTGATTGTGAGGCGAGAGAGCTCCGTCTCTAGGCCACCATGTCGCTCGGCATATTCTATTATTATGATCTTGGAAACTGACTTGTTCTTTTGGAGCATCTTCAGTTTATCACTTATTTCTTTTGAGAGGGAAAAAACATCAAAGAAAACATGGGCGGAAGAGACCTAGAAAACAGGGAAGAAGATATCTGTGGACCCGTTAGAGACTGTGGAGAAATGAGAAATTACCTTCTCAAGAGGAAATTATCCCTAGGATTATGGACTGTGCAGAAATGAGTAAACTGACATTTGAAATTAGAGAACAAGAGGATGAACAACATTATAAAGTATGGAATATGTTTTATCAATGGTTAGACAAAAGAAACCAGGGGACATAATATACAAAAGAATTCTTAGAAATAGAAGTTAATTGTTAGGATTGGCAGATATTGTAGTAAACTGAGATTATGTTATTCTGGATAGATATTTTGTATATTAGCTAGACCATTAATGAGATATAATGGAAAACTTGGATAAAACTCTTGGTCTTATATAGAGAAAATATTATGGGTATGTATTTTATAGTAGTAATGTAATTTCCAAAGAGAATTGGGAATAATGCTATAAAACAGGAATCTAGGGAGAATCTTTACTTTTTTTTTTAACCTATTGAATAACTATAGAAAAAGATTGACTCTGATAAATACTAGTTGTTACTATGAAGAAGATAAGGTGATATGAAATGTAGGATTGGATGGAAAATTAATAACTATGTAATTTTAAAGACTGATGCACAAAACTTATGACCGAATGACATGTTGTACAAAGCTGAAAATGAGGAATGTTTTTACTTGTTTTTTATGTTGAAAATAAAAAATTACCCAAAAAAAAAAAAGAGAGAGAGAGAGAGAGACTGTGGAAGCCATGGTGCCAACTTCTGATTTAGAGGACGCAGATTGCAGCAGTTAAGTAGGGTGGAAATTATGATTGCACTTGGTCTGGTGACAGCTTGTGAGGGCCTGACAAGCACTTGAGAAAGAACTTTGACATAGCCTGAGGACCCAATCCCAGCAAATCTCGCTTGCTTGCTTGCTTGCTCCTTCCCTCTACGACAGGGATGTCCAAACTTGGGAACTTTAAGACTTGTGGACTTCTATGCTGGCTGTGCTGGCTGGGGAATTCTGGGAGTTGAAGTCCACAAGTCTTAAAATTCCCAAGTTTGGACATCCCTGCTCTACGAGATCGCCTTCTGCCACCGAGAGTCTCCCACCGTCCCGTACGCTCCCATAGAGAGGGTCTCCTCATGGTGCCGTCGGCTAGACAATGTCGACTGGTGACACCCAGGGGGGAGAGCCTTCTCTGTGGGAGCACCTGCCCTATGGAACGAATGGCCCCTGGAATTAAGAACTAGCCCTGATTTACGCACCTTCCGCCGCGATCTCAAAACCTTTCTCTTTCAACAAGCCGGGCTGGCATAAAGCGTGATTTTTACATTTTAAATCTAAATTTTTATTATTTTAATTAGGGTTAGTTTTGGTTCCCTCCCCCCTCACATTTTGGCCAATATTTTAATGATGTTTTTAATTATGTCTTTTAAAAGCTTTCTTTTAACGTTTATATATTTGTTTTTTATTTTGGCTGTACACCGACCTGAGTCCTTCGGGAGTAGGGCGGTATAAAAAAACCAATAAACCTAAACCTCTGGATGGAACCATAACAAAATACAGGTAGCCGCCTACAAAATTGAGCCCAAAGTTACTGCTTCTAAGCAAGACAGCTATTACATGGATTTTGCCCCATTTGATTTCTTACCACAGTCGTTAAGAGAATCACTGCACTTATTAAGCTAGTAACATGGTTGTTAAGTGAGTGGAGTGGTGCAGTGGCCTAGAGGTCGAACTCTCACCTAGCTATCAGGAGCCTGTGAGTTCAATCCTAGGCAGAGGCAGATCTTTCTCTCTCTCTGGGCACAAGGAGAATATATCTGCTGAACAAAACTCCGCATTGGCAACAGGGAAATGCATCCGGCCAGTCAAACATTCTGCTACCTCCATTCAGTTGCCCAGACTCCACCCCAATGTAAGGGATTAGGGGGTCATTAAAAGAAGATGATGGCAGTGGTTGTTAAGTGAATTTGGCTTCCTCATTGATTTTGCTTATCAAAAATTTGCCAAAGGTACTAAGTGAGGCGGAGGCATTTATTAAAAAAACATTCTCTCCAGCTGGGAGGCGAAGACGGGGGAACGGAGGGAGCGATGGAGTCAATTGCGAAAAGACTTAGATCGCAAAAATGATTTTATTTGAAATCCTATTGTAATTGTTGATACAAGATAAAAAGGCAAAGAAAAAGATGATTGAATATATGGACTGTACAGTGTAATCTTTTTATATGCTTATCCTTTACTTTTAAAATTGTAAATCTATGAAGTTTTTGGAAGGGACACCACCAACGGCAGGGAAGCTACCAAAATGTTATTTTTACCCTATATCTTTTTCCTTGTATAAATTTTGAAAACCAATAAAATTGATTTTCAAAAAAAGAAAAAAGAAATTTGCCAAAGGTAATCACAAGACCTTGGGACACTGCAACCGTCATAAATGCAAGCCAGTTGCCAAGCATCTAGATTTTGATCACGTGACTCTGGAGATGCTACAATAGTCGTAAGTCTGAAAAATGGTTGCACGTCACTTTTTTTCATTGCCTTTGCAACTTCGAACAGTCACTAAACAAATGATTGTATGTTGAGGACTATCTGTATAGAGCTGAGGTCTTGTCAATCCAAGGGTGGAATACGCAGAGGGATACAATCCGGATCAAGGGAGGTACTCATACCACTCTATAAAGCCTTAAAGACCACACTTAGAATACTGCATCCAGTTTTGGTCGCCACACTATAAAAAAGACGTGGAGACTCTAGAAAGAGTGCAGAGAAGAGCAACAAAGAGGATGAAGGGCCTGAAGACTAAAACATATGAAGAACGGTTGCAGGAATTGGGCATGGCTTGTCTAGTGAAGAGAAGGACCAGGGGAGACATGATAGCAGTCTTCCAATATTTGAAGGGCTGCCATAGAGAGGAGGGGGTCAAGCTATCTTCCAAGGCACCTGAAGGACAGACAAGGAATAATGGATGGAAACTGAGAGATTCAGCCTGGAAATAAGAAGGAATTTTCTGACAGTGGGAACAATCAACCCATGGAACAGAAGTTGCCTTCGGAAGTTGTGGGAGCTTCATCACTGGAGGCTTGAACTAGGGGTGATTGGACTGCCATTTGTTGGGGATGGTAAGGGTCTCCTGCTTGGGTGGGGAGTTGGACTAAATGACCTACAAGGTCCCATCCAACTCTGTTAATCTATGACCCAAGATTTTTTTTTTCTTTGCCCAAAGTGGTACTAGTGGATCCCTGCAACCTGTATTAGTGGGGGGAAATGCCTTCAGCTTTCAGTCTCCAGCTTGAGACTGATTCCAAATAGCAACGCTGTGTAACCTCCTGTCCACTGAGTAACTATAAGGGAAGAGGAGGAGGAGGAGGAGGAGAGGGAAGGTTCTCTAATAGCTGTAAACCACTCTCAAAAGATAAGGGACATACTTGGATGGATTTAATGCCAGCAACAAAAATCTCATATATCTCCCAGTTTTGGCTTCTTAGTGGTTTTATTCTTTTTATAGCTAATAGAGGTAGATTTAGTGGGGTGCTGAGCATTCCTCGGTTTAATGGAGAAAAAAAATATATTTGAATCTTTACTTTTTCCAGGACAAAAGAAATTCTCATGAGTGGAGTAGAGTGGTCTTCTCTACTTATGAAGTGGCTTAAGGGGGTGCGTGAGGGCAGGGGTGGGCTTCCAAAAAATTCAGTAATGGGTTCTCTGCCCAGTTGCTGGGCGGGCGTGGCTTAGTTGGTCTCCTGCACCATGACGGGCCCCTTCCCCAAGCTCCGGAGGCTTTCCTCGCCTCTGCGAGGAAGAAAAACTGCCTCCCCTTGTCTCCAGAGGCCCTCCAGAGGCTGGAAAAAGGCCTGTTTCCAGATTTCAGGAACTTCCAGAATCCCCATTTTCCCCCTCCTTGAGCTTCCGTGCGGGCCCTGCATTTACCTCGCATCCAAAATGGACCATGTGTAGACTGCTGGGAGGGGCAGGGCAGGGTGGGGTTGGCAGGGCCAACCAGGGGTGGGATTTGGAGGTTCTCTGAACCAGCCATAACGTTAGCTACGGGTTCTCCTGAACCTGGGCCAACCCGTAGCAGCCCACCCCTGCGTGAGGGTATCATGGTCTTTTGTACCACGTTTCTCTAAAAATCTGCAGCCTCGTTGGTCTGTCACATACAGAATGTCATGTTTCCAAATAATGAACTCCAGGCAATCAAGACTCTGACAGGTTGCTCGGGCTCAAGAAGCCCTTTATTGAGTACATTAAGCTGTGAGGGACATGCAAGAAAAGGATATGTTCTCACACGACAACTGGAAGTTGTGTAAGATGGCTGTGTTCTAGCACGGTCTCTGGAGCCTTCCAAAAATCACATGTGAATGGAGCATGCTTTCATAGGATTGTTAGAGGCTCCAGAAGAGCGTTGTCTGAAGCCACTATGAAGAAACAAAGCCTTGTGTGACCCAGACTTCAACTTCAGGCCACATTTGGCACAGTCACCAAGTGCCCATTGTTCAGGCTGGCTTAAATGGGAAGGAGAACAAACACTAAAGTTTGTCAGTCTGTTGCAGAAAAATCAAATCCAGAAAGCACACACAGATAACTGATTCAGCTGGATTCATTAACTTCTTTAAGTATATACTGTAATAACAGATGAATAAATGTACAACACCAACAGCAGATTCTTCCAACGTGGTAGAGGTTACAAGCAGAACACAAGCAGGGGAGAACAGTTGGTTTCATTTCAGAGTTCAGAGCAGGCAGAATAGTTTCAGTTTCGATTCTCGGCACAGACTCAGATCTGTTTAATCTCCTATTGGCTGACTTAGTTGCTATGCCCATTCATTGGCTGACCTTGTTACCATGTCTCTCCCAGTCATGACTATTCTAACAAGAATTGTTTCTCTTTTGTTTTGAAGGGTGACATTCCAAGTCACAAAGGCTCTTCCTCACTGTAGTATATTAATTGTAGCTAGCTCTCTCTCTCTCCCCCTCTCTCTCCCTCTCTCTCTCTCGCTATCTATCTATCTAATCTTTCCCTCTCTCCTCTCTTATCTCATCACTCTCTCTCTGTCTTTCTCTTCTGTCTCTCTCTCTCTCTATCTATCTATCTATCTTTCTCTTTCTATCTATCTATCTATCTATCTATCTATCTATCTATCTATCTATCTATCTATCTATCTATCTATCTCTAGCATCTCTTTTTCTATCATCCTATCTATCTATCTATCTATCTATCTATCTATCTATCTATCTATCTATCTATCTATCTATCATCTATCTATCTATCTATCTATCTATCTATCTATCTATCTATCTATCTATCTATCTATCTATCTATCTATCTATCTATCTTATTTATTATTCGATTTATATACCGCTCCTATCTCCATCAAGATGGACTCAGGGCGGTGTACAGGAAATTAAAAATCACACCAACAAATAACGATAAATACAATGATAATATTAAAATGAATTAAATTAGGTAACCTGTGCTAAAAGTATTTCCCATTAATAAAATTATAAATCCAATTACTATCTATCTATCTATCTATCTATCTATCTATCTATCTATCTATCTATCTATCTATCTATCTATCTATCTATCTATCTATCTATCTCTATTGCTCTCTATTTCCTCTATTTCCTCTCTTTCTCTCTCTCTCTTTCTCTCTTTCTCTCTCTGATTCTCTCTCTCTTTCTCCTCTCTTTCTCTGTCTCCGTCTCTCTCCCTCTCCCTGCCCCCCTCTCTCTCAAAAAGAGACCTTTTTTAAAAAAAAAACTTTTTAAAAAGAAACCGGAGAACTGTTTAGACACAGTATTATTTTTCTCCCTCGGTATTATTTTTCTTTCTCCCTTTTTCGCTCTTGTAATGAATGAGTGAAGCTGGCAGGAAGGTCCAGCCTCAGACAAGGACTCTTATTCCCCCGAACAAGCCGGGCCATGCGAAGAAGTCAAGAAGAGAATGGGTCCTCTGTGGAGAAGGGCGGGATATAAATTTAAATAAATAAATAAATAAGAATAGCTACGGTTTGCTTTTGCAGCCCGCTAAGGCTGTCTCAGCCTCCTGCAGCCCAGATCCAGCTTTGAAAATCCCTGCGTCCTGCGGAGGCCAGCGGAGCGAGTTCATCTATTACCTTGAAGAAAACGGGAGCGTTTATACATTATGATAATCCGAATATCGCCTGGCTGTTCATTAGGCATGGTTAGAACTCAATTTCCCCTTCCTTTCGACAAATAACAAGTATGAAAAGGGAACGCTTGTATTTATCTAGCTCTGGCAGCCGCTCCCAGCTCAGCTGAAGGTAATGGAAGGAAATTGGTCCCGAGAGTCCAGCTACGCATTGCTCCTGAGGAAGGGGAGGAAGGGAGCAGGTAAATTGCATTCATTAGGCAAGACAGTTGCAATTCATGTTAAACTGGAAGCTGGGAAGAAGCAAGGGCTGGAGCCAGGGGGAAGTGAGAGGAAGCTGAGAACACCTCTCTCAGGAGGGTTGAAATGGAGACTCCGGTATGATAGTTGATTTCCATATTTATTGGATTTGCTCAGGTTTTGATTGGGGGATGGGATGCAGGGGGGAGCATCCTAGGCTTAAAATCCTAGGAGTTTGCTCTTTTTTTTGAGAAGCTGGGGATCAGAAAGTCTAGCGTACTTTCACTTAAGACATGCATTTAAGGAGTTAATTCTCTCCCTCCCCCCCTCTGTAAGTTCAATAAACCCAGTTGATGGACCAGTAAGTGATAGTTTGTTTAATGCAACCTCACTGCATCAGTCACGATTGGCTGGACTCACGCAGCAGGTTAAACCAGCCATGTCAATCTTATTCTCTGCAAAAGAAATAAAGTGCAACGCCTTGAAATATCTGAGGGGCTGCTACAAAGAAGAGGGAGTCAAGCTATTCTCCAAGGCACCTGAGGGCAGGACAAGAAGCAATGGGTGGAAACTAATCAAGGAGAGAAGCAACTTAGAACTGAGGAGAAATCTCCTGACAGTGAGAACAATTAATCAGTGGAACAGCTTGCCTCCAGAGGTTGTGAATGCTCCAACACTGGAAGTTTTTAAGAAGATGTTGGATAGCCATTTGTCTGAAATGGTATAGGGTTTCCTGCCTAGGCAGGGAGTTAGACTAGATGACCTCCAAGGTCCCTTCCAACTCTTCTCTTCTTATTCTCTCCTCTCCTCTCCTCTTCTATTCTCTATTCCCTATTCCCTATTCTCTATCCTATCCTATCCTATTCTTATTCTTATTCTATTCTCTATTCCTATTCTATTCTATTCTATTTCTATTCTTATTTTATTCTCTATTCTCTATTCTCTATTCCTATTCTACTCTATTTTCTATTCTATTCTATTCTATTCTCTATTCTCTATTCTCTATTCTATTCTCTTCTCTCTTCTCTCTTCTCTCTTCTCTCTTCTCTCTTTTCTCTTCTCTATTCTATTCTATTCTATTCTATTCTGTTCTCTATTCTCTATTCTCTTCTGTTCTCTCTTCTCTCTTCTCTCTTCTCTTCTCTTCTCTTCTCTTCTCTTCTCTTCTCTTCTCTTCTATTCTGTTCTAAGGTGCAACAGAGGGTTGGGAGATCCCCATATTATGGAAAACTGCATCAAGCCATATTACGTGGCTAGGATCATAAGGCAAACCCAAACAGGCAGTATCTTTCAAGGCTGGCTTTCAAAAAAAAATGAAATCTTACGCTCAATCAATCCTCTCAAGAAGGTTGCAATCCAGCAGGGATTTACTTGGGAATAAGTGCCATTGAATTTAATGGAAAATACTTCTGAACAGATGTGCGTAGGATATTGTAGGTCAAGTACCCTCCTCCCCCTTATACATTCGGGAGACCTTTCAAGCTTCGTGATACAACATCGTTTTCATTTTTCTAAACTTGGGTAGTGTTGAGTGCCAAAACACATTTCTTTAGAAAGATCTTCTCCCAATCAGATCAGATCAATCAATCAGCTCAGAGAACTGACCTTCTGGCAGCAGGGATGTTTCAAACGAGAACCACTTATTGATCTAACCGTCTGTCTGTCTGTCTGTCTGTCTGTCTGTCTGTCTGTCTGTCTGTCTGTCTGTCTGTGCCTGCCTGCCTGCCTGCCTGCCTGCCTGCCTGCCTGCCTGCCTGCCTGCCTGCCTGCCTGCCTGCCTGCCTGCCTGCCTGCCTGCCTGCCTGCCTGCCTGCCTGCCTATCTATCTATCTATCTATCTATCTATCTATCTATCTATCTATCTATCTATCTATCTATCTATCTACCTACCTACCTACCTACCTACCTACCTATCTATCTATCTATCTATCTATCTATCTTCATCCATCCATCCATCCATCCATCCATCCATCCATCCATCCATCCATCCATCCATCTGAACATTTCTTCTTAAAAATGTTAAACATTTTAACAATTAGGTGCAAAAGTAGGGCAGTGTCCAGATATTTAAGTCCTAAACAGGGAGGGACAACTATGGTCCCTTTACAACATGTCGACCTCAATTCCCAGAATTCCTGCATTAAGATGACTCAGGAATTCTGGGAGTTGAAGTCCATAGGTCGTAAGGGGGGCATAGTTGCCCAATCCTACCCTAAACTATTTTTGCCCAGAACAAAATGGGGCTGTGATGTCATTTGCAAGTTGAAACTGCTAGCAGACTGAAAAAAGAAACTGGAAGAACTGGAAGGCATTGAGAGGCAGCAAGGAAAGTATTGGGCCTTTCTGAATAATTCAGAAGGGGATAATCCATTGCTAGTGCTACTCATTTCTATGTTTGGACTAGTGGTGGGTTTCACATTTTTTTAGAACCTCTTCTGTAGGTGTGGCCTGCTTTGTGGGAGTGGCTTCCTGGCCATGTGACCAGGAGGGAGTGGCTTGGCAGTCATGTGACTGGGTGGGTGTGGCCAACTTGTAAAATGTGGTGAAATTCAACAATGCTCTTGCTTAGCAACCCAAATGTTGACTCAGAAACTCTGGCATTTGAAGCACGCAAGTCTTAAAGCTATCAAGTTACAAGATCTTTGCACCTTCACCCTTTAGAAGAAAAAAAAAACCCAGGGGTGTTGAAACTTGACAGCTTTAAGACTTGTGGACTTCAACTCCCAGAATTCCTCCTCTCGCTCTTCCTCTGGATGATGGGTGGATGGGCGGGGGGAGGGAGCTGGAACCGGTTTTAAACAGCACTGTAGATTTGTAAAACCTCTTCTATAGGAGAGCTTAGAATTGGCAGGAACCCAGCCCTGGTTTGGACCACACTTTCAAATATTCCTAGCTGAAATGCTCATTCTGAAATTAAAACACTTTCCTTGTGCAGTGCTACAGGGGTAGGTTGCTGTCGACGTTACTGCCGGTTTGCAACCTGCACACAACATGTGTGCGTACACCAGACGTGCACTGTGTGCATTTGCAGCAGACTCGTACTGTGCACACCAGCCCATGCGCAGAACAATTTACAGTGAACTGTGTGTGCGCAGTTCACTAAACTCCAAAATGGTGGTGGCGAAGCAGCAGCAAGGGAACCAATTCAGGGGCGTGTCAGGCCTGGGACACTGCTGGTTCTGTGACCCAGGCCTGAATTCCGCTACCAGTTCAGCCGAACTGGGCCGAACTGGCAGCAACCCACTTCTGCAGTGCTCCCATTTATGCAGAAATCTTAGACACACATCCCTTTGTTTCGTTACCCAGAGGAGCTGAAATGGGTTTGCTTCTAGGAGACGAGACAAATGGTTCTACAATCTCTTCTAAACGGCACTGTAGACTTGTGGAACCTCTTCTAAAGAAGAGGTTAGAATTTATTTATTTATTTATTTATTTGGATTTATTGACCGCTCCCTCTCTCCGAAGAGACTCGGGGCGGTGTACAGGAATTTAAGAACATATACATATAACAAATTATAAATAAATTAAAACTAAATTAAATGTTTTACCCTGTGTTAAAAAGTACCTTGTTTAAATGTATATCGTAAAAACCCCATTGGTAATACATACATCCCCCATACATCCCTTCGACCGCTCCGCTCCCACAGGGAGGGCCTTCTCAGGGTGCCGTCGGCCGAACAATGCCGACTGGCGACACCCAAGGGAAGGGCCTTCGCTGTGGCGGGCCCCGCCCTTTGGAACGAACTACCCCCAGAACTTCGCACCATCTCAGACCTCCGCCTCTTCCGCCAGTGTCTAAAGACACATTTCTTTCATCAAGCTGGCCTAGTGTAACCTCCGCTGTGACTATTTTAGATAGCTTCTATTTTAGGGGATTTTAATTTGGTTTTAGCGCAGGATGGGTATTTAATAAGTTTTTAAATTTTATATTTGTTTTTGTATGTATTTTAAATTCCTGTGCGCCGCCCTGGGTCCTCTTTTGGAGAAGGGCGGGATATAAATCTAATAAAATAAAATAAATAAATAAATAAATAATAGAATTGGCAGGAAGCCACCCCTGGCATGCGCACAACATTAAACAATGAATAAAAATTTACATTTTTTCAATGAAGATTTTTCTGCGCACGTGCAGAACAGAAAATCAAGATGAGGATAGAACCGGTAGGGTCATGTGTCTGCCAGAGTTACTATTTATTCGGCCAAACCAGACTGAATAGGTAGGAACCCACCTCTGGGGTATTTATATGTGTATGTGGCCATCAAAACTTCAAAATCTGTCTATAAGCAGAGGGGTTGTTTTTTTTTGTAACTTGGAAGCCGCTGTTCTCATTCCACCTTCCTTTCCTCTCTTTTTATTATTTGGCAGATTAAATATTTCCTAATAACATTATTATTTAAAAATAGTTTCACCATAGGAGCCCAAAGGGATGTTGCTTTAAGCATCAGAGAAAGGAGAAAGAGGCATACTTAAGCATTTTTATCAAAGTACTAAGACGAGAGAGAGAGAAAAAAAATTACCTGGCAACCTAAACACCCCCATCAGGGAACTGCCTGAGGGACAAATGATATTATACACTGCACCATGACTTCTGTGCTATCCATTCAATATCTGGAGGTTTACCACACACTGCTTTCGTACCCAGGAGACAGCTAATGTAATTCCTTCCAAGCTCTGTTCTGACTTGAGCTGAATCTGAATACAAACGAGTTAGGTGTTCAAGGCAGGTGGAAAGGAAGACATTAAATGCAAGGCATATGCAGGGGATTTCTCTGCCCAAATTCCATCTGGAGGTTGTTGTGGGGGTTTTTTGCATTTAAAAGGGACACCGACTCCATTTCTGAGACTTAAAACGTTCTTTCTTTCTTGTGAATTGCTTTAGTTCCTCTCATCCCTGATGCACAGTCGTTCCGTTGTGCACACACACACACAGGCACAACCACGGCCGTTCTCCAAGCCTCTTCCATCCAGGTGGCCAAACCCCCTTGCTGCTAATCCAACAAATTCACTTACTCTGTTATCCTGCTTTAAATGAATCTTTCACGAAACCAGTTGGCTCACCAGCTTTTGGTGAGAGTTGACTGGTTCATAAGGGTTAGAGCGGAGGTTCCCAAACTTGGCAACTTTAAGACAGCATAGCTGGCTGGAGAATTCTGGGAGTTGAAGTCTACAAGTCTTAAAGTTGCCAAGTTTGGGAACCCCTGGGTTAGAGAAATCTACTGCTACTATGTCGTGTCAACTACGAGAACGGGAAATTGACCACAATTAGAGTCAACGTTCTATCTTACATTCAATTTAGATGTCTTACTTAAGGGTATGTTTCCAATTCACATACTGTACATTCTGAATAGGAGAATGTTACTAAGGCAGAGTTGGACATATGCTGCAGGTGGCATACAGGTGGGTCCCAGCAGAAGATGATACTACCTCTCTATGGAGATTCTCAACCATCCAGGTCATGGTTGTCCAAAATTGCTTTTCCAAAGGCAACCGGACTTGGTTTTTTTTCATTGAAAACTTTTCGCTTGCCATCCAAGAAGCTTCTTCAGTTGTCTGAAGAACACAGAGCTGAAGAAGCTTATTGGATGAGAAGTGAAATGTTTTCAAGGAAAAAAGAAAGCCTAGTTGTCTTTTGAAAAACACCTTTGGGAACACCTCAACTTAGCACATTGTTGTTAAATTTCCACAGCATTTTTCTTAAAAGTAAAATTCAGAATGAGAGAGGAAAACCTTTACAAGGTCATCTCCTTCCCCCATTTAGAGGTCATCTACAGCTCAAAAAACCACAATAACCATTCTCTGGGGATATTGCTTCCTTTCTTATCCCCAAGCTCATCCAATACTGCAGTAGCATTTTCCAAGCCTTTCTTATATGCACCATAGCGAATAATTCTGCAGCCACCATGATGATGACATAGCCAGAAGAGGAATTTTCCAAGCTCCTATTAGCCTTCTGGATTCAGTGTACATGGCCTCTGCCTTATTCTTGCTGGGTAGTGCCTTGAGATAATGTTGGTTTGTCCTGTTGAGTTGACATCTACAGAAACTTGTTTCCAAATGTCTTGGCCAATGCTGTTTGAAGCACAGATCAAGTGTTATGTGGGCTCCTCATTAATACATCTTCAGCATTCCTAAAGGTAAGTGTTCCCCTCGCACATATGTGCTAGTCATTCCCAACTCTAGGGGGTGGTGCTCATCTCCCTTTCAAAGCCAAAGAGCCAACGCTGTCCGAAGACATCTCTGTGATCATGTGGCTGGCATGACTAAACGCTGAAGGCACATGGAACGCTGTTACCTTCCCACCAAAGGTGGTTCTATTTTTCTACTTGCATTTTTACGTGCTTTCAAACTGCTAGGTTGAGCCGAGAGAGACCATTGTGCCACAGACTACCGGTTGTGAGTCCCTCTGCGTGAAGTGGGGCCTAGGGAGGCAGTTGGGCTTGCTGGTTGTATACCTGGCTCCCCGCTATGTAGCAGCAGCCCTGCCCGAGCTCCTTGAGATGATCGCTACGGTGGCAGTTGAGACCCCCAGACTTGTAGTCATGGGGGACTTTAATCTGCCATCGGTGGGCGAATCATCCGTGGTAGCTCGGGAGTTCATGGCTTCCATGACGGCCATGGACCTGACCCAACTAATTCAAGGCCCCACTCACGAGGGTGGACATACACCAGACCTCATCTTTGTCTCAGGCCAATGGAAGAGTGATCTGGGTATAGGGGATATAGTCATCACGCCCTTGTCATGGTCAGACCACTCACTTCTCCGGCTCGACTTTCCGACCGCTGTCCCCTCCGCGGGGAGGCGGAACCTGAGTTACCAATCTGGTTCCGCCCCAGGCGCCTGATGGACCCGGATGGGTTCCAGGCAGCGCTTGGGCCATTTCCTGTACCCCTGACCCGCGCCCCGATGGAGGACCTCGTGGCCGCATGGAATACTGCGACCGCGGGAGCCTTGGATCGGGTCACGCCCTTGCGGCTTCTCTTGCGGCGGCGAAACACCCTGGCTCCTTGGTTTACCAAAGAGCTGAGGGTGATGAAACGCCGCAAGAGATGCCTAGAGAGAAGATGGAGGTCTACCCGATTTGAATCTGACCGGACACAGGTAAGAGCCCATTTACGGACTTACATTGTGGCGCTGAGAGTGGCCAAACGTCATCATTGTGCTACTCTCATAGCATCCGCAGACAACCGCCCTGCCGCCCTGTTTAGGGTGACCCGCTCCCTCCTTCAACAGAGGGTGCGGGAAGCCCCGTTACAGGGTAGAGCAGAGGAATTTGTGATTTTTCTGCAGGAGAAAACCGCTCAGATACAGAACGAGCTAGCCCCCATTGATGGCCCAGTGGGATGCCACGAGACAGATCTTGTTTGGGAGGAGTTTGACACCGTTACTTCCGAGGATATGGACAGGTTACGTGGGCGACTGCGAGCCACCACATGTTTATTGGACCCGTGTCCCTCCTGGCTTGTACTGGCATCCTGGGAGGTGACACGAGGCTGGCTCCAAGAGGTTGTCAACGCATCCTTAAGTGAGGGTTCCTTGCCTGCTTCCCTAAAAGAGGCTATGGTGAGGCCCCTCCTTAAGAAGCCCTCTTTGGATCCAGCTCTATTAAACAACTATCGTCCAGTCTCCAACCTTCCCTTTTTGGCGAAGGTTGTTGAGAGTGTGGTGGCACAACAGTTTCCCCGTCACCTGGAGGAAGTTGATTATCTAGACCCGCGCCAGTCCGGCTTTCGGCCCGGGCATAGCACCGAGACGGCATTGGTCGCGTTGGTCGATGATCTCTGGAGGGCCAGAGATGGGGGTTGTTCCTCCATCCTGGTCCTATTAGACCTCTCGGCGGCTTTCGATACCATCGACCATGGTATCCTATTGCATCGGCTGGGGGGGTTGGGGGTGGGAGGCACCGTTTTACGGTGGTTCTCCTCCTACCTCTCTGGCCAATTGCAATTTGTGTTGGCAGGAGAGCAGAGGTCGACCTCGAGACCTCTCACATGTGGAGTGCCTCAGGGGTCAGTCCTCTTGCCTCTCCTGTTCAACACATACATGAAGCCGCTGGGTGAGATCATCCGTGGTTTTGGGGTAGAGTACCATCTCTACGCTGACGACACTCAGCTGTATATATCTACCCCAAACCACCCCAACGATGCCGTAGCGGTGATGTGCCAGTGCCTGGAAGCCGTGCGGATCTGGATGGGAAGTAACGGACTCAGGCTCAACCCGACCAAGACCGAGTGGCTGTGGTTTCCGGCCGCCCGATTCAACCAGCTCACTCCATCGCTGGCCATAGGGGGCGAACATCTTGCCCCTGTGGATGGGGCGCGCAATTTGGGTGTCCTCCTGGATGCCCGGCTGTCCATGGAAGATCAAGTGACAGCCGTGGCTAGGAGGGCGTTTTACCAGGTTCGCCTGGTTCGCCAGTTGCGCCCCCTATTGGATCGGGATGCCCTTTGCACAGTCACTCATGCTCTCGTGACATCCCGACTGGACTATTGTAACTCTCTCTACATGGGGCTCCCCTTGAGGTGCACCCGAAGTCTTCAGCTGGTCCAGAATGCAGCCGCGCGAGCAATAATGGGGACCGCAAGGTACACCCATGTAACACCGCTCTTGCGCGAGCTGCACTGGCTGCCTGTCGTCTTTCGGGTGCGCTTCAAGGTGCTGGTTGTCATCTTTAAAACGCTCCATGGCTCGGGACCTAGCTATCTGCGGGATCGGATCCTGCCCCATACATCCTCACGGCCGATCCGCTCCCACAGAGAGGGACTTCTCCGGGTGCCGTCCACTAGACTGTGTCAGCGGGCGACGCCCAGGGGAAGGGTCTTCTCTGTGGCGGGCCCAGCCCTCTGGAACGACCTCCCCCCCGACATTAGAACAACTACGGACCTCCGCTCCTTCCGTCGAAAACTGAAAACACACTTTTTCTGTCTGGCCGGCCTTGGTTAGTCTCTACCTCTGGGGTGTTTAGGGAATTTAGTTTTAATGGGGTTTTTAGCGCAGGGACGATCAATTTAATCTGCTTTTATTTATTGTATTTATTGTTTGTATATATTTTTATATGTTTTAATTTCCCTGTGCACCGCTCCGAGTCCCCTTGGGGAGAGGACGCGGTATACAAAATTAAATATTATTATTATTTATTTATTAAAAGCTGGGACAAGTAACGGGGGCTCATTCCATTACGCAGCACTAGGGATTTCAACTGCCAAACTGCAGACCTTTCTGATCGACAAGCTCAGTGTCCTAGCCACTGAGTCCCTCTTCATTCCTACACCTCTTTCAACACTTACCATAAGTCTGTGATTTCTAAACCTTCTCAACAAGGTGCACTGTCTATGATTTTACTGAGAAAAAGTATTTCTGAAGTACAAGATGCCTGCTACTTCTGCCAACAAGGCCACCTCCTTTGAACTGCTTTAATTTGTTGTGTGGCAACATTTTGATTACTCTATGGATTCCTTAGACACTGCCTGCTACTGTTTCTTCCGTTGTCCACACCTGGAGCTGTGGTGGACGTCAATTTTTGTACTCATCTTGCTGTTGCCTCTGGATATAGGGTAAAGCTCATATTTGCCAATTGCACTTTACATTTGTCACCTGAATAGAAGGAGACGACTCTTGAGTGATCCTTGGTACTCTCTGAGCTTGGTTGTTTTCTTGCAGACATTTCACTACCTAAATGAGGTGCCATTATCTGATGATGTTACCTAGTTTGAGTAATGAAATTTGAGTAATGAAATTTCTGTAAAAAAAAAAATAGATCTCAGAGAACACCAAGGGACCCCCCCTATTTCAACTTTGAGCTACAAATGTTCTCTTTTATTAGTGACTAGAGCAAGCGATGGCTAATCTTTTTTGGCTCGCGTGTCTAAAGCGGGGAGAACGCAGGAGGGTCGTGCGCAGGTGGGCCACACCCATAATGCTTTGCGCACACATGACCAGTCTCCCGCCCATTTTTAGCATGCTTTTTCGCCTCCAGAGGCAATATAGGAGCCTGGGGAGGGTGAAAACAGCCTCCTCCGCACCTCCGGTGGTACGGGGGAGCTTTCCTGAAGCCTCCAGAGCAGAAAAAACTGCCCTGTCAGGAACGGACTTCCGGTTTGCTCGTAGGGCCGGTTTTAGCCCTCTGGAGACTTTAGGGGCCTTCAGGAGACTTCCTTGAAGGCTCCGGAAGACAAAAAACAATCCTACAAGCAAACCAGAAGTTTTAGGGTTTGCTCATAGGGTTGTTTTTTGCCCTCCAGAGCTTATGCCTCCGGAGTGCAAAAATGGCCTCAAAAGGCCAAAATTAGCTGACAGGGCAATGCCTCGCGTGCTCTGACAAATGGCTCTGTGTGCCACCTGTGGCACGTGTGCCATAGGTTCGCCATCACGGGACTAGAGACTTGGTGATACAGTGGTTAGAGTGCAGTACTGCAGGCTATTTCTGCTGACTGCTGTCTGCCTGCAATTTGGCAGTTCAATTCTCACCAGGCTCATGGTTGACTCAGCCTTCCATCCTTCTGAGGTGGGTAAAATGAGGACCCAAATTGTTGGGGGCAAGAGGCTGACTCTGTAAACTGCTTGGAGTGGACTGTATAGCACTGTAAAATGATACATATGTCGTTTACGTGCTATTGCTATTTTTATTTGATCATTTAAAGTCTATTGTTCTCCAAGTTACCCAATCACGTCGCAGAACAAATTTTAGGAATGGTGTACAGTTCTAGTCTACCGATAGATCTATTCTCTTTCCTTATTGCTACATCCTAAAAATACTTATACTTATTAAAATATGTACTTCTCTCTCTAAATATGCATCTTACAGATTTACCTAAGCTCCTTAAAATTGCAACACAACTCTTAGAAAAGTATGAAATAGGATAGATTAATTTTAGTCAAGCAATTACAAAGTGGGATGTTTTGTAATTTTCTGGTCAATTTTAAATGACTTCTTGAGTAAGCCTTTGGTATGAAGGCAGTTTCAGATTTCATCAAAATCTGAGTTTAAGGGATATTGCATTTATGCCAATGAAGCTTCCAATTAAGAGGAAAAGGTAGCCCATTAGGTGTTAAGGAGGCCACCAATAAAAAATTTTTTTTAATTACTACTTCAAGGTAAACGCTAATAAGTAGAGAAAGATCTGTATGAAGAAAAAAAAGCTACATCAAACAACACACATATGTGTAAAGGCCATTGTGATAAATGCCAAATTTCAAACAGGGATTTAGTTGATTTATTGTCTATAAATCAACTAAATATAACTAATATTGCAGACATATTATATTCAGGTCAGTTGGTATGGTATAATGAAACCCTGGATAGAAAAAAAACCAAATGCTGAATTGCTATCAGGTTCTTTGTGGTTTTAAGAATCACCCACTTTGCTTGGGTTATAACAAGCAAACAATTCTGCATGTCCCAAAAATAAAAGCAGCCAGAATAATATTGATAACAATTTGTTTAGTAATATTCATCACATCTCAACAATTTAAAATGAAGGCAACAAGCATATGCTGGTTGACCTGAGCTTAAGTTCCATTATATCCTCTACAGCTTAATGTTTGCTGTGGCCTGTCTAGGTTCTCGCTCTTAAGAATGTAATTTAACACAGTTTACTGCAGAAAATGGCTTACCCCTTCTCCCAAATACACTTCTGAATACCTTTTTCTCTTATTCAGTGAGAAATATACATCTTTATCAGTATTAAGTCAAACTCTTCATATTCAACTTTAACAACTAGGAAATACAAACACTTGTCTTCTTTGTACAGTTTTTCTCCCTGCTATTGATATCTGCTCTAACAGCCTTCCAGTATTTTAGGGGCTGCCACAGAGAGGAAGGGATCAAGTTATTTTCCAAAGACCAGACAAGGAATAATGGATGGAAACTGACCAAGGAGAGATTCAACAAAGAAATAAGGAAAAAAAAATGCTGACAGTGAGAACAATCAACTAATGGGACAGCTTGCCTTCAGAAGTTGTGGGAGCTTCATCATTTGACACTTTCAAGAAGAGATTGGGCTGTCATTTGTCAGTAATGGTGTAGGGCAGAGGTTCCCAAACTTGGCAACTTTAAGACTTGTGGACTTCAATTCCCAGAAATCTCCAGCCAGCGTTGAAGTCTGGAGAATTCTGGGAGTTGAAGTCCACAAGTCTTAAAGTTGCCAAGTTTGGGAACCTCTGGTGTAGGGTCTCTTGCTTGGGCAGTGGTTGGACTAGATGGCCTACAAGGTACCTTCCAACTCTGTTAATCTGTTATCTAAAAAATAAATAAAAGCAAATACCATCGCTTGGAACTCAATTTAGTCACCACTTGGATGTTCCTCCTCTTCCTCAGAGACAAGACTTTCTCTACAGCGCCGAAGCAAATGAAAAGAATAATCTGGGGGGAAAAAGGATGCAGTTACTGCAAGAACCTGCTGGAGCTCCCTGCCGAGCTTGTTGCTCAATGAAAACCTCATGATTCTTCTTTTGTAGCATGTGAAAAGTCTGCAGGCCTATCACTAGGCCACTGAACCTGTTTCCCTCTTTCTCTAATGATTGATTATTAAATATTCAGTCTGTTGTTGCCTGTGTTCAGCATCCAGGCTTTTCCTCTATTTCACGCACTAAGACTCAACTTATCCTGGCGATAATGACTTTTTCCTTCTTTATTTTTATCAAGCTGGGATAATAGCCCCGAATCTATTGAAAAGGGCCAAATGCATGGCTTGTAATAAATGAAGAAATACAATAGCCAGATATATGTGTGCGCCTGCATGTGTATTTTAGAAACAGCTATCTTGAAAACAAACAAAGCAAGCTTCAAGGTATGCTAGTCCGCATTTAATCCAAAACCTTTAAAAGTTTCTTGGATAACTTAATTAAAAGGCAATTCCTCGGTGCATTGGGGCAGTCTTTTAAAGGCCAATAATGTTGGCGTCTTAATTAAAAAATAATGTAAATTTTAAGGATTTGGGGTGAGGGAAGCCCCCTCCCCTAGAAGAATGAAATATTTTGGGAAATATTTTTTTTTATAATTGTTTATTTATTTACAAACATGCAAAACACACACACACAAAATGTAGACGTGCACTACATTTACACAATAGAGTACAAACAGGAACTTCCTGTTCTTTCTAATAGCAATTACAAATCAATACAATTCTCCTTATATTGTTTCCCCTTCTAGTATATTTCATTTGCATTTCACCATTCTTAATCCTCTTATTTTACTCATCTGTCTGCTATTTTGGGGGATTACCTCTAGTAAATTTAAACCTCTTGGATGTGTGTGTGTGTGTGAATTCTCCTTAACTACTATTTTTGGGCTTTATTGACTTCCTCCATTGATCCTTGTTTCTTTCCTCCATCCACCATTTATCCCATATCTGGTAATATTCTGTTTCTTCTTTTCTCTGAATTTCTTTTGTTAATCTGTCCGTTTCGGGACAGTCCATGACCTTTCTTATTATTTCATCTTTGCTTAGAATTAATTACAGCGGCGAGGATTGCCTTCACTCAGAAATGGAAAAAAATAAATTACAGTGGTACCTCGGACCACGAACGCCTCTCATCACGTCCAATTCGCTTCACGACCAAAAATTTCCCAAAAAATGTGCCCCGGTTCACGAACACCGTTTCGCTGCACGAACGGAACAGTTCGTAAAAAATGCTCCGCTGCACGAACTCCGCCTCACTTCACGAACTCTGCCTCGCATCACGAACTCCACCCTCGCATCACGAACGGAAAAGTTCGTAAAAATGCCCGGATTCACGACCTCCGTTTCGCTTCACGAACCGGAGCCGCGGACATTTTAAAAACAAGGTCAGAACGGATTAACCGGCTTTACATTGAACCCTATGGGGAACTGTGCCTCGCATCACAACCAAAAAACAAGGTCGGAACGGATTAATCGGATTTACATTGAACCCTATGGGAAATTGTGCCTCGCATCACAACCAAATCGGATCGCGACCAGAGTCATTTCACGAATTAAGTTCGTGATCCGAGGTACCACTGTAATTCCAAAATATATATTTTGGGAAATATTTAAAAAGGCGGAATATTATATTTCCCTAAATGAGAAATGGAAAAATGTGGGGTTTTTTTAGAGACAGAAAGCAGACTCATTCTCCCTGCCCCCCGCAGATAGTTTGTTTTATTAAGAAAGCCCATCTTCAAAACAAAAGACCTTCAGCTCCAGGGTGATGGGATTAAGAGCAGGATGGGATCCATTAGGACAGGGGTCCCCAACCTTTGCAACTTTGCAAGAATTCTGGGAGCTGAAGTCCTTCAGACTTAAAGTTGCAAAGGTTGGAGACCCCTGCTCTACAAGATGTTTGGCGTAGGCCCAAATGGGTATCTCTGTATCTCCTCAGACTTTGCTGGCTGGAAAAGTCTGAGAGCTGAAGTTCTTCAGACTTAAAGTTGCAAAGGTTGGGGACTCATGCTTTAGGACATATTAGGATTAACCCACTACCATTTAGCAAAAGTCACAGAGCTCACTACATTGCACAATCTCCTAAGGGCATTTTAGAGATTGCATGACACCCTCCCCCCCAAGAGCAGTCCAAGCTTCAACAAAACCTGGCTCAGTCAAACACCTAGGATTTGCATTTTCTCTTTTGCCTATAGAGCCAGCTATAACCCCTGCATGACCCCTGCATGACCCCATAGGAATCTGACAACAGCCAATAAAAAGTCATGTTCTTGCACAGGAACAGGAAGCTCAAATGCAAAGCTCCATACGAAGCTTTACGAAGAAGGTATAAACACCTCACCCCCACTCTCAACTCCATTTTCTCAGTTGATGGATTTGTTCATCACTAAACCATCTTTCCAAATCAGCCTCCACGTTTCCAGTGTCTTTCTCCCAGCCTGGAACTGAACCAGATGGATGTTTCTTCTTCTTTTTTAAAATAAAATATATCTTTATTAATATTTGCCATATAAAACCACACGGTCAACAAATATAGGGTAAGGGTAACTGGAAAGACATACATAAACATACAGGGGAAATGAGAATTGAGTTTATCCCAGTCTAACTTATCAATTATTATTTATAATTATACAAAGATTTTTTTCTCTCTCAAATTTACTATCCTCTTGTCTTATTTATTCCTCACATTGGTTTCTTAGATAGTCTATTTAGTTGGTTTCCTTGGTATCCATTACTCTCCTGTTGTACCATGCATACCATTTATTCCAACATTTGAAAAAGGTTGAGTCTTGTCTATTTTTTAAGATATATGTTAATTTGTCCGATTCTGCACAGTTGAAAATTTTGGCTCTAATTAGGGGCTCTGGTGGTAGGTTAGTGTCTTTCCAATGTTGCGCAATAGCCATCAGATGGATGTTTCTTCCAACAGGCGGGAAGGGTGTGTCTCCCCACCACGACCACTTCATCGGAATCAGCAGGAAGGATGACCCATCAAACTGCGAAAGATCTCGATTCAGCTTTGGTTTTGTCCTCTTAAAATGCAGAGCCTCAATTCAGGGAATAATATTAGAACGTATTCCGTATTTCTTTATACACCCTCCAGACAAATTGCAAATGGTCTTGGAGCAGGATTTAGAGATGTCTGTAAACATTCGACATAAAAAGCAGCGAATGGTCTCTGCAACTGGTATAATAAAGTCAAAAAGAGCACCAGGAGAGCAGCCTAACAGCGGAGATAAAATGGAAAGGAAGGGAGAGAAACCTTTTGCAGGAAAAGACCTCAAAACAGGTGGCTCCCAGGACACGACTGGATTTAAATCTCTATGTCAACACATTGAATTCAATTCCAAACTGACTGATAGTCAATGAAGATGCCACAGTATCAGCTGTTAAGTCTCTCTCTTCTCCAACTTAGGCTGGGCATCTCTTTTACCTGCTTCAGCTTTGGAATCGCTCCTTAATAGAGCCCACTAGGGTTTTTACAGTTGACAAAATGCCCTGGCTCCTGAATATTTTTCCCCCTTTCCTCCTTCAGCTTTATCTTGATTCCTGACAGCACTTTAGAAATCTCTTCAACAGTCATTAGTTTAAAGGCACAGTAGAGTGAAACCTAATTGGGGAGGGGGGGAATCTCTTCCTAATATTCAAATAGGAATGACACCAAAGAATCAAAAGTGACAGGAAGACTCCCAAGGGAAGATCAGTAGATAATTTGAGCAGTTGATAGGTGAAGTGGGACAATGACACGAGACTGGAAATTTTGTGGGATATTCTGGACCAGTGTGGATGGCCCAAAACTTGTATCCTTATCAAAATGAAGGCTAACTGTGACCTCTCTTTAGTTTAGAAGATGGTTGGACCAAAATAATCTAGCAGCAAATCCTCAAATACTGGAGAAATCAAGAATGAGTTGTTTGTTAGCTTGTGTCTTCTTGCTATCTTCAGTCATGGTGGATTATTCTGTCACATTATCCATTATGAACCAGGATTTGGCCTTCATAAAGTTGATAGCAGTCTTCCAATATTTGAGGGGATGTTACAGAGAGGAGGGGGTCAAGCTATTTTCCAATGAACCAGAAGACCAGACAAGGAATAATGGATGGAAACTGACCAAGGAGAGATTCAACCTAGAACTAAAGGGGAAATTTCTGACAGTGAGAACAATCCAACAATGGAAGAACTTGCCTTCAGAAGTTGTAGGAGCTTCATCACTGGAGGCTTTCAAGAAGTGACTGCCATTTATCAGAAATGGTGTAGAGTCTCCTGCTTGGGCAGGGTGATGGTGGTTTGGACTAAATGACCTACAAGGTCCCTTCCAACTCTGTTAATATCTGTTAAGTTTGAGGGGTTTTTTTTCCATTAAGTGATAGAGCAGCATTCAATTCCTCACTCTAGTCAGTAGAAAGTTTTGGGCCATCCACACTAATCCAGAACATCCCACAACATTTTCAGTCTCCTGTCATTGTCTCCTTTCAAGGCATCAGCTGCTGAAATTATCTACAGATCTTTCCTTGTTGCTGATGAGCAGCTCCCTCCCACCTCCTCGTTCTTGGAGACACACTAAGCTCCACCTGGAAAAGTAAACTTGGATAGCTTTGTCATGTCCCCTGGAGGCAAAATGTTTAGCAATTCTGCATGGCATTATCAGGATTAAAAGCTTGACAGTGCTCCATTTCATCGCGCTGACATGCAAGCAAGGCACTGACGATGGCGGTTCCAAACAGCAGATAATTTGGTTTAGAAATTGCCAAGTTTAAATTATTAACAAACAGACAAGCACAGCAGGAAAAAGAAGGCGAAGTCTACACATACTCCTATTTCTTTCTCTAATGAAATATATTTATCGCCAGCCTAGCTCTTGCAATTGTCATCCTGTGATAAGAAAGATGCTCTGATGTTATTCATGCTAGGAAGGAACAATGCCGCTACCTTCCCCCATTCATCCACAGAGAGGGCTTTTGTTTCAAGATCTGAAACATTTCAGTAATAATTGGAAATGGCCTAAGTTGAAGAGCAATTTTGTTCCTGCTTTTGCTAAGATCAGGCGAACTAAACATGAAACACAAGGAATTACAGCAAGCAATTTCCTTCAGTTTGAGCATGGCAAGACGTTGAAAGCTGAAATTATTGGGGTTTGGGGGAGGTGGACTCTAATGGTCTTATCAGTGCAAATCGTGAGTGGTTGTGAGTGACAGGCTGAATTCCAACATCCGAATTGCATTTTTCCAGTGGCAAGAGGCTCTCTGACACTAATTGGCTGAGATGTTTCAGGATGTTTGTGAACATTGCAAGGACTCAAAGAACAAATTGTTGGCAGCCAAAACAGCTCCTGCGCCAGAACCAAAGCACAGCAGAAGTTGAACAGTTCTGCTTTTGAGAAGGAAATAGAAACGATTGTTTTGGTTTGGATTAAAACACTCGACCGCTCTTAGGGACAAGGCTTGGGAAAGTGCCCACGACTCCGAGTCTCTTTTAGGGAAAGGACAATTCACCCTCAACTGTAATATTTTACCTGTTTTGTATTTATTTATGTTTCCAATGTGTTTTTGTTTCCAATTCTGGTCGATGGCTTTATTTAAAAAATATTCACTCATCAAATTCTCTATTTTAGAAGTCTTGGGGTTTTTTTTAAACAAAATTCTTAATTCGGCTTTTAGGGGGTTCCAGGGAGGAGGGGAGGGATAGTCTACAGTTTTAAATGGGGGATTTTAATCTGGTTTTAGCGCAGGTTTCTGTCATTTAATAGGTTTTTTAAATTATATTTGGTACTATTTTGTGTATTGTTTTAAATTCCTGTGCGCCGCCCTGGGTCCTCTCGGAGAAGGGCGGGATATAAATTGAATAAAATAAAATAAATAAATAAATTTGTATAAGAAGTAGGCTTAGCACATCTAGTTTTCTATAGTGTGAAGTGGTTCTTGACAATCTCAAGAGGTGAGAATTCCCCAGTGATGCCATTTAACATTAAATTAATAGCAAATTAAAAATGCTATTTGGATATAGCAATATTAAGTTTTCCCAAAAACAAGTGGTCTTATTTTCTTTTTTATTTATTTATTTTTGAATTTATACCCCGCCCTTGTCCTTGTTAGGACCCAGGGTGGTGCACAGGCATTATTAAAACCATAACAAAAGACAATATACATTATTAAAAACATATTAAATTAAATCCCGTGCTAAAAAACCCATTTAAAACCCTGAAAATTAAAATTTATAGATAAAGTCAGAAACGGGGGGCTATGCTAGGCCGGCTTGTTGGAATAGATACGTATTAAGACGTTGGCGGAAGAGGCGGAGGTCCGAGGTGGTGCGTAGGTCAGGGGGTAGGTCGTTCCAGAGGGCCGGGCCCGCCACAGAGAAGGCCCTTCCCCTGGGTGTCACCAACTGGCATTGCCTGGCCGACGGTACCCGGAGAAGACCCTCTCTGTGGGAGCGGATCAGACGAAGGGATGCTTGGCCTTATTTTCAGTGTGTGTGTGTGTGTGTGTGTGTGTGTGTGTGTGTGTTTGTGATTTTTGAGGTGCAGGAGGTGGCAATCGTGGTCACCTCATGGCTTCTGCTGTGTTGCCATATATTCAGGGAGGGCTTATTTTCAGGAGAGGGCTTATTTTAGTGTATCCACTCAAAAGCCCAATTGGGTTTATTATCTGGGGAGGTCTTATTTTCGGGGAAACAGAGTAGCAACAGCATTTAGACTTATATACTGCTTTACAGTGCTTTCACAGCCCTCTCTAAGCAGTTTACAGATTCAGCCTCAACAATCTGGGTTCTCATTTTACCCACCTTGGAAGGATGGAAGGCTGAGTCACGCTTGAGCCTGGTGAGATTGAAACTGCCAAATTGCAGGCAGCCGGCAGTCAGCAGAAGTAGCCTGCAGTACCGCACTCTAACCACTATGCAATCATGGCTCATATGAACATTCCAGCACATAAAAAAAACCTGTGTTGTGTATTCCTTGTTTGCTAAGTTGCATCCACTGAGAAAATGATGCTGTTTGTTATATAGCCATAATCAAATTATTCTAGCCTTCCCCCCCTCCTCCTCCTTTTCCCACGATGTATTTAGATGGTGGCAGTGGGAATTATTAGGGCAAAAATTGCATCTTCTAAGATTTGAAGATCCAGAGGGTTTCTAAGATAAGAAATTTGAGAACCTGGCTTTTCACCTTTATAGACTCAGCAAGCCTGCTTACAACCTGCAAGTAAGTTTCAACTTTCACTCTGTGAAGGAGATATTCCCTGCTTGTATGAACTCTTGCCATCAGCTCTATTTGGAGACGTAAGCTCATTTATTTTTGGCTTAGCTTCAGAGTGTTTGAAATTGCAATAAAACTTTTTGGGAAATGCTGTGACTCTGCAAAGCTGGTTGATCCCTTCACGTGTAGGTACATTTCCTTTCCAAGCAGGAATTTTAGAGGGAAAGGTGGTTCAACAGATTCAAACCTCTTTGTCTTAGAAAATGCATGTGTGTGTGTGTGTGTTTGTGTGTGTGTGTGTGTTACGTTTTTGAGCTGATCAATAAATAAGTCAGGGATACAAAACGTAACACACATATAAAAAAATCACACAACGGAAATCATGGCTTTCTGTCTAGATGGTCTCTGCTGATGAGCCGAAAGGCAGAAAAGGAAACAGTATGTCTCCTCCCTTAATTGGGGCCCTAACAGGGTGTTGTGGAACAAATATATATATACTATATATATATAGTCAGGGACTTATTTATTATTTATTCCACATTGTTGTGGAAACAATTATATATAATTATCCTCCTGTCTTAGCTGACAAGAACAGAACCTAGCTGGCTTAATGGCAAGGCTCTCGCCTGGCATGTAATATAGCCCTGGTTCGAATCTCAGTAAGGGTATGGCTAACTGATGAAAGCTAATAAGCTCGAAATAGATCTATCCTAGTCTCCCTGACTTATTTATTGATCAGCTCAAAAACGTAACACACACACACACACACACACACACACACACACACCCACACACACATTTCATCCACATATGATAAATGCCATTTGTTCCCTCTCCACAACATTTTGGGGATGGGACAGGTATATACAATGTCCCTCAAGACAGGTATGTACAATGCTTTGGAAAAAGGAATTGGTAGCAGTGGGGAATCACTCTAAATTGAACTGTTCTGGCATGGATAATTTTGGGGATAGAAGCAGTGTACAGTATTTAGGCTGCTGGGAGTTGAAGGAAAATCTGTATAATTAAAATGTAAAACACCCAGCAAGCACATGCTTAATCACTGAATACATTCCCAACTCCACATGAATCTAAATAATTGATTATGGTCTACATCTCTCAACTGAGAATGACCAAGTAGTTGGTACACATCCCATGGTTTCTCTACCTATTTATTTATTTATGTTTTTAGATGCTTTTTATACATAACTTCGAGACAGCAAGCATACATTAATTCTGCTTACCCTTCTTTTTCCATCATAATATGTTAAATAACAACCCTGTGAGATGGGATGGGCTGAGAGAGAGTGACTGGCCCAAAGTCACCGAGCCAGCTTTCAAGACTAAGGTGGGACTAGAACTCACATGATGTCCTAGTGATTGCCACAAAGTCACCCTGCTGGCTTTCATGCTTAAGGGGGAACTAGAACTCCCGGTCTCCTGATTTCTCACCTGGGACCTTCACCATTACATCACACTGGTTCTGTTCAGCTTTTTTCATCAGTCCAGTGTATCAATTACAGGGCACATTGTACAATAATGAAGATAGCAATAGCACTTAGACTTATATACTGCTTCACAGTGCTTTACAGCCCTGTCTAAGGGGTTTACAGAGTCAGCCTATTGCCCCCAACAATTTGGGTCCTCATTTTATCCACCTTGGCAGAATGGAAGGCTGTGTCAACCTTGAGCTGCTCAGAATTGAACTCCTGGAGTGAGCAGTGAGTTAGTTTTGCCGTACTGCATTCTAACCATTGCACCACCATGGCTCTTAAGATGATGTCCATAAAGTGGGATACATCTGGTCCTCATCTTTTCATTCCAAAACTATCAGATTAATCATCCATGAGTCATTATCCTTTATTTCCCAAATAATATGAAATTGACGAGGAAAGCAAACAATAAACCACAAACATACACACACACATACTTGCACACATAACTGCTGCTTCCTCCTTTTTCTCTTTTCCTTCTTTGAAATTGCATCTTCAGCTCCGGATGGAGACGGGGAGAAAAGGATTGGGTGAAAACGGCAAGGTTTATCTTGACAACTGGCACGGCTGTCTGGGACATGGATGCTCTCACTTCTCATAACAGAGCACATTGATAACTTAGGATAGCTTTCTCCAGGCATTTTATTGTCTCAGTCAACTCTTTTCCCGCTTCTGAGATTTGAGGTTGGGGTTGTTGTTTTTTATTCACCTTATCTAAATTCTCTCCCTGTCCCCTGATTGCTGAAAATGTCTTTGAACTGTGTTTTGCTCAGGAATATTTAATATTGCATTGCTTCAGGTAAAATCTGGTGTTGAGACTATTTCAAATTAAAGAGTGTCGATGGAAGAACTAATTCCCAATGCTAAAGAGGTGAATGGGGAAGTCTAGGGACAATTATGCAAAAGCAGAGACTTGAAGCAGGAAAACCTGTTGCTTCACAAGCAACTTTCATTCTTTGTTTACACTCAACTTCCACTTCTCTGGTTCCCTCAAGATGTATTTGGAATTTTAAATCACAACATTCTCAATTGGGTGGAAATTCTCGGAATGATAGACCCAGCATCTTTGGGCTGCTTTAATGTTGACAAAATTGTTGTTCCTTCTTCTAAGTTCAGGTCAACCAATTTTCACTGAGAATTGTCCTTGACCGTTTTATTTTTTTGTATTTCCAGAATGCAGACATAGGGTAGCGTCACTTTGTAGGATGGCATTTGGAGACCATTGCAAATTCAGCTCCTAACATCTGTACTTAAATCTGACAAAATGTCTATTGGAAATCTTAGAAAGCCACATCAACTAAGATGGAAAACACCAGGCTAAATGTGGCTATATACAATCTAGGTCAGGGGTCAGCAACTCAACGGCTCTGGAGCCACATGTGGCTCTTTCATTCCTCTGCTGCTGCTCCCTGTTGCCAGTCAGCTCCACAACTAATAGGGCTTTCTCTTAGAACAGGTAGAAGAAAAAGGAAGCCGTGCTAGGACTAGACTCCATGGTGGGGGAACCGGACTTCCTGTCAGCAGAGGAAAAAGGACACCACACATAGGTATGCATAATTTAAGTGGCCAATTTTCACCTTATTCATTTCAGGATAAGAAAATAACAGAGTTGGAAGGGACCTTTTGAGTCATCTAGTTCAACCCCACCCACCTAAGCAGGAGACCCTACACCATTTCTGACACCAGTCTCTTCTTGAAAGCCTCCAGTGATGAAGTTCCCACAACTTCTGAAGGCAACTTCTGTTCCATGGGTTGACTGTTCTCACTGTCAGAAAGTTCCTCCTTATTTCTAGGTAATGATAGTTCATCCCTTCCTTATTATAGATCTCTCTTTTTAATACTCATTTCATGGCCATTGCATGTACAATTTTGAGAGGAACTTCCGGTTGTGGGGGAAAAGCACAAAGCGCCAGGGGGAGACTCTATGGAAAGGGGTGGGGTTTCTGGTCAGCTCCACAATTAATTGAGCTTTCAGATAGGACAGGTAGAGGAAAAAAGACGCCGTGCTAGGAGGAGACTCTATGGTAGGAGGAGAACTGAATGGGGGGGGCTTCCAGGTAGGACCTTTGTGGCTCTTGGAGTGTTTAAGGTTGCCGACCCCTGATCTAAGTGATGAATGTACTCTCACATGTGACCTGAAAACAGGCAACCATCACTGAAGCATCAATAAATGCACTTATTTTATTGTTATATTGGTATGCTGCTTTTATCAAATTGATTTGGAATGGCACCTAACCTCCCCATTTGAGCACAACACCAAAGAGACCTCAGTGAGATCCAGGTAGAGTGAGACTCGAACCTGGGGCTCCCCTGTTCAAATATAACATCTACAGTGCTATCCTACAAGACCATCATAGGACATATACACACAGTCACATGAACAAAATGTGAGTGCTTGGCCAACAGCAAATCATTTCTATACAAAACGGCTCGGACCTATACAGGGGATTGAACAGGGCCACCAAGAGGATTATTAAGTGCTGGAACAAGACTGGGATGGGCCCCCTCACCTACGCATGGATACACAAGTCAGTAATGTCATCATTGTATATCTACAATGTACAGCATTTTTGGGGCTCCAGAATTTTTGGAATGACATTTCATCCCCATTCATGAACCAAAGTGAAATATCAAATGCATTCATAAACGAAAGGAAACTAAGCTTGCAAACTGAAATAAATAAGTAATGAAATTAATATTCAATACATGACATAAATAACTGTTCTCTGAGTTTCAGGCTCATAAAGGTGATGTCAAACAAGGTTGCAAGGCTGTTTTGTTATATACACAAAGTATAGAGCCATGATGGGGAACCTATGGCACATGTGCCATAGATAACACGCAGAACCCTCTGCAGGCACACAAGCCACCCCAACTCCGCTCCACTTTGCATGTGCAGGCACCTCCTGCTGGCCAGCTGATTTTCAGGTCTGATGCGCATGCGGGAGATGCATGTGCATGCGCAGGGGGCAAGGGTTCACACATGCATGCACAGGGGGAGGGAGGAAGGGAGTGTGGGGTGTGTGTGCAATGCATCCCCCATTTTTGGCTCCAGGAGCCTTCAGGCAGGCCTGCTACTCCCAAAACAGGACAAGGGGGGGGGGGTCACACATATGCACAGGAGTAGGGAAGCTTGAGGGGGCTGCGTGCATGTGCAAAGAGGTGGGGCTCATTGCATTATGGGTGTAGGCATGTATATGGGCTGCCGCACATCCACTTTTGGTGCATGAGGACGAAAAGGTCAGCCATCACTAGTATAGAGTATGACGTATATATCCAATATTGTTTTTCTTTTTTAAAATTTGGTTTTTGTAAAAAAAAATTTAAAATGTTCCTGTTCATGGGCCCCCTTTGAGCTCCAGGGGCCCGGAACAATGTACCGGCTGCACCCTCCTCTCCTCAGGCCTGGAATCGAGAGTTGAGCTTAGCTCAAGTTAAATTTGTCTATTTTAGATTTATTTAGAAGCACAGGTTCCAATTTCCAGCTGCTACATAAACCCCTTCAACATCCTTAGTTTTGGCCTGTTGGCAATAGCTGTGAGGTTCTCCTGAGCAGATCACTCAAAATGAATGACATGTTTTGAGAAAGAGAAGAAAGGATGATCAACGCCAGCCCAACAGCAAAGGAAGCAAATGTATAAGTCATTTCAGCACGTTATGGAATCATTCTAACAGCGCTACTCATTTGTGTGTCCGATGGCCCCTTTCATGGCTGAGAAGTATCTTGGCTTTTCATGAATCTTGCCTACAGTTGGAGATTCAATCTGGCTTGCCTGTTACCTCTGATTACGTTGCTCACATAAGCATTCCTGCTCACCTTTTAAATTCACCTGCAAATAATAGATAACATGGGCAAGAAACACGCTACTCAAGTCATCTGTTGCATTATCTTTAAGTGAGAATTGATGGCTGAGAAGGGCATGCTCGTTGGTTAGAGTCCAGCATCTAAGGATAGCACAATGTTATAGGGCGGTATTTCTCAACCTTGACAACTTTAAGATGTTTGTCCCAAAAGTGCTTTTTCAAGAGGCAACTGGACTTTCTTGGATTTTCTTTGAAGAGGTTTCGCTTCTCATACAAGAAGCTCCTTCAGCTCTGAAGAAGCTTCTTGGATCAGAGGTGAAATGTCTTCAAAGAAAAACCAGGAAGTCCAGTTGCCTCTTGAAAAAGCACCTTTGGTTCCCTTTCTTCCTCTCTACGCACTAACATCTAAAACTTTAATTATGGCATCGAGGAAACCCCCATCTGGGAAACCAAGCTCTGCTCCAGCATCTACAAGACCCAGCCCATCCTCACAACCAAAGACTTCAGCAATGTTACAGAAGGAAACAGAGGTAGAGGATCCTAAGTCACCAAGCCCTCAGCCATTAAACGTAGAGGAGATGTTTCAAAGAATAATGAATGAAATGCAACAAATCCGGAAAGACAATTTAAGCACAAGATTGGAATTATTGGAGGCGCAGAGAGAAATAACAAATAATAAAAAGCACCTTTGGGACAACCGTGACCTGGATAACCGAGAATCTCCATAGGCATTTAAGGTGTATAGGACTTCAGCTTCCAGAATTCATCCATCCATCCTAAACTGACTCTTGCGGACCAGGTCTGAACAAGGAGACTTTAAGGATTTGTTTATAGATAAGAGTGTGATATATG
Organism: Rhabdophis nuchalis; assembly: GCA_039707465.1. NCBI lineage: Eukaryota > Metazoa > Chordata > Lepidosauria > Squamata > Natricidae > Rhabdophis > Rhabdophis nuchalis. The sequence continues at coordinate 11,158,552 of CM077653.1, forward strand.
AAAGTTGGAGGTTAAAAGCCACCCCTGTCCTAGAAATATTTTAGGAAATATTAAAAAGGCAGAATATTTCCCCTAAAAAGAGAAGTAAAAACTCAGACAGGCAGAAACTCAGCCGACCCCACCTTTGTGAATGGGCCATTAAGGCCTGAGCCAGGCTATTCTACATAACAAAGATCTATTCCCTTCAGGCAGAGCCATTTCATTGTCATCAAGTTTCAACCAAACCTAGCACACAGACAACCTACAAAGCTAGCTATGACCTCTGACAGCAACCAATCAGGATACTCTTCCTGTGCCACTGGAAGTTCAAAGCCCAGGGGAGAGTATAAAACTGAGGGACTCTCAGCATCTCTTCCATTTTTCTTCTTCACCCAACATCTTGAAGCATGTGATCTCCCTTTTCTGTTCAGTAGCTCAAGCCATGTGATCCTGTCCATTATTAAACCATCTTTACAAATAGCCTCCATGTTTCCAGTGTGTTTTTCCCAACTGGAAATGAATCCAGATGGACATTTCTTCCAACAGGAGGAAGAGATTATTTGTTGTTTTTTGAAAGTAGATGATAAGTTACTAAAATGGTTTATACTTGTAACGAAGGGAAAGTAATTTCTTTACAGATGTTTCATTTTCTGTAACATACCTATTTTTCTTTTCTATTTTTCCTTTCTATATTTGCTTTTTCCTTTCATGCAGTTTCTATCTTTTTCTTAAGTTTCTACTGGCTTTCTATCTTCGAAATTGTAATACAGTGATCCCTCGTTTTTTGCGGCTTCATGTTTCGCGGCTTCAGTGCATCGCGGGTTTTTCAAAAATACAGAATAGAAAAAAAATGCATTGGTAGGAGGCAAGCGCCCCCTAGTGCTTGCTTTAAACGATGTCCACCAACTCAAGTTTCCGGTATAGTGTATTGCGAATCCTACTTCGCGGTTTTTCAGTTTTCGCGGAAGGTTCCGGTCCCCATTAACCGCGAAAAACGAGGGATTACTGTAGTGAATAAAATGATTATTTTAAAAGTGGTTTGGAAGTCGGCGACCACCTTTGTTTCTGTCATGGAAACAAGGCGTTTAAGGAGAAGCAAGTTTTCCTTTTGTGCAAACAGCCTAGAGCTGCTCCCTTAATCAGAGAGAAAGTCAAAACAATGATTGCGAGCCAATCATTCATGCATGCAGCCACTAAAGCGGCACCAGTGGCACCCAAGTCAAATTAAAAAAGGAATAAGACACAAGCATTGATCAGACGTACGAAGAAGCTGAGGAAAAGAAATTCGGGATAAAAAAAAAATCTAATCCGAATTTTAGAAGTTGGCTATAGAATTTCATGAGATATGTCCTTAACTGAATGGGGTGTGCGACTATTTAATCCTTAAAAAGTAGAGCTATCATATCTAGATCGTATCATATCCCTTCCTTCCCTTGTAAATCATGTGCTTATTTAATGTCACTGGTGACAGTCAGGCATACATCCGAACATGGAGAAACCTAAGGCGTTACTACATCACTGAATACCTGATAAAAACTGATGCTGAGCTAAGTAACTTAGCAGTCATACCCCATTGCTTCTCCCTTATAGCTCAACTGGAAAATCTCCAAATGTTCGGGAAGGTAATGAAGACAGGAGAAAGAGCTATTGAAAACAACAAATAGCTAACCTTGAACCTGGTGAGATTCGAACTGCCAATTTGCAGTCAGCTGGCAGTCGGCATTCTAACCACTACTCCACTGCGGCTCTCTGGTTGCTTTAGGGTGCCAGGGCTCCAGGAAGGACAATGCCTTGTTAGGAGGATCAGATCCGGGATGCAAAACTCTGTACAATCACTAGACCAGCAAAAGAAAGGAAAAAAAAGTTACTTCTCTACTGTCCTTTAATGGTTTTCTGGGTTTTACAGACCACGTCTGGTAGTTTTGCCACTTGCATCAGTTCTCTTGAAATGTCTTTAGAAGATCCATCCCAGAAATGACTTCCTGTTAGGGAGACCAGCAGTTAATGGGCATCCAGAAAAAAAAAAAGACAAAAAAAAAGAGGAAAAACTCAGAGATGTGATTCATTTCAAGTCCCTTTTGTACACAAACTTTTTTTAAAAAAACATGCAAGAAAATGTTTAACACAACACTCAACTCTTGCATTTATTTTTATTCCACTGTCTGCCTGGGTGTTCGTCGCTTTAAGGAATAATTATTTTTAGCACTGTCCAAAACTGTTGCTATTCTATAAACCACTAAATGTAGGGCATTATCTTTTCTATAGCTTTTGGCTATGGGGGGAGGGGGGGAGCAGTAACAACCCACATACCTTTCATATGCACTAAGGGTGAGAAGGTACTATTGTAAATTAGTTTTGATTATATATAGCATTTGACCATGAACTGCAACGCACAATCCTTCCATTCTGTTTATCTTGAAGAGCTTAGAGAAGTACACTTCAGGCAGGGAATGTGTGTGTGTTTGTGTGTGTGTTTGTGTGTGTGTGTGTCAGAATTTAAAAATGCATTAGCTTGTTTGATTCACCAAGCATATCTATCCTATCCCTTCTTTTAAAATAATACTAACCCTTTTTAAATTACCAGTTTAAATCCCACCATTCTGCCCAACGCTCATGAAACCCACTCATTCCAAAGCTGGGTGTATTTGTATGCTAAAGGTGTGGGGTACCTTGGAATCAGTTGGCAACACCCTAAAGCAACCAGAGAGCCGCAGTGGAGTAGTGGTTAGAATGCTGACTGCCAGCTGCCTGCAAATTGGCAGTTCGAATCTCACCAGGTTCAAGGTTAACTCAGCCTTCCATCCTTCCAAGGTGGGTAAAATGAGGAGCCAGTTTGTTGGGGGGAAAGAGGCTTACTCTGTAAACCGCTTAGAGAGGGCTGTAAAGCACTCTGAAATGATATATAAGTCTAAGTGCTATTGCTATGCTTTTTCTAGGGTTTTCTAGCAGATATAATTTAAGGCAGTGGTTTTCAACTGGTTGTGATCCCTGAACCCTGGGGGGGGGGGCATTGTCATCACATGGGGTCAACAAAGGCTTAAAGAAATGTTATGATTTAAATCTTGAGTTAAGGCTTGGGTGGGGGGGGGGTGTCTGTGCCAGGGATGTGTTCCTCCTGGCATTACTACCAATTTGGCGCCCATGTGCAGAACAGAAAATCAAGATGGCGCCACCGAGGATAGAACAGGTACGGTCATGTGTCCAGCCGAGTTACTACCTATAGTACCAATCCGAACCGGGAAGAACCCACCGCTGGTCTGTCCCCATGCTCCATGTCCACCAAGAGATACTTAAAGGGGTCCATGGTGCAGAAAAGAACCACTGGTTTATGGTGTCCTGCTTACACTACCTGCTTACACTACCACCACTCCAAAGGACTTATTGGAAATTGAATCAGAAATGTCTGCAGAGTAAGATCAAGACAGCAGCCATGATGGTATATGTAGCAATAGAGGAAATGTTACTTAAAGACACACGTAGTAAATCCGTTACCTTGAATACCGATGAGCTCACCTAATTAGCAGAGTCAGATGTGGGAAGAGAGGAAAGGTTACGTACAGACATGCGCAGAATGGCTTGAGCTCAGTGACCAATTAAGGTTTAAGGTTTATTACTTTTTTATACTGCCCTACTCCCGAAGGACTCAGGGCAGTGTACAGCCAAAGTAAAACAGATTAAAAAAAACAGTTTTAAAGGCATATTAAACAATTTGGCCTCTCTTAAAATTAAAAAAACCGAACAAACCCCGATTAAAATTAATAAAAATCTATATACATAAAAATGTTAACAAGAGTTTGTTCAAAACTGCTAATCTCCGAAAGTACTGCACTGATCGCTTCCAAATTTTCACACAACATTCCTTTCAAGTACGGCACCAATGATATATATATAGATAGATTGTGTAGATGACACATGTGCCAGGTGCACACAACAGAAAAGTAAAAAATTGTAAAAAAGGTAGGTAGATGGATACAGAGAGAGCAGTGGGCCACAGGTATTATGTCATCCTTTATGACATAAAATACTCTGTCCATAAGATTCAAGAAGAAATACAGTAGGTAGGTAGGTAGGCAGCTATAGGGGTAGAGAGAGGGAGGGAGAAATGCAGTAGGTAGGTAGGTGTATATCTACACACAGGTTGGTTGGCCATTTAACCAGATTGGGCCACAGCAATGCGTGGCCGGGAATGGCTAGTTCATTAATAAAAAATTACCTCAGCATCTATGACCTCAACTGTTTATTAGTATCAGGTAGTATCAGGCGCCTTTGGATATGTGAAGCCTTTACCTTGGCTGGGATGGTCTTAAGAGATGGACAAGGATAATGTACCAATAAGATGCTGTTGCTACCCTGCTTTTACTTTGCTTGTTAAAACTGTATAAAAGCCAAATAAACTCTTCGTAAGGCAGACAGACATTTTGGACACCACCTGCTTTGATGGATTTCTGAGACCTACAGGTACAATTGAATTACTGACTGTTCTTTAGGCACTTATTTATTTTGTAAAAAAGAAATGGATCTTGGATCTGGGGAATGACGGGAGGACAGAGCTTCAAGGTTGGGAAGATAAGAGATTGCAAAGCGAACCAGAACTGGTACAGGAACCCACCCCTGATTACAAGGCAGTAATCCATGATCCTTTCATGGATTACTGCCTTGTTGTGGTGGAGGGGCTTGCGTAGCTCAATGAAGCTATGAGCTATGCCGTGCAGGGCCACCCAAAATGGACAGGTCATAGCACTGACAAAATGTGATCCACCAGAGAAGGAAATGGCAACCCACTCCAGTATCTTTGCCATGAAAATCACATGGACAGTACCAAAAGGCAAGAAAAGTGCGTATAGTCAAGGTGATGGTTTTCCCAGTTGCAGTGTATGGCTGTGAAAGTTGGACCACAAGGAAGGGTGAGCTCAAAGAATGGAGAACTTTGAACTCTGGTGCTGGAGAAGACTCCTGTGAGTCCCTTGGACTGCAAGGCAATCAAACCGGTCAGTCCCAGAGGAGATCAACCCTGGCTGCTCTTTAGAAGGCCAGATCCTGAAGGGGAAACTCACTTTGGACACCTAATGAGAAGGAAGGACTCCGTGGAGATGAGCCTCATGCTGGGAAAGATGGAGGCCAGAAGAAGAAGAAGGGGACGGCAGAGAAGGAGGTGGCTGGACGGAGTCACTGAAGCAGTAAGTCTGAGCTTAAATGGACTCCAGAGGATGGTGGAGGACAGGAAGGCCTGGAGGAATGTTCCCCATGCAGTCACGATAAGTCAGATACAACTTCACAACTAACAACACCACATTCTCTGAGAACAACTTCCTCAAGATCGTGTTCTTATCCTACTACTCCTTGGGTTTGTTTGTTTTTTTGCAAACCCTCAGCACAACATCTCCCCTTGAGGCCTTTGATAGTTAAAGGCTCTTGGTGTGGTTGCATAAACTGCTTAGATAGGTCTGCAGAGCCCTTTTGACACAGTTCTAATGTTATGGCCAATAATCCACCCTGATAATAATGCTTAACACTTATGCAGCACTTAGCATCTTGAAAGCTCTTCACAAGTGTTCACTAATTGCTCATTATCTGTAAAATAAATCCAGACTTGGGTTCTGCAAGGATATCATGATCATCATCTCGAAAGTGCAGTCTGTTCATGTACCACTATGCCAAGATGTAAATACAATTTACCACCCTCCACCTTAACGGTCCTAAAACTGTAGCACTTCTCTGAATGTTCTCTAGCTCAGGGGTCCCCAACCCCCGGGCCGCGGACCGGTGCCGGTCCGTGGTTTGATAGGAACTGGGCTGCAGTGAGCGGCGCAACTCTTAGAAAGGGCTGGAGAGGAGGAGGAGGGAGGAGGGGGCAGCCCCCTGGGCAGAGCGTGCGCCGGAGGTGGGAGAGCGCAGACACGGCTGCTCGCGTCGTTGGGGGCCCAAGAGGGGCGAGTGAGCCGACTCACCCCCCCGCATGCGCATGCACCGCCTGTTCTCCCTCCCCCCGCTCCCCCTCTACACCAGCCGAGCCATGGCCACCGGTACGCGGAATTTTTTTAACATGAAACCGGCCCCTGGTGCCAAAAAGGTTGGGAAACCCTGCTCTAGATCTTGAAATATCTCCTCAGGTGTGCTGAGATGAGGATAGAAAAGAGAAGTTTCCTTGACAAGTGAGGGGGAAAAGAAGCATATCTGAGAAATGGCAGAAAAATATTTTAGCAGGGCATTAATTCTAGAATTTACATCCCAAAGATGCTTTTTCAAAAGGCAACTTTGTTTTTCCATGAAGATGTTGTGATTCTCATCCAAGAAGCTTCTTCAGTTCTGAGTTATGAACTGAAGAAGCAGCTTCTGGGATGGGTGTCTATGGAGGTTCTAAATCCATCATGACAAACCTATGGCATGCAGAGCCATCTCTCCGGGCACACCAGCTGTTGCCTGTTGCTCTTCCGGGTTCTGGTGCACCGGCCAGCTGGTCTTCACACATGCAGGAGCACCGGGAATCAGAAAAGCAGCTCCCTGGTGCATATGCACATGCTGGGAAGCTGAGCTTCCAATTTCTGGTGCACATATGAATGATGGCCAGCTGGTCTTTGCATGCACATGAAAGACCAGGTGACCGGCATGTATGCATGCACCAGAAACTGGAAGCTCAGCTTCCTGGCACATGCATGAACACCAGGGAGCTGCTATTTCAATTTCCAGTGCTCCCATTTGTGTGCCCTAGGGAGATGTTCTTCCAGTTTCTGGAGATCACATGCACATATGTGCTCCCATTTCAACATTCAGTGCAGAAAAGGTTCACCACCACCGTTCTAAGTCATCCAGGTCATGGTTATCCCAAAGGTGCTTTTTCAAAGGACAACTGGACTTTCTTTTTCCTGTTTTTGCTTGAAAACATTTCACTTCTCATCCAAGAAGCTTCTTCAATTCCTTCAGCACACTTAATTTTCTTTCCCTCTTTCTCTCTGTTTTCTTCTGTAGCTATTTTGAGATTGTAAACGGGACCTTTTATTTTATTTTAAAGCAGCTGTTTCCAAAAGCATTCCAACTGCCACAAACAATGAAACTTCATTCAGGATCGGTGAAGCAAAACATCTCTCAGAAGATTATTATACTGGATAGTTTAAATTTTTGCTTTCTTTTCACGAGATTTTATTCTTACCATTGGACAGGATTATGCACATTCTCATCTTTTGAAATGAGGTTAAAATCATTTTGTATTGCTTTAATACAATACAATACAATACAATAGCAGAGTTGGAAGGGACCTTGTAGGTCTTCTAGTCCAACCCCCTGCATGGGCAGGAACCTTATACCATTTCAGACAAATGGCTGTCTAACATCTTTTTAAAGACTTCCAGGGTTGGGGCATTTACAACTGCTGGAGGCAAGCTGTTCCAGAGGTTAATTGTTCTTACTGTCAGGAAATTTCTCCTTAATTCTAAGTTGCTTCTCTCCTTGGTTAGTTTCCACCCATTGCTTCTTGTCCTGCCCCCAGGTGCCTTGGAGAAAAGTTTGACTCCCTCTTCTTTGTGGCACCCTCTGAGATATCGGAACACTGCTATCGTGTCTCCCCTGGTCCTTCTCTTCATCAAACTAGACATACCCAGCTCCTGCAGCCGTTCTTCATATGTCTTAGTCTCCAGTCCTCTAATCATCTTGGTTGCTCTTCTCTGCACTCTTTCCAGAGTCTCCACGTCTTTTCTACATCGTGGCGACCAAAACTGTATGCAGTATTCCAAGTGTGGCCTTACCAAGGCACTATACAGTGGCATTAACACTTCACGTGATCTAGATTCTATCTCTCTGTTGATGCAGCCTAGAACTGTGTTGGCTTTTTTGGCAGCTGCTGCACACTGCTGGCTCATATTTAAATGGTTGTCCACTAGGATTCCAAGATCCCTCTCACAGTTGCTACTATTGAGCAAGGTACCACCTATACTGTACTTGTGCATTTGGTTTTTCTTGCCTATATGTAGGACCTTACTTTTTTCACAATTGAATTTCATTTTATTAGACAGTGCCCAATGTTCAAGTTTGTCTAGATCCTTCTGTATCTTAAGCCTATCTTCTGGAGTGTTGGCTATTCCTAAACAGGCTGCTTTGTTCACGATATATTTAGTTAGATGTTTCACATGCTTTTTATGTAGAATGACCAAATTTAATATGAAAATATTTTTCAGGAGCAAGAAGGGCTGAGAAATCAATGATGATCAAAGCCCAACTTTATGTTAAGCTATCCTGAGTCTCTTTTTAAAATGAATTTGCTTATTAACAACCACATAATTGGGGGACAAGTCCTTAGGTGCCAAAATGATGTTATGCATTTACATTGTCCGTTCTACACAGGGCTCCAGTAAAATAACCTTTTACTTCATTTTCGGGATTCTGTCACAACAACCTTCTTGCAAGAAACTTACATAATGCACTTAAAATATTCCTTAATTAACCTTCAGTTGCCGCTAAATTGTTCACCAACATCACTGAATTCGTGACGGAAACAAAGCTGCGGTTCATAGGGAATTTTACTGTCTGGTCACCTCCGTTCCTGTCTAGAATTATGCCTCCCTTAACATCGCATCTTCTATGTGTGTTGAGACTGCTTTAGTCAACCATCATCCCAGTAAATATCAGAGTTCAAAGACTTAGCTCGTGATGTACCTTACAGTCATGAAAATATTGCTTGCGATTTTTATTATGCATCTTTTTAGTGTATATTTATAGGGACTAGTATGGTGGCTTCATGGCTAAGATGCTGAGCTTGTCAATCAGAAAGGTCAGCAGTTCGGCTGTTCAAAACCCTAGCACTGCGTAATGGAGTGAGCTCCTGTTACTTGTCCCAGATTCTGCCAACCTAGCAGTTCGAAAGCACGTAAAAAAGGCAAATAGGGACCACCTTTGGTGGGAAGGGAACGGCGCTCCATGTTCCCTTTGGTGTTCAGTCGTGTCAGCCACATGACCACGGAGACGTCTTTGGACAGCACTGGCTCTTCGGCTTTGAAACGGAGATGTGCACTGCCACCTAGAGTCAGGAACTATTAGTACTTATGTGTGAAGGAACCTTTACCTTTAGTGTTTGTTTGTTTTACTAAGAAAGCATTCTTAATTTTCTTATTTATTGCATGCAGCCAAGCTTGTCTGGTAAACAGCTGGAGCCTTCAGACCATTTTTCTCAGAAGCTCGCTGGGTCTTCTCCTGGTTTGCCATAACAGTTTGGTAGCTTTCCAGATGCTACCATCCGTCTTCAAGGGGTCACCTTAAGTGCTGTCCTCTTGCAAACTACAAATTAGACAGATTATAGGAATAAAATTAATAATTTATTGTACCCAACCTAAGGTTTCATTCAAGGTCATCCCAAAACCCAATTATCTAAATTGTGCGAAGAAATAAAAACATTAGATTTAACACAGGTTAGGAAATATGAATTCTTAATCTGCAGTGGAGGTCCCTGGAGAAATTTGTTGCCTCAAATATCTTGAAACAGATAGCCCTCTGCCTCAATTATGTGGACAACCCACAAACTCCTGGAAGTCCATTAAAAAATGTTTGGAATGTTCTCACAGCTATTTCTGACTTTAAATGTTTTAAGTCAGGAGTGTCAAACTCAAGGCCCAGAGCCCGGTTCCGCCCCATGGGGTGTTTAGATCTGGTGCTTGGGCTGCCCTGGAAACAGCAAAGGGCCAGACTGTGATGCTTCTGCCAGTGAAAATGGAGCCCAGGAGCACCGCGTGTAGCTTTCGCAAGCTCTGTTGGAGGTTGCAGGAGGCTGTTGTAGCTGAAAACGGAGCTTGGAACCCTGCTTTTTCTGGCAGAGTGCTCAGGCCACAGGTGCCCCCAAGATTGAGCTGGCCATGCCCACGCCGGCCACGCCCACCATGGCCATGGCCACTGCAGCTCTCCCAGGTCAAACACAATCCTGATGCGGCCCTCAATGAGATCAAGTTTGACACCCCTGTTTTAAGGAGTCAGATTGCCTATATCCTGAAAAGTGGAAGGGCTTGGAGGGCTTCTCTCTGTCTGTAAGAGTCTCTGACTTTTCGTGGACATTTAGATCAGGGGTGGGCAATTAATTTCCCCATGTAAATATCCATGTCTAATGTGGAGGGCTGAATCACAGGTGCATAGGCATGCACGCAGACAGATATGTACATTGAAAAAGCAGTCACCTTCAAAAAAAAAAAAAGCAGAGCAATTTTATTGCACGCATGCTGTATACTTATTTACATTTGATTTCCAATTGACCTCAGGTAGGCCAGACAGGGATAGCTAAAGGGACAGATATGCCCAGGGGAAGGGGGGCATAAAATGCCCAGATCTGATTTAGGTGACCAGTCTGGCATTTGTTTGATTGCGCAGAGAGGGTTGTGTGATTCAAGATTTGCGCGTGCGCGAGGAATGGCGCTGGCTTTTGAATGCGGGAGCTCCCGGTAGGCTTTGGATGGCCTGGGAGGACGCTGCCGACCCTCTGTGACCAGCTTTGAGGGTCGGCCCAGCAAGTGAGACAGCCCGCCGTCACATCGGGTGAGTTTGATGTTGGAGGGTGTGACGGCAGAGGTGGGAGAGCTTGGCGAGTTTGGGCGAGCGGCGTGGAGCGGAGCGGCCTGAAGCGGCCTGAGCGGCCTGAAGCGGCTGGCGTGGCTTTGGAGCGCGGCCCTTGGAGCGTGGCCCTGAAGCGGCCCCGAAGCGGCCTCGTAGCTCGCCCTGCAGTCCAGTGGAGAGACTGCGGTGAGCGACGGAAGACCTGAGGCCATGGGGGGTCGCGGCAAGTGGCGGTAAGCGGCAGGGGAGGCTTGGAACGGCCGGACGAGTGGCGAGTGGCAGAGCGACTCGGAATCGGCCTGGAACGTTGGCGGTGGCGTTGCCCCGGCGCGGCTGCGCTGAGCGGCTGAAGATCTGCGGCGGAGAGGCTGCGGTGAGCGATGGCGAGCAGCGAGGAGGCCTGGAACGGCCCGGCGTTGGCGCGGTCCCATCGTGGCCCTGGCGCGGCCGCGCAGCCCGGTAGAAGATCTCTGTTGAGTGGCGGGGAGCGGTTGGGCGGCCTGAAATGGCCCCGGCACCGGCGTTTGTCCCGGCACGGGCCGGAGTGGAACCAAGCCGACAGCTGGAGAGGAGCCTGGAGTGGTGTGCCAGAGACAGAGATATGGACTCATGGAGGGCTTTTGGACCATTCTCCCTCCTTATGAACAACTAGGCACAAATCCACTAACTTTTACCATCTATGCGTACTATGATTCATCTTTATGCCCCCCCTCCCTTCCCCCTGGAAAAGATCTCTCCATCCCATGTGTTTTTAAATATCTTTCCTACCCGTCCGTCCTGTATATATTTTCGATCTGCACTGTCGCCACTTTAGTCGGGCTTGCTGTTGTATAATTTTATGCATTTTACCATCTTAAGCATGTTTACCATCTTTAGCGTTCCTCCTTTTATAGCCAGTGTGGCCTGGGAATGCTAGCGTATTCAAGGTTAGACCTTCTTTGCCTGCGGGAGTCTCCCCTCTCGCAGGCCTGGCCCCCGGGTCTAACACGGGCCCACCTCGAGGATGGATTGATTGATCCAGAGAGGTGGGCGCAGCGCAAACTTAGGGGGTTTTTAAACAAATTTTTAATTCGGCTTTTAAGGGGTTCTGGGGCGGGGGGAGGGCTCATTCAGTCAGGGGGGGGTCAAGATATAGGGCCGGCTGGCGGAAGTAGGATAAAGGAGGGGTCCATTAGGGAGGGGGATTGGGGGTTGTCTCTGTTGAGGGCCGTCCCATTCGATTGGTCTTGGGGAGGGGCAGGGGCGGTGGGAGGCAGGATGTCCATCGTGGGTTGGAGGCTCGTGGTCGCTGGTTACGAGCGGTCGCTTGCCCCAACCCCCTGTACTCCACTCGTGGGCTAGGCGGTCAGGGATTACAGAGCCGGGGGCCCAGGCTGATGTTCTGCAACGCCAGGTCCGTGGTGAACAAAGCCCCCCTCATAAATGACCTTGTGTCAGAGGGGGACCCGGACCTGGTGGGAATTACGGAAACCTGGTTGGGCCCCGAGGGGGGTTTACCCCTCGTGGAAATGTGCCCACCAGGCTACCGTGCATTTCATCGGCCTAGGGCCCTAGGCAGGGGTGGGGGGGTGGCGGTTATTGTTAAGGAAAGTCTGGAGCCGAATGAGACCACTGTGCCTCAGACGACCGGCTGTGAGTCCCTCTTCGTGAAATGGGGCCTAGGGAGGCAGTTGGGCTTGCTGCTTGTATACCTGGCTCCCCGCTATGTAACAGCAGCCCTGCCCGAGCTACTCGAGGTGATCGCCGCGATGGCGGTGGAGACCCCCAGACTTATAGTCATGGGGGACTTTAACCTGCCATCGGCGGGCGAAACATCCGAGGTAGCTCGGGAGTTCATGGCTTCCATGACGGCCATGGACCTGACCCAAGTAGTTCAGGGCCCCACTCACGAGGGAGGACACACGCTGGATCTGATTTTTGTCTCTGGACACTGGATTAGTGATCTCGGAACAGGGGATTTAGTCATCTTACCCTTGTCATGGACAGATCACTCTCTCCTTCGGATAGACTTTCCAACCGTCACACCTCACCGCGGGGAGGCGGAACCGGAAACACCAAGTTGGTTCCGCCCCAGGCGCCTGATGGACCCGGAAAGGTTCCAGAGGGAGCTTGGGCCAGTACCTGTATCCCTGCCCCGCGGCTCGACTGAGGACCTAGTGGCCGCGTGGTATAGTGCGGCCACGGGGGCCTTGGACCGAGTCGCGCCCTTGCGGCCTCTCATGCGGCGTCGAGTCACCCAGGCTCCTTGGTTTACCGAGGAGCTTCGGGAGATGAAACGCCGCAAGAGACGCCTAGAGAGTAGGTGGAGATCTTCTCGATCCGAAGCTGACCGAACACTAGTGAGAGACCATATTAGGACTTACTTAGTGGCGCTAAGAGTGGCCAAACGTGAGTATTGTGCCACCCTTATCGCGTCCGCGGAAAACCGCCCTGCCGCCCTGTTTGGGGTGACCCGCTCCCTCCTTCATTTGAGGCCGCGGGAAGCCCCTCTGCAGGGTCGAGCAGAGGAATTTGGAGTATTTCTGCAGGACAAAATCACTCAGATTCGGAACGAGTTGCCTTCCACTAGTGGCCCAGTCGGGGCGTCCGGTGCTGGTCTTGAGATAACACCTTGGGAGGAGTTCGACTTTGTTACTACCGAGGATATGGACAGGTTGCGGAGGAACCTTAGAGCCACCACATGTTTATTGGACCCGTGCCCCTCCTGGCTTGTACTGGCATCCTGGGAGGTGACACGAGGCTGGCTCCAGGGCATTGTGAATTCATCTCTGAGTGAGGGGTACTTGCCCACCGTTTTGAAAGAGGCGGTGGTGAGGCCCCTCCTCAAGAAGCCATCCCTGGACCCGGCTTTATTAGAGAACTATCGTCCCGTCTCCAACCTTCACTTTTTAGTGAAGGTTGTTGAGAGTGTGGTGGCTCAACAGTTTCCCCGACATCTGGAGGAAGTTGATTATCTAGACCCGCGCCAGTCCGGCTTCCGGCCCGGTCACAGCACCGAGACGGCATTGGTCGCGTTGGTTGATGATCTCTGGAGGGCACGGGATAGAGGTTGTTCCTCTATCCTTGTCCTATTAGACCTCTCAGCGGCTTTTGATACCATCGACCATGGTATCTTATTGCACCGATTGGGGGGGTTGGGGTTGGGAGGCACCGTTCTACGGTGGTTCTCATCCTACCTCTCTGGTCGGTCGCAATGGGTGTTGGCAGGAGGGCAGAGGTCGTCCCCGAGGCCCCTCATATGTGGGGTCCCTCAGGGGTCGGTCCTCTCTCCCCTTCTGTTCAACACCTATATGAAGCCGCTGGGCGAGATCATCCGTGGTTTTGGGGTGGAATACCATCTGTACGCTGATGACACTCAGTTGTACATATCCACCCCAAACCACCCCAACGATGCCGTCGAAGTGCTGTCCCGGTGTCTAGAGGCCGTACGGATCTGGATGGGTAGTAACAAACTCAAACTCAACCCGTCCAAGACCGAGTGGCTGTGGTTTCCGGCACCCCGGTTCAGCCAGTTAAGTCCAACACTGGCCATTGGGGGCGAACAACTGGCCCCCGTGGAGAGGGCGCGCAACTTGGGTGTCCTCCTGGATTCCCGGCTGTCCATGGAGGACCATGTGGCGGCCGTGGCCAGGGGGGCGTTCTATCAGGTACGCCTGATACGCCAGTTGCGCCCCTTACTGGACCGGGGAGCCCTTCGCACAGTCACTCAAGTGCTTGTGACATCCCGGCTGGATTACTGCAACGCTCTCTACATGGGGCTCCCCTTGAGGTGCACTCGAAGGCTACAGTTAGTGCAGAATGCGGCCGCGCGGGTGATTATGGGTGCCTCAAGGCAAACCCACGTAACACCTCTCCTGCGCGAGCTGCACTGGCTGCCTGTGGCCTTTCGAGTGCGCTTCAAGGTGTTGACAACCATCTTTAAATCGCTCCATGGCTCGGGGCCTAGCTATATACGAGACCGCCTCCTGCCCCATACATCCCTTCGTCCGATCCGCTCCCACAGAGAGGGCCTTCTCCGGGTGCCGTCGACGGGGCAATGCCGGTTGGCGACACCCAGGGGAAGGGCCTTCTCTGTGGCGGGCCCGGCCCTCTGGAACGACCTACCCCCCGACCTTCGCACTATCTCGGACCTCCGTCTCTTCCGCCAACGTCTTAAGACGTATTTATTTCAACAAGCCGGCCTAGGATAGCCCCCTGTTCCTGACTTTTTTAAAAAATAAATAAATAAATTATAATTTGGGAAGGTTTTTAACATGGGTTTTAGCACGGGTTAATCTAATTTAATATATTTTAAATTGATATTTATTGTATTTTTGTGGTTTTAATAATGCCTGTGCGCCGCCCTGGGTCCTAACAAGGAGAAGGGCGGGGTATAAATTTAATAAAATAAATAAAATAAATAAATAACCCCTGTGTAGGGGAAAAAAAGAATAATTATGATAATTTAATGGTTTATAGGCAGCTTTGTTATTATTCTTGCTTAGGTTCTTATTTGCTGAATATCAGCAATTAGAAAATTTAATAGCAGCTCTAGCTGAAGTCACTTCAATAGGGCAACTCCATGACTACCATTTAAAGTCAGAAGGTTAAAGGACGGTATATGATCTCCTTTAACCTGATATCTTTCAGATGTGCTAAATTAGGATCCTCCATCATTGCAATCAGCAGGTTGGCTGTTACTTGTTTTTAGGGCATTGAATGGGGGAAGCTAAACAGGGTCTGAAAGACAGGGGAAAAAAGAACAGCAAAAACAGGGGGAAAAGAAGATTATTGGATCTGCTGTTGTTCTTCTGTCAAATACAACATGTGTGGAGTCTTTCTTACTCAGGTTTCCTCATTTTACATTTCATGGGATGGAGGGACACAGAATAGACAGTATAAAAAGGAAGTTCCTGTGGATTTCACGCCTCTGTTTGTTATTGACTCTAGGAGTTGGTGCTCATCTCCGTTTCAAAGCCATTGAGCTATACAAAGACAGTTCTGTGGTCATATGGCCAGCATGACATCACCGAGTGCTGTTCCCATCTCATCTATTAATGGTACCTATTAAACTACTGGTGTTTACATTCTTCCAAATTGCTAGGTTTGGAGGAGCTGGAGCAAGGACAGGAGCTCACCCCATTGTGTGATGCTCAGGTCTCGAACCTGGGCTGTTGGCTTTTCCAACTGACAAGGCCAGTGTCTGAAATACTGAGCCATTGTGCCACTCAGAATAGACAATATAAAGGTAAAGTTAAAGGCTCCCCTTGCACATATGTGCTAGTGATTCCTGACTCTACGGAGCGGTGCTTATCTCCGTTTGAGATCCGAAGAGCCAGTGCTGTTTGAAGTCATCTCCGTGGTCATGTGGCTGGCATGAGTAAACACTGAAGGTGCATGGAACACTGTTCCCTTCCCACCAAAGGTGGTTCCTATTTTTCTACTTGCATTTTTACATGCTTTCAAACTGCTAGGTTGGCAGAAGCTGGGACAAGTCACGGGAGCTCATCCTTTACACGGTACTAGCGATTCGAACCACCAAACTGCCGACCTTTCTAATATTGAAAAAGTTTTATTGGTTTTTACAATTTTCGAAAAGGGTAGGGTAAGGGATATAGAAACATATTAAGAACTTTCGCGTCGGGATCATTGGCCCTTCTAGGGCTTCATAATAAAACATTAAAAAAAAACATTTTTCCAAAAGTACTACAAGGTGAAAATAAGTACAAAATTCCTAAATTCTCCATTCTATGCTAGCAGTCACGCACAAACATCCAGACATAAGGTTAAGCAATATTAATAATAATTTTTAAAAAAAGCAAAGTTATTTTTTCGATCTAAGTCTCTTGGCAATTGTATCTTCTTTTTCTCCTCCCTGGCCCCCAGCGGGCGGGGCCGTGGCCCCCTCCGTCCCCCATGAATCTTCCCCCAGGATAGAGGAATGTTTTTTAAGAAAGGCTTCCGCCTCAGCAACTGTTTTAATCCTCACTCTTCCTTCATCCCAGAACACCAACATCCCTTCCGGCATCACCCACTTGAACCAAATCCTGTGGTCATACAATTTTTTGGATAAGAAGGAAAATTTCCTTCTCACCTCCCTAATCTTTTTTGGGATCTGCCTCAAGATGGTGACTTCCTTTTGTTGGTAAATCAACGGCCCCCCTCTCTGCGCCTTCAAAATTCCCTCTCTAGTTGACCTTCTAACAAATTTAATATGTATCTCTCTGGGTACTTCATTTATCCTGGCATATGCTGAATTTATTCTGTAGACTAGGTCAATATCCCCCCTGATCTCATCTTTAGGTTTCTGTAAATATTCTGCTAAAATTGTGCTCATGAGATCAGGAAGGCATTCACCAGATTCTTCAGAAACATTCTGAAATCTTAAAAAATATGACATCCTTTCAAAATCCATCCTAGACATATGACCAGACAAATCTGCAATTTCAATGTTGACATTTTTAAGTTCTCCCTTTGCCCCAGCCAGCCCCCCTTCCAGCTCCTCAGTCTTCTGTGAATTCTCCAGCACTTGCTTCCGTGTTTCCAGAAGGTCCTCCTTAAAACTTTTATTATCAGCTCTCAAAGCTTTAATTTCCTGCACCAAAACTTGCAACACTGATTCCAAAGATGACATTCTTTGTTCCAATCTTGCCAATTCTGATTTTGATGCCATGGTAAGCTGTTAAAGTCAGTGTCACTAAGATGGCGTTTTTGGGGTGGGGCCGTTGAGGCAAATCAGGAGCAAAACAGTTCAGGTGAAAGTTGTAAAAGAATTCAAGACCCAGCAGAGAAACACTTTTCACAATCAAAAACTTTAACAGAGAAGGCACTCAGGGAAGGAATCAATTAGTCCAGAAATTTCTTCATTAGTAGAGAGAGAGAGTCCATTTCACGAAAAGATGTTGGTAATTTTCCAAAGGTAAAAATAGTCATTCAGGAACAAAGGGAACCTTCCTCCACCGCCCCATCTGAGAGCCAGGAGGAGAAAATAACCCGAGAAAAATTGTATCTAGCCAACCAGACTTAGTTACATTGTAAGAAAGTCAGCCGCAGATCACTTTCGCTTCTTTCAATGCAGTCCGGAAACAAAGTATCCGCTTCCTTGCAACAAGAAGCCATTTCAGAACGCCGCTTTAAATCCGAGGGGAGGTTTAACCAACAAACACCCCCCTCTACGTTCTTTCACTCCAGGCTGCCAGCATAAATAATGTTGTAAATCACTCATTCTTCACCTCGCTGCCAAAGCCCCAGGGAGCCTTCCGACCCGACGCTCAGTTCTTTTTAAATTTTTGCTGATCGTTACTGTCCTCCATTGGCGAAGGGAAACTCCCCCCGCAGCATGTCTTCCTTCGTCTAAACCGAAGACAAGGGCCGTTTCCCAGCCGCCGCCAGGATAAACCAGCCCAGGCAAGCCAGTTTTACGGAGGGACCCCCCAAAAAAGGGGGTGCCCCGCCCCATTAGGGGCAGAAAAAAGAACAAAACGGCGGACGAACCCCAAGGTTCGTCCGTCGCCGCCGGGAACAGGAACAGGAAGTCACTGCCGACCCTTCTGATCAACAAGCTCAGTGTTTTAGCAACTGAGCCACCACATCCCATTATAGACAATATAGAGCCACACATTTTCTGAGGCAGATGGGTGGATGGATACATGGATGAATATAGAATAGAATAACAGAGTTGGAACTTGAAGTTTTTCTAGTCCACCCCCCTATATCACTTCAGAGAAATGGAAATCCAACATCTTCTTAAAAACATCCAGTGTTGGAGCATTCACAACTTCTGGAGGCAAGTTGTTCCACTGATTAATTGTTCTAACTGTCAGGAAATTTCTCCTCAGTTCTAAGTTGCTTCTCTCCTTGATTAGTTTCCACCCATTGCTTCTTGTCCTGCCCTCAGGTGCTTTGGAGAATAACTTCACTCCCTTTTCTTTGTGGCACCCCCTCAGATATTGGAGCACTGCTAAAATGTCTCTCCTAGTCCTTCTTTTCATTAAACTAGACATCCCCAGTTCCAGCAACTGTTCTTTATTTGTTTTAGCCTCCAGTCCCCTAATCATCCTTGTTGCTCTTCTCTGCACTCTTTCCAGAGTCTCAACCTCTTTTTTACATCGTGGCGACCAAACCTGGATGCCATATTCCAAGTGTGGCCTTACCAAGGCACTATACAGTGGCATTAACACTTCACGTGATCTTGATTCTATCCCTCTGTTAAGGCAGCCTAGAACTGTGTTGGCTTTTTTGGCAGCTGCTACACGCTGCTGGATCATATTTAAATGGCTGTCCACTAGGACTCCAAGATCCCTTTCACAGTTACTACTATATTTGCATTCAGTTTAGCATCTTGCTTAGCACCTGGAGTTCATAAATGACTCCTAAATGAAAGCAGCTACCAGTTTTCTGCCAGCCGATAGCCGTCCAGATTCCTGCAACAACCAAGCGGAATAGTCCTAGACATTGTGGGATTAAGATGGCTGCTAATCCACCCATCCACCCACCTACCTCTCAAAAAAAAAAAAAACAACACCAGGCCCCCTTCAGAGAAAATTCTTCAAGAGCATCTTCCCCCCATCCCTGAGCTGGTGACAAGAAGATGTGTGAAAAATGAAAGGTAAGGGGAGAAGACAAACTCAGACACATTCTCAGGAGAAAAAAAATGGCTCAGCTTTTGTTTCCATGGTGTTACAGCAGGTGGGGAGATAAAAAAGCTTCAGTAGGATAACAGGCCAAATATATCACATATCAAAGCAACCAGAGTCCTCTTTTTTCATTCTTCCCTGGAGAAATATCCCTTCATCTGATTTTAAGATTTCGCCTGCCGTTAAATGCACCCCTTTCTCTCTTTCTGTCTGTGCTTTGTATGTAAATATCCATGTCTAATGAATTTCCAACATCAACATTTTCATTTGTGGAAGCACGGATGTTTAGGTTACCATTTTATTTATTTATTTCTGCCTTCTTTTTAAAGGGCAAATGTTTGCAGCTGGACTCATACTAAATATTTAATATTTATGCAATAGTCATCACTACCCTCTCACCATGGGCACACTTAAAGGTTATAATTGTCCATGAGCCACTCTAAATTCTTACTACTGCATCCAGATGAAATAATAAAAGTTGTAATGAGATATATATTTGTGCCAATTGTCGAGCTCATTATCTGTCTCACAGACTATTGTTTTAATAACAAAAATCAGCAGATAAATACTGTTAGCTCAGCTAGGCAAACCAAAAAGGAAAGATGTCTAGATGAGCTAAATCTTCTTTTTTGTAGGGCTGGTTTTCTCTTTCAGGAGTTTCTTCTTAACTGAGGGGTGCAGCCTGTCAGCCCTGGAAATCTTTAGGGCTGTCATAGCAAGACCTGTTGCTGCTGTAGGAACTTAAGGGGGGGAGATAGAGATAGCTGGGAGAGGGAGAGTGTAGCAGGGGTGGTATTCAGCAGAATTTTTGAGTAGTTGAGAGAACTGGTAAATACCACTTCTGACTGGCCCCATCTATGCTCTGCCTCCCGAGTACTATCTGATTGGGAGGGATTGGGGATTTTGCAGCATCCTTCCCCTGGAGCAGGGTGGGAATGGAGGTTTTACAGTGTCCTTCCCCTGCCACATCCATCAAGCCATGCCATACCCACCAAACTACACCCACAGAACCAGTAGTAAAAATGTTTGAATCCCACCACAGTAGTGTAGCCAAAAGAACATTTATTTATTTATTTTTTATTTTATTCAATTTATATCCCGCCCTTCTCCAAAAGGACCCAGGGCGGCATTCTTTCCAGTGGGAGCCAAGGACATCCCTACCGGGTATCTGGAAGGCATGGACCAAAGACAGCTGAAGGAGGACCGTGACCTCATTGGACCATGTGATGGAGGTGTGACCTGGGAGCAAGAACTTTCGGTTTTGATTTGGGTGGGAAAAACCTTAGGTTCTTCAGAGTTGGGTTTTCACCAGCTGTGCCAATATGGCATTCCTAATAAATTCTTACTTTGGCCTCAGAGTTTTGATTTCATGGGGGCTGTTACTTCGAACCCTAACACTTTCAAGCTTTGAAGGTACAAGCTTTCTGCTGCCATTTTTAACTGCTTGATCCTTTAGGGTGGGTCCTTCCTAAGGACTTTAAGCCACCAGGGCCTCCTCCCTTCTCTTCTGCAACACATTGCAGGTGTTCAGAAACATAACACTAAATCAGAAATAAATCGACTCAGCTGTTCAACATTATGAAGAAGTACACATTTTATTTTATTTATTTATTAGATTTTTATCTCACTTTTATTAATGTAATAATAATAAATAAATGTAACGTAATAAATGTAATAAATTATTAATTATTATTATTATTACTTTATAAGTTGTTTAAGGCAGTAAACATTCCTAATACTCTTTCCTCCTCCTGTTTTCTGCACAGTTGTAATCCTGTAAGGTGGGTTGAATGGAGAAAGAACGATTAGCCCAAAGTCATCCAGCCAGCTTTGATGCCTAAGGTGGGACTAGAACTCACCATCTCCTGGTTCTGGGTCATCACTTTAACTACTATGCTAAATCCCATAATTCCTCTACCAGTTCAGTCTCTGGAACTTGATGTACAAATTGGGAGTTGACTAGATTTTAACTCATTCAGTTTCTTTAGATAGCATACATTGTTTTTTCCTCCTCCAATATTCAATGATTGGTTCATTGGTCACCACATTACAAGTTGAGTGGGGGATTCAAACCCAGTGCCCCTGACTTTAGTTCAGCTCTTGAGCCAGTTCATCCCATTGGCTCTCTGCTGTAGTATAATGACTGCATTTCAACACTTACCATATTTTTCGGAGTATAAGACATACTTCCCCTCCTAAAAGAGGTTAAACATTTGGGTGCATCTTATACACTGAATTTAGTCCCGCCCACCTGCCCCCACACTTTGGGGGCTGATCCAACCAACAATCAGCTGCTAATCAGGCTGTGCTGAAACGGAAACAGGCTGTTTGCTGTTTGCTGCAAGGAGGCAAATTGCTGGGAGGCAGAGGCAGATTTTTTTGTCTTGTTTTCCTCCCCAAAAACTGTGTGTCTTATACTTCGGAGCGTCTTATACTCTGAAAAATACAGTAAATGCAAATTTACTGTATAGACCACTGCAAATTTTCTGGATAGACCAGATGATGCTGCAGGGGCAAAACTATATAGTGCATGTTTCTATGTTTACAGAATAACAGTAGTCCCCCAAAGGTCTCCTTGGGTTAATTAGAAATAGTGAGCTTGGGAGGTTAGAGAGAGAATTTCTCCAATGTGTTTTTCCATGGGATTAAGTCAGTTGGACCAGTCTCTCTGAACTATGTTCACCGTATAACACAATGTCCAAGCAAACAGAAAATGAACTGCCCACCCCCACACCCCCAGTCTCTTATCAGCTGCTTCCACAACATTAATTCGACTTATGAATAGGCATGAAACTAATTTCTTCTGAATGTCATTTAAGCCACTGTCTTGTCTGGGATAGCATTGTTTCCAGTCTCAACTGCCCAGCCTGGCTGATGTGGGCCCCCAATTCACTGGAAAGGCTTGAGCAATGTCAGTGAATGCCAGCCTTTGTTAGCCGTTGTTTAAGGGAAACAAAGCAAAGAAGCCTGCTGGGAGTCAAGGCTATAAGAAAAATAAATTTAGCCCCTCCTAACGAGGTTTGGTGTCAAGGATTCCGAAAGGAATGGCAGTTGTATATTTCATATCGACAGGTATTATTATTATGACATGATGTATGTCATGCCTTTTGCAAGCCTTAAGGCGTGTTAGCAAATTACGAGCCATTAGAGGTAGCAGAGCTCAGCAATTTCCCTTCTCAGGGGATCCGCAAATACTCACTTTGGTTTTGATCCAGCTGAGTTTTCCGTCTCTTCTTCAGCAAATAATAAAAAAAAGAGATAGAGAGAGGGGGCGGCAACGATAACTGCAATAACACAAACACAATTCAAGGAAATCCATTGGCTTCCCTCTGTTTCATTTAGGTATGTCTCAATCCACATGCGTCTATCAGTGATGTGTTTTCCTTTTTTTTTTTTTTATTACTACCAGTTCGTGTGCACATGCGCAGAAGCGTCTGGGCGGGTGGGCGGAGCCTCCCAGTTCATCTATCGGTTTGTCCGATCTGGGTCAAACTGGAAGCAACCAACCTCTGATGTCTATGGAGATTCTCAGTCATGCAGGTCATGGTTGTCCTAAAGCTGATTTTTCAAGAGGCAACTGGACTTTCTGGTTTTTCTTTGAAGACATTTCACTTCTCATCTAAGAAGCTTCTTCAGCTCTGACTGGATGGTGGGGAATGGAAGGATTTATACTCCTTGCAGACAGCTGGACATTTGCATGCCCTTTTAGAGAGCCGTTGAGGCCACTTAACTAAGTGTCTATGGAGATTCTCAGTCATCCAGGTCATGGTCATCCCGAAGGTGCTTTTTCAAGAGGCAACTGGACTTTCTGGTTTTTCTTTGAAGAAGCTTCACTTCTCATCTAAGAAGCTTCTTCAGCTCTGACTGGATGGTGGGGAATGGAAGGATTTATATTCCTTGTGGGTAGCGGGTCATTTGTATTCTTTTAGCGAGTCATTAAGGCCACCTGGAGGTTTATCTCTCTTGAGTAGTAGAATCCACAGGTTCATTTGAAAGTTCTTGAAGGCAGGAAGGTTATTCAGAGAAGATCATACTCAAACTCTGGCTAAAATCATCACATACATTTTAGTGGCAGATTTTTCTACATTATCCCTTCTCCCATTTTAGGTCTATGAAGAGTAATTTTATTAGATGGTATCTAAGTGGTTTTGGGATGAACATTAGGATGAAGCTTGAGTGCTGACAGGATGATGGTTTGTCTAACTTAGAATTCAAAATGTAAAATGATCATATGGATTATGCTGAGAGAGCTTCTCTATCCTAAATAATAGTAGGAATATGTCTTGATATAAAAATATCCAAAGATATTTGGATCTTTCTTCTTTTAAAAAATATCCATTGGTCTTTAGTCTCTTCCTTCTTTGAACAGTCAAACTGCTCTACAAGTGCATAGCAACCCAATATTCTCTACAGTTTTGTTGCATTTTCTGGAATGACCACGTGCCATCCCAAATAAGAACAAACCCCACTCCCTTCTTGTCTAGCACTGATAATATCACCTAATTTGGTTATAAAATGTCTGCAAGAAAACCACCAAGTTAAGAGAGCACCAATGTCATTTAACCCTGAGCTACAAATATCCTCTTCTAAGGAACGACCACATAGTAACATATTTTAAGACTTCTTTCATTATTTAGATGAGTATTTAAAAAAAAAACCACCAACATTTTAAAATTAGTAATCGCAACAGTTGAAACACAATAGCAATCTCATACTAATATGCAACAAAGAACAATAAATAAATAGAGGCTAGCACATACAAAGAACAGTTATAGGAGCTGGTATTTCTACTCTAATGAAAAGAAGGACGTGGGGAGACATGATAGCAGTATTCCAATATTTGAGGGGCTCCTGCAAAGACAAGGGGATCAAACTATTTTCCATAGCACCAGAAGGTAAGATGAGAAACCATGGATGGAAACCAACCAAGGAGAGAAACAACCTAGAGTAAGGAGAAATTTCCTAATGGGGAGCAATCAACCAATGGAACAACTTGCCTTCAGAAGTTGTTGGTGCTCCATCGCTGAAGGCTTTCAAAAAGAGACTGTCAATCATTTATCTAAAATGTTATATATATAGGATCTCCTGCTCCAAGACCTCCAAAGTCCCTTCCAACTCTATTATTCTATGCTCAATGGTCTATGTTCTAAATATCATCAAGGATATTCAGGACCGAGAGAACATAACAAATGTAATTGTTTGGATATTGTCTTGACTAGCTGCTGGCAGCATAAGGGAAGAGCATCCTTTTTCTTATGATCTTATTATCCAATCTATCCTGAGACTAGTGAGTCATATCTCAAAGTTTTGAAGTGAGAATTTCAGCCTGCAGGAGTGTTCCAATAGAGACAGAACAACATTTCTCAGCCCAATGCCTTGCTTTGAACTGGACATTAACTCCCAACTTTTCTAGACAATACAGTTAGGGGTGCAAGATAGAAAGGGTGACATATATACTGGGAAAATTAAATTGAATAAGTTGGTATAAAATTTTGGATTCAAGATATTTACTCTACATAGCAAAGCATCTCCAGGTATGAATGGCCATCTTGGAGGAAAATAATGGGGCATGGGCTGGGGGGGGGGGGAGGAGAGAGAGTTGAAATCACTTTCATGTGGTGTAGGCAACACCAAAAATCTGCTTGAGGCCATCATTTCTGTAGCAACAATACATGCAAATTATACATAGTGCCTTGAAGTGGAGTGGTGTGGTGGCCTAGAGGTGGAGTTCTTTGCCTCATAATCAGGAGGTTGTTAGTTCGATCCTAGGTAGAGGCAGATATTTCTCTCTCTGGGCATGGTGAGAATATATATCTGCTGAACAAAACTCCACATTGGCAACAGGAATGTCATCTGGCCATTAAAACACACTGCTAGCTCCACTCAGGTGCTCAAACTCTACCCTGCAAGGGATTATGGGGTTGTTAAAAGAAGATGATACATAGTGCCTTGATTTCAGGTTTGGAAAAATACCAGTTTACTTGGTAACGTTTTTCAGAAATGGTTTGCCTGTAGCAGGAAATCGTGTGCTACCAATACAGGACCAATACCAATACAGGACGAGACCACAATTGAGTTGGAGAAACAGGCTTTATTGTGCACACAGACTCAGAGCATTCTTATGTCAGATTCTGAGGCTTCTGGTTATGCTCGGAGGGTCACTTTTATAACTCAGCTACGCCTAGGCATTATGCTGCATTAGCCTTCTGAGCAGTGGAAAACAGGAAAACAGAAAAAATATAGAAAGGAGAAGATCAATAACTGCTGAATTTGCTATATTTCTATATATGGTCTTATCTTACACCATCTGTGACTTTTGGTCCACACATGCACTCGTCACCAAGTTACAGGATTTTAGTCATATATCAAGGACATAGTTCATTGAAGTTATAGGTTATGTCTTAAGCAAGTTCCTCTTTCTCTAAGCAAGTTGCAACAGTTATAGCACATAAGTAAATCAACTTCTTCATTATATGATATGTTCCGATTAATGTCATTCCTATATTTTATAGCCCTTGTATCCTTCTGCCTCATGCCTTTGCCTTCTTCCTAAGGCTGAGACAGAATGATTGGTACCCAGCTGCCTTCATGTCTAAGGCAGTACTAGAACTTACAGTCTCTTGATTTCTGTCCTGATGGCTATAACCATTACACCAAACTGATCCTTGTAACATCCTCCCTTGAGTTTAGACTTCAAGCGCAAGCAACAACCAACTCTTTGACAATCCAAGATCAGCTTAAAAGATGTCTAGGTTGTCAAGATTTTCTTTAACAATTTAAATCTGGAAGCACTTTTAATGTGTGCAGCCCTTAGCCCCATTGTCTTGATATTGCACAATCTCATTTAGGACTAAATTGGAAAAGATGCTGAGAAAGTGGTAACCAGAAAGGGTTCTGCTAATCCTTTTCATTCTGCTGATCGATACTGCATATCTTCCCCTTCTTAGGTGGGAAAGTGTTTGAATTTGAAACATGGCCAAAGGGGAAAGAGTTAAGCACATACAAGAAGATACAAAAACTCATTTACCATTCCATCTCCGTAATTTTGAAAGCGATCACATCCAATTTTTCAGCTTCAAGAATCTCTAGTTTGGTTATTCATTGCATTAAATTTGTATCTCCTCTTTCTGCATTTCCTCTTGATGCTTTCAAATAGCAACTGGTCATGAGAAGAGAGAGAGAGAGAGAGAGAGAAAATGAGTGGGAGGGAGGGAGAGAAACAGAGACAGAGAGACAGACAGAGACAGAGACAGAGAGAAACACCGAGAGACACAAAGAGAGACAGAGAGACAGAGACAGACACAGGCAGAGACAGTGATACAGAGAGACAGAGAAAGAGAGACAGAGACAGACAAAGAGAGGCAGAGAGAGACAGAGAGAGAGAGACCCTGATTAACATTGCAAAATAATAATAATAATAATAATTATTATTATTAATTTGATTTGATAATGGAGTCCAATGATGGGAATTTTTTGTTTGCATGGGGAAAATCACACATTCATCTTGGTGTTTAGTGGATGAAAAATTCCTGTTTACTGTGGATTCTCTTTCTGTTCATTATTTCACTCCATACAAGTGCTTTGATGCTCAAGGAACATGAATCCTGATCAATTATGTACAATCTTTTTTTTCTATCTCCAAAAATGGATCGGTGTGTGTGAGGAGAGAAAGGGACGATCCAATTCTTCTGAACAATATGAGGAAGACCGCAGATCAGAGGGATGTTTTAAATTATTACTGAATTATTACTTTGGGGGCAGATTTCCACCCTACTTTTCTTAACCATGGAGGCTTCAATATGGCCAACCATTCAAAACAATGCAAAATATAAAACTGTTAAATTTCAGTCACAGCAATACCTAAATAAAGTTATTATAACTCAGATCCAAAGTCTTTGCAGGAAAGGAAATTCCAGATTCTTTTTCTGAAGTTGGGCAGAAGAGATGCTAAGCACAACACCCAAGGGAATGAGCTCCATAGCTGGGAAGTGATGAAGAAAGATTGACTTCCTTGCTAACTTTATGCTTAATAGGTTCAATGAGATAGCAAATTCTCCCAGATAGACTTTAAGCATTTAGAGCTCCACTGATTAAAGCTAACTTCCAATTGAGTTGAAAAAGCTATTACCATTGTGGACTTTTCACAAAGAATCTTATCCTCATCCTGTGTACTCATCACCAAATGAGATGCTACATTTTGCACCCACTGAAGTGTCCAGTTGTTTTTCAAGATAGGTCCACACAAATAGTAATAGTACTTAGGCTTATATACTGCTTCACGGTGCTTTTACAGCCCTCTCTCAGTGGTTAACAGAGTCAGCCTCTTGCCCCCAACAATCTGGGTCCTCATTTTACCAACCTCAGAAGAATGGAAGGCTGACTCAACCTTGAGCTGATCAGGATTGAACTCCTGGCTGTGGGCAGAGTTAGCCTGCAATACTGCATTCTAACCACTGGGGAGAGAGGGAGGGAGGGACGGAGGGAGGAAGGAAGATAGCAAGAGCACTTAGACGTATATATCGCTTTACAGTTAACAGAGTCGTATATATTGCTTTACAGTTAACAGAGTCAGCATCTTGCCCCCAACAATCTGGGTCCTCATTTTACCCACTTTGGAAGGATGGAAGGCTGAGTCAGCTTTGAGCCTGGTTAGATTCGAACTGACAAATTGCAGGCAGCCGGGAGGCAGCAGAAGTAGCCTGCAGTACTGCATTCTAACCACTGGGGAGAGAGGGAGGGACGGAGGGAGGAAGGAAGATAGCAAGAGCACTTAGACGTATATATCGCTTCAGAGTGCTTTACAGTTAACAGAGCCGGCATCTTGCCCCCAACAATCTGGGTCCTCATTTTACGCACTTTGGAAGGATGGAAGGCTGAGTCAGCCTTGAGCCTGGTTAGATTCGAACTGATAAATTGCAGGCAGCCGGAAGGCAGCAGAAGTAGCCTGCAGTACTGCATTCTAACCACTGCGCCACCATGGCTCTGCATTCTAATCACTGCAGTTAGTACTGCATTCTAACCACTGTGTCACCACAGTACAGATGCATTGTACCAGCCATGGTGGTGCAGTGGTTAGAATGCAGTAGTGCAGGTGATTTCTGCTGACTACCAGCTGTCTGCAGTTCTGCAGTTCAATTCTTACCGGCCCAAGGTTGACTCAGCCTTCCATCCTTCTGAGGTTGGTAAAATGAGAAAACAGATTATTGTGAACAATATGCTGACTCAATATGCTTAGAGAGGGATGTAAAGCACTATGAAGCAGTATATAAGTCAAAGTGCTATTGCTATTGTATTGGGTGGGCATCTATCTTGAAAAACACCTGGACACTTTAACTGGTGCAAAATGTAGCATCTCAACTGGTGATGAGTTCACAAGGACAGGATAAAATTCTGTGTGCAGTAGAGTAGTATAACTGTTGTCACCAAGTAATGGATAAGAATTGCTTGTTGACATGACTCAAAGAAAGAAGTCTGTCCTGAACTAAATTACAACTTAGCAGAATTTAGAAGAATATTTGGAACAATTGTTGGCAATAAGACATATTGGCTATTGGAACTATTACACAGAATGCTGACATGTCTTTCTTATTGGAGGGCTTGAGGAAGAAACTGGACAGCCAACCTCTGGGAAAAAACAATTCTAAATTTCTTGACTTTTTCACATATATTTTGGTGGCTGTTTATATTAAAACAAGCTGTCTCCTGACTGAAAGCATAGTTCAGGATTTGGACCAGTTTAGTTTAATAGGGATGCAGTGGCTCAGTGGCTAACACGCTGAGCTTGTCGATGAGAAAGGTTCAGTGGTTTGAATCCCTAGTGCCGCATAATGGAGTGAGCTCCCATTACTTGTCCCAACTTCTGCCAACCTAGCAGTTCGAAAGCATGTAAAAATACAAGTAGAAAAATATGGACCACCTTTGATGGCAAGGTAACAGTGTTCTGTGAGCCTTCAGCATTTAGTCATGCCGGCCACATGACTACAGAGACATCTTCGGACAGCGCTGACTCTTTGGCTTTGAAATGGAGATGAACACCACCCCATAGATTTGGGAATGACTAGCACATATCTGTGAGAGGAACTCTTTCATTTTTGGTTTAATTTAGTTTAGATCCTAAACCAATCACTGCAACCATTCCTTTCCCCAAAAACCTCACACCCCTAATTTGGAATTGAATTATTTGGGAAGGAGAGTTGGTGATGGGGAATGCTAGCAAGAACAGATGGCTGAGAACATGTTGGGTCAGGAGGCAACCTGCATCATTTCACTGCAGGCTGTTTGTTAAAAGGATATGCAAAAACACAAACCCATCAAAGAATTTGATGTGAACATTGATTGTCAAGAAGGTAGCTCAGAGTGATGCTTCCTGTCAACTCAAGTGAACCTGGCTGAAGCCATTTTGTGCTGCTTCATAGTCGCCACCAAGCTTGAAAGGGGCAATGGAGGGGGAAGTAGACAGCCCAGCTAGCAGTCAAAACAAAAAGTGTTCCTGTGGGAACCAAGGTCATTGCAACAGGTGGCTGTTGAAGGAGGAGATGAGCCTGCCATCCATCCTCATTGGACAATGTGACTGGTGACACCCAAGAGGGGGGAATTTCATTCCTTTAATTAGGTGAAAACCACAGGAAACATTAGAGTTAGTTTTCATCGGCTGTGCCGACATGACATATCCAAAAAAATGTTCTTTGAAGAATGTACCTGCCTCGGAGTTCTGCTTTCAATGTGTGTCTTACTTGGAATGCTGAAATTTCCATTGTGAGAGAAATGATGGTTTGGAAGGAATATTACCTGCAATCACAACATGTGTGTGTTTACATATATGCATTCACTTGCCCTGATTTGGAATAAATATTCCACATTTTGAAAGTCGTGTGGAGGAGGAAAAGACCTCATATTTTACTAAGTAGAATATTTATCCACAGCACAAAGGTAGAAGTGTTGTGCTATTATTATCCTACATTGCCTTCATGCTTGAATGCAAACATTTATTTTCTAACAAACAACCCTTAAAGTTCAAGGTTTTAGGCTAGTTATGACAGAAGCCGATAGGTACAAAGCTCCTACCAGTTTTTTTTAATGTTACAATTTGTCAGAATATTCATGAACTGGAATAGGGCATAGCAACAGGTCAGCCATTGGGGACTGGCTGGAATAGGACATGGTAACAAGGTCAATCAATGTATAGGGCATGTTAACTGAGTCAGCCAATGGGAAATATTTGGTCACTGAGAGCCATGCCAGATGGCTCAGAGCCTGGGTGTGGTTTAGCCCTGCAGCTCTGAGTGCTGTACTGAGAACTGAACTGAAACCAGTTTGTCTGTATTAAGTGCTGAACTCTGAACTGAAACTGAAACCAATCTCTCCTCTGCCTGTGTTTTGCCTGCAACTACTACCACATTGGAAGAATCTGTTGTTGGTATTGTACATTTATTCATGTGTTATTATGTATATAAAGAAGTTAACGAATTCTTCTGACTCAGTTATCTGTGTGTGCTTTCTGGGTTTGATTTCTGCAACAAACTCTGACACAATTTTTCCTTTTTCGCCTCTTCTCTTCCTTATTATTTTTTTTTCCCACCACCACCAAGATTTTGGAAAGGCTGACATGACATATTCACAGAAATCATTGGGGGAAAAGGTTCTATTCTACAAAAATCTCAATAGGCATGTTGAACTTTTAAAGATCAACAGAAATGTAGAAGGGATTCTTTACCCCTCCTCCCCTATATTTTAGGACAAATCTGCAAATTCCATTTGTTCTTATCATGGATATTTTCTGAAGCAGGAGAAATCCATGCCTAACTTTGTTTCTATCACATTTGTCTTGATATGGATCTGCCCTGAGTAAATTAGTCCCTTGAAAAATTTGTAGTGGATTTGGAACATACACAAACACACATTCGCAGCAACGAGGTGGGTAGACCCAGGTACAATGGCAACAAGTGCACCTTTGGAAGATGTGAAAGACCTTGTTAAGGACAGATTGTCATGGACAATTATTATCGACATGGTCACTAAAGGTAAAGGATCCCCTCACACATATGTGCTAATCATTCCCAACTCTAGGGGGCAATGCTCATCTCCATTTCAAAGCCGAAGAGCCAGAGCTGTCTGAAGACATCTCCATGGTCATGTGGCCGGCATGGCTAAATGCCGAAGGGGCACGGAACGCTATTACCTTCCCACCAAAGATGGTTCTTATTTTTCTACTTGCATTTTTTACATGCGTTTGAACTGTTAGGTTGGCAGAAGCTGGGACAAGTAAAGGGAGCTCACTCCGTTACGTGGTGCTCGGGATTCGAACCGCTGAACTGCTGACCTTTCTGATTGACAAGCTCAGGGTCTTAGCCACTGAGTCTCTGTGTGGTTATTAAGAGATGACAATGACTGGATAGCACAACATTAACTTATTTCCATCCACAATTTTCTTATCTAATGTTACAAATAACATTAGAAGTACCACCTTATGAATGGCTTACTAAGAGCTGCATTGAATAACTAACCACTAGACTAATTATGTCGAGCACTCTTGATTCATTCATGACTCAAACAGAAAGTATTGGCTTTTATGCCTTTATGGCTCGAGTGCGCTCTACTTAAAATATTTTCTCTTTCTACAGTTGTTTGGATTTTGAAAAATCCTTCAGAGAACATATTTTTAAGTTGCCGTGCCACCTGAGATAGAAGGGGTGACTCTGGAAGAAATAGCGATGGCATCAACAGCCTTAGAATAGCTCCCGTATGGAGTCTCATCTCGTATTCACTCTGATGTCTTTCTGACAACAAAGACTTCCCCCACCCTATTCTCAGGCTTCTTTTAGAGCCTTTTTTTTTAAATAAACTTTTTCATAGATTTGTTTTACAAAGGTGTTGTGTTTATAAATGGTTGAATTTAGTTGTCTTCATTTCTTACATTAAGATGTTTTGAATATACTATTCTCGTCCCAGTCTCAGGATGGGAAGGGAAAAAGACAGGAAAGTCAACAACATTCTTACCAGGGGTGAGTTCCTCCCGGTTCGCACCGGTACAGCAGAACCCGTTCATGAAATCGAGCATATGTTTTAGAACCCGTTCATCTGGTGAGACAGTCCTGGAACGCTCCCCCCTCTCTCCCTCCCTCCCCCACCCGTCCAGTCGCCGCTCGCTTGCTCGCCCCACCCGTACCATGCTTTCCCTGCCCGCTGCTTTCTGATTGGCTGGCTCACCAATCACCCACCTCTGAGAGGAAGTGGGCCGGGGTTCTCACATGCCTTCTTTCTTTCTCCTTCACTTGTTCGGGCAGCAGAGAACGAAAGGAGGTGGCATAGCCAAGACCCAAGGAGTCCGCAGCTTCCTTTCTTCACATGTTCAGGCAGTGGGGGGCAGGCTTTCTCACACGCCTTCAGAGAAAGAAAGACTAGGATAGATAGGAGTTCCACGTGGGGCTTTTCAAACAGCCCAACTCTTCTCCTATTCTTTTTTTTTTTGCTGTTTAATAATAATAATAATAATAATAATAATAATAATAATAATAATAATAATAATAATAATAATAATAATAATAATAATAATAATAATAATAATAATAATAATAATAATAATAATAATTTTAATTTATAACCCGCTCTCTCTCCGCTAAGGGACTTGAGGCAGGGCACAGGGAATTTAAAAATACAAATAAAAACCACGCACATAATACAATATTAAAACGAATTAAACTAAAACCCTGTGCTAAAATCCCATATAAAAACTAAAACTAAGCCCCTAAAAACCCTAAAAACAGTTTAATTACCCCAGGCCAGCCAAGCAGAAGAAGTGTGTTTTTAATTTGACGGAAGGAGCGGAGGTCCGTGGTTGTTCTAATTTTGGGGGGAAGGTCGTTCCAGAGGGTCGGGCCCACCACAGAGAAGGCCCTTCCCCTGGGAGTCACCCGCTGGCATAACCTAGTGGACGGCACCCAGAGAAGTCCCTCTCTGTGGGAGCAAATCGGCCGCAGGGATGTATGGGGCAGAATCCGATCCCGCAGATAGCTAGGTCCCGTGCCATGGAGCGCTTTGAAGATGATAACCAACACCTTGAAGCGCACCCGAAAGACGACAGGCAGCCAATGCAGCTCGCGCAGGAGCGGTGTTACATGGGAAAACCTAGAGGTTCCCATAACTGCCCGCGCGGCTGCATTCTGGACAAGCTGAAGTCTTCGTGTGCACCTCAAGGGGAGCCCCATGTAGAGAGCCGCGCAGGTACATGCCGCGCAGGTCGCTCTGCCTTGTCTTTCACGGTTGCCTCATCTCCAATTGTGTGTGTGTGTGGGAAATCGATCTTTTCCATCCCTCTTTATGGATCCCTGCCCCAACTGGAAATGGGGCAGCAGTGAAAGACAAGGAGGCGCATGGCGTGTACAAACAGCAAAAGGAGGAACACGAGAGGAGTTCCATGCAGGGCTTTTCAAACAGCCCAACTTCTCTCCTGTTCCTTCTTTTGCTGCTTGTACAGGCCATGTGGGTTGCACTCACTTGTCCCGGCTGCCCCGCTGCCTCTGGCTTCCCTCCGAGAGTCTCTACTCTCCAGGGCTGTAATTGTGCAGGCTGTGCACATGCGCCTATGTTTTCCAAGGTGTGGAGCGACTCCGGAACCCATCTGCGACCCCCTGTGGAAAACATAGGCGTGCATGCACAGCCTGCACAATTACATCCCCAGAGAGCAGAAGCCAGAGGCAGTGGGGCAGCGGGGTCCCTTGCCCTCAGAGGGACGAAGGGCCAATTGGGAGAGGGGCTTTGGTCCTGCTGCCTCTGGTGGACAGAGATTAACTGTCCTGCGGTGAAGATTCTGTCTCTCATCCCGAAGCCTTCGCAACTTGTTCTCACTCACTCGGGCTTATGCAGCGGCTTCACTCTCTGGGCCTGTAATTGTGCGGGACATGCATGCACCTATCTTTTCCATGGCGTGGGGCCGCAGCTGGAAGACGGGGAATGTGAGGGGTGCCAGCGGGGCCTTATCCTTCTGAAGAGGACCTGTCCCCAAAGAGGGCAGATGTGGTGGCATCAGTCTTGGGATGTTCTGCGGAGCCCCCCAGGAAAAAACACAGCTGCCAGGTACTTTTAACCATATATTTTGGTCCTATGACTGCAGAATGCTGCAAAAATCCATAAATACAGGGCAGTTGTTGAGTGCTTCAAGTGTGATTGGAACACTCAACAAGGTGATCACAGTATGTGTGTGTGTGAGTTTCTGTGTGTGTATGAGAGATAGAGAGATAGAGAGAGATAGAGCGACAGATAGACAGACAGAGGGACTCAGAGAGGGGGGAGTGAGAGACTGACAGACAGACACAGAGAGAGAGGGAGGGAGGAGAGAGATACAGAGAGAGAGAGAGAGAGAGACAGACAGACAGACACAGAGAGAGAATGACAGAGAGAGACACAGAGGAAGGGAGGGAGAGAGAGACAAAGAGCCACACACAGCAAGAGAGAAAGACAGACAGGCACACACACAGAGAGAAAGTCAGAGACAGACAGAAAGAGAGAAAGAGAAAGGAAGGAAGAAAAAAGAAAAAAGAAAGAAAAAAAGTAGGAGAGAGAGATGAAAGAAAGAAAGAAAGAAAGAAGAGAGGAGATAAAAGGAAGGAAGGAAGGAAGGAAGGAAAGAGAGAGAGGGAAAGAAAGAAAGAAAGAAAGAAAGAAAGAAAGAAAGAAAGAAAGAAAGAAAGAAAGAAAGAAAAAGAGACCTTATGACCACAATTGAGTCCAAAATTTTGGTTGCTAAGCAAGAGCATTGTTAAGTGAGTTTCACCACATTTTCCAAGTTGGCTATGCCCACCTGGTCACATGACCACTGAGCCACTCCCACAAAAACAGGATATGTTCTAAAAAAAATTGAAACCCACCACTGATTCTTACCTGCAACAGGTGATATTAGGAGAGCGGAAGGCAATAGCTTGGGGAAGTCCCAGAAATTTCCTTGGTTAGATTTCAGAAGTAGTTTCACAGAATAACAGAGTTGGAAGGGGCCTTGGAGGTCTTCTAGGCCAACTCCCTGCTCAAGTTCTTTACCTGAACAAACTTAGATGGTATTCAGCAGGTTCTGACCAGTTCTGGAGAACTGGTAGCAGAAATTTTGAGTAGTTTGGAGAACTGGTAAATACCACCTTTGACTGGCCCACCCCCATCTATTATCTACCTCCCGAGTCCCATCTGATCGGGAGGGAATGGGGATTTTGCAGTATCCTTCCCCTGCCACGCCCACCAAGCCACGCCCACATAACTGGTAATAATTTTTTTTTAATCTTACCACTGTGGACAGAGCAATTTGTTCCTGTTGTCCTCTCCTCCTTTCAACATTTCTTTTAATTTCAACTTTTGCTCTCTCACCTTACGAAGGAACATGAGGATTTCGGAAAACACATTGCTAGTTGATTTTATACTATTCTCTTTTGATCCCAGCTTCTCCCCATGTTTAACCTTACAAAAATGAGATGCATTGTATTTAGAAAAAGAAAGAAAACCTTGGCAGTTAAGATGTGTGTGTGTGTGTGTGTTAGGTTTTTTGAGCTGATAAATAAATAAACAGGGAGACTAGGATAGATCTATTTCAAGCTATTTAGCTCTCATCAGCTAGCCATACCCTTACTGGGATTCGAAGGCAATTGCATATATGTGTGTGTGTGTGTGCGTGTGTGTTTGTGTGTGTTAGTTTTAGTTAGTTATAAAAAAAAATCACACAACGGAACTCATGGCTTTCTGTCTAGATGGTCTCTGGTCATGAGCCGAAAGGCAGAAAAGGAAACAGTATGCTTCCTCCCTTAATTGGGGCCTAACAGGGTGTTGTGGAACAACTATATATATGTGTGTGTGTGTGTGTGTGGTGTGTGTGTGTGTGTTCTCCTAAAGGCTTTAAGCCACCCCTCCCATAACAGTGGGAAAGGATGCACGTAAATAAAATGGATAAACTTCAATTCTGAGTTGAAATCCATGTTTGACTATTATAGGTCAGGCTGTAAAGCACTAATTATATTTCATGCCAAAGTTACAGAGCAATTAAGGAAAAATTCAATTTCCAAGGCTGAAAGAGGAACTCCACTGGTTTTAAATGTGTTTCATTTGGGTTGCAGCAAAGAAGCATGATGCAATGAAAGGCCAGGTTTCTCACAGGTCTGAGTCCTGCTGAACCATATTAACCAATCTCTCTCTCTCTCTCTCTCTCTCTCTCTCTCTCTCTCTCTCTCTCTCTCTCTCTCTCTCTCTCTCTCTCTCTCTCTCTCTCTCTCTCTCTCTTCCTCCCTCTCTCTCTCTCTCTCCTTCTCTCTCTGTTTTTCTGTCTTCAAGTCAGTACTGATTCCTGACAATTGCTTGGAGAGATTTCAGAAGTGATTTAACAGAATAACAGAAGGGACCTTGGAGGTCTTCTAGCTCAACCCCCTGCTCAAGCAGGAAACCCTATAATGAGTGTCGGTAACCAGTGGCTCTGGAGCTGCATGCTGCTCTTTGGGCCCGCTGCTGTGGCTCCCTGTTCCATCACTGGCTGGCCCCTCCCTTCCCCTCCCCCCCATCTGGCCTGAGAAGGTAAGGGCGACGGCAGGGGATGGAGAAGCATCCGGGGCTGATTCTCTGGTGCCTCACCCTTGTTGGAACCTCTTCTGGCCCTTGTTGGTGCTGGGTGGGCCTCAGTCGTTTGGGGAAACATGCAGCCTAATCTCCCCCCCCTCACCCCGACACACTGGCCCAACCTGGCTGCGACCGACCGAGGAGGGAAAGGGATCCAGGAGGAAGGGATGATGGAAAGGGAGATGCTTCTGTGGTCTTGTGGCTGGCATGGCTAAATGCCGAAGGCTCATGGAACCCTGTTCCCTTCCCACCAAAGGTGGTTCCTATTTTTCTACTTGCATTTTTACCTGCTTTCGAACTGATAGGTTGGCAGAAGCTGGGACAAGTCACGGGAGCTCACTCCATTACATGGCACTAGGGATTCGAACTGCTGGACTGCCAGCCTTTCTGATCGACAAGCTCAGCGTCTTAGCCCACTGAGCCACAGTGTCCCTGTTTTACAGACTTTCTATTGAATGACACACCAGAAACTGGCAGCTTAGCTACCTACTAGAAGGCCCTGCACTGAATTAACTGGGGCTAAGCTTCCTTTGCTTTGAGTCCCCCTCTGTCTACCGAGAGGATTCTGGACTCCAGTTCCTCTCTCTTGCCTTGCCTGGAATAGCAGATAAGCTTAGCAAGTTTCCTGTCTCCAGGGAGAGCATCCATCACAAGCAAAGCCTCAGTCTCCTGAAAATGCCTGCATATATCACCACCCGCCTTGCTAGCAAGTCCATTATTCAACTTGTAGCCCAGCCTCTGTGCTTTGTGACTGATGTCTGAATGAATATGCAAAGCTACGGGCTTGGGTTTCCGTATTCATCAAAACAATGACCTAGAAAGAAACGGAGAAGAGCTATTGTACAAAAGTCACATTTAGGATGCAGAAGTTTGGATGACAGCGTTTCCTTTGTAGGGAATTAAATGTTGCATCCTAGACAGTGTACCTTCTCCCAGGGGTGCTTAAAATAGAGCTTTGTGCAATTAGACACTCAACGTTCTCCATTCTACTTAGCGCCAGAGGAACTGGGGGATATTTCTGGCCAAGACTGTCCAAGGCACAGATAAATCCCCACATTGTTTTCCAAATGGGACTCCCCAATGTATTCTCCCTCCCTCCCCTCCTTTCACCCATTTTTTTCTTCCTTTCTTCCTCCATTCCACCCTCCCTTCCTTCCTCCCTCCCTCCTCCCTCCCTCCCTCCCATTTATCTTTCCATCCTCCCTCTCTCCCTCCTGTCCTCCCTACCTCTCATCCTCCCATCCTTCCTTCTTCCCATCTTTCCTCCATCCCTCCCATCCTTCCTCCTTCCTATTCTTCCTCCCTCCCTCCTATTCTTCCTCCCTCCTATTCTTCCTCCCTTCCTCTCATCCTCTCTCCCTCCCATTCATCCTCCCATCCTTCCTCCCTCTCTCCCTCCCTCCCATCTTCCTCCCATTTTTCCTCCCTCCCTCTCATCCTCCCATTCTTCCTTCTTCCCATCCTTCCTCCATCCCTCCCATCCTTCCTCCTTCCTATTCTTCCTCCCTTCCTCCCATCCTCCCTCTCTCCTATTCATCCTCCCATCCTTCCTTCCTCTCTCCCTCCCTTCCTTCCTCCCTCCCATCTTCCATGCATTCTTCCTCCCTCCCTCCCTCTCATCCTCCCATCCTCCCTCCCTCCAATTCTTTCTCCCATCCTTCCTTCCTTCCTTCCTTCCTTCCTTCCTTCCTTCCTACCTACCTACCTACCTACCTACCTACCTACCTACCTACCTACCTACCTGCCTATCTTCCTTCCTCTCTCCTCCCCCATCCATCCATCCTTCCTTCCATCCTTCCTTCCAAATAAAAACTTTCAGAAACACCGTGAAGAAAGGAAAAAAGGCATTCA
This sequence comes from Rhabdophis nuchalis, assembly GCA_039707465.1. Taxonomy (NCBI): domain Eukaryota; kingdom Metazoa; phylum Chordata; class Lepidosauria; order Squamata; family Natricidae; genus Rhabdophis; species Rhabdophis nuchalis. The sequence continues at coordinate 11,197,101 of CM077653.1, forward strand.
GCAGGTTTAAAAAAGGCAAATCTTTTCCTAGCATAAGTGAGGAGAGGAAAATAAAAATCCCATGCCATATTCTGAGAGGAAAACAGAAAATAAAATACATTTCTGCATCCATGAAGTGAAGTTTGTGTCCTTCATTTCTCCCCATTAGAGGAGTTCAAATGCAACCTTCATAAGCTATTCCAGCAGAACCGTTCGGTTGTAATGTGTTATCAAAACTCACATATCTTACAGGTAATTGAGCTGCAGCAAAGAGCACGAACCAAATCTGAAATTCATCTTTAACATTCTCCTTAAAGCTCTTGAGAATACCACGGATAGCCAAGAAAACAAATGCATCATTAAACAAATCAACCCGGGCTTCTCACTCCAGGCACAAATAAGCAGACTCAAATTATCTTACTTTTGGACATGTTACGCAAAGACCCAGCTCTCTGGAGAAGACTCTTATGCTGGGAAGGGTGGAAGGGAAGGGAAGAGGATGGCCAGCAGCAAGGGGGGGGTGGACTCAGGGATAGTGGTGATGCTGGGCCCCTTGGAAAAATCTAACCAAGTAGATTAGGGACAGATGGTCAGAGAGAAAGTGGCTGCTAATGGTTGACATTGACTTGAAGGCACAAAATCAATGGAGGAGGATTATGAGGGGAGGGAGGGAGGAAGAGTAATAAATAAATAAAGAAGGAAGGAGAGAGAGAGAAAGAAAGAAAGGAAGGAAAAGAAAGGAAGGAAAGAGAGAAAGAAAAAAGAAAGGAAGGAAGAAAGGAGGGAAGGAGGGAAGGAAGGAAGGAAAAAAGAAGGAAGGAGAGAAAGAGAGAAAGAAAGGAAAAAGAAGGAAGGAAGGATAATAAATAAAGGAAGGAAGGAAGGGAAAAAAAGAAGGGAGAAAGGAGAAAAAGAAAGGAGAAGGAAAGGAACCAAAGGAGAAAGAAAGAAAGAAAGAAAGAAAGAAAGAAAGAAAGAAAGAAAGAAAGAAAGAAAGAAAGAAAGAAAGAAAGAAAGAAGGAAAATAAATAAAGGAAGGAAGGAAGGAGAAAGGAAGAAAGAGAAAGAAGGAAAGAAAGAAAGAAAGAAAGAAAGAAAGAAAGAAAGAAAGAAAAAAAACGGAAGGAAGGAAGGAAGGAAGGAAGGAAGGAAGGAAGGAAGGAAGGAAGGAAGGAAGGAAGGAAGGAAGGAAGGAATTACCAGATTCTGCCTGTCTAAACTATAGTTAACCTTGTGTGATTTGGCAATATTGTTCTCTCGTCTTTGGCATGGCAAGACTGTACGGGAAAAAGAAGGGGGAAAGTAACTAAATTTTGCCATTCTATCTCTGGGATCTTAAATTTATATCTCCTGTAGTGCACTTTTCCATATCTATTTATCACTTTCCCTTTTCAATTCTGATCGACACTTGTACTGGAAGGTTCAATACAAGTGTTATATATTGTTCCTCTTCGTGTCACTCTGAGGCTCATGATGGAGTAGGGGGAAGCTGGGTAACTGTTTGCAGAAGCTTTCAATCTCTCAACTCTGATCCCTTTATTTTTCACACCTTCCCCGCCTTCCTTTTAGTTAAATTTGTCTTTGTCACATCTGTAAACCCGGATAGGAGAGAATGATTTAATTGTGTGGCTTTCAGGCTTCGCTGTTAAAGGGAAGATGCTCTTGTGCTTCAATTGGGTTTGCTGAAAATCATCTTCATAAAAGAGAGCGCTTAAAATATCAACCCCGAAGAAAACAACACTCCAGCTAAACTCTCTAAAATTAATCTCTCTCTGGGCAGCCTATAAACGGGGTTTTAAATAAGCCTTCATCTTCATCCCATCACCTAGAACAGGGTTATTCTGCAGAGAGGTGGTCAAAATTATTAAGAGAGTGCAAAGCGCTCTCATGCCTTTTTAAATCTGCCTTGTACTTTTTCCGCTGGAGTGGTGGAGCTCTCACCTCACAATCAGGAGGCTGTGCGTTCGATCCCAGGTAGAGGCAGATATTTCTCTCGCTGGGCACAATGACAATTTATCTGCTGAATAGAACGCTGCATTGGTGACAGGAAGGGCATCTGGCCAGTAAACACTCAGAATCTATTCATTTGCCCAGACGACACCCCGTAAGGCAGGGGTCTCCAACCTTTGCAACTTTAAGTCTGAAGGACTTCAGCTCCCAGACTTCTCCAGCCAGCAAAGCAAAGCTGGCTGGAGAATTCTGGGAGCTGAAGTCCTTCAGACTTAAAGTTGCAAAGGTTGGAGACCCCTGCCGTAAGGGATTATTATGTGGTCGTTAAAAGGTGATGATGATTGGACTTTTTAAGATGCCACTCTGACACGGTTGATGAAATTCTACAGACAGGCTTGACCTAAAAGGAACCTCAAAGTAGAAGAATCATCTACTTTCTGCCTAGTCCCAGTGTGGCGGTAGAGAAACCAAGAGACAGCAGTGAAAGAGCCTTAACTGTACAAAGTATGCATTAATACACTGTGGCTCAATGGATAAGAGGATGAGCTTGTCGGTCAGAAAGATCGGCAGTTCAGCGGTTCAAATCCCTACTGCCGCATAACGGAGTGAGCTCCCATGACTTGTCCCAGCGTCCGGCAAGCTAGCAGTTTTGAAAGCATGTAAAAGTGCAAGTGGAAAAATACGAACCACCTTTGCTGGGAAGGTAATAGCGTTCCGTGCCCCTTTGGCATTTAGTCATGCTGGCCACATGACCGTGGAGACGTCTCTGGACAGCACGGGCTCCTTGGCTTTGAAATGGAGATAAGCCCTGGCAGCCTAGAGTTGGGAGCGGGTAGCACATATGTGCGAGGGGAACCTTTATCTTTATGCATTAATTAAATGATAGCCAACTTTGTATAACTTATTTTTTTAAATTTTTCTGGGTGTGGATTTCTATGTCTGGCAAACATCCAGGACTCTTGAGGATGTCTGTCTCATGGGGATACATTTATAAAGATACTTCCACACAAGGTGTATTTTTCGCATTTCAGTTTTGCGATCCCATGCTGTTATATTTCATGGGGGACTGAATGCTGCTAGGTGCAAGATAAACCAATCTAAAGGCAAGTTCCAAGACTGACATAAAGCCTAAAGGTAAAGGTTCCCCTTGCACATATGTGCTAGTTGTTCCTGACTCTAGGGGGCAGTGCTCATCTCTGTTTCAAAGCCGTCTCTGTGGTCATGTGGCTGGCATGGCTAAATTATTTATATGTAAATTATTACATATGTCCTAGTCGTTTCCAACTCTAGGGGGCAGTGCTCATCTCCGTTTCAAAGCCGAAGAGCCAGCGCAGTCCGAAGACATCTCCGTGGTTATGTGGCCGGCATGACTAAATGCCGAAGGTGCACAGAACGCTGTTCCTTTCCCACTAAAGATGGTCCCTATTTTTCTACTTGCATTTTTACGTGCTTTCAAACTGCTAGGTTGGCAGAAGCTGGCACAAGTAACAGGAGCTCACTCCGTTATGCGGCGCTAGGGATTCGAACCGCTGAACTTCCAACCTTTCTGATCGACAAGCTCAGCATCTTAGCCATTGAGCCACCACGTCCCTCAATATAAATGCTACCTACCATCTAAAATGCAGACAATCAGAAGATAACCTCAATGGAAACATGCAGGAACTGTGACCTAGGCAAAAGGGGTAAATAAATTTAAATTTAAATCTAAATCTAAATCTAAATCTAAATCTAAATCTAAATCTAAATCTAAATCTAAATCTAAATCTAAATCTAAATCTAAATCTAAATCAATATAAATAATATAAATACAAATACAAATACAAATACAAATACAAATATAAATATATTTAAAGCCAGAATTTTGAGATGACATTTTATAAGCCGCCCCAAGTTTATTAGAGTGGGTGGTCGTAACAAACTTAAAACAAAAATAACAAGAAGAAGTTTGGGCATATTGGCCTAGGGCAGGGGTCGGCAATCTTAAACACTCAAAGAACCATTTGGACTCATTTCCCACTGAAAAGAAAACACAGGGAGCCACAAAAACTTTCCCCATGTGTCAGCCTCGCTAGTTTCTGCTCAGCTGCCATGGAAACGGGGAGGGTGGGGGGCGTTGGGATGAGTATGTTCTGCTGGTGGACAATGTTGATGGTTGGTGTTATCTCTTGGTTAACGGACCTGCATTCCAGGATGGTGAAGACCTGCCCACCTGATGGTGGAGACGAACGCATATTGGACAATGCAAAGGGGGGGGTTTGAGGATTGGGATGGGCTTAAGCTTAATACTTTCTGTTCGCGCCTAAACTATTCACTCTCAGCTTTATTTGGTCTGTAAGCTATTGTTACTTAGTAAAAGGAGCCTTATTCATTTCAAAACAATGTCTAAGCGTGGTCTTTCCTAAGCCAACGAAGAAGCAGGCCTGACAGAAAGCTGAGAGTCACAAAAAACCGTTTCCTGATGTCGGACCCTGCACAAGAGGAGCTTCCGTTGGTGGAAGTCCTGCCTGAAACTACTATGGGAGCAGAAGCATCGCACCCCCCTGTTCAATCTGAAGATACCAGGTCAGTGATGGACTGTTTGGCTGGCCTAGATCTTAATCTGCCAGCCGAAGATTCAGTCAAACCAAAACGTTGGTCCGAAGGGGTAGGAATGACTGGGGTAACCGTCTCCAGGCGGCGTCTTTCCCCAAAGAAGATCATTCCGGAGCTCTTAAGAGAAGAAAGGGAGTTGAAGGAAATGGCCCAGGATTTGCTCCGCCAGGCAGACGAGAAGCGGGAAGCCCTGGATAAGCTCTGGGGGAGGGAGGCGGAACGCAAACAGTTAAAAGAATCACATTCAGCCGCTGCCAGCCAAAGCAGGAGTTCAACACCATCCCCCCCTGCTCGGGCCAGCAGGGAATTGCGGAGAGAGGTCAATCCCACTTCCCCCTGCCGACTTGCAAAACTTCCTCCCTTGGGTGTAAAATACGACGGGAGTGCCGATAAACTGGCGTTTTTTCTAATTCACGTCGATAATTTCATGCAGTTTTACGCAGCTGATTTGGAGGATGAAATCAAAATCAGAATTGTTTCTATGACTTTAGAAGGTCAAGCTTCTGGGTGGCTGGTTTCACTGCATAATTGCCGATCACCCGCGCTGCGGGATTTCGATCGTTTTATGAATGCCCTTAGAAGGCGTTTTGAAGACCCCCGTGTTGAGAGGAAAGCTAAAATGAAACTGAAAACCTTACAACAGGGGAACATGAGTGTCCAGGCGTACACGCAGATTTTCCAGGAATTATCGGTGTTTATGACCGGTTATAGTGACCAAGCTTTGATGGACATTTATGTTGAAGGGCTAAATAAGGACATTTATCAAACTTGTGTGAACAGATTTCGGCCCGAAACTTTAAATGAATGGATAGATCTCGCTTCAGATGTTGAGTTGGATCAAGCCCACTTGCAGGATCCAGTCCGTCCTGAGGAAAAACCACAGAAAGACACCCCAAATCTCACTCCCTTGAGAAGGATGCCCACTTGCAAAAAGGGGGGGGGAAACAACTCAACCTCGCTCAGGCAGTTGTTATCGCTGTGGAAAGGAGGGGCACTGGGCAGACAAATGCAGATCAAGGCAACCTCCACGCCCGCCCCCTTCTTCGGACCGGAAGCATCCAAAGACACCCATCGTGCGCACTAAACCAGCCATGAGTGGGGTGGAACCTCTCAATCTCTCTACTGACCAGCCCAGCACCCAACCTGATGACTGGGAGGCGTCTTCAGACTCTTCTGACGACAATCTGGTGAGTCACCGCTCCGGGCCCCTTTATATAAATGTAAAGCTTTTGGCTCCATCTACTGGTCGTATGTGCAATGTGCAGGCCCTCATTGATTCTGGCTGTTCAAAATGTCTCATAAGCCAAGAGACAGTATCCTCCATGGGTTTCCACTTAAAGACCCTAAAAACTCCCATAGCCTTTTGCCAAATGGATGGTTCTGTAGCAGGGGGAACCCCAGCATCTTTTATCACCGAACCAATTCAAGTTTCTATTGGCACTGGTCATACTGAGACCATCAACTTTATTGTAACTGCCATTGCCGAAAATGCTGTAATTTTGGGGGTTAATTGGCTTCGGAAATGGAATCCTCTAATAAACTGGAAGGAAGGTTGGGTACGCATACCTTTATCCTTACCTGAACATACCTCTCTACCATCAGAAGCTAATCACCCACCCCCCAGTAACCCACCTCTTTTAATCGAATCTGCTGCACCTTTGTTAGAATTTCCGTCACCTGAAGTCATACCAGGCGAGGAGAAAATTCCCAAAGAATATTGGGACCTAAAGGATGTTTTCAGTGAAAGATCTTGTGATTCCCTTCCTCCTCATAGAGCTACTGATTGTTCAATTGATTTCCTCCCTGGAGTTCAATTACCTAAACCTCGTTTATACTCCATGACCCCACGGGAGATGGAGGAATTACGTAAATTCATCGATAAGAACCTTCAAAGGGGTTTCATTGAACCAGCTAGGCCACGTGTGGCTGCGCCAGTTATGTTTAGAGAAAAAAAAGATGGCACTCTGAGATTAGTACAAGACTACTCCTATCTCAACACCATTTGTGAACACAATATCTACCCCCTTCCGCTTATGAAGGACATGCTTGCTCACCTGGCTACCGGAAAAATATTTACTAAACTGGACTTACGTGAGGCTTATTACAGGGTCAGAATTAAAGAGGGGGACGAATGGAAAACCGCTTTTAACTGCCCGCTTGGATGTTTTCAATTTAAAGTCCTCCCTTTTGGTCTTCAAGGTGCCCCTTCTGTGTTTATGCAACTGATAAATGAGGTTCTCCACGAGCACCTTTACAAGGGAGTTATTGTCTATATTGATGACATAGTTGTTTACTCGCAAACACATGACGAGCATGTTAAACTGGTGCGTTCTGTATTAAACAAACTACGTTCCGCTGAACTTTACGCCAAGCTCTCTAAATGTGAGTTTCACCAGGAAACAATTGACTATTTGGGCTACCGCATCTCTTCTGAGGGGATTGAAATGGATCCTGCTAAGGTCAAGGCGGTGACGGAGTGGGCTCCTCCCCGAACTCGTAAGCAACTACAGAGTTTTTTGGGATTTGCAAACTTTTACCGCCAATTTATTCCGTCATTCGCGAACATTGCTTTACCCATTACAAACCTACTAAAAACAAAAGGAGAGGGTAAACCTCGTCCAGGATCCCCACTTAAATGGACCATGGAATGTCAAGCCGCTTTCGAAAAGCTTAAACGTTTGTTTGCGGCTGAACCTGTTCTCAAACACCCTGATGTGAATTCCCCGTTTGTAATTCAAGCGGATGCCAGTGATGTCGCTGTGGGGGCGGTCTTATTACAACTCAACCACCAGGGTCAATTACAACCCTGTGCCTACACATCTCGGAAGCTCACTACGTCAGAACGTGGATGGGCGATTTGGGAAAAAGAAGCTTTTGCTGTCCGTTGGGCTCTCATGACTTGGCGTCATTTTCTTGAGGGTGCTCCCATCCATTTGAGGTCTGGACGGACCATAAAAATTTGGAGGCTCTTACCTCCTCTCGAAAATTGTCCCCCAGACAACTTCGCTGGGCTCACTACTTCCATCGTTTCAATTTCCATCTTAAGTATATTCCTGGTGGCAAGAATTTCATGGCTGATGCTCTTTCCAGATTGCCTCAATATGATATTTCGAAACTCACTATTGTACAGCCCATCATGCCACTCCTTTTACCTGCTTCTCCTGTATCTACCAGAAGCCATTCTACAGTCCAAACTACCCCACCTGCAGACCTGATTGCTCGTATTAAGGATGAACTACTTACTGATGAATGGTATTCCGCACATTCTGGTGACTGTACTATTAGGGACGATCTTCCCTGGATTGGCTCAAAGATTTATGTACCTGGTACATTGCGTCCTTTTGTCTTGCAACGCGCACACGACTCACGTCTGGCTGGCCATTTCGGTTTCGTTAAAACCGTACATCTTGTCAAAAGACAGTTCTGGTGGCCCTCGCTGAAGAAAGATGTTGAATCATATATTGCCAGTTGCCCTGTTTGTGCGGCCTCCAAACGTGCGCTGGGGAAGCCACGTGGACTCCTCCAGTCCGTTGCGACGCCAGAGATGCCTTGGAAGGAAATTTCAATGGACTTTATAGTTGACCTTCCGCCTAGTCAGGGCTATACCGTTATTTGGGTCGTTACCGATCTTTTCTCCAAACAAGTTCATTTTGTCCCCTGTACAAAAATTCCCTCTTCAAAATCTCTGGCCCGTTTGTTCGTTTCTCATATTTATCGTTTTCATGGAGTCCCACAACGCATCATTTCTGATAGGGGCACTCAATTTACATCTCTTTTTTGGAAAGAATTTTTGAGACTGATTGGCTCCGCCCAGAGCCTAAGCTCCGCCTACCACCCTCAGACGAATGGCTCTTGTGAAAGGGTTAATTCCGTTTTGGAACAATACTTGCGTTGTTTTATTAATTTTCAACAGGATGATTGGGCTGATCTCCTGATACATGCCGAGGTGGCATATAATAACTCTGTTCACTCCAGTACGAATATGACCCCCTTTAAAGTCATCTACGGTCAAGACTTTGTGCCCATCCCCGAATTGCCTCAAGACTCGCCAACAGTTCCCTCGTTAACCGAATGGTCCTCTAGATTGTCTTCTGTCTGGCCTGTTATCCGAAAGACTTTGAACGATGCCCATGATTCGCACAAATTGTATGCTGACAGAAAACGGGCGATCCCCCCACCCTACAAAGTTGGTGATCAAGTTTATGTGTCTACAAAGCATTTGGATAGCCCCCAGAAATGCAGGAAGCTAGGTCCTAAGTTTGTTGGTCCTTTCACAATTACCAAAATCATCAGCTCTGTGTCGGTCCGTTTGGATCTCCCAAAGACATACCGGCGCTTGTACCCAGTGTTCCATGTTCACTTGCTGAAACCTGCACGCACCTCGCATCTCCGCAAGCCTTTGCCTGATACCCCTGCACCTACCATGGTGGACGGTCACCAGCACTATGAAGTCCGTGATATTTTGGACTCCAGAATCCGCAGAAATAAGACTCAATTCCTAGTCATGTGGAAAGATTTCCCCCCTTCTCACAACGAATGGGTGGATAAAGAGCATCTCAAAGCTCCTAAACTGGTACGCCAGTTTTATGCCAAGTACCCACACAAACCCTAACCTTTTCCCCTCTCCTATCTGTTGTTTTGTCTTTTCTTATTTGTCTTTCAGGTATAGCCTTTCGTATTTCGCATGATGTCCCGAATTTCCCGCTGTTCCTGGAGGAGGTCCGGATGTCAGCCTCGCTAGTTTCTGCTCAGCTGCCATGGAAACGGGGAGGGTGGGGGGCGTTGGGATGAGTATGTTCTGCTGGTGGACAATGTTGATGGTTGGTGTTATCTCTTGGTTAACGGACCTGCATTCCAGGATGGTGAAGACCTGCCCACCTGATGGTGGAGACGAACGCATATTGGACAATGCAAAGGGGGGGGGTTTGAGGATTGGGATGGGCTTAAGCTTAATACTTTCTGTTCGCGCCTAAACTATTCACTCTCAGCTTTATTTGGTCTGTAAGCTATTGTTACTTAGTAAAAGGAGCCTTATTCATTTCAAAACAATGTCTAAGCGTGGTCTTTCCTAAGCCAACGAAGAAGCAGGCCTGACACCATGCCTGACTATTTACTTGGCGTCCACAAAACTCGCCTATGTAGTTGAATTAAACATTCTGTTTTCTTCTGAAACTTTTTCTTTTTTGGGATTTATCCATGGTTGGCCTACCGGGAGTCCGAAAACTCAATAAATTGCGTGCTGATAGGTGTCTGCACATTGGAAGTTGTGACACATATTTTGAACAGCAGGGAGCCACAGCAGAGGGATGAAAGAGCCACATGTGGCTCCGGAGCTGCAATTTGCTGACCCCTGGTCTAGGGAGAGGCCTCCTAATTGACTGAACTGTAAGAAGGAGGAAAATATACAGCAAAGTCCTCAGACTCTCTTATTCTAAGTAGGGTCCATAACAGTGGTTTTATTAGCCTTGGTGTGAAGTTGATTTCTTAGTTTGGTCCATCAATTGGGACTGACATAAAATGACATCTTCAAATGTCCCAATTCCCATACTTTTCTCTGAAGCGGCAAGTGAGAATAATAGAACAACAAAGCTGGAGGGGGCCTTGGAGGTCCTCTATTCTGACCCCCTGTTCAGGCAGGAAACCCTATACTATTTCAAATAAATGGTTGTCCATGCTGGTGAAATCCTCTGAAATCTTCTACTGGTTTGGTGAGTCTGCTACCGATCATGCGCTTTGCTTGCATGCGTGCCTGAGGTGCACACACAGAGCACTAAAAAAGGAACATTTTGAAGCCTCCCAAGTCTGCAAAAGTAATTAGAACAGTGAGGGTGTGTGTGTGTGTGGAATCCACTGTACCATGTGATTTAGATTAGCTAGAAATCAGGAAAGCAAATGATTCTAGCTAATATAAATCGCGAGTCACAGCTGATCGTTGGAAATTTTTATTTTTATTTTTTATTTTAATTAAATTTATATCCTGCCCTTCTCCACGAAGGACCCAGGGCGGCGCACAGGAATTATTAAAAACATATAAATAGCAAAAATACAAAATTTAAAAACATATTAAATTACAAATCCTATGCTAAAATCCAAATTAAAACCCCAATCTAAAATAGCCCCAATGGGAGGTTACACTAGGCCGGCTTGTTGAAAGAGATGTGTCTTTAGACACTGGCGGAAGAGGCGGAGGTCCGAGATGGTGCGAAGTTCAGGGGGTAGGTCGTTCTAAAGGGCAGGGCCCGCCACAGAGAAGGCTCTTCCCCTAGGCGTCGCCAGTCGGCATTGCCCGGCTGACGGTACCCTGAGGAGGCCCTCTCTGTGGGAGCGGATCGGCCGAAGGGATGTATGGGGCAGGAGACGGTCTCGCATATAACTAGGCCCCGAGCCATGGAGCGCTTTAAAGATGGTCGTCATCTTTAAAGCAGTAGCATTTTGTTACTACTGGTTTGGACGAATGGTCTGAACTGATAGCATTTCACTCCTGGTTGTCCAATCTCTTCTTAAAAACATCCGGTGTTGAGCATCCACAACTTCTGGAGACAAGTTGTTCCACTGGTTAATTTTTCTCACTGTCAGAAAATTCCTCCTTAGTTCTCGGTTGATTCTATCCTTGATAAGTTTCCATCCATTGCTAGTTGTCCTGCCCTCAGGTGCTTTGGGGAATAGGTTGGCTCCCTCTTCTTTATGGCAGCCCCTGAGATACTGGAATGCTGCTATCACGTCACATATCACTCCATGTCACTCCTAGAGAGATGGTGATGCCATGAACTGTCTAGATCAGTGGTAGTCAACCTGGTCCCTACTACCCATTAGTGGGCGTTCCAGCTTTCATGGTGGCAAGTAGGGGTTTTGTCCGATACTGAAGCACTTTCCTTTTTTTAATTTAATTGACTTCCCTACTTTCTAAATCACCATTACTGTGGAACCGGTGGGCGGTTAGAAAATTTTACTACTAACAGAGATACAAAAATGGGTGGTAGGTATAAAAAGGTTGACTACCCCTGGACTAGATCCCAATGACATCACACCCTTCTCTCATCTTGCAAAACTAGCAGTCCGTTGCAGAGCTATAGGGTGATGGGAATTAGTCAGCTCTGCTTGCATTTCAGCCTGGGAACCCAGATAATGCCAGGATACGCTTTAGAGGTGAGTGAATCATTCTGGCTTCATATCTCAGGTTGGTTCTTAGTTTTTAAATGCCTCCGAAGTTGGAATAGCAAAATATCTAGATTTATTACACAGAGTAACCTTTAAAATGTGTCTCATTAAACTTCCGTTTCTTACCCTCTGGCTTTCTTTTTCTAGAAATATGAAATTGGGGGATTTCACAGCAAAGTAGGAAAATGGTGAGAAATGGTAGCATTTAAATAAGAAACAGCAGCAGCAGTCGCATTAATAATATGGAAGCTTTCAAAGAAAAAAACACACACACACAGTATTCTTCTTTTCAAGGTGTGGATAGTAGAAACTCTGACCAGAACAGTCTCAAATTGTCATGACTGAAAAGTCTCTTCCCTAGGCCAGGGGTCTCCAACCTTTGCAACTTTAAGTCTGAAGGACTTCAGACTTAAAGTTGCAAAGGTTGGAGACCCCTGCCCTAGGCAACCAGCTGTGAATCCCAAGTAATCCCCTAAAAACAGTGTAGTTGCTGCAAGCACATCCACAAACTAACATTTTGCACTTGTGTTGGTTTTCTTAACCATGGGGAATTATGGAAGGAAATTGTCTTGTGGGGGTCAATAGGATGGCTGGGGAATTCTGGGAGTCAAAGTCCACAAGTCTTATAGTTGCATGCTTCTGCATTAGAGTGTGGGTGTGTTTGAGAGCAGGAAAAGAAGATATTTGCGTGTCTGTGTGTGTGTGCATGAGTGAGTGTTAGTGCATGTGTGCATGTGTGCATGCTTTGTGCTTTGGTTTCAGGGGCCGCTATTTTGGAAAGACACTATTTCAAATGATTGTTGCTGTAGATACCTTAAACCAGGGATGAAATGCTCTGAAGTCTACTATAGGTTCGCTTCGTGATCGTATGGGCACCGCAGGTGCTAAGAAGCCTTTTCTAAGTCGGCAAAGGTAAGTAGAACAGCAAGTAGCTGGCTACCTGTGGCCTTTCAGGTGCGCTTCAAGGTGTTGATGGCCATCTTCAAATGGCTCAGGGCCTAGCTACATGCGAGACCGTCTCCTGCTCCATACATCCTTTCGACCGATCCACTCCCACAGAGAGGGCCTTCTCAGGGTGCCGTCGGCCAGGCAATGCCGGTTGGCGACACCCAGGGCAAGGGCCTTCTCTGTGGCAGGCCCTACCCTCTGGAACGACCTGCCCCCAGAACTACGCACCATCTCAGACCTCCGCCTTTTCCGCCAGCGTCTTAAAACGCACCTATTTCAAGAAGCCGGCCTAGCATAACCTCCCGTTCCTGATTGTCATTAGCTATAAATTTTAATTCGGGGGATTTTACATTGTTTTAGCACAGGGTATGAGTTTAATAGGTTTTTAATCATGGCATTTTGTATATTTGTATTGTTTTTAAATTTTCCTGTGCGCCGCCCTGGGTCCTTTTTTAGGAGAAGGTGCGGGTTATAAATTCGAAATAAATAAATAAATAAATAAATAAATAAATAAATAAATAAATAAATAAACAAACAAACAAACAAACAAACAAACAAACAAGCAAGCAAGCAAGCAAGCAAGCAAGCAAGCAAACAAACAAACAAACAAACAAACAAACAAACAAATAAAGTAGAACAGCTGCACCACATGATTTAGATTCGGTAGAAAGCAGGATTTCCTGGCTTCTAGCAAATATAAATCACGCGGCACAGCTGATGGTTGCAAAGTTGATCGTCAACCTTTTTTAAAAACTTTTTTTTCAAAGCATTTTTTACTACTGGTTTGAGTAAACTGGCCCGAACCGGTAGCATTTCACCCCTGCCTTAAGCGTAATAAAACACATTTTTTGGGGTGGGTGAGGGGGAAGGTTAGGGTTAGGAAAAGGGAAATGTTGCTATTAGCAAGGGGCCTTAGTAGAGCACTCACTTGGTAGGTTTTCCATATCAAGTCATGACGTCTCTCTGATTGATGACACATTTTGCGCCTCGCCCAGCCATCCTTCAGGTGACAGAAAACCTGGAGTTAATCCAGCAGCAGCTGAATGACAAGTGTTCAGACTTTACAAATCAGAGAGAAGAGAATATTTGCAGCTCAAAAGACCTTGGTGCGCTCAGAACATAGTTGTTTTTTTTGCCAACGTTTTATTACCCAACTAGATAACCTTATCAGCGCTAGAAGGGGTTTGCTCCCAGTTGATAGACAGGTGGTTTACCATGTCACTGGTGGTGGGAGGGATTCCTCGGGTAGATTAGATTAGATTAGATTTTATTTTTCTATACCGCGTCCTCTCCCCAGGGGGACTCGGAGCGGTGCACAGGGAAAATTAAAACAGCATAAAATATATACATAAATAAATACAATAAAAACAAATTAAATCAACTGTCCCTGTACTAAAATCCCCATTTTAAAATTAACATTCCCTAACCCCTGAGGTAGAGACTAACCTAGGCCAGCCAAGCAGAAAAAGTGAGTTTTTAATTTCTGACGGAAGGAGCGGAGGTCCGTAGTTGTTCTAATGTCGGGGGGAAGGTCGTTCCAGAGGGCTGGGCCCGCCACAGAGAAGGCCCTTCCCCTGGGCGTCGCCCGCTGACAAAGTCTAGTGGACGGCACCCGGAGAAGTCCCTCTCTGTGGGAGCGAATGGGCCGGGAAGATGTATGAGGCAGAATCCGATCCCGCAGATAGCTAGGTCCCGAGCCATGGAGCTCTTTAAAGATGAGGACTAACACCTTGAAGCGCACCCGAAAGACGACAGGTAGCCAGTGCAGCTCGCGCAAGAGCGGTGTTACATGGGTATACCTTGCGGTACCCATTATTGCTCGCGCGGCTGCATTCTGGACCAGCTGAAGTCTTCGGGTGCACCTCAAGGGGAGCCCCATGTAGAGAGAGTTACAATAGTCCAGTCGGGATGTCACGAGAGCATGAGTGACTGTGCGAAGGGCGTCCCGATCCAATAGGGGGCGCAACTGGCGAACCAGGCGAACCTGGTAAAACGCCCTCCTGGCCACGGCTGTCACTTGATCTTCCATGGACAGCCGGGCATCCAGGAGGACACCCAAGTTGCGCACCCAATCCACAGGGGCAAGATGTTCGCCCCCTATGGCCAGCGATGGAGTCAGCTGGTTGAATCGGGCAGCTGGAAACCACAGCCACTCGGTCTTGGTCGGGTTGAGTCTGAGTCCGTTACTTCCCATCCAGATCAGTACGGCTTCCAGGCACTGGGACATCACCGCTACGGCATCGTTGGGGTGGCTTGGGGTAAATATATACAGCTGAGTATCATCAGCTTAGAGATGGTACTCTACCCCAAAGCCACGGATGATCTCACCCAGCGGCTTCATATATGTGTTGAACAGGAGAGGCGAGAGGACCGACCCCTGAGGGACCCCACATGTGAGGGGTCTCGAGGTCGACCTCTGGTCTCCTGCCAACACAAATTGCGATCGGCCAGAGAGGTAGGAGGAGAACCACCGTAAAACGGTGCCTCCCACCCCCAACCCCTCCAGCCGATGCAATAGGATACCATGGTCGATGGTATCGAAAGCCGCCGAGAGGTCTAATAGGACCAGGATGGAGGAGCAACCCCCATCTCTGGCCCTCCAGAGATCATCGACCAACGCGACCAATGCCGTCTCGGTGCTATGCCCGGGCCGAAAGCCGGACTGGCGCGGGTCTAGATAATCAACTTCCTCCAGGTGACGGGGAAACTGTTGTGCCACCACACTCTCAACAACCTTCGCCAAAAAGGGAAGGTTGGAGACTGGACGATAGTTGGTTAATAAAGCTGGATCCAAAGAGGGCTTCTTAAGGAGGGGCCTCACCATGGCCTCTTTTAGGGAAGCAGGTAAGGCACCCTCACTTAAGGATGCGTTGACAACCTCTTGGAGCCAGCCTCGTGTCACCTCCCAGGATGCCAGTACAAGCCAGGAGGGACACGGGTCCAATAAACATGTGGTGGCTCGCAGTCGCCCACGTAGCCTGTCCATATCCTCGGAAGTAACGGAGTCAAACTCCTCCCAAACAAGATCTGTCTCGTGGCATCCCACTGGGCCATCAATGGAGGCTAACTCATTCTGTATCTGAGCGATTTTCTCCTGCAGAAAAATCACAAATTCCTCTGCTCTACCCTGCAGCGGGGCTTCCCGCACCCTCTGTTGAAGGAGGGAACGGGTCACCCTAAACAGGGCGGCAGGGCGGTTTTCTGCGGATGCTATGAGAGTGGCACAATGATGACGTTTGGCCACTCTCAGCGCCACAATGTAAGTCCGTAAATGGGCTCTTACCTGTGTCCGGTCAGATTCAGAACGGGTAGCCCTCCATTTTCTCTCTAGGCATCTCTTGTGGCGTTTCATCACCCTCAGCTCCTCGGTAAACCAAGGAGCCAGGGTGTTTCGGCGCCACAAGAGAGGCCGCAAGGGCGCGACCCGATCCAAGGCTCCCGTGGTCGCAATATTCCATGCGGCCACGAGGTCCTCCATCGGGGCGCGGGTCAGAGGTACAGGAAGTGGCCCAAGCGCCGTCTGGAACCCATCAGGGTCCATCAGACGCCTGGGGCGGAACCAAATAGGTGACTCAGGTTCCGCCTCCCCGCGGTGAGGGGCAGCGGTTGGAAAGTCGAGCCGGAGAAGTGAGTGGTCTGTCCATGACAAGGGCGTGATGACTATATCCCCTATACCCAGATCACTCTTCCATTGGCCTGAGACAAAGATGAGATCCGGTGTATGTCCACCCTCGTGAGTGGGGCCTTGAATTAGTTGGGTCAGGTCCATGGCCGTCATGGAAGCCATGAACTTAGGCAGTGTAGTTGCTGCAAGGACATCCACAAACACAAACGAACATTTTGCACACGTGTTGGTTTTCTTAACCTTAGGGCAGGGGTCTGCAAAGTCGGCTCTTTTAAGACTGGTGGACTTCAAGATTAACAGCTATGGAAGAAGTACTACAAACTTTGGTAATGGAGATTAAAGAATTTAGAAAAAACCACTGCAGTTCCAAATTAGAACTTTTGGAGACACAGAAAAAAATTAATGCAGAATACACAGAAGACTGAAGAGTTGGAGGTGGGGCTGGCTGGGGCAAGGGGAGAGCTTAAAAATGTTCATACTGTAATTGGAGATTTAACTGGTCATATGTCTAGGATGGATTTTGAAAGGAGGTCATATTTTTTAAGATTTCAGAATATTCCTGAAGAATCTGGTGAATGTCTCCCTGATCTTATGAGCACAATTTTAGCAGACTATTTACATAAACCCAAAGAGGAGATCAGGGGGGATATTGATTTGGTATATAGAATAAATTCAGCATATGCCAGGATAAATGAAGTACCCAGAGAGATACATATTAAATTTGTTAGAAGGTCGACAAGGGAAGGAATTTTGAGGGCGCAGAGAGACGGTCCTTTAATTTATCAACAAAAAGAAGTCGCTATCTTGAAGCAGATCCCGAAAAAGATTAGAGAGGTAAGAAGGAAATACTCCTTCTTATCTAAAAAATTATTTAAACAGGGGATCTAGTTTAAGTGGGTGATGCCAGAAGGGATGTTGGTGTTCTGGGAAGGAGGGAGAGTAAGGATTAAAACAGTTGTAGAGGCGGAAGCCTTTCTTCAAAAACATTCCTCAATCCTGGAGGATGAAAATGGAAGAGCGGAGGGGGCCACGGCCTCGCCCACTGGGGGCCAGGGAGGAGAACAAGAAGATACAATTGCTAAGAGACTTAGATCTAAAAAATGACTTTTTTAATATAGTATAATTTTTGTTTGGATGTTTGTATAGGATTGCTAGCACAGAATTTACAATGATGTATGCACTTCTCTTCACTTTGTAGTACCACTGAAATTATGTATCATTTATATTTTGTTATGAAGCCCCGGAGGGGGCCAACGATCTCGACGTGAAAGTTCTCAAAATATCTTTTTCACACCTTACCTTCACCCTACTTGTACAAATTCTAAAACTCAATAAAACTATTTCAATATTAAAAAAAAAAAAAAGACTGGTGGACTTCAACTCCCAGAGTTCCCCAGCCAGCTATGGCTGGAAGTTGAAGTCCACCAGTCTTAAAAGAGCCGACTTTGCAGACCCCTGCCTTAAGGGAATTGTGGCAGAAAAGTCTTGCGATCGTCAATATGACGGCTGGGGAATTCTGGGAGTCCACAAGTCTTACAGTTGGACGCTTCTTCATTGGAGTGTGGGTGTGCTTGAGAGCAGGTTTGTGTTACGTGGGAGAGCAGAAAAAAGAAGATGTTGCAGCTTAGAGAAAGTAGCAGCTGTCAGCTCGACAGATGTGACAGTGGAGGAGGAGGAGCAGGCATGGACTGCATCTCACCAGCAGAAGAGAAGTTGAACCGAGAGGCAGAACACACCTTTTCAGAGAAGTGTTGAGAAGCTACAACCAGCCAGCAGCTGGTAAAGCACCTTTTTTTTTCTCACCTTGGCATAGAACGAGAAACTGCCAAGCCCATAGTTTGGAACAGCAGTGGATAGCAACAGGAGCCAGAAGTCTGTAGAGATTCTCAGCCATCCAGGTCATGGTTGTCCCAAAGGGGCTTTTTCAGGAGGCAACTGGACTTCCTTGTTTTTTCTTTGAAGGCGTTTCACTTCTCATTCAAACCGTAACCCCTTGAATGGCGTGGGAGTAGGAATGGATTTCTAGAAAAAAAAAACGTGCAGGCTACAGGAAGCAGGAGGACAGAGATAAACCTCCAGGTGCTTCAACAACCCTCTAAACAGATGCAAAAACCAGCTGTCTGCAAAGAGTATAAATCCGTCCATTCCCCACTATCCTGTCAGAGCTGAAGAAGCTTCTTGGATAAGAAGCAAAAGATCTTCAAAGAAAAAAAAACCCAAGAACGTTCAGTTCCCTCCTTTGGGACAACTATAACCTGGATGACTGAAAATGTAGAGATTCTCAGTCATCTGTAGACTTTGAGCTATGGGATGAACATCCTTGATCTAGCAGTTGCGTCCCTTTCTGGATCAGGATGCCCTGCGCACAGTCACTCACACCCTCGTCTCTTCCCGTCTGGACTACTGTAATGCTCTCTACATGGGGCTCCCCTTGAAGAGCACCCGGAGGCTCGAACTGATCCAGAATGCGGCCGCGTGGGCAATTATGGGGCGACACAATGCTCCCATGTAACACCCCTCCTGCACTAACTACACTGGCTTCTGGTGGTTTTCTGGGTACGATTCAAGGTGTTGGTTACCATCTTTAAAGCGCTCCATGTCTTAGGACCTGGGTACCTACAAGATCGCCTTCTGCCACCGAGAGTCTCCCACCGGTCAATACGCTCCCATAGAGAGGGTCTCCTCATGGTGCCGTCGGCTAAACAATGTCAACCGGCGACACCCAGGAGGAGAGCCTTCTCCGTGGGAGCCCCTGCCCTCTGGGATGATTTGGCCCCGGAGTTACGAATTATCCCTGAACTACGCACCTTCCGCCGCGCTCTCAAAACGTTTCTTTTTCAACAAGCCGGGCTGGCGTAAATACGAATTTTATTTATTTTAATTGGGTTTGTTGGTTTTTTAACTTTTATTATGGGCCAAATTATTTAATATGTTTTTAAATTGTTTTTAACTTTTGTATATCTGTGTTTTATTTTGGCTGTACACCGCCCTGAGTCCTTCGGGAGTAGGGCAGTATAAAAATATAAATAAACTAAACTAAAGTAAACTTTGAATGGTGGGGGGAATAGGAATGGATTTCCAGAGGAAAAATTGCAGACTACAGGAACCACTGGCCTCACTCAGGTGACCACGAGGACAAACCTCCAAGTGTTTCAGGAGGCAAATGACCAGCTGTTTGCAAGGAGTACAAATTCCTCCATTCCCCACTATCGTGTCAGATCTGAAGAAGCTTCTTGGATGAGAAGCAAAAGGTCTTCAAAGGAAAAAAAACAACCAAGGAAGTCCAGTTGCCTCCTGAAAAAGCACCTTTGGGACAACAGAAGCCACCTTTGAAGTGGCCAAAGACTTTGGAGGAAGCTCAAGCGAACAAAGAGAATGGAACTCTTTGGGTTGTTTAGGAATAGGATGCATCGATATAGATGTTTAGTATGAGTATAAAGCAATGTAGCATCGGCTTAGCAATAAGTGATTCAAGGAGATATTTTGGTGAGGGGGGGGGGGAGGGAGGAGCAGGTTTGCTAATAAAAAACTTTCCTAAAGGAGGGAAAAACTTTTTCACTGGTCTACACCCCTTTTCCAAAAGGCCCCTTCCTCAAAGGAGGGAGCAAAGCACCCTCCCCCCAAAAGACCCCTTGTCAACATTTGCCATCCAGACAAAGAGGGGGAGGCATCTTGGCTTCAATGGATAGTGAAATGAGCCTGGAATGATGGCAGGGAGGAAGCTGCAAGTCCCGGAGACTAAAAGCAAGGAGGGGATGATATTCATACATCTGTGCATGCCCACCTACGCTTGCCTTTTCTGTCGGTTTTTTTTTTGTATTTCCTCCAAACGCATTTGAAGGAAGCTTGGTGCTGGCTTGCATTATTCATGAGCCTGAGAGTTTTGACAAGAACTTTGTTTTTCGGGGAGGGGAAGAGGGGAAGAGCCGAGAGGGAATGTGTCATTATGAGATGTCAGTATCCAAAATGTAACATTCCTGGGAGAGACAGTTCTTTGTAAAAAATGCCAAGTTCTTCCCACTCATCCAGAAGGATCCAGGAGGGACGATCATGCCGTAAAATAAAAGGCAGAGAGGTTTGGGGGAAAGCTTCTAAAAATCGGGGGTTCGTCCTGCCTTCGGTGGTTGACGTTTTGCAGCCCTGGCCACGGCTGGTTCGAGACCTAACAATCTGCCTAGTAAGTTTGCAGAGGGGGAGATGACCCCCTGAGCTTATCTGGCTCATTTCCACCTTCCCCTCCTCTGCCATCTGCTGCTTGAGAGAAGCAGAAGGAGAGGGACGTGAGTGCGAGGGGCTGCATCTCCACCCTCTTTGGCTCCACTCACTCACTCGATCCATGAGACCACAGAGAGGGGAAAAACGTTCACACGCCAATCTACGATCTAGAAAGGATCATAGCATCCAGACCTGGGTGCTCCATCACTGGAAGTTCTTAAACAGAGATTGGGCAGCCATTTGTCTGAAATATGATAGGGTTTCCTGCCTGAGCAGAGGGTTGGACTTGAAGATCTCCAAGGTTCCTTCTGTTCTGACCGAGGCTTCCCCAGCAGCACAAAGCAGAGTCCTCATCTGAATAAACTCTTTTATTTAATTCACAGTGAATTCCTCTCCAGCAAAGTCTTTCGTCTCCCACAGTCTTTCAAGATAGTTCACAATGACCGACCGTTATTGGTCTTGGAGAGTGGTCAGGCCGGTATCTTTCAGATGCTGCAATACTTGGCAAAAACGCAGGAATAAACTAATTGTCTCCTGCAAACTCCATTCCCCTTTCGCTGCTCTTTTATTTCCACTGGGAGGGGCCATTCATCATCCACCCATGGCCTTACTCCCAAGTCGACCTCTGTTCCTTAGCTGTTCCCTTCGTCTGGCAACTCTGCACATGCACACACTGGGAACAGGCTTCAGCTGTTTGTCTGCCTCACTGATGTCTGACTCTGAAGGCAGCTGATAACTGTCAGATGGCCCTGGCTCCATCTCTGCCTCCCACAAAGAGCCCTCCTCAGAACCTTCCCCAGACTCCAGGGCTGGCCCATGTTCCTCCCCAACCTCCTCACTGTCTGAATATGCTGCCAGCTCCACTGGCTGCTAGTGAACCACAACACCCCTGTGATTGATATATTCCAGGGGTCTGCAAAGTCGGCTCTTTTAAGACTGGTGGACTTCAACTCCCAGAGTTCCCCAGCCAGCATAGCTGGCTGGGGAACTCTGGGAGTTGAAGTCCACCAGTCTTAAAAGAGCCGACTTTGCAGACCCCTGATATATTCAATTCTCTGTATCTGTGTATGTTAAAATTTCAGTAATATTTAGATTTTTAAAAATAATTGTTTAATATTTTAGTTTTTAAAATACGTTTCCTTCAATTGTTTTTAAGCTGCCCAGAGTTGCTTTTTGTAGGAGAGGCAGCCATATAAATTTGATAAATGAATAACTAAAACAATGCGATCGCTTTCCTCAAAGTGACATATTGCCCATTTTCTCTCTTAAATCAAGCTAATTACAGACTCACACATTAAAGGAATATTACAATCTTGTCAAACGCACCTGTGTCTGTGGACTTAAAAGAATAGGAATGGCTTTGAAAGATAGCAAGTTAGGTCTTTATTATTCTCCCAAGTGCTCTGCATAGGCTGCCTTGGTGTGCATGCTTTTTTTAAAAGAAAATACAGTGCCGGAACTTAGATCATTTAAAAGGTGAACATCTGCTTTTTCATGTCTGTGGCACATCTGTCAGTGAAGGCAGGGCAACTTAATTAGCAAGCAAAATTTAGACTTTCTCCTGTATGTATTTGCAATTCTTAATTGTATCCTTGCTTTATATTTTTATCTTTATATGTGAAATGTTTGTTTGTTTTGTTCCTGTTGCCAATTTTATTTTCAGTGGGAATTTGAGACCACGAATAAGAACTAAATCATTTCATACCTTACATCACCCTGTCTCAGATTATCAGGGGGAAATGCTCTATTCTAAATCCTTGCTCACATATTCTGATATGGAAGGGTATGCTTTGGGAGTTTCTTATGTTCATTTTGGCACAAAGACTTCAGTAGAGGAGAATAGATATAGCTCAAGGTTCAACTGTGGAGTCCTTAGGGCCATCTGGGCTTGGTTGTTTGCTTGTAGACATTTCATTACCCAACTACTGTAATGCTCTCTACATGGGGCTTCCCTTGAGGTGCACCCGAAAGCTGCAGTTAGTCCAGAATGCAGCTGCGTGGGTGATTACGGGAGCGTCTAGACACTCCCACATAACACCAATCCTGCGCGAGCTGCACTGGCTTCCTGTGGTCTTTCGGGTGCGCTTCAAGGTTCTGACGACCATCTTTAAAACGCTCCATGGCTCGGGGCCTAGTTATATGCGAGACCGCCTCCTGCCCCATACATCCCTCAGACCGATACGCTCCCACAGAGAGGGCCTCTTCAGGGTGCCGTCGGCTGGACAGTGCCAACTGGCAACACCCAGGGGAAGGGCCTTCTCTGTGGCAGGCCCAGCCCTTTGGAACAACTTACCCCCTGAACTCCGCACCATCTCCGACCTCCGCCTCTTCCGCAAGTGTCTGAAGACACATCTGTTCCATCTAGCCGGCCTAGCATAACCTCCACTACTGACTGTTAGATAGTTTTTAAATTTGGGGTTTTTTAATTTGGTTTTAGCGCAGGTTTTATTAGAATAAGTTTTTTAAATTTTTTAGATGTTTTGTATGTATTTTTAGTATTCCTGTGCGCCGCCCTGAGTCCGTTTGGAGAAGGGCGGGGTATAAATTTAATAAAATAAATAAAAATAAATAAACTAGGTAACATCATCATAGCACAGATGATGTTACTTAGTCAGGTAATGGAACATCTGCAGGCAAACAACCAAGGTCACAGAGAACCAAAGACTTCACACAAAGATTTCTTAGCTCTTAATACCAGTTGAATCATGGAAATACATCAACATCTCCAGCAAGAAAAGGGGTTCTACTTCATACATTTAAATAAAACCATCAATTTGCTTCTAGATTTACCAACTGGGCAAAATGTACTGGAAGGGCAACTTTTAGAATTAACAGCCTCCAAACTGCCTATTGCTAAGAATTGGGGAAGATGTAGGGGGATTTGGTGGAAAATCCTAGCCATCAAAAATCCATTATAGATTCACAGAATAATTCAGAGAGGGTACTAAGCTTTAAAGTGGCTTATTTCATTTTGGATGAGGTCACCGTTTGTGTATACCCAGCCATCGTAATAGTATCTACCTCATAGCTTATGGTACCGCAAGTTGAATGGCCCCAGGCAACTTAATAAACCATGATTAAATTTTAAATAAGCCTAAAGCTTGATGCAATGTGAGACCCAGCGCATTAGATTTTATTTTTTTTTCATTTCTGCAGAATACAGTTACAACAAATGAGCAAATTCATGAGTTTGGATGAGGAAGGATGGGAGGTTGGGGGAAAGGTGCCAATGATTGATTAACGAAATGAAATATTGTCACTCAAATGCAATTTGTGTTTTTTTTTTAAACCCATCAATGGTTTTGCCGTTGCTGAATTATTTTTCCTATTACTTCAAATGACTGCATTGCTGATTAGGTATTGAAAAATCTTGATGTGTATTATACCATTTTAAAATCTTATTTTCTAAATGACTTTTCTTAATACGGCCAGTTCTATTGATGTGGATTTTGTGTTTCTTGGCTTGGCACACCATCCATATTTATCAAAGACAAACAACTGCGTTGCAGATTTGCTTAGGCTAATATAGGTACTTGTTTACGCCACATTCAATCTCTGTGTGGAAAAAATAAAGGGGGAAATATATAAATTAGGTCCCCAGAAGAATTTAATCCTAAACGGGAAATCATTCATGCAAAAATAAGAGAAGGGGAGAATCATATTTCTATTAGGTATAATATTTTTTTTCTGGATGGACGTTGAATTCCAACACATATACATGATCTATAGGTGACATTCAAACCATTAACATGACAAAGATGCCTTAAGAATTATATTAAGCAGTTTTTTTCCATGTTAATTGTCCATTGGATAGGTCATCCAATCCATCCCCTCCACCCAAGCAGGAGACCCTACATCATTTCTGACAGTCCAGTCTCTTCTTGAAAGCTTCCTGTGATGAAACTGCCACGACTTCTGAAGGAAACATGTTCCATTGGTTGATTGTTCCTATGTCAGAAAATGTGTCCTTATTTCCAGGTTGAATCTCTCCTTGGTCAGTTTCCATCCATTATTCCTTGTCTGGTCTTCAGGTGTTTTGGAAAACAGGTTGACCTCCTCCACTCTGTGGCAGCCCCTCAACTCTTGGAACATTACTATCATGTCTCCCCTCATCTTTCTCTTCACTAGACTAGCCATGCCAAGTTCCTGCAACCGTCCATCGTGTGTTTTAACTTCCAGTCTCCAAATCATCTTGGTTGCTCTTCTTGGCATTCTTTCTAGAGTCCCAACATCTTTTTTATAGTGTGGTGACCAAAACTGGATGTAGTATTCTAGGTGTGGTCTTACTAAGGGTTTATAGAGTGGTATTAGTACCTCACTCGATCTTGATTGTATCCCTCTGTTAATGTAATTTAGGATTGCATTGGCTTTTTTGACTGAAACGGCACACCATTGGCTCATATTTAATTGGCACAATTAGCTCTGACCACTCAGAAGAAAAAGAACAATCTCACTTTCTGATCAATTAAAAAGGAACAGATATGGAAGGTTCCATTCTGCCTCCCCCCTAAGGTGTCTGCTAGCCTTTCATAAGAAACACAGAGAGAGGAAATGTAGCTCACAACATCTCGCACCTGGTCACTCTAAGATGAAGAATAAGAATAGAGAAGGTTGCCTGGGAAATTCTGGGAGCAGTTCTCACATTTTAAAGGCAACACATTTCTCAAGCAGATTTCTCAAACTTGGTTGTAGAAGGGCAAGTTATTAAAGATTAATAATGAATGACAAGAGATTGAACAAAAGATAAAGAGAAGAATTACATTTAACGGGGTAAAATAAATTCTAGTTTGCATATATTGGTAGCAGCTATCTAGAATTTCATGCTCACCCATAAGGATAAGTAGAGAGCAGAAGAAATGATCTAAGTTGGCAACAACTATAACCAGGTTATGTTCAGGAAGTGTTCCCTTCTACAAAAATCCGTGGGCATTGATCACAAGGTTCCTGATTCTACCTTAGCCATCAAGGATTGCGGGCTGCCAACCTAATAAGCCAAAGGAAATGAAATCCTTACTGATCCTTAAATCTAAATCAAAGCACCTTTAAAAGAATACATAAAACAGACGTAAATAAAAGCACAAAGAAGCAAAAGTCGCAACCTTTCACAAAGAAACCAAAGATAGAGAACAAGGAAGAAAAGTGGAATAAAGTTATCACAGATATGGCAGGAGCATAAAGGTAGAAAACGGAGTCACAGAGGGATCTCAGATTGACCCTTCCACCCCTAACAAAGTTATCGGGAGATTGACAGGTAGAATTTCATTGCCAGAATGAAGGTAAGAAAATGTTTCTGTGGTTTGTTTTTTTAAGGATTGTAAGTGAATCTCCCTAGACCAGAAATTCTAACAATAGGAAATTGAGATTGGTGCAGACGATTGTGATTGCTGAAATTATTTATATCTCAACTTTGCATTTCAGTTTTCAGTGGCTCTTAGATTTTTGCAAATGAAGGGGCACATTAATTCCTCAAATATTCTTTGCAGACCTGGATTTTGAGATGAAAGAGAGAATAGTGTGCCTTTAGGTTTATCTGAGGGGATGCGGTGGCTCAGCGGTTAAGATGCTGAGCTTGTCGATCAGAAGGGTCGGCAGTTTGGTAGTTCGAATCCCTGGCGCTGCGTAAGGGAGTGAGCTCCCGTGACTTGTCCCAGCTTCTGCCAGCCTAGTAGTTCGAAAGCATGTAAAAATGCAAGTAGAAAAATAGGGAGCACCCTTGTTGGGAAGGTAACAGTGTTCTGTGTGCCTTTGGCATTTAGTCATGCCACCCACATGACCATGGAGACGTCTTCGGACAGCGCTGGCTCTTCGGCTCTGAAACAGAGATGAGCACCGCCCCCTAGAGTCAGGAACGACTAGCACATATGTGTGAGGGGAAGCTTTACCTTTACCTTTAGGCTTACCTGGTTCTCCACATGGGGAGAATGTGGTCAGAAGCCTCATGTTATTCAGATTTGAACAATATGCTCATGACATAGCCAATGCATTTTGTAAATCAGGGTATACACGTTCAGAAGTATAATGGATTCTCCTTGTTGATTTTGCATTTTTCAGCAAAGTATAGTTTTTTTTAAAAAAACAAAAACATTGTTTTCCATGATATTGCCCCATCCATGATAAGTTCACACATGGAGCCCCAAACAAGCCAGTCACATAACTCTTTTTAAATGAACTAGGCCAGTGTGATTTGAAAATGGCTCAATAGAGCGAGGTCTATTACGCCCCTATCAAGAAATCAGGTAGGATGGTTAGTTGGGTTCATGAAACACGCTCACAATTAACCCAGTTTTCAACGCAATCTGTGAAAGCACAAATGAACCACCTAAACTGACTTTAGCTTTGCTCTATCTATCATCTAATTCAGAGGTTCCCAAACTTGGCAAGTTGAAGACTTGTGGACGTCAATTCCCAGAATTCTCCAGCCAGCTCTGCAGAGCTGGCTGGAGAATTCTGGAAATTGACGTCCACAAGTCTTCAAGTTGCCAAGTTTGGGAACCTCTGATCTAATTTATACAGCTGGACATCTTGTAGGACGTAACTCAGCAGTGTGCAACGATATGACAATGGCCGCATTCTGTACCAGCTGAAGCCTCTGGGTGTTGTTCAAGGGCAGCCCCATGTAACGCTCTCTACATGGGGCTGCCCTTGAACACCCGGAGGCTTCAGCTGGTCCAGAATGTGGCTGCACAGGTTATCATGGGGGTACCTAGGTGCTCCCATGTTACACCCCTTTTAGGTGGCCTGCACTGGTTGCCGGTTGTTTTCCGGGTACGATTCAAGGTACTAATTATGACCTTCAAAGCGCTCCATGGCTTAGGCCCAGGATATTTACGAGACCACCTACTGCCACTGGTAGCCTCCCACCGTCCAGTGCGATCCCACAGAGTTGGCCTCCTCAGGATACCGTCAGCCAGACAGTGACGGCTGGCAACCCCCAGGGGTAGAGCCTTCTCTGTGGGAGCACCTTCCCTCTGGAATGAGCTGCCACCAGAGCTTCGCATAATTCCCGACCTCCCGTCTCTCCGGCATGCCCTAAAAAGCTGGTTTTTTTCAGCAAGCCGGCCTAATTGCTAATTTCATTTATTTTAAATCTAATGTGTAAATTGTTAATTTATTGCTTATTGGATCCTCTATTTAATCTTTTTTTAAAACTTTTGTATTGTGTGTTTCTTATGTTGTACGCCACCCTGAGTCCTTTGGGAGAAGGGCAGCCTATAAGTCCAATAAACAGTAAACAAACAGTAAACAGAAAACAATATAATATTCATTAAAATAATAATAATAATAGCAATAAAAAAATCAAGATTGCAAAAGAATACCAATCAGCTTACATAATACAACCACCTAACAGGATCCTATTGGGATCCCCGAGGTTGCTAGAAGAAATCATGATCTAAGGTAGTGATGGCTAACCTATTTTTGGCTCGCGTGCCAAAAGCGGGGGGAGCGCAGGGGGGTCGTGCGTGGGCGTGCCACACCCAGAATGCTATGTGCACGACCCCCTGCTTTTGGCATGCTTTTTTCGCCCTTCCCAAGGCTCCAGAGGCTTTCTAGGAGCCTAGGGAGGGTGAATACAGCCTCCCCTCCACACCTCCAGAGGCTTCAGGAGCTTCCCTGAAGCCTCCAGAGGGCGAAAAACGGCCTCAAAAGAAGGCCTAAATCAACTGGCCAGTGCACACAAGCGCACTGGAGCTGACAGGGCAACCCCTTGCGTGCCCTAAGAAATGGTTCCGCATGCCACCTGTGGCACCCGTGCCATAGGTTCGCCATCACAGATCTAAGGCCTCTGCCATTGCCCATTTGGAATTGAGCCATACAAGCAACATGTGAGCTCCATTTGTTTGAGCACCCACCGTTCCTGCAGAACCACTCCTTTCCCATCCCACCCCCTTCGCCACCCCCACTGGGGGTTGGGGACCACTGATGTAAGGATGTTCTGGAAAGCTAACAGGGATGGAGTTAATCTTATCAACGGTGTTCCAGAGGGCAGGAGTCACAGCAGGGAAGGCCTATCAGGGAATCCCATCAGATGGAACTCTGTAGCAGGTAGGATCCAAGTGATAGATAGATCTAATTGGGAGGGTCCCTTGGAGATGTTAGGCTAAAAGCCTAACAAAAGGGGTGGGCTTCAAACATTGCAGCAACGGGTTCTCTCCCCAGTTGCTGGGTGGGTGTGGCCATGGTGGACAAGGTCTAGTCCAGTATCTCAGGGGTTGCCCCAAAGAAGAGGGAGTCAAGCTATTCTCCAAAGCACCTGAAGGCAGGACAAGAAGCAATGGGTGGAAACTAATCAAGGAGAGAAGCAACTTAGAACTGAGGAGGAATTTCCTGACAGTTAGAACAATTAATCAGTGGAACAGAAATTGCCTCCAGAAGTTGTGAATGCCCCAACCCTGGAAGTCTTCAAGAAGATGTTGGCTAGCCATTTGTCTGAAATGGTACAGGGTTTCCAGCCTAGACAGGGGGTTGGACTAGAAGACCTCCAAGGCCCCTTTCAACTCTGCTATTGTATTGTATTGTATTGTCAGCCTCCTGCACCACAGCAGGGCGGTGTGTGTGTGTTTTCACCTTCCCCAGGCTCTGGAGGCTTTCCTTGAGCTTCTGGGAGGGTGAAAACTATTTCCCCCTAGGCTCCGGAGGTCTTCCGGAGGGCAGAAACAGACACGTTTCTGGCCTCCCAGAACTTCCGGGAAAGTCATTTTTCCCCCTCTTTGAGCTTCCACGCAGGCCCTGCACTTACCTCACTTCCAAAACGGGCCGTGTGGAGACTCCTGGGAAGGGAGGGGTGGGAGGGGCAGGGCAGGGTGAGCCAAGGATGAGATTTGGAGGTTCTCTGAACCAGCCATAACATTAGCTACAGGTTCTCCCAAACCCGGCCGAACCCGTAGCAGCCCACCCCTGGCTGAAGGATGCGATAGGGAAACATAATCTCAGAGTTTTTAATTTCCTCTGTGAACCATTCATTCTCAGCTTGGAATTACATTCAAAGTACCGCCATCAATGCAGGCTGTGGTGTAGATCTTAGCGATAGTCACTTGAGCGATATTGTCATGTTATATGTACTGTACATAGCAGCACAACATAAATCAGACCTCTGTCATCAACATTTGCAGGAGAACATATCCAATATTCAAAGCTGGTTTTGCTTTGAGTTGCTTTTTTTTTTTTTGTCCTTTACAACCAATTTGCATAAAACAAAAAATATACGGGTTGCGTTGCTTAAAATGGTTTCCTCCCTCCCCAGTTGCCAGATTTCTAATTTCCATAGAAACTTTGCTAATGTGCACTCATTTCTTCAACTGTCAAAATTCTAAAAGAGTTTAGGAGTTTTCTGGTTGCTGTTTGCATCACATTATCAGCAAAATGTTTTTGTGCAGATCAAGGTTGCTCTATTTTCATAAATCAAGATTTATACAAATATATATTTATATTTAAAGCAAGCATTTCGGAAATAAACAACTGTTCCTGGATTTGCCCTAGAAATTGAATCATTTCTAGTGGAACTGCTTGGAGATCGGATGCTGAAGGTTAATACCTAGATGAAACACACACACCGAGAGAGAGAGAGAGACAGAGAGAGAGAGAGAGAGAGAGAGAGAGAGAGAGAGAGAGAGAGAGAGAGAGAGAGAGAGAGAGAGAGAGAGAGAGAGAGAGAGTCAGAGAGAGAGAGAGAGAGAGAGAGAGAATTCCAATGACATTGATTATCCATCAAGAATGCCAATGGCTTTACAGGATTCCTTTCTGCAATATTGCCTTAAATCGCATTGCATGTCTATTGGAAAGGTGTTTTGAGGGTAAACAGTATTTGACAAGGAATGGATATTTGAAAGATAATTCTCTCTGCATATAAGCCCTGTTATTGCAAAGTTTAATATCTCTCAGGGTGAGAGGATTTCTGTTTTCCTTCTAAGCGATCAATTTCTAAATGCACCAAGGCTGGTGGCAAAAAAATGTTTATCTGTTGTTTTAGCCCATAGGAATCCCCTGGTGCTTACACTGGGTTTGGTTTTTGGATAATGTGTGCATGTGATTATGTATATGTATCTCTGTGTGTATATGTTGGTTGATGAAATTGGTATAAGATAGGTATGAGAATCTGGTTATGAGAGTGGAGTAGAAAAATAGAATAGAATAGAATAGAATAGAATGTCGAGTGGAGTGGAGTGGAACGGAATGGAACGGAACAGAACAGAACAGAACAGAATAGAACCTTTATTGAGAGTGGAGTGGAGTGGAGTGGAGTGGAGTGGAAAGGAAAGGAAAGGAACGGAACGGAACGGAACAGAACAGAATAGAACCTTTATTGAGAGTGGAGTGGAGTGGAGTGGAGTGGAGTGGAGTGGAAAGGAAAGGAAAGGAAAGGAACGGAACGGAACGGAACGGAACAGAACAGAATAGAACCTTTATTGAGAGTGGAGTAGAGTGGAAAGGAAAGGAACGGAACAGAATAGAATAGACTAGAACCTTTATTGAGAGTGGAGTGGAGTGGAGTGGAGTGGAGTGGAAAGGAAAGGAAAGGAAAGGAACGGAACGGAACAGAACAGAACAGAACAGAATAGATCCTTTATTCAGAGCGGAGTGGAGTGGGAAGGAACGGGACGGAACGGAACAGAACAGAACAGAACAGAACAGAACAGAATAGAATAGAATAGAACCTTTATTGAGAGTGGAGTGGAGTGGAGTGGAGTGGAAAGGAAAGGAAAGGAACAGAACGGAACGGAATAGAACCTTTATTGAGAGTGGAGTGGAGTGGAGTGGAAAGGAAAGGAACGGAACGGAATGGAACAGAACAGAATAGATCCTTTATTCAGAGCGGAGTGGAGTGGAAAGGAACGGAACAGAACGGAACAGAACAGAACAGAACAGAATAGAATAGAATAGAACCTTTATTGAGAGTGGAGTGGAGTGGAGTGGAGTGGAGTGGAAAGGAAAGGAAAGGAACAGAACGGAATGGAATAGAACCTTTATTGAGAGTGGAGTGGAATGGAGTGGAAAGGAAAGGAAAGGAATGGAATGGAACGGAACGGAACAGAACAGAACAGAATAGAACCTTTATTGAGAGTGGAGTGGAGTGGAAAGGAAAGGAACGGAACGGAACAGAACAGAATAGATCCTTTATTCAGAGCGGAGTGGAGTGGAAAGGAACGGAACAGAACGGAACGGAACGGAACGGAACGGAACAGAACAGAACAGAACAGAACAGAACAGAACAGAATAGAATAGAATAGAACCTTTATTGAGAGTGGAATGGAGTGGAGTGGAGTGGAAAGGAAAGGAACAGAACGGAATGGAATAGAACCTTTATTGAGAGTGGAGTGGAGTGGAGTGGAGTGGAGTGGAAAGGAAAGGAAAGGAACGGAACGGAACAGAACAGAACAGAACAGAACAGAATAGAACCTTTATTGAGA
This sequence comes from Rhabdophis nuchalis, assembly GCA_039707465.1. Classification (NCBI taxonomy): domain Eukaryota; kingdom Metazoa; phylum Chordata; class Lepidosauria; order Squamata; family Natricidae; genus Rhabdophis; species Rhabdophis nuchalis. The sequence continues at coordinate 11,228,973 of CM077653.1, forward strand.
GTGGAGTGGAGTGGAAAGGAAAGGAACGGAACGGAACGGAACAGAACAGAACAGAACCTTCTTTGAGAGTGGAGTGGAGTGGAAAGGAACGGAACAGAACAGAACAGAGCAGAATAGAACCTTTATTGAGAGTGGAGTGGAAAGGAAAGGAAAGGAACGGAACGGAATGGAATAGATGTAAAAAAATCACTTGATTGCGTGTGAAAAAAATATTTATCTTGAGTAGGTTTTCTGGTTCAAGCAAAGGAAGTTTGCATTTCCCCAGATTTTCTATTTATCAGTCCCATGTATCATTCTTTGAACCTCTACTGTTTGTTATGCTGCTTTTATATATGTGTTAATGGTATTTTATTGAAACACTTTTTAATTGCTTTTAATGCTTTCTGCAAGGGGCACCGAGGACTATATCATATAGTATCACACAGAGGAGACAAACAAACAACATTAAATTGGTGTATCTGTTGTATCTGATTAAAATATCTCTGTTGGGAGGGGGAGAAGCCAAGTCTCAGATATACAGTATCACATTTAATGCAATAGCATTCTGTCTGTTCTAATAAGAAGTAATGTCTATTTACTGAAGCATAATTTTCCATTTCAGATATGCGCTAATGCTCCTCAGCTAGCTTGAAAAACTCAGATACTAGTTAGCTTCTGCCTCTTTAAATATTGTTTCTGTCCTGTAATATGTCACTGGGTGAATGTTCAATTTGGAAGAACAATTTGAAGGCAATCTGGTTGAAACATTAAATCAAATCACCTTGACCAATGAATTCAGAAAGCTGATTTGAAGCAATGAATCGGATACCTCTGATACTGCAAAATATACTCAGGGTCATCCTTTTTTTCCCCCAAATTGATTTAGAAAGCTGACTTGATCTGATTTAACCATTTGGTCTTAATCCGAGGGGCTTGGAGGGAAAAACTGAAACTTCATCAGTGATGAAATGTGCATTATGATTGAAAGCTTCAGTCCTTATGTATTAGGTGTGGTGGCTATGACACAAACACAGGAGGTAGAGTTGGTATCGTGACATCACGATGTGATTTTTGTCTGGAATCAAATACAGTGGTACCTTGGTATTCAATTGCTTTGAAACTCATTGGATTTGGTGCTCAATGCATTTTGATGCAAAATGTTGCCCCGGCACTCATCATTTGTTTGGTACTCGATCAGGGGTGGGTTCCTGCCAGTTCTAAGCTCTTCTATAGAAGAGGTTCCACAAATCTACAGTGCCATTTAGAACCGGTTCCAGCTCCCTCCCCCCGCCCATCCGCCCATCATCCAGATGAAGAACGAGAGGAGGAATTCTGGGAGTTGAAGTCCACAAGTCTTAAAGCTTTCAAGTTTGAACACCCCTGGGTTTTTTTTCTAAAGGATTAGGGGTGCAAGGGTCTTGTAACTTGACAGCTTTAAGACTTGATTGCTTCAAATGCCAGAGTTTCTGAGCCAACATTTTGGTTGCTAAGCAAGAGCGTTGTTAAGTGAGTTTCACCACATTTTACAAGTTGGCCATGCCCACCCAGTCACATGACTGTCAAGCCACTCCCATTCAGTCACATGGCTGTCAAGATACTTCCACCTGGTGACATGACTGGCAAGCCACTCCCACAAAGCAGGCCACACCTACAGAAGAGGTTCTAAAAATTTTGAAACCCACCACTGTACTCGATGCGCAAGCTAGAACTGGTTGGGGTTAGCTACCTTGTGAGTCACTACATTATTCCTTATGGGAAAATTTGTTTACTACTCATTGCGCTTCCAAAAACCAAGTAACAATGATTACCGAGGTACCAGCATAGATATTTCAAATCCAACTTGGCTAGCCTAATGATAGAAAAGAGAGCATGGGCACAAGTCCAGTAACTGATGGTTCTTAGCCTTTCACCACAGACAATGAGGAACCTTAAGGGATCCTTTGATTTATCAGCTATCAGTGGGAGATCTTTTGTCTGCCCTCAAGCCTTCAGCAAGCCTGGCATAGCAGAAATGGTGGGGTTTCCAGCAATCAAAATTTAGCCCATCTTCAGTTACTAGTAGCCATATTGACTCCTTTCTCTGAGCCTCCGGCAAAACCCCAGGTTTAAACAGCAGAGGGACACACAAGCCAAGCCTCCTTTTGATTGAATTATAAAATCTGCCACAATGGCTGGTCCTTCCTACGCACCAAAGACATGGACAAATGCAAAAGCTAAAAAGGAGCAGGTAAGCACATAAGTTGTTTATGTTGTTTTCGCCAATGAAGTAGGAGAAAAACAGAATACTTGTTATATTATGAAGACTGCCTACGTCACACTGAGCAACAAAAGCTATCGCCGTTCTCTGTGAGTAATTTGCACTCAATGGTGCTAGTTAGCTGCCTGCTATTTTGACAAGAAAACACTGTGCCAGGGGGTATAATGGGAATGTTCAGAATCTGAAGGGCCTATAGAGGACTTGGCCATCAATTAGTGTGGTAGAAGACAGTTTCAGAACCATCATGTGAGGAGGGGGAGAGGGGAGGAAGAGAAGGGGAAGACGAAGAGGAGGAGGAGGAGGAGGAGGAGGAGGAGGAAGAGGGCCAAGTAACCAAGGTTGAATCCCTGAGCCTATTAGTAAACAAAGGGACAAATGCTGACAGGGAAACTTACTTGCTTACTCAAAAGCTGCACAGAACATTGCAAAAGAAAACAATGCAGAGAACTATAGAGTTAGTGTAAGAAAGAAAGGAAAGGGGAAAAAAGTCAAGAGGAATAAAAAGAAGAATAGTGTCAAGGTTCTGACTGATGAACCCAACTTAAGCAAGCATGATAGAGACGATCTAAATGAAGCACCTTGACAAATAGAAAGGAAAGGAAGCTTGGAAATAATAACACCAGAAATGAGTAGGATCAATAATGGTACTTTAGAACTGGAGAACCACTTATGTCTTTCTCCCCTCTTCTTCTCCTCCAATCCACTATCAAAAAAAGGAAAGAAAGAAAAAAAACAAGGAAAGAATAAATGCTCATCAACCTTGAATACGCAGATGGCAATTGATTAAAATTGAAACTGCGGCATACCTCATCATAACAGCAAAGATACTGATCAAATTGATTCGCTTCTTTCATGTATGATATCTCTGAAGAATCTCAATCTCTTGTCAATTAAAGACTCTATAAGACTTCCTCTTAAAATCTTTCTTCCAGAATAGGGATTTTTCAAGCATTTTCAGGATGCAGAACCTGTTAATTGAAGGAGGAAGAAAAGAACCATCATCATTATCCCAGAACCCCTGCTGGCCACTTCTCAGAAGCATATCTATTGATGAGCTATTATGAGCACAGATGCTCCCTGAATTTCAGTGGATAATCCCACCAAAATAACTAGGGATGGCTCCGTGTTCAATTGAACTGTATTTAGGTTCCCAATAAACCCTATGAAGTTCTTGCAGACCTCTGGGTTGGGGCAAAATACAGTGGCCCGCATGGTTTTGTGCATACTCCTGTGTGCAAATGTATCATGTCTCCTGTGGAAGCTGCATTGGTTGCATATTTGCTTCTGGGTCAGTGGTGGGATTCAAAATTTTTTACTACCAGTTCTGTGGGCATGGCTTGGTGGGTGTGGCAGGGGAAGGATACTATTTATTATTTATTTATTATTTATTTATAAAATTTATATAACCGCACCCTCTCCCCGAAGGGACCCGGGGTGGTGCACAGGAAGTTTAAAACAAACACAATACAAAGTATAAATAATTAATATTGAATTAAATAGGTTATTCCTGTGCTAAAATTTAAATAGTTAAAACATAATCCCTTAAAAACTCAATTAAAACAATTTATAATACAGACTGTAAAATCTCCTAGGGATTCGAACCGCCGATCTTTCTGATCAACAAGCTCAGTGTCTTAGCCACTGAGCCACCATATCCCAGACAAGCCTTAAGCTAGATCCGGGCTACTAACACAAAATAAAGTGGACTTTCCATCTTTATTCTGTTATCCTGCTAATGGATAGAACCGAGCATGTGGCACTGGGGGGGGGGGGGGGGGATCCATTTTTTTCCTAATATTATTCATAACCTGGAAATAGGTTAATTATCTCAAGCCACAAAAACAATAAGAAACCTGTCTTTAAACTTAACCAGCGGGCATTTAAACTTTCATTTGTGGATACTATGAAACCTTCCAACAAGCTACTTTCAAGATGTGAGAAGGCTTTTATGAGAGAAGGGAAAATGCATTCCAACAAGGAGTACATTTTCTCACCCCCAGCTCAAACTTTACCTGGATTGCTCGCTTCATTACCAACCTATGTCTGAAAGCTGGAAGAAGGGATGGCTGGATGAGTTTTCACACTAATGAATTCCCACGGGTAGCTAAACCAACAACTGGTCCCGTGGCAACCTAAAGACTAACAACCACATCCTCTCTCGCATCTGGAGTGCAAGGAACAATTCTAGAAAATTGTGATGCAGCCACATTCACTAAGAGCATTTTAACCCTCCAGAATTTCATACTTCACCATGCAGATGAAATTACAGGATTGTATCACCTGTGAAAAGGAGGATTATGGAATTCAACTGGATTGAACAATCCTTTTGCAAAGAGACCCCACCGGTACTACGTGCTTGTTTTTGAAGAGGGCCTTGGTCTCTGTGAAATGCTAGGATTTATGGGCCTTGTGAAACTCTCAATGCATACAATAAACCATAAACCTATCTAACACTTTCTGAGAGTATTTGGCTGTATTTTAGAACTTTGTTGACTTGCTGCAGAAGACAGTGCATTAAATTATTTTCTGGGAGAGGACATTGCAAATAATTTCTACTTGTTGTGGCCCACCAGCATCCAGTGGAGCTGGCAGCAGATTTGGACAGTGAGGAAGTTGGGGAGGAACATGGGCCAATCCTGGAGTCTGGGGAAGGCTCTTATGAGGGCTCTGTGTAGGAGGAAGAGAAGGGGCCAGATCCCTATGCCAGTTATCAGCTGCCTTCGGAGTCACACATCAGTGAGGCAGATGAACAACTGGAGACTGTTTCCAGTGTGCGCATGCAAAGAGTTGCCAGACAAAGAGAACAGCTAAAGAACAGGGGGCGATTTGGAAGTAAGGCCACAGATTGACGATGAATGGCCCTTCCCAGAGGAAATAAAAGAGGAGCGAAAGGGGAGTGGAGTTTGCAGGAGGCAATTAGTTTTTTAATTGGTTCATGACTCTCCAAGACTCCTTGCCAAGTTCTGCAGATATCGGCCTGTCAGCTCTCCAAGCCAGAGAAAGTCTGTGACTGTAAATCCTCCCTTGAAAGACTTTGCAGAGTGTGAATGAGAAGAATTCACAGTAAATTAATAAAAGGGATTTTTGTTGGGACCAGGAGTTTACTTTATGCTCTTGGGAACCCTCGGTCAGAACACTACTCCACTTGGAAGAGATGGGAATCCTGAATGTCTTGGGGTACTTCATAACCCATGGGCCTCTATGGAGAAAGAAAAAGATTCTTCAAGTCAAAGAGTTCAAATGGAAATAGGATGGGGGCAGGATATGAAATAGGGAGGGGAGAAGTACCACTGTACAGATTGATAGCACTTTGATGAGGGCTTTGCTTCACTATATATTTTCACTTGAACTTGTCGTAGCAAAGTATTCTCCAAAGCATCTGAAGGCAGGACAAGAAACACGGGAGGGAAACTAATCAAGGAGAGAACCAATGTAGGAGAAATTTCTTGACAGTGAGACCAATTAATCAGAGTTGCCTGCAGAAGTTGTGGATGCTCCATCACTGGAGGGTTTTCAGAAGAGACTAAAGAATCATTTGTCTGAAACGTATAGGGTTTCCCGCTTGAGAGGGGCTGGATTAGGACACCTCCAAAGTCCCTTCCAACTCTGTTATTTTGTTAACCTGTCTCGTATAACAATTTTTATTGATTTTACAATTTTATAATAGGAATAATAGTATGTAGGGTATTTAACAAATATTTTAGAACTTCCATGTCAGGGTTGGTAACCTCCTCCGAGACTTCATACAAAATAATTTCAATAAAAGGTGGAAAGAAATACATACATTTCATATCATAAATTCCATGCGCTCAATCATTTGTTCGTGTTAACATCCATGTAGGAGTTACAATACAAATTAAAAAATCATGTTTGTGATCTTAGCCTCTTTGCTATTGTTTCTTCTTCTTCCTTACCGCCGGTGGGCGGAGCCATGGCCCCTCCCGTTCACACATCTTCGTCCTCCAGGTTTGAGGCATGTTTTTTAAGAAAGGCCTCCGCCTCTTCTACTGTTTTAATTCTAGCTCTGCCTCCCTCCCAGAACACCAACATTCCCTCTGGCATTAACCATTTGAACCACACCCCAATTTTATATAATTTTTTTGATAAGAAGGAATATTTCCTTCTTATTTCTTGAATTTTTTTAGGGATCTGTTTCAATATGGCAATCTCTTTTTGTTGATATATCAAAGGTCCTCCCCTCTGCGCTCCCAGAATCTCATCCCTTGTTGACCTTTTTACAAATTTAATATGAATCTCTCTGGGTACATTATTTAATCTGGCATATGCTGAATTGATTCTATAAATCAGGTCTATATCCCCCCAAATATGTTCTTTATTCTTTTTAGTATATTCTGCTTAAATCATGCTCATTAAATCTTTTAAATTCTCAGAGTCTGACTCTGGGACATTTTGAAATGAAAGACATTTTTTTTCAAAATCGATTCTTGACATATGACCAGTAATATCTGTAATATCTTTCTGAAATTCCTTCATCTCTTCCCTCATCTCAACTGCCCCTCCCTCCAACCCGCCGCCCTGAGTCCCATTTTGGGGAGATAGGGCGGGATAGAAATCTAATAAAATAAAAATAAAAAAATAAACCCATCAATTTTTTGTTTATTTTCTGTTATAGCTCTTTGTGCCTCCAGTAATTCCAATTTTGTGCTTATATTGTCTTTTCGGATCTCTCTTATTTCCTTCATTATGCTTTGCAGCATCTCCTCTATTGTTGGTGGAGTGTCCTCTCCTGATGTTTCTTTCTGGAGCATTGTAGAAATTTTTGCCTGCTGTAGGGATGGACTGGCCTTTGTAGAAGGTGGAGCGGAGAGTGATTTCCCCATCGGAGGCTTTTTCGCTGCCATTGTTAAAGTTTTAAGTTCTTATGACAAAAGATGGCGTTGAAGGGCAGACAGTCAGTGAAGTCCGAGAGAAGGAAAAGTCTATATCAAAGTTCAAAATTTTGTACTGTTTAAAATCCAGAGAAACAATTGTATCATCCAATCCATCTAAAAAAAAAAAGTAAAAAGGCTCGCAATGGGAGAAACACTGAGAGCCGCTTGGGTGGCTTTGATCTTGTAAAGGTGAAGAAATGTTCTCAAGTCAAAGAATGTTTACTGCTGGGAACAAAGAAGTGCCATTTTTCTGCCCCATTAGCGGCAGTGAAGAATCAGCGAAAGTTTCATTTTAACTGTAGCGAAGCCCGGATACAAAGTTTCTTTAGCAACTCCAAATATGGTAATACATTTCCCTTTCTTTATGTTAATTTGGATGTTTCACTTTCTCCTTCTCCCCGATCCCGGGGATCATTTTAAAATGCTGCTTAATTCCGAGGGGGGGTTTCTGGCAACTCCCCCCTCTATTCTTCTTTTCAAAGAGTTGAGTGCATTAAACTCAATAACTCACAGTCCACGCAGCTGTCCAGAGGCTCGGTGCGGTCCTCCAACTCCGGCATTTCGGCCCGTTCTCCAAACTTTCATTGTTCCAGCACTCCTTCGGAGAGAGGACTCTTCCCCCCGCATTCTGTCTTTCAGCTCCTGGAGCGAGATGGGCATGCCCCCCCCGACCGCCGTCTGGTTGGGGGGCTCCCACAGCCGCCCGTATGATGGGGGCTCTCTACAGAAGCCCCCCTGCCCCCGAAGGTGCTCACCAAAAGAACCAAGCGGCGGACGTGTCAGAAAACACGTCCGTCTTGTCCGGAAGCCGGAAGCGATCTCTTGTTAACCTATCTCCAACTTCTTGGAAGTTTCTTGCTACTTGCTTCGCCTAAAGGTTAAGATTCCTGTGCATGAGCACCCTTAAGAAGGGAAGCATCATGGCCCCTTTGCTCTAATAGTTGTCATGGAACCATAAGGGTTCAATGGAGCCTTTTCTAGAAGTGTTTTGTTTAAATCTTCATTGTAGTAAAGCATCCTATTAAAACTGTGCAGCCTTAACCATTATGATTTGCTTCATGCTGGTTCTCCTCCACCCAGAATCTTTTTTTTTTAAAGGAAACTGAAGGGTGGAGTTGAGGGGAAAGTTGAGATGTCATATAGGAGTCATATGCCCCCAAGATAACATTGATACTCAAGTACCAGGCAACCTTTCCTGAGATATGGAAGGAGAACGTCTAGTTCAGGGGTGTCAAACTCAAGGCTCATGGGCCAGATCCGTTCTGCAGGGTGCTTAGATCTGACCCAAGGGCCCACCCTGGAAACATTAAAGGACTGGCCCGCAGTGCCTCTGTTAGAAAAAAAGATGTTGCTCAGGAGGACTGTGGGTGGCCCTCTCAAGCTCTGTTTTTGCTGGTAGAGGGTTGCAGGATGCCCTTGCAGGTGAAAACAGAGTTTAGGAGCCCTTTTTTGGTGGCAGAGAACTCAGGCCACCACAAGTGACATTGAGCTGGCCATGCCCACCCTGGCCATGCCCACTCCGGCCCTTCAAGGTCAAGCACAACCCTCAATGAAACTGAGTTTGACACCCCTGATCTACTTGGTATCATCTGGGCTTGGGAACTCAGCAGGGTTGTCCCTGGTTCCTGCATAGATCAGGGCTGTCAAATGTGGGCCAGATGTGCCATGCACTGGCCACACCCACACCCAGTTTAGCAAAGGGGGAAAAGTCACAATATATCAGGCAATGATGCCATGATGATGTGAGTTTGACCCCCCTGGCATAGATGGGAGATATACAGGTGATACTCGAATGCCGAGGAAAACAGACCAACAGCTGTGGAACGTCTGTCTCATTGCCAGGTAATCTACATATGGGTAGCTTTAAAGTTTTATGGTTTTGTAGCTCTAGTGTTGTTGTGAGCCTCCCAGAGTTGTGCTCTAAGATGGACAGCTATACAAATGCTTTAAATATATAAATGACATCACCAGGAGTCAAGATTCTTTCTTCAGTATTTTCTACATTTAGCTAACCAACATAATTTTAGCAGTTGGCTTCATCTTTTCAGATTGCTTCCATCCTATTTATACATTATTTAGATATTTTCAAGAACAACCTCTCCCTATGACCGAAAAGAAATGTTTTCAATCAATGTCTTCTACCTGCCTGCAAAGGTAAAATGTAAAGGTTCCCCTCGCACATATGTGCTAGTCATTCCTGACTCTAGGGGGCAGTGCTCATCTTCAATTCAAAGCCAAAGAGCCAGCGCTGTCTGAAGACATCTGCATGGTCATGTGGCTGGCGTGACTAAATGTCGAAGGCACAAGGAACCCTGTTACCTTCCCACCAAAGGTGGTCCCTATTTTTCTACTTGCCTTTTTATGTTCTTTTGTGTTGGCAGAACCTGGGACAAGTAATGGGTGCTCACTACGTTATATGGCACTAGGGATTCGAACCGCTGAACTGCTGACCTTTCTGATCAACAAGCTCAGGGTCTTAGCCACTGAGCCACTGTGTCTCTTGTCTGCCTGCGAAACCTGGACACTAATCTCACAATCAATACAAAAGCTACGAGTGTCCCAAAGAGCCATGGAAAGATACATGCTCAGCGTCACAAGACAAGATAGAAGGACCTGCACATGGATTAGAGAACAAATTAAAATATTGGATGCCATCAAAAGACTAAAAGGATTGAAATGGAAATGAGCTGGTCAGATAGCAAGAAGAACTGATGCCAGCTGGACTAAGGCAGTTATAGAATGGATTCCTCTTGATTAAAAAATAATGTCCACAAAAGAGACCTAAAACAAGATGATGACACCAACACATATTGTGAGCCCAACTGGCAAAGGAAAGCTCAAGAGAGTATGGAAATATGCAGAAGAGGACTTCATCCTATGGTGAATAGACAATGACTAGAATGATGGAGGTGGAATATAGCTGTGCTATAAAACCCTTTTTTGAGTAGGCTCTCCTTCCATCAACTAATTGGCTCATTATCCAGTGTGTTAAAGACAATACTTATAATACAAGTTGTTGCAAGTTCATGTTGAACTATTGATGGAATTATGTTCCTTCTTGTGTCTGGAAGGAGGCAACTGTGAAAGCCAATCCTACTGGGAGATGTTTAAGTCAACAGGAAAACTTTGCATATCAAGTCACAAAACGATGGAGCAAGTTCGAAAAGGATATGTGGTCTCCTGCTTGAGAAGGGGGTTGTACTAGAACGGAGTCCTCCAACTTTGGCAACTTTAAGATTTGTGGATTTCAACTCCCAGACTTCCTTAGCCAGCTGAGGAATTCTGGGAGTTGAAGTCCACAAGTCTTAAAGTTGCCAAGGTTGGAGACCCCAGTACTAGAAGATCACCAAAGTTCTTTACGACTCTATTTTTCTATCTTCTATATACAACACCAGGAGTTATCCTCAGACCTCAGTAAGATTCTCCATGCCCCAATGAATCAGATTAGCAGAAGTGAAATGGATTTTCTGCCTACCTGATGGAAATTGACTGTGAATGCTGGATGGCATCTCATCTCCGAGAGCAGCTTGATCACAACAGCAGGGAAATTAAGGGTAAGTATAATCATTGATGACCACTTATTAGTTCGGCGTGGAAGACAGGGCATTCATGCTGTTTGTTTTCAAAGCCTTTGAGATTCACAGGCAAAAAAGAAAGAAAGGACTTGGCTTTGGGAGAAATGAAGTGTTCTCAGCAATAAATGGTGTGAGAAGAGATCTAAACAAAAAAATAATAATGCATCTTTCTGTCTTTGGGTTTCTGTGTTTGGTCTGCCCTGATAGGGCAGGATGCTACTTTCTGCCTTTGCTAGTTTCTACTAACTATGCACAGCGGTGGGATTCAGCCAGTTCGCACCTATTCGGGAGAAGCAGTTGTTAACTTTTTCTAAGCAGTTCAGAGAACCGGTTGTTGGAAGAAATCTCCTTTTGTTTTTCCCCCACTTTACAGAGCTAATCCTGTAAGGAAGTCAGGAAGGAACCATTCTGGTGTTGTTTCTAGCCTAACCTTTATTGCCTGATTACAGAAACTGCCTCTCTGGTTAACCCTTATTACATTGTAACAGCTAAGGTGAAGCACCCATCAACATGAGTGACATTGAGTTGGTCACGCCCATCCAGTCACATGACCACTGAGCCCCGTCTACCCTGATATTCATTAGGGGAGAGAACTGGTTGTTAAATTATTTGAATCCCACCACTGGTATACCTTATCATCATCTTGATTTAATGGCATAGTTTGTTTTTACCACCGTTTTAATAGGGTTTTTAAATGTTTTAGCACGGATTAAATTTATTTAATTTCATTTTAAATTTATCTAATTGATTGTATTTATATGTATTTTATCTTTTTATTATCCCTGTGCACCGCCCTGAGTCCCAAACAGGAGAGAGGGTGGTGTACAAATTAATAAAATAATAATAATGACCTCATAATCCCTTGCATGGTGGGGTCTGGGCACCTGAATGGACCTAGCAGAATGTTTTAATGGCCGGATGCCCTTCCTGTCACCAGTGCAGAGATTTTGTTCAGCAGATAATATTCTCAGAGAGAGAAAGATCTGCCTCTACCTAAGATCGAACTCACAATCTCCTGATTGTGAGGCGAGAGCTCCACCTCTAGCCTTATGCACTGTTTAAATAGAACTATGGCTGTAGTAAATCCAATGCAAAAACTCCCTCTTGAATCCTTATCCAGAGACCCATACACATCTCTATCTGAACAGGAAAAAAAAAACCCATCAGAACTCAAGGTTTCCAATCAAGTATGTGTTGCAACACAACTTATCCCTTGTGTTTACCGCATCATGGAGGACAATTTTCACATGATCTCTAATCCATCTCAGTTGATCCAGGCTGTTTGACTCATGATGGATTCTTCTATCACCTCTGTTGCTATCCAGATAAAGTGTCTTCAATCAGTTGTTACCCTTTAATAAAGATTGTTCTTGACTTACGACCACAGTTGAGCCCAACCTTTCTGTTGCTAAGTGAGGTATTTGTTGACTGAGTTTTGCCCCATTTTACAACCTTTCTTGCCATAGTTGTTAAGTGAATCACCTCTAACAGTCACAATAGTAGTAATTCAATAGTAGTAACTGTGACAGGGAACTTGGAGTCCTAGTGGACAACCATTTAAATAGGAGCCAGCAGTGTGCAGCAGCTGCCAAAAAAGCTGCATAAACAGGGATAGAATCAAGATCACGTGAAGTGTTAATACCACTCTATAAGGCCTTGGTAAGGCCACACTTGGAATACTGCGTCTAGTTTTGGTCGACACGATGTAGAAAAGATGTGGAGACTCTGGAAAGAGTGCAGAGAAGATCAACAAAGATGATTAGGGGACTGGAGACTAAAACATGTGAAGAACAGTTGCAGGAACTGGGTACGCCTAGTTTAATGAAAAGAAGGACTAGGGGAGACATGATAGCAGTGTTCCAATATCTCAGGGGCTGCCACAAAGAAGAGGGAGTCAAACTATTCTCCAAAGCACCTGAGGGCAGGACAAGAAGCAATGGGTGGAAACTTATCAAGGAGAGAAGCAATTTAGAACTGAGGAGAAATTTCCTGACAGTTAGAACAATTAACCAGTGGAACAAAAGTTGCCTCCAGAAGTTGTGAATGCCCCAACACTGCAAATCTTTAAGAAGATGCTGGATAGCCAATTGTCTGAAATGGCATAGGGCTCCTGCCTAGGCAGGAAGTTGGACTAGATGACCTCCAAGATCCCTTCCAACTCTGCTATTGTATTGTATTGTATTATAAGTGTGAACAATGGTCATAGCTCACTTTTTTCAGTGCCGTTGTAACTTCGAACGGTCATTAAATGAACTGCTGTAGATTAAGGGCTACCTGTACCTTCAAACTCCTTTGGCCTGACCTCTATCCAGCACAGACATCCCCCCAGCTGCCCATTTGATCTTGAATTACAAGCCATTTTCCCTTCCCCTCCCTTATTGCTCTCCTCCCCACCTCCCTTTCACTTAAATAAATCTAGCAATTTGCTCAGCTTTGTAATTAGAATCAATGATTAGCAAATCTTTTTTAACAAGGCCGTGAAGTTTTCCTTTTGGAAACAGGAAAAAAAACAGAAAGAAAGAAAGAAATTAAATAGATGGAAGGAGAAGAGCGAAAAGTGGGCTGCTCAATGAACTCAAACACTAGAATTAAACAGATTATATCTCATTACTTTCAAAGGGGGTTGTTTTGTGTGTGTGTGTGTTTAAGGAAAAGAGGAGGGGGAGAGAGAGAGGCTAGGAGCCTGACGGAAGCAGCCGCCACATCCACAGATGAATACCAAGAGGGAAAGCGGCTTGACAATTTAATGGCTGTAGAGGAGCAACTTTTTAAGGGAAATGAAATAAATAACATTGATCTGCCGAGTCTGACGTCCCCTTTTTGTGAGAAGTCCCCGTAGTATCTTTGTGAGGCTGTTCACATGCCTAAGTTACAGGGCGAAGATACCAAGTGACAACAGAAAGCCAAGAGGAGATGAGGAATTCTGATGGAATCTGACCAAAGCATCTTTGCATGAATGAGCCTGCTTCAGAGCTCCGAGAAGCAAGACAAGCTGGCCGGCATACACTCAATTTGGCAGGCATTTCTCCCTCCTCTCCCTCCTCCCTCCATGTTTGATTCTTTCCTTTCTTTTTTCTTAAATGATAATCCATTTTTATCTCTCACTGGGTGGCCTCTGTATTGAACCGGGGACTGGAAGAGCAAAAGGCTGAGATTCATGTTTCCCTTCGGCACAAAGTCTGCACAGTGACCAAGATTTTCAGATTATCTATTTTATTTTATTTTATTTTTATTTTATTAAATTTATACCCCACCCTTCTCCAAGCGGACCTAGGGCGGCGCACAGGAATACTAAAAAACATACAAAATACATAAAAAATTTAAAAAACTTATTCGATAAACCCTGTGCTAAAACCAAATTAAAATTCCCGAAATTTAAAACTATCTAAAAGTCATTTGGGGTTACGCTAGGCCGGTAGATGGAACAGGTGCGTCTTTAAGCACTTGCGGAAGAGGCGGAGGTCAGAGATGGTGCGAAGTTCAGGGGGTAAGTCGTTCCAAAGGGCTGGGCCCGCCACAGAGAAGGCTCTCCCCCTGGGTGTCGCCAGTCGGCATTGTCCGGCCGACGGTACCCTGAGAAGGCCCTCTCTGTGGGAGCGTATCGGTCTTAGGGATGTATGGGGCAGGAGACGGTCTCGCATGTAACTAGGTCCCGAGCCATGGAGCGCTTTGAAGATGGTCGTCAAGACCTTGAAGCGATCTGAGCAGAAAGAAACCCAACTTTTAGAAATGGATTGCTTAGAACAGGGGTCTCCAACCTTGGCAACTTTAAGGCTTGGGAACTTCAACTCCTAAATTTCCTCAGCTAGCTAGGAGTTGAAGTCCACAAGTCTTAATGCTGCCTAGGTTGGAGACCTCTGTCTTAGACCAAACTTGCAGCTGCTAATGAAATTGTCAGGGTTCCAAGTAACACCCCCCAACGAAAGAAGACTCCGAGGCTTGAGCTTCCTCAATGTTCCATTTTATTAGAGATGTCCTATTGGCACATCTGGGAAAACCCGGATCTGAAAGCTTCCAGGTTTTCCACACCCAAAAGAAAGTCCAAATCCCTTCCCAGCACCCACATGTCCATCACATGGCCCAATCAGGCTCCATCCCAACTGGAGAGGCCTCCCAGACACGCCATTCCAGGTGCAGGGCAAGATGTCCTTGACTCTCTGGGAAAGGAATGTTATTTTGACTATATCTCTCCCATACTCCATATAATCCCCCCTCCCATTTTCCCACAACAGAAAATGTGGCAGGCCTGAAGGCCCAATGCAAAAGATGGCTTCCAGGCCTGACAGAAATTTTAAGCTGAAGTGAAGCCGATTTCTCTACGGTGGTGAAACTTTGGACTAGTGGTATCAGATTAGAAATCAGGAAACTGTGAGTTCTAGTCTCATTTTAGGGACAAAAGCAGCTGGGTGACTTTGGGCCAATGACCAGGAGACTGTGAGTTCTAGTCAGAGGTAGGTTGCTACCGGTTCACACTGGTTCGGGTGAACCGGTAGTGAAAACTGGGACTGGGTCGCTGAACTGTAAGGGATAGCAGGCTGGCCACGCCCCCAAACTGTTCCCCGTTCGCCCATGCCAGCATGTTTTTTAATCCTTTTTTAGTCCTTTTTAAATGTTCTGCGCATGCACGGAACAATTAGAGGCAACTGGGCACACATGCGCAGCAAACCGGCAGT
This sequence comes from Rhabdophis nuchalis, assembly GCA_039707465.1. Lineage (NCBI taxonomy): Eukaryota > Metazoa > Chordata > Lepidosauria > Squamata > Natricidae > Rhabdophis > Rhabdophis nuchalis. Next base: position 11,244,349 of record CM077653.1, read on the forward strand.
AACGCCAGCAGCAACCCACCCCTGGTTTTAGTTCTGCCTTAGGCATGAAAGCCAGCTGGGCAACTTTGGGCTCAACGCCCAGGGTTGTTGTTGTTGTTGCAAGGAAAAGAGGAGAAGGAAGGTATGTTTGCCACCTTGAGTTATTTACAAAAATGATAAAGGCAGGATTTTTAAAAAAAAAAAATCTAATAAAAGAAGTATTTCATCAGTCCCTGATGGGAGGCTTCCATAGACCATAAAAGCTGTAGCCACAATTAAGATACCAGAAGCATCTCAGAAACAGGTAATGAGAAACCATTACTGTACTGAAAACTCCCTGATCATGAATTCAAAACATGCTTAACTCAAGGTTTTGAATTGTATTTCAGGGATCTGGATGGGTGCTGCTCTCTGCAGGAATTAGAAAGTCTACTCCTTTTCAGTGTTTAAATCCCCCCCCCCCTTCAGTTGAGTACAAAGTTAAAAACAAATTAACAGAATGACAGAGTTGGAAGGGACCTTGGAAGTCTTCTAGTCCAACCCCTTCATGCTCAAGCAGGAGACCCTAGTCTATACTGTCCAATCGCTTCTTAAACATTTCCAGTGATGGAGCACCCACAATTTCAGGAGACAAATCATTCCATCAATTAATTGTTCTAACTCTCAGGGAATTTCTCCTTAGTTCTAGGTTGGTTCCATCCATTGCTTCTTGTCCTGCCTTGGAGAATAGCTTGACTCCCTCTTCTTTGTGGCAACCCCTGAGATATTGCAACATTGCTATCATGTCTCCTCTAGTCCTTCTTTTCATCAAACTAGACATACCCAGTTCCTGCAGCCATTCTTCATATGTTTTAGCCTTCAGTCCCCTAATCATCTTTGTTGTTCTTCTCTGCACTCTTCCTAGAGTCTCAACATCTTTTTTTTAATGTTGTGGTGACCAAAACCGGATATTACAATTATTCCATATTCCAAGTGTGATCTTACTAAGGCTTTATAAAGAGGTGCTAGTACTTCACGTGATTCATTGGTCCCAATGGATTTTGCCTCTCTTCTGCCTATTTTATTTGTTTTGTAAATCAAATAAATTAATAACTTAACAACATATACCTCCCCACTATCTCTTCAGCGAGTCTCCAGGCTTCCTAGCAGTGAAAACTTCCAGGGTAGACTCCCCCTTTTCTGTTCTCCAACTCTATTATTACATCAAAAGATTTCATCGAGTCCTGAAATAAAAAGTAAATGAGGAACCGGGTAGTCATCTAGGACAAGAGTTTGGGTATCATCACACATACAAAAGTGCACACACAAACACACAGATGCCTCTCCAGTGTGGGAAATGTAGATAAGCAGGAGAATCGGGCATCCAAAATCTGTTTTTCCCCCCTGTTCAAAATTTTTGCGGTTAATAGAAAACGGTTTCTTTTCTTTTTTTTAAAGAAAGTCCATCTTCTTTTCTTTTTCCATTCCTGTGAATTTACTGATAAATGCCACAGGCATTTCCTGTCCATTTAAAGGCCATAGCTAATCTGATAATGGATCCTAGAGAGTACACTTTTTCTTCGGTGTCAACATTTGTTATTTTCCTTCAGCTGTTTGTGCACTAAACAAGGTCTCTCTCTCTCTCTCTCTGTCACTCTGTCACTTCGTCTCCCTCTCTCCCTTGTGGGCATGAGCTGATTTCACTTTACTACCTACCATCAAGCTTTAAAATGCAATAAGTATAGCTTAATTCCCAGGAACCGGATAGAATTATTCATCCCAGGCTGACATCATGTGAGGAAAAAAAAATCAGGTGGTTTGTGAAAACCCTTTTCTCCTGATTGACAAGCCAGAAAACAAAAAAACAAAAACAAAAAACAAAGAAAAAATAACAACAGCAAAGCCAAACTAATTGCTCCCTCCAAGGCTTTGTTTTAAAAACTCTACATCAGGGGTCTCCAACCTTTGCAACTTTAAGTCTGAAGGACTTCAGCTCCCAGAATTCTCCAGCCAGCAAAGCTGGCTGGAGAAGTCTGGGAGCTGAAGTCCTTCAGACTTAAAGTTGCAAAGGTTGGAGACCCCTGCTCTACATGATGTTTGGCGTAGGCCCAAATGGGTATCTCTGTATCTCCTCAGACACAAAGAACCATCACCGTTTGAGCGACAATAAGCAAGAAACCTGGCAATGAAACACAATTATGTTGAGAGATGGGTTTCCACATTTTGTTACCACCGGTTCGCCCCTTCCACAGAAGGCCGGGCACATGCACTTTTCTTGTTCACACGCCTTCCATGCACGGAACTGCCTCAAAATGTGCCTAAAGAGGACGGCATAGAGCTGGGGTGGGTGGGAACTGGGCATGATTTCCGCTTCCAGTTTGGGCAAACTGGTCCAAACCAGCTGAATATCACCTCCGGTTATGTTGCTGGAGCACAGGGTGCAACCTGTTAGGCAAAACAGCCTAACAGAAATATATAGGTAGTTCTCAACCTATGACTACAGTTCAGCCCCAAATTTACATTGCTGAAGAAGACAGTTGTTAAGTGAGTTTTGTCCCATTTTAAAAGTTTTCGTGCCACAATTGTGAACCACTGCAAGTTGCTAAGTTAGTAACACGGTTGTTGTGTCCCAAAGGTGTTTTTTTCAAGAGGCAACTGGACTTTCTGGTTTTTCTTTGAAGACGTTTCGCTTCTCATCCAAGAAGCTTCTTCAGCTCTGACTGGATGGTGGATTTATACCTCAAGGAAGGAAGTGAAACGTCTTCAAAGAAAAACCAGAAAGTCCAGTTGCCTCTTTGGGACAACCATGGCCTGGATGATGAAGAATGAATCTGGCTTCCACATTGACTTTGCTTGTCAGAAGGTCACAAAAACAGCACTTTTGTCCTTCTTTATACTAATTGTCTGTTGTGGCCCAGCCGGCTCCGGATGAGCTGCTGATGGACTCCTCTAGTGAGGAGTCCTATGAGTCTGCTCTGGAGGAGGAGGGCAACCTTGAGAGAGCAGAGAACCCTGCTGGTCATCAGGAGGCACCTGGGTCTTGGAGTAGTGGGAAGGATCAAGGCCAGTTTGTCCCTGATGCTAAATTGAGAAGAGCTGAAGAAAGGAGGCTTCAATTGCATCAGAAGTGAACTCGAAGGATTTGAATTAGTCCCAGCTGTCTAATGACTGGGCCCTCCCAAGAGGGTTTAAAAGGAAGTCTTTGCTAAGAAAGTCCTTGCAGAGAACAACGTTGGATTTCTAGGTTCGTGTTTATTCATGTTGATTTTCAGGTTCATGTTTAGTCGAGCTAGGAAGCTTCGTATCTGTTCAGAGTCATTCAGGCAAGCAGCCAAGAGAGTCAGTGGCAGCCAGCCAGTATTGTGTTGGTTGGAGAAAGGGGGGGTCAGAACAATTGTCCCTGTCCTCCTTTGCCTGTTCAGGTATCTGGTAGTCCTGAACTAGAAATTTTGCCCATGATTTATATCAGAGCCTAGGAGTCAGCTATTTTTTTGAGGTAAATTTTTATTGAGTTATTTTAGGATTTTCCTTGTTCTTTTAGATTAGTGTATTTCAAAATTGGAAACTTTAAGATCTGTGGAGTTCAGCATCTGGCTGGGGAACTCGAACATGACCCCAGGATACTACAACCGTCATAAATATGAACCAGTTGCCAAGCATCTGAGTTTTGATCATGTGACCATGGGGATGCTGCAGCGAATGTAATACGTGTGGAAAATGATCATAAATCACTTTTTTCAGTAGCCTTGTAACTTTGGATGGTCACTAAACAAATAGGTGTATGTCGAGGACCTCCTGTGTAGGGGAAATCTAAAATCGATGCAGGAATGGCCAACTTTTTTGAATAAGGACTGTGCTCAGCATTTGAAAGGTTTGCTGGAAACCGCAATTTTATTTATTTATTTATTTTAATCATATTTATATCCCGCCCTTCTCCACAGAGGACCCAGGGCAATGCCCTCCGAATGTTTGAAGCCAAAACAAAAATGATTGCACAGACAGGATAAAACTGTTGGCTTATCCAGAGTCACTTTGGATAGTGAGATGGGCAGCCATGAATTTAATAAATAAATAACAATTAAAAAAACAGTGTCAAAAAGTCAAGCGGACAGGCGTTGATGAAAAAGTAATTAAAAAACTTTATGCCTACTTATTAGAGTTTAAACTTCAGGAAGAGCAAGTGAAAGAAACTATGATAACCTGGGGGGGAAATTGTGGGCATGGGATTGATCTAGATAAGTGGCAAAAATTGTGGACGCAAAATTATAAAATGACAATGTCAACTGCTTATAAAGAGAACTTGTATAAGATATTTTACAGGTGGTACTTATCACCAGCGAGAATTGCAAGAATGAACAAGAATAAATCCGAGAAATGTTGGAAATGTCACCAGACGCCTGGCTCTTATTACCATATGTGGTGGACTTGTTCGGAGGCTAAAGGTTATTGGAGCATGATTCACATATGGCTGGAGAAAATGACACACAAGCACATAGACTTTAAACCTGTACTTTTTCTACTTGGAATAACATCAGAAGTACTTGATAAAGACATGAAATATTTGATTGTGAACATTTTGACAGCCGCTAGAATTGTATTTGCAAAGAACTGGAGAAATGAGAAATCACCTTCACAAGAGGAAGTCATTCGTAAGATCATGGAATGTGCAGAAATGAGTAGATTAACACTTGAAATTAGAGAGCAGGAGAATGAACAATTTTATGAAATATGGAATATGTTTTACCAATGGTTGGAAAAAAGAAAAACAAGGATTATATATTGAATAACTATGGAAAAAGATTGATTTGACAAAGAATAATGCTACTATATAGAAAATAAGGTGATATATATGTAATGAAAGGATAACTGCCAATTATGTTTGTAATTTTAAGTACCGATGCACAAAATGCTTGCCCGAACGACATGTTGTACAAAGGACAAGATGAATAATGTTTTTTATTTGTTTTTATGTTAAAAAATAAAAAATTCTTTATAAAAAAAGAAAGTCAAGCGGTGTACAAATTGAACAATAAATAAATAAAATTGTAAAAAAAAATAGTCTACAGACGTCAAGCGGTATACAAATTGAACAATAAATAAAGCAAATAATCCCCAATTTGTTTAAATTTATGCTGGAGCATTTTACACCCTTGCTCCACGAGCCAATATTTTGTGTTATGCTTCGTATTTTTTTTGCATTTTCTACTTTGCACAGCACTCAGAATCACATATGTAGGATGGGCAGCTGTACAAAGTTACCAAATAAACAAGTAGATATTTAATTAGAAAAAAGATGAAATGATGCAATCTTTTCCTTTTTTCTATCTCATTAAGGATGACACTTTGGTGGCAATCTTTGGAGGGGGCTGTAATGATGGGGTCCAAGGCTATTTGGAGGTGGCAGTGGGATGAGTGATTCTGAGTTTAAAAAAAACAAACTGCCTCTAATTCTGATTCCAGCTCAACACAATTTCCCCCATACAATTTGAGCAACCTTTCCCAACTCTACCAGCTGCCAGTCTTAGCAGTTGTTTGAGTGGGCAAACGGCACAGCCATTTCTATTTTTAAGATCCTGTCATGAGTTATGTGACTAAGTTAACCAGGTGGCAAATTAAAAAGAAAAGAAAAGAAAAGAACAAGATACCTGAATGTTCCCAGATAATGACCAGGAACCTATGACCTGGTGCTACTGAACTCAGTAGGGTTGTGGTTTTTTTTTAGGAGAAAGCACAATACTCTTTTTTATTATAAAGTATTTCAGTATTAATACTGAAAATCTCTCCCCCCCCCCCCTCTCTCTCTCTCTCTCTCTCTCTCTCTCTCTCCTATCCATAGTCTAAAAGGACTGAAACAATTACTACAAACCCCTCACATCCTGGACATAAATTGTTTCAACTCTTGATTGATTGATTTAGATTTATAAAACCGCGCCTCTCTCCCCGAAGGGACTCGGGGCGGTGCACAGGAATTAAAAGACATATAAAACATAACCATCAATAAATATTAAAACCAAATTAATATTCCCCTCAGGATGCTGCTATAGGACATTGCATGCCAAAACAACTAGACACAGGGACGTTCCCCCCCTCCCCCTCATGCCATCACTCACACTAACACCTATGGTAATCCTCACAGTACTGTCTTATGTCTAAGTATAGTCACCCATGTTGTATGGCTGCAGCATTACTATTATCCTTCATATCTTCCTTACTACCCCCTTTTAATGGTATCATTATTATGATTATTTTTACTCTGGGTTGTTGTTGTTGTTTTGCATGTACATTAAGAACTTCTGCACCAGAGACAAATTCCTTGTATGTCTAATCACACTTGGCCAACTAAATTCTCCTCTCCTCTCCTCTCCTTTTCTTTCCTTCCCTTCCCTCTTCCTCCTTTCCTTCCCTCTTCCTCCTTTCCTTTCCTTCCCTTCCCCTCCCCTCCCTCTTCCTCCTTTCCTTTCCTTTCCTAAATTTGCAAGTCAAAGAAGCAGGCATCTTTGCAAAGCAGCCGATTAGTTATGCTGTATCAGATCTTTGGAGAGAGGCTGTGCATCTCTAATCCTTCTTTCTCTTTTAAAGGTGCATCCCATATGTCCTAGCAACATGTGCTTAGTGCGGTGGGTCTTTCAAAGCATCCATGTACCGCTATCCACCAGCAATGTTCTACTTAGGTTCCAAAGTACCTATGGGGATCCTGACTCAATCACACATGTTAATGAGTGCATCACTAAACATGCCACGGCGAGAGCATTTTGTGTTGGTAACAGAACCAAAGACTGCCTATAATGTCTCAACTGATCTCACCTGCATATTCCAGAAAGGAACGTGCTAAGCGAGGCCAAATCTCACTGCTGTGTGTGAAAAGCAGAGACATTCAGGCACCCAGGATGAATAATAATAAAAGCAAGGTAATTATAGCAATGTCATTTTCTATTCCAGGTTGTGTTTTACATATCATGAAAAGGAGACAGTTCTGCAAATGTGAAGGAATTGTAGTCAATAAGAGTAGGGGGGAAAAGACCGAAACATACACTTTGATAATAAAGGAACGGTATTAAGAGCACTATAAACAAACAAGTTGCATGTACTGAAATAACCCCTACATTGCTTCCAAGTTCTTATGGCCCTCGACAAAAATGCAGCTCTGTGCTTAGAATGCTATTGATCAGCGAATAAGTAACATAAACCTTCATCGATCCTCTTGGTAAAAAGGCTAATTGTTATTTCTGACAAAAAGATAATTGCAGAATAAAAATTACAAAACCAAGAAACACCATTTGCATCTTTCGGTTGCTAAACGGAGAGGTTGTGTTGTGCATTTCTCTAGATCTGAATTTTGCAGCTATCTTGGCGAGCCGTAGAGAGTTGTGTGAGAAATTGTTCCCACTCTCCAAGCCTCTCTTCAAATCAATATTTCAGGCCTTCAGTTTCGTTCTGGATTCCGTGCATCCTCCCCTGATGCTCCTTTAACTCTGCCCTTTCTTCTTTTTTAATCAGTTCTTACAGACAACAAATTTTCAGCCACAGGGCCCATCCAGCCATCTGGAGTCCTGTCATTTCACTGAATGGCTAAGAGGAGATATTCTTTATCTGACTTGGCTGGATGTTCCTGCTTTGAAGTCACTGGCAACTCCAGCCTTTGCAGAGTATCATTGTTCTAGGTCTTTTCGAAAAAGGAATTCCTGGCTGGATTAAACCATTCCCCCAACAAGAAATGTGTTGCAGATCATTGCTGTCCTGAAAAAAGTCATCTTGAGATAGATTTCCCTTTGTTGGGGATATCTCCTTTAGGAGACAGAAAGTTGTGCAGGGGAATGTGCAGCTAGAGAAACGTTGCTAGAAGCCACACTAATAGAGTCTCAGACACTGAGAGTAAAAACAAGTAGCTTTACTTATGATGGAATATTAAACTACTGCTTCACAAGCAGCGATAGTCAGTCCTTAATCAAATACAGTCCTTAACTCAAAAACAGTTAGTTCACAGTTGCAATCCACGATTCTTCCTTGTTCTCCCTTAATTGGGGCTTAACAGGGTGTTGTGACACAACCATATACTCATCTTCCTGTCTCAGCTGATCAGGAAGAGAACCTGGTGGCTTAAGTGGCTAAGGCTTTGCCTAACATGTAATGCAGTCACGGTTCAAATCCCAGTAAGGGTATGACTAGCTGATGAGAGCTAAAAAGCTCGAAATAGATCTATCCTAGTCTCCCTGATTTATTTATTGATCAGCTCAAAAACCTCTCTCACACACACACACGCACACATATGAGAAAGGTAAGACTAGATAAGCACTTGCAACCTAGACAAGACTGAGATTTTCCAGGAAAAATTCACCCGACGATTCCAATGTAGGCATATGAGATCGATTGAAATGAGCATTGTCTTCAGCAGCTGCCTTTGACAGCTCCTTCCAGGTTCATCTCAAAAAACCACAAAACCATGACCACATCCTGCAGATCATTTCAACTGAAACCAAGGTGCCACTTGTGGTTTGGCATAGTACCTCTGAGTGCAATATGAACAAACCACACAATTGCTGTCCCTGGGTGGGGTTTACAACACAACACAAAAAAAGAAACATCATTTGAAACAAGTACACTGATAATCATTCTCACCTAGTTGTGCCAATTAAGCTCACTCTACACGGATATTCCCCAAGTTATGTACTTAGCTGGTATGTAGCTATCAGAACAAGCTACAAACCGTCAAAACATACCCCCTAATCAGCCACCGAAACATGTTAGCTATTTTGGGTTTAAATCCCAGTCTTTCACCAGGTATCCAAGCCATCTGTCTGGTAGACTAATTTTCTACACTTGTTACTTTTGAAATACAAATCTGTCTTTTCCTATTTAGGAAAGAATGCATGACTTTGGGTAAAGATGTATTTTTTAAAGTAAAAAAAAAAACACCATCCATCCATAACTTTTACGAGGGCCTTATTACTCAACCTTACAAATGTGGGGAACAAAACATTTGTGAAAGATTGGGAGCCGATGGCATTGGTGGGTTATTTAAAAGAAGTGATGGCAGAATCTCTGTCTTAATTTGATGGCAGCTCTGACATGTTGACAACATCAGAATAAGAGCAGTCTTTTATCTCTTTTCCTCCCTTTTCCTTTTTCTTTCAAAGATGTATTTCTCACCTCTATAAATCAGTATATTGTTTTATTATTATTATTATTATTATTATACTAGCCTTTCCCGGCCACGCGTTGCTGTGGCCCAGTCTGGTTAAATGGCCAACCAATCTGTGTGTAGATCTACACCTGCACACATACACACAACCACCGCATAACCCCCAACCTACCTACCTACTGTATTTCTCCCTCTACCTAACTACCTACTGACTGAATTTCTCCCTCTCTATCCCTCTACCTGCCTACCTACCTACCTACCATATTTCTCCCTCTCTCTATCCCTCTACCTACCTACCTATTGTATTTCTCCCTCTCCCTCTCTATCCCTCTACCTACCTACCTACTGTATTTCTCCCTCTCTCTATCCCTCTACCTGCCTACCTACCTACCTACCATATTTCTCCCTCTCTCTATCCCTCTACCTACCTACCTACCTACCTACCTACTGTATTTCTCCCTCTCCCTCTCTATCCCTCTACCTACCTCCCTACCTACCAACCATATTTCTCCCTCTCTCTATCCCTCTACCTACCTACCTACATACTGCATTTGTCCCTCTCCCTCACTATCCCTCTACCTGCCTGCCTACCTACCAACCATATTTCTCCCTCTCTCTATCCCTCTACCTACCTACCTACCTACCTACTGTATTTCTCCCTCTCCCTCCCTCCCTCCCTCCCTACCTACCTACCTACCTACCTACCTACCTACCTACCTACCTACCATATTTCTCCCTCTCTCTATCCCTCTACCTACCTACCTACCTACCTACCTACCTACCTACTGCATTTCTCCCTCTCCCTCTCTATCCCTCTACCTACCTACCTACCTACTGTATTTCTCCCTCTCCCTCTCTATTCACCTACCTACCTACTGTATTTCTCCCTCTCCTTCTCTATCCCTCTACCTCCCTACCTACTGTATTTCTCCCTCTGTCTACCCCTCTACATGCCTACCTACCTACTGTATTTTTCCCTCTCCCTCTCTATCCCTATAGCTGCCTACCTATCTACCTACTGTATTTCTCCTTGAATCTCATGGACAGAGTATTTTATGTCATAAAGGATGACATAATACCTGTGGCCCACTGCTCTCTCTGTATCCACCTACCTACCTTTTTTACAATTTTTTACATTTCCATTGCGTGTACCTGGCACAGGTGTGACATCTACACATTCTATATATAAATCATTGGTTCCGTACTTGAAAGAAACGTTGTGTGAAAATTTGGAAGCGATTGGTGCAGTACTTTCGGAGATTAGCGGTTTTGAACAAACTCTTGTTACATTTTTATTTATATAGATGGATTTTAGCTATTTAACTGGATGACAGTGCTACTATATCTGGAGTGGAAACATCCAGATGACCTTTAGATGGTAGCAAAGATCTCTGAACTACAGAGATAGTTGCAACTATACTGAACGGAAGGGAAAAATACTTTTCTATGTAATTAAACAGAACAGAACAGATGGGGACGGAACCAATCGATGTATCTTATGCATGTTATATGTGTGTTTAGAGTTTTACACAAACAATTTTTAAAGAGGGTAGAGGTAGTCCTCGAGAGTGGTGCGGTGGCCTAGAGGTGGCGTTCTCACCTCACAATCAGGAGGCTGGGAGTTCAATCCTAGGTAGAGGCAAATATTTCTCTCTCTGGGCACACTGAGAATATATCTGCTGAACAAAACTCCACATTGGCGACAGGAAGGGCATCCGGCCATTAAAACACTCTGCTAGCTCCATTCAGTTGGCCAGACGCCACGCCGCAAGGAATTATGTGGTTGTTAAAAGAAGATGATGATACAGGTAGTCCTCAACATAGGACCATTTGTTTAACAACAGTTCAAAGTTACAATCTATTCTATTCTATTCTATTCTATTCTATTCTATTCTATTCCATTTCATTCCACTCCACTCCACTCCACTCCACTCCATTCCACTCTCAATAAATATTCTATTCTGTTCCGTTCCGTTCCGTTCCACTCCACTCCACTCCATTCCACTCCACTCTCAATAAATATTCTATTCTATTCTATTCTATTCTATTCTATTCTATTCTATTCCATTCCATTCCACTCCACTCCACTCCACTCCATTCCACTCTCAATAAATATTCTATTCTATTCTATTCTATTCTATTCTATTCCACTTCACTCCACTCCACTCCACTCCATTCCACTCTCAATAAATATTCTATTCTATTCTATTCTATTCTATTCCATTCCATTCCATTCCATTCCACTCCACTCCACTCCACTCTCAATAAATATTCTATTCTATTCTATTCTATTCTATTCTATTCTATTCTATTCTATTCTATTCTATTCTATTCTATTCTATTCTATTCCACTCCACTCCACTCCACTCCACTCCACTCCATTCCACTCTCAATAAATATTCTATTCTATTCTATTCTATTCTATTCTATTCTATTCTATTCTATTCTATTCTATTCTATTCTATTCTATTCCACTCCACTCCACTCCACTCCACTCCACTCCATTCCACTCTCAATAAATATTCTATTCTATTCTATTCTATTCTATTCTATTCTATTCTATTCTATTCTATTCTATTCTATTCTATTCTATTCTATTCTATTCTATTCCACTCCACTCCACTCCACTCCACTCCATTCCACTCTCAATAAATATTCTATTCTATTCTATTCTATTCTATTCTATTCTATTCTATTCTATTCTATTCTATTCTATTCTATTCTATTCTATTCCATTCCACTCCACTCCACTCCACTCCACTCCATTCCACTCTCAATAAATATTCTATTCTATTCTATTCTATTCTATTCTATTCTATTCTATTCTATTCCATTCCATTCCATTCCATTCCATTCCACTCCACTTCACTCCACTCCATTCCACTCTCAATAAATATTCTATTCTATTCTATTCTATTCTATTCTATTCTATTCCTCTCCACTCTCAATAAATATTCTATTCTATTCTATTCACGAATAACATACTTTTGAGCAAGCAGAAGGGCATGGGGAATACATTTCCACTTCCCAGTCATCATTTTTTTAAATGTACTGGATATGTAATTCAAAAGAATAAGGACTCCCCAAAATATTAAAACCTGTCTCAAACTCAGATGAAGGTACAGTAGCCCTTCTTGAAGGTTTGTGGTTCTCTAGACCCAATGGAAATGAGCTCCCATTACTTGCTCCAGCTCCTGCCCACCTAGCAGTTCAAAAGCAGGCAAATGCAAGTAGATAAATAGGTACCACTTCGGTGGGAGGGCAACATCGTTCTGTGGGACTTGGCATGTAGACCATGGAAGCATCTTTGGACAATGCTGAGTCCCTTGGCTAAGAAACAGAGATGAGTACCCCCTTCCCCCCACAAGAGTCAGACATGATTGGACAGGACCTGTTTTTTTTTTTTAATCGTAGTTCTACCTGATTCCTTTCAAACCACTCTGCATTACCAGTTCTAATCACACCATTTTTTTTTCCTTTTGAACCTGAGGGTCGGAAAGGAAAGACAGAGGAAAAAATTGCATCGGTCACCTCTAGCCTACAACTTCCATCGTTGGCTTGATTTGTTCTGTGAGCACATTCATTCCACCCGTACTAAGACACCACACATATCAAGGCAGGGAAATAGAGAATCTTCTAGCGACACTAATGGCTTCATAGTTTCCCGGCCCTGAGCATCCATTAAAGGTTGATGCCCTCCAAGGGACTTTGACATTGCCATTGTCTGTATCCGCAGTGCAATTCGCACACCTCCGTGTGGCCATTCACTGACCTCAACGGTGTAAGTTAAAGCCGGAGTGTGATAGGAACAGGCAGTGCGCTAAGCATTTTTAATTGGAACTCCGGTTCTTTATTGATTTCCCCGGTCTCCCCTTCTTATGCCCTTGTCTGAAAAGAATGTTTTCATTAACAAATAGCAAAATATTTAGGAGCCTTAACATTCCCAGAATGCTTTTGTATTTGTAATGTGCATTAGATGCAAAGTTGCGTCCGCCCTTAATAGGCTCAAAGAGGAATGGCTGCACTTTCGCTAAACCAGACAAGCTGATTGCTGCCTAAATAACTAATTCATCTTCATAGCAAATGAACAGCAGAGCAAGGGGGGGGGGGGGAAAGCAGAAATAGCCAAGGTCATACCAATTAGTAGAACAAAAACAACACAAAACCAAAAGAAAACATTTCTGGAGTGGAAATTAGTCTCATTTGTGTGTTTCCTGGGCTGTTGGAACTGTCCTTTAAATGCCAGGATTTCACATACCCTGAAAAGATCACCTGTGGGCTAGTTATCACTCTTATGGTGTTATTTCCACATCTACCAGGAATTGTCTTCACATATTCCTTTGAATCAATTTGAATGAAAAGTACAGCTAGTCCTTCTGTCAGGGTTCCGAGTAGCATCCTCAATCAAACAAGAATCCGAGGCTAGAAATTCCTCAAAGTTCAAATTTATTCAAGGAGCCACATTGCCACATCTGGGAAAACTCGAATCTGAAAGTTTCCAGGTTTCCCCCACCCAGTTGAAAGTTCAAGACCCCGCCCCAGCCCCCACATGTCCATGACATGGTCTGATTACATGACACGGTCCACTGTCACGAAGGAAGATTCCTCCCATTTACGTCAGTCCAAATGCAGGGACAAAATGACCTTGACTCTCTGAGAAGGAATGTTATTATGGCTACATATCTCCCGTGCTCCATACAATCCCCTCTCCCAGTTTCCCACAGTAGAATATGTCTGAATATGTGGCAGGCTTGAGGCCCAATACAAAGATGGCTTCCAGGCCTGACACCTTGACTTATGACTGCTTCCAAAGTTATGACCTATCTGAAAAAGGGGAGTTGCGACCCAGTTCTGAAGTTTTAATGGTTATCCATTCACCCCCCTGGAGTTATCTGAAAGCACTTTGGGTGTTCGGTAACATGGCTTATATTTATTGCTTACTAGCATTCTTCATGACTGCATTTTATGATGGTTTTGCCAAAACCTAAATTATATACAGATGGTTCTTGACTTACAACAGTTTATTTAGTGACTATTCAAAGTTACAAAGGCACTAAAAAAAGGGACCTTTTCACACTTATGACCAGTGCAGCATCTCCGTGGTCACATGGTCAAAATTCAGTTGCTGGACAAATTGCAACAGCAATGACACTTAAGAGTTATATACCACTTCACAGTGCTTTATAGCACTCTCTAAGCAGTTTACAGAGTCAGCCTCTTTCCCCCAACAATCTGGGTCCTCATTTTACCCACCTCGGAAGGATGGAAGGCTGAGTCAACCTTGAGCTGGTCAGGATCGAACTGTTGACATTTGGCAGAATTAGCCTGCAATACTGAACGTGCAACATGGAAGGAAGGGAGGGAGGTTGGGGAAAAGAACCCTAGCCCTAACAATAGCACTTATATACCGTTACACAGTGCTTTACAGCCCTCTCTAAGCGGTTTACAGAGTCAGAATATTGCCCCCAACAATCTGGATCCTCATTTTATCCACCTCGGAAGGATGGAAGGCTGAGTCAACCTTGAGCTGGTCAGGATCGAACTGTTGACATTTGGCAGAATTAGCCTGCAATACTGAACGTTAACCACTGTGCAACATGGAAGGAAGGGAGGGAGGTTGGGGAAAAGAGCCCTAGCCCTAACAATAGCACTTATATACTATACTGCTTTACAGCCCTCTCTAAGCGGTTTACAGAGTCAGCATATTGCCTCTAACAATGTGAATCCTCACTGTACCCACCATGGAAGGATGGAAGGCTGAGTCAATCTTGACTCAGCCAGGATTGAACTCCTGAACCGTGAGTTAGCCTGCAGTACTATATTCTAACCACTGCGCCACCACGGCTTTTAATGACTCATAGTTATGACAATTGCAGTGTTCTGGGGTCATTGCAACCTTCCAACCAACAAAATCAATAGGGAAGCTGGATTTACTTAACAACTGTGTTACCAACTTAAGAACTGCAGTGATTCACTTAACAACGGTGGCAAGAAAGGTTGTAAAATGGGACAAAATTCACTTAACAAATGCTTCACTTTGCAATCAGCAATTTTGGGCTCAGATGCGGTCATAACTCGAGGACTACCTGTAAATGCATATTAATAGTTTGCTTATGTTAGCAATGGGTGGTTTTTTTTGCTGATAATCCCCCCCCCCAAAAGCAAATCATAGTCACATGACCATGGGAAGCAGTCGTAAAGGTGAGTCTGTTGCTAAGCATTTGAAACACACTCACATGACAGCCAGGTGTGTGTGTGTGTGTGTGTCATTTCATGAAAGCTAGAAGTACTTTATGGGCCCTAAATCACCCATTCTGGACCTGAAGAAATTTCAAATAGCCATTAAGCAACGTCGTAAGTCGAGGACTCGTAGTAAAGTATTAATCTGCTCATTTTCCAGTGAGAAAGTTCTTGGGAAGAAGTTGATGTGTACACAAGGCAACACCAGCTGAAAAACTGGCAGCGATGATTTCATATTTCTGTATCTATCCTTGTAATTAGATTTATAATTATTAGCCATAATAACAATAATAATTACAATGCGGCCACAGTAATCATTTCGAATTAGTAGTCTGTGTTGTTTACCTGCCTAGCAGCCTTGCAAGGACCTGGGTTTTGCCTCCAACTGGAATTTGATAAAGCAGATAAATTGAACGCTGCCACTGATAACCTCCTGCGGGTTTTTTCCCCCCCTTCCTATTTTCTATTTTCTTTTCTTTTCTCTCTCTCTCTCCCCCCCACCCACTTTTTGTCACATTATGACTGAAGTGCCGTTAACGTGCGTTTATCTTTTGTGGGCCTTTTGTTTGCTGGGAGCTACTCCAGTCTTAATTTGATATTGTTTTTAAAGCTCTGTCACTGCTCCTCTTGTTTAATAAGTAGTTAATCAATTCCGTGAAACTGCCATGACCCCGTTGCTGCCAGCAATGCTAAAACAGGACACTGTGATTAATTTCGGGCGCTCGCTTGCCAGCACGGCATTCAAAATAATTCTTAATATAGGGACTCCGGGAGATCTGAATGCGCATTTATGGGAGTTTGGGGCGGTTTTGCCTGCTGGCTGGTGATCAGTTTGGGAGACAACGCATTCCGGGATGAAACTGTCAATGGGCAACGTCGAAGGTGATTAAAGGGGGCATTTCGGCTCTTTGGAAAAAAAGAAAAAGAATCCCTTGGCCATTTAGGGAGTTTCTGGAGCCGATTCAAAGCAGGCTTTAAATGCCCAGGTGGCACAAAACCCCATAACAATCGTACTCCAAATTCAAAAAATGGCATCCTTACAGTGGTGGGATTCAAATTTTTTTACTACCAGTTCTGTGGGTGTGGCTTTGTGGGCGTGGCAAGGGAAGGATACTGCAAAATCCCCCTCCCCTCCCCATCCCACTAACCTGCTTTCCAGCTCCGTTCTCCTGTTCAGGGCATCCAAAGAAGATCAGCTGAGAGGCTGGGAGGCAGTGGGGGCATGGCCAGCCTAATTGCCGGTTCTCCGAACTACTCAAGTTTCCGCTATGGGTTCTCCAGAACCTGTCAGAACTGGCTGAATACCACCTCTGCCATGCAGGTGAAGAGTTTGGACATGTTATAATCAAAGCTGTGTGAAATGTGTTCAATTATACAAGTGGTCCTTGACTCACATTTAATGACCATCAGAAGTGACAACAGGACTGCAAAAAAGTGACTTTTGACTGGTCTTCACACTGAAGCATCTATAGGGTTGCAGGATCGAAAATTGGCCCCTTGGCATTGTATTTATGATGGTTGCAACAGACTGTTCTAACCCAGCCTTTGCAAGCAATGAGAAACCACTTACTCACGAGTAAAACAAACTCCTTTTTTCTTAAAACAGGGCATGAACAGTCTTTATTCAGTTTGGATAGACAAGACCAAAAATAGTCAATCACAAATGAAAGACGTTTCCCCTTCTGAAACAGGTCATTCACATGAGAACTCAAGATTTAAAAAAAGTCCATTCAATGGGGGCTGTAAAGCACTGTAAAGTGGCATATAAATCTAAGAGCTATTGCTATTAAGCAGAGCAAAAGTCCCTGGTCACACTGGCTGAAGCAACTGCACCACCTATTTTGTCTCAGCCAGTGGTGGGATTCAGCTGGTTTGGGCCGGTTCAGTTGCTGGCTAGCCCTGCCCCTTCCTGCACCGCTCCTTCCAAGAGTCTCCATGAACCCCGTTTTTGCTTCCAGGAGGCTGCAGTGAGGTCTACTAGGACCAAAACGGGGTGTGGGGAGTTTCCCCTGTGGTTCATTTTTGCTCCCAGGGGGTACAGGAGGCTGAGTGCTGCCTATCACACCTCCTGGCCATGCCCACCATGGCCACACCCGCCCAGCCTGTCATTAGGGCAGAGAACTGGTTGTTAAATTATTTGAATCCCACCACTGGTCCCAGCAGGAGACCCAATTGGCACCTCAAATACAGAGCAATTAGACCCAACAAACCTTGTTCTGGCAAAGGAATCCAACTTGATTGATGTACACAAGAAAACAAATGGTTGTCTGTGACAACAGGCCATTCCCAAACCCCTACTATTTATTTCTCAGCCTGAGAGGAGCTGGCTAGCATCTATACTTCTTTTCCCTGAGAGCCGGCTTATTGCTTTCTGTTGCTCTCCTCTCTTCTCTACGCATATGTGCATCTGGGATGGGGCCCATCTGTTCCTCTCCTTCACTCAGCTCAGGCCCTGAAGACAGCTGCCTCTCCCAGGCTCTGCCTCTGCTTCTGCTTCCTCATCAGAGCCTTCTAAAGGCTGGCCCAGGATCCCCCTCCTCTTCATCGGACTCTGCTGCTAGCTCTGCAGGCAGCCAATGGGCCACAACACATCCTGAGGTCATGTGATCACTGTTTGCAGCCTTCCTGGATAGCTTCCGAAAAGCAAAATCAATGGGAGAAGCCAGATTCCCTCAACGACTGTGTGATTCATTCGCTTAACAATGCTGGCAAGATAGTAAAATTAGGTGAGGCTCACTGAACAATTGTCTTGCTTAACAACAGAAATTCCTTGGCTTACGACTACAATTGTAGTCGTAAGGCGAGGACTACGTGTATTGTAATAGTATGGTGCTGAGAGATTTCATTCTTTTTTTTTAAGCTTTGTTAGTGTCATTGTCGTGCAGTTTTTGTACTAAAGTTGGTAGAAAGACAGGACATATATAACCCTCAAAAATAGGCAAATTAAAAAATGCAAAAGTTTTTTTTCTTCTGCTTTCATTTATCTGCTTTTAACATCCAGAAGAGAATGTCTATGTGGTTTTAAATATACACATTTGGAACGCTCGTTTTCTATGTTATTCAGCTAATTTATCCAGCAAAATGTATTTTAATGTAAATTTCACCCGTGTTCACATTTCTACCATTTCTTCATCCATACTTTATAATTGTTTTGGTTGGAAAACTATAGAATACAGAAAAAAATTGTGAATATTGAAAGATAATTATTCTGTTGTTCAATTATTGGTTTGGGAAGTGCAAATTAGTCATTTGCTAATAGCCATTAAGCAAAATTTCTTACCTAAATGCATACTACCTCTCTTCATTCATTCTATTGATGTAACAAGAGTACTTTTATTATTGCAGGTATTTTCCATCTTTGTTGCAATAAACTTGGTTTTCTATTCTCTGGTGTTTAAATTTAGTCTCCCCCCCCCTTTTTTTTTTTAATGAGAACACTCCAAGCCTCAAATCTCTCTACCTTCAAACTGGATTGACATAGTCTAAGACAGTGGTGGGCAAACTTATTAGTCAAGAGAGCCAAATATCAACAGTACCACGATTTAAATTTCTTTTGAGAGCCAAAAGGTGTGGCCTGTTTTATGGGAGTGGCTCAGCGGTCATGTGACCGGGTGGGTGTGGCCAACTTGGAAAATGTGGCGAAACTCACTTAACGATGGTCCTGCTTAGCAACCAAAATTCTTTCTTTCTTTCTTTCTTTCTTTCTTTCTTTCTTTCTTTCTTTCTTTCTTTCTTTCTTTCTTTCTTTCTTTCTTTCTTTCTTTCTTTATCTCTCTCTCCCACTTTCTTTTTCTTTCTATTTTTCTTTCTCTCTTTTTCCTTTTGTCTCTCTCTGTCTCTCTCTCTCTTTATCTGACTCTCTCTCCTCCCTCCACCCATCTGTCATTCTGTGTGTGTGTGTGTGTGTGTGTCTCTCTCTCTCTGATTCCCTCTCTCCCTCCCTCTCTCTCTGTGTCTCTCTCTGTTTGTCTCTTCCTCCCTCCCCCTCTGTCTCTCCCTGTATGTAAGTCTCTCCCTCCCTCTCTCCCTCCCTTCCCCCCCCCCCGGAAGCAGTGGAAAGCCCGGCACGCCGGCCGGAGAGGCCACGGCTGCCTCGTCCCTCAGCGAGCGGGCGGGGGGAGCACCCGAGGCCACGGCCACCAAGCACCGCGGTGGCTGTCCGGGCGCTGCACGCCCACCTCCATCCCAGCCTCACGCAGCGGCCAGCCCCGGAAAGCACGGCGCGGCGGCCTCTGCAGGCGGCTGTTGCTGCTGCTGCCCCCGAGCCCTGCGACATGCAGCTCCCGCTGTCCAAGCGCATCGGGCAGGACAGCTGGCCACATTTCCACCAGGTCCCTTTTTGGCCCCTCGAGTGCGGCTCTTCCTCTCTCCCTCCTCCCCCCCGCCCAGAGGCAGTGGAGGGCCCGGCATGTCGGCTGCTGTGGCTCCGGCTGCCTCCCCCTGTAGCGAGCGAAAGGGCGGGCGGAGCGCCCGGGGCTGTGGCTGCGCTGGAGCCGTCCAGGCGCCACGCACCCGCTCGTTACAGGGGGAGGCAGCCGCAGGGAAGGCGTCAGGCCGGGGCTCTTCTCTGTCTCCCAGACAGCGCTGGGGGTGAGCTGAGTAGCCTGCTCTTGGAAGTGGTGGCTGTGGCCGATGGGCTTGGTCCTGGGCTCTCGCTCTGTCTGCCTGGGAGACAGAGCCCAGGGAGAAAGATAATGGCCATTTTGGAGACAACGTGTCCAGCGCCTTCCACTCGCACCCGCAGCAGCAGCACCTGTCGCTCCCCGTTGCCTTCAGAGGCAAAGGAGACAACCGCTCCTCTTGGTGGGGTGGCCATGCTCGTGTGCTCTGGCCCTAAGCCTCGTGTCCCCCCTGCAGGGCCAAGCATGGCTCACCTGCGCTGGGAGGACTCCCTGGGTCTCCCCCCCAGGGAGGCGGGTGCGCAGCTCTGGCAAAGCCGCAGCCCCGGGTGCTCCCCCCACCCATTCGCTCGCGGGGGGAGAGGGAGAGAGGAAGAGCCGCACCCGAGGGGCCAAAGAGCCGCTCGTGGCTCGCGAGCCGCGGTTTGCCGACCACTGGTCTAAGATATTGTACATAAAATGTATAATACCTCTACATGCTTAGAGCAAGATTTAAATGGGTAGAAGAAAATAATTATTTATTGTGCTCTTTATTTAGTTATTATAATACCGGGAAACAAAAGAAAGCGTTAAAACATGTTGACAATAAAAAATGACTAAATTGAGAGAAAAACACATGTTATCTCTCTGTCTCTGTTCATTGTACCAGTCTCCAAAGGCTCATCAAAAGACAAATGATGGATAAATTGACAGCTTAAACAATGCATTTTCTGGATCAGCTCAGTGGTACAGAAGGGACCCACTTCTGCTGTTTGCTATTTATTTAAAGAGGGATGAACATTTATAGTAATTCTAGCTTCGCTAATCCAAACAATGGGAAAAACATTTCAAAATCCACTTGCAGTATCAAGCATGGTACCTACCAAACTTTAATACTTCATGAATATGAGCCAGCCGTGTGCAGCAGCTGCCAAAAAAGCCAACACAGTTCTAGGCTGCATAAACAGAGGGATAGAATCTAGATCACGTGAAGTGTTAATGCCACTGTATAGTGCCTTGGTAAGGCCACACTTGGAATACGGCATCCAGTTTTGGTCACCATGATATAGAAAAGATGTGGAGACTCTAGAAGGAGTGCAGAGAAGAGCAACCAAGATGATTAGGGGACTGGAGACTGAAAGATAGGAAGAACGATTGCAGGAACTGGGTATATCTAGTTTAATGAAAAGAAAGACCAGGGGAGACATGATAGCAGTGTTCCATTACCTCAGAGGGTGCCACAAAGCAGAGGGAGTAAAGCTATTCTCCAAAGCACCTGGGGGCAGGACAAGAAGCAATGGGTGGAAACTAATCAAGGAGAGAAGCAACTTAGAATTAAGAAGAAATTTCCTGACAGTTAGAACAATTAATCAGTGGAACAGAAATTGCCTCCAGAAGTTGTGAATGCCCCAACCCTGGAAGTCTTTAAGAAGATGTTGGCTAGCCATTTGTCTGAAATGGTATAAGCTTCCTGCCTATGCAGGGGGTTGGACTAGAAGACCTACAAGGTCCCTTCCAACTCTGCTATTGTATTATTGAATAAGGTAAAGGTAAAGGTTCTCCTCATGCAAATGTGCTTTCCAACTCTAGGGGGCAGTGCTCATCTCCGATTCAAAGCCGGAGAACCAGCACTGTCCAAAGACATCTCCGTGGTCATGTGGCTGGCATGACTAAACACCCGAGGCACACAGAATGCTGTTGCCTTCCCACCAAAGGGCGCCCCCATTTTTTCTACTTGCATTCTTACATGGTTTCGAACTGCTAGGTTGGCAGAAGCTGGGATAAGTAACAGGAGCTCACTCCATTATTTGGTGCTAGGGATTTGAACCGCTGAATTGCCGACCTTCTGTTCGACAAGCTCAGTGTCTTAGCCACTGAGCCACCGCATCCCTATAGTTCATGAATACAGTGAATTTAATATGAATTATTGGCTCCTCTTTGGCAAAATAGGGAGTGGAATATCACAACAGAGGAGAACCTGGAACTTTTTAGCTGACAGATCAACAGCAGTCACAACTTATCTAAAAAACATGATATAACATAAAAATACATTAAACTTGGATTAGCTCAAAACTGAATGTTCAAGACACATTTGGGTATTGCAAGCAATGCCAGAGAAGAGCTTAGTGAAACTATTTACATCTCAAACCTGCAGTGAAGCAGAAGGAAGAGTAGAAGGAGTTATACTTCCCCTTTCCCCAATGTTTTTTTCTGTGGCTATACTATGCTGTGATTGCATTAGATAAGATCATATAAGACACTGGACTTCATGATTGCCATGTTGGCCAAACTGCAGGTTGTTCCAGACACATGCTGGGATTGTTACTTCATGTGATGAAACCAATTATCGCATAAAGTGGGAAATTGTACCCTGCTTTTATTCCATACGGGTAGTCTTCAACAAGACTAGTCACTATGACCAGTTGAACTGATGACCCAGCCTCAAAATTATGAGCAAGCTAGATGATAGATAAATAGATAGATAGATAGATAGATAGATAGATAGATAGATAGATAGATAGATAGATAGATAGATAGATAGATAGATAGATAGATAGAGGCAGGCAGGCAGGCAGGCAGGCAGGCAGGCAGGCAGGCAGGCATGATGTAGACAGACAGACACAGACAGATAGAAGAAGGAAGGAAGGAAGGAAGGAAGGAAGGAAGGAAGGAAGGAAGGAAGGAAGGAAGGAAGGAAGGAAGGAAGGAAAGAAAGAAAGAAAGAAATGATAGGTAATGATGATAGATAGATGATAGATAGATAGATAGATAGATAGATAGATAGATAGATGATAGATAGATAGATAGATAGATAGATAGATAGATAGATAGATAGATAGATAGATAGATGAGGAGGAGAAATACAGAATACAGACTGAGATGGATGAGGAGGAGGAGGAGGAGGAGAAGGAGGAGGAGACACAGACAGACAGTGATAATGAACAAAGAAAGAAAGAAAGAAAGAAAGAAAGAAAGAAAGAAAGAAAGAAAGATGGATGGATGGATAGAGAGAGAGAAAGAGATAGATAGATAGATAGATGATAGATAGATAGATAGATAGATAGATAGATAGATAGATAGATAGATAGATAGATAGATAGATAGGAAGAAGAAGAAGAGGAAGATAGATAGTGATGATGAAGGAGAAGATAGATAGATAGAAAGATAGAAAGATAGATAGATAGATAGATAGATAGATAGATAGATAGATAGATAGATAGATAGATAGATAGATAGATAGATAGATAGATAGATAGATAGATAGGCAGGCAGGCAGGCAGGCAGGCAGGCAGGCAGGCAGGCAGGCAGGCAGGCAGGCAGGCAGGCAGGCAGGCAGGCAGGCAGGCAGGCAGAGCCCCAATCTGTAATTTAAATTGTTTTATTTGGTTTTAATGGGTTTAGTTTTAACGTTTATAAATTTGTACAGGGTTATTTAATTCAATTTTAATTTTGTATGTATTGTTATGTTTTTAATAGTTTTAATTTTCCTGTACACCGCCCTGAGTCCCTTCGGGGAGAGGGGGCAGTCTAGAAATTCAATTAAATAAATAAATTAAAATAAATAGATAGATATGGATGACAGACAGATAGATAGACAGACAGTGATGATGAAAGTTAGATACTGTAGATAGATAGATAGATAGATAGATAGATAGATAGATAGATAGATAGATAGATAGATAGATAGATAGATAGATAGATAGATAGATAGATAGAGGGATATGAAGAGGAAGAAGAGGAAGAAGATACAAAGATGGGTGTATTTTATTTAGCTTTTATTGTATTTTTATTGTAAGTCACTCAAAGTCCTATATGTGGGATTTGTGGCAATACAAATCAATTGAATAAATAAATGTGATGCAGCAGGTTTCTCTATTCAGCTTTCAGCAAATGAGCCTAATATTTCTTGCATTGATTGCCCCAAATCTGGCAAATGATAATGGACAGAGCAGACTTTTGAATCCCATGGTAATGATCTCTGTGCTGATAAGGAAACAGCCATTTTCATAATCTCACAGGGTTTGTTTGCTTTCCATTTTTATTCTTGCTCTCAGCTTCTCCCAAATGTCCGGATAATACAGAGTTCCGTTCCCCTGGATTTCAAAGGAGACAGTTGTGAAAGATTAATGGTTCAAGAGTCTTTGGGGGGGAGGTGTGTACTTAAAAATGTTGGCTTTAGTTGCAAGAGAAGCATGCGGAAAAGTACGCAAATTGCGATTAAAATAGCCCCAATTTTCTGCTGAGATAACGTCTCCTTGATGAAGATTTTAAAATGGACTATGGCTTATTGATGGAACAGATTGTATTGTCTGCAAACAGCCAAAAATACAAAATGAGATTTCAAATTAAAAAAAAAAAAAGGCTGACAGGCACTACAGATTAGAATAGATAGATAGAATTGAACCAAGATGTTTCTTTATATGTAAATGAGGACTGAGCCAAAAAATTCTTATGATTTCTAGCACAGTCAGGGATTTCTTTTTAGTTTGGCGGGAACTCGAACAAGGAAAAACATTGAAAGAAGCCTATGCATTCATTCATGGCATGGGGAATTGTGGATAGAGGGAATGTTTCTCTCTTCCATAGTGATAGATTGAAATTAAAATTAAATGTGGAGGGATTTAGAATAGACAAGAGAAAAGATTTCGTGGTATGAAGTATGGTTAATTGTGGAATTAGCTAATGTGTTTTTTTTGGGTGGGTGGGTTGATGGGCAACCTTGCAAGCAGTTTTAAAAAGGGATGTATTAATGGAGGATTGAGGTGTCAAAATAAGTAATCCATTTGGTATTTTTATCCTCTTTATCACAGGTAAGATTAGGATTAGTTATTGAATGCAACAGAACTCATGTTTTTGGGTTGTTTGGTTGGTTTAAAGAAAGAAGAAAGGGTTATTGTAGTAGTTACTGGAAGCCAGATTTCCTATGGCACATCTAGACAGCATACTAAAAAGCAGAGACATCACCCTGCCAAGAAAAGTCCGTATAGTCAAGTCTATGGTTTTCCCAGTGGCAATGGGTGGCTGTGAAGGTTGGACCATAAGAAAGGCTGAGCGCCAAAGAATGGAGGCCTTTGAACTTTGGTGCTGGAGAAGACTCCTGCAAGACCCTTGGACTGCAAGGTGATCCAACCGGTCAGTCCTAGAGGAGATCAACCCTGACTGCTCTTTAGAAGGTCAGATCCTAAAGAGGAAACCCAAATACTTTGGCCACCTGATGCGAAGGAAGGACTCACTGGAGAAGAGCCTAATGCTGGGAAAGATTGAGGGCAAAAGAAGGAGATGACAGAGAATGAGTGGCTGGATGGAGTCACCAAAGAAGTAGGTGTGAATTTGAATGGACTCCGGGGGATGGTAGAGGACAGAAGGCCTGCAGGAGCATTGTCCATGGGGTTGCGATGGGTCAGACATGACTTCACCACTAACAACAACAAATTGGTAGCCATAGTAAGTCCCTTCTATAATGTTTATGTAAGAATTTTTCATCATTCCAATTGGAGCAGATGTAGGACTTGACTTGAGTGTCTGACTAAAAAGCCAAAATATATGGATGATTGATTGATTGATTGATTGTTATCAGGTTGTTTTTGATTTTCTAATAATGACATAGAATTTCTCCATGATTTATTCCCCAACTTGGTCTTTCAGGACTTCAAAACTTCTTCCATCATTGTAACTGTCCATCCATCTTGCTCCTGGTATTATTATTATTCTTTTTCTTTCCAGTTTTCACCACATTAGAGTCATCTCCAGAGACCTAGGTCTTCCCCTATTGTGACTGAAGTATGATAATAGCATATCAAATGATCAACTGATTTGTTCAAGGAGCCATTGGTTTGTTTTCATGGCTATTTATGGAGTCTTCTCCAACACAAAAAATCTTTTGATCTTGCTTTTTCAACCTTTGCTTTCATAGAGTATTCATAAGGGATCTGGTAGCTCCAAGATTCCTAGCTTTGTAGATATAGACACACCCTCACATTGGGATATATTTTTCAAGACATTCATGCATTATGGCCTGATCCAAATTATTCAGTTACCTTATTAGTTAGAAAGATGGGATCCAAAGTATGAAGAAGAAATAAGGAACAAGAGACATCCTATTACAAATGTGGAGCAAAATTCTTGGTAGTATCAGAAATGCACCAACATCCTCAGAAGTTCTAGGAAGGACTGATGGCTGTTTGCAGAGGCATTCAGTCTCCCTTCCCAACCACTGTTATCTTTCCCATCCCCTTCACTCAGATTCTGCACCAACTTTTCAAAGACAGAAAAAGATGCTTCACTGGAAATGAATGTGGGAAGAAGGTTGACATTATTCTAAAAGTTTTATTTGATTGGTGTTTGGGATTCAGATTGCAGTTGGGACACTCTAGATCAGGGGTGTCAAACTCAATTTCATTGAGGGCCACATCAGGGCTGTAGTTGACCGGGGGGGGAGGTGGGTGTGGCTGACTGGGTGGGTGTGGCCAACTGGATAGACGTGGTCAGCTTGATGCCACTCTCCAAATGCTGTTTCCTCTTTGCACTCAGTAGACTGGGCCAAATCCATGCTAGTCCAATGCTTCTTCTTCACATTGGGTAGACCGGATCAAAGCAATGTGGGTCCAAGGTTTCCTACTTCGACCCAATGCATTGTGTAGACCAAGGCGAAGCAACACGGGCAGGCCCCTTTCATTTTCCAGGACAGCCCCGCAGGCCAGATCTGACCACATCGTGGGCTGCATCTGGCCCGCGGGCCTTGAGTTTGACACCTCTGCTCTAGATCTATACTTCTCCCAACTTTTATTTCCTTCTCTCTGTCTCTGTCTCTCTCTTTCTCTTTCTCTCTGTGTCTCTCTGTCTCTGTCTCTGTCTCTGTGTGTGTGTGTGTGTGTCTGTCTGTCTCTCTCTCTCTGTGTGTCTCTCTCTCTGTCTATGTCACTCTCTGTATGTGTCTGTCTGTCTGTTTGTCTCTCCCTCTCTCTCTCTTTCTGCCCACCCCCTCTCTCTCTCACACACACAGGGAGGGACAGCCAGAGACCCTGGAGTAGCCTCTGATACCACACACAGAAGGCTATTGAGGAAAATTGATATAGAGAAATATTTTAGAAGTGCATCCTGAAGTTTGAGGTTCTGGAAAGGCCTGGTAGAAAATTATAATTATCAAACCATAATAAGCTCACATTTTATGACTTTGCAATCTAATCTTCAAGCCTTGCAAAAATGATTGAAATGTTATTAAGTCACTTTCTTGTGAATTAGATAAACTTCAGTATATTAACTCAATTATCTCCCTCCAAGTTAGTACAACCATCTTCGCAAAATAGATTTCTACCAGTCCTTGAAAGACGTTTGTCCCTAGATGGTTTGACTAAAGCTGTGTTGCTAAATATTTCACTCCTAATTTGCAAATTAATGACAAAGGAGGGAGGGAGAAAAGAAAGGAAGGAGGAAAGAAGGAAGGAGGAGGGAGAGGGGGAAAGCCCTTCAGCATATCACTTGAATGCCTCCTGTATTTGATGAGTTAATTTTCCAGACAAAACTGCAGTGCTGATATTGCTTGATAAATTCACTTGGATTTATTTTTAATTCAATCTAAAAGAGGTTTTATGCTTTTTTTTTCTCTCCCCCTGCTCCTGTGCTTGTCAGTATACCTATTATGTACACTCATAAGAGCTTTGGATAATAAAACCAAGGCGTATAGATTGGCGATAAAAATAATGCGTAGATAATGAAATAATTATGAAGTGCTCCTTGGTGAAGACAAAACAGCTTCCCAACCCCCACTTCTTTCCTCTTTTACAACATTAAATAGGCATGTGTTAAACCTCACCAAGACTATAAAACACCTACCCTGAAGTACAATAATTTGAGCTATTTAAAAAGAAATATAAATCTTATGAGAATATATACTCTTCTTTGTAGGAACTCACTGATAGCAACTCACTCTATATACAGAGTGGTAGCAACTCTACATGCATGTTAGTTAATTAGTTTAGTTTATTTGATTTATATACCGCACCCTTTCCCAAAAGGGACTCGGGGCGGTGCACAGGCAATTTAAAAAACATATATAAACAATAATATACAAAATATAAAACCAAATTAAATTAATATCCCTGTGCTAAAAATGTAAATACATTAAAACAATATCCCTAAAACCAATTTAAAACAATTTAACTGCAGACTGTGGGCTAGGTGATGTAAGTTATGTGTGTATGTGTATAAGTACAGGTCTTATATTTTTTTGACCCACGAAATATGGCCTTGGGCTTATTAGAGGGGGAGGGCTTATTATTTTCTGGGGCAGGCGAGAAGCGAGGTACACCTTTTACCTATCAAGCTCTGTCACGTTCCTCGTTGACAGAGCTTGATAGGTAGGTACCAGGGAAGCCACTGGTAAAAAAAAACAACCCTTTTTGCGAGTTCTATCAAACTTCTTGAACTTGCGAGAAGGTTTTTTTTTTAAAAACCATTGTTCCCTCGACACAATGGCAAGGACTGCAGCAGACTTGGAAAGGTAAGAGGCGTGCATTGCAACCCAACCAGGGGTGGGTTTCTCAGGGTTCGGGTGGGATCGCGCGAACCCTTTCGTGAAAATTCCCGATCCCAAGCGATCCGCTTGGACCGGTGGACCCGGAAGTAAGTAGTCCCCGTTCCCCTCCCCCGCTCCCAGCGCCGGAAGGCCGCGCCCGGCGGGAACCTGCAGCGGCCGAAGCAGCTCGGGCAGCTGCGCACGCCGGCCAATGGCGAGCCGCGGTCCGGGGGCGGGGTTGGCCACCCGCAGGCGGGGCAGGGGGCTGGCCCGCCGGGGAGGGGCGGCCCAGGTCGGCTCCCGGGTCAGCACCTCCACCGGCCGGCGGCGGGGTCGGACGGACAGGTACCGCGAGAGCGGCCCGAGGGAAGGAGGAGCAGGCAGGCAGGCAGGCGCCGAGCCGCCTCCCGCCTGCCCCGTGGCTTCAGGACAGGTCCTGGGCAGGCTGAGTCGGGCCTCACCATCCCCGCCCCCCCCGTCTTCCCCGATGGCGTCTGGAGTGATCGGGCCGTGCAGAAACTCCTGCGCCGCTCCCCTCCGTTCCCCGCTGCCCTCCGTGTGCCGTTGAAGCGGGGCGATGCAGGCGGAGGACTGGGAGGCGCGGGAGCTGGGCTGCCTGAGACGGCGGGCGGGAGGGGAGGAGGGAGAGAAAAAGCCACAGAGAGAGAGAGTCAGACAGACACAGAGAATGACAGAAAGAGACAGAAAGGGAAGGAGGGAGGGAGAGAGAGATAAAGAGCCACAGAGAGAGAGTCAGACAGACACAGAGAATGACAGAAAGAGACAGAGAGGGAGGGAGGGAGAGATAAAGAGCCACAGTGAGAGACAGACAGACTCAGAGAGAGAGACAGAGAGAAAGAGAAAGAAGGGAAGAAAGAAAAGAAAGAAAAAGAAAGTGGGACAGAGACGAAAGAGAAATTATGACCACAATTAAGGCCAAAATTCAATCTTTCCCAGCATGAGGCTCTTCTCCAGTGACTCCTTCCTTCTCATCAGGTGGCCAAAGTATTTGAGTTTCCTCTTCAGGATCTGGCCTTCTAAAGAGCAGTCAAGGTTGATCTCCTCTAGGACTGACCGGTTGGATGGCCTTGCAGTCCAAGGGACTCGCAGGCGTCTTCTCCAGCACCAGAGTTCAAAGGCCTCCATTCTTTGGTGCTCAGCCTTTCTTATGGTCCAACTTTCACAGCCATACATTACAACTGGAAAAACCATAGCCTTGACTATTTATTTATTTATTTATTTATTTATTTATTTATTTATTTATTTATTTATTAGTCAGATTTATATCCCGCCCTATCTCCCCTAGGGGACTTAGGGCGGCGCACAGAAATATAAAAATATAAAACAATACAATACAAAACCGTTCAAAAATAGATTAAATTAAAGTCTGTGCTAAAATTTAGATTAAAAAGGGTTAAAATCAAATCAAATTAAAACTATATCCATTAAAACTAAGCCAGGCCGGCCTCTTGAAATAGATGAGTCTTTAATGCCCGGCGGAAGAGGCGTAGGTCCGTGATGATACGAAGGTTGGGGGGAAGGTCGTTCCAGAGGGCAGGCCCCGCCACAGAGAAGTCTCTCCCCCTGGAGACCACCCGTCGGCATTGTCTGGCGGATGGCACCCTGAGGAGGCCCACTCGGCGGGAGCGGACAGGTCTAAGGGAGGTATGTGGTAGGAGGCGGTCCCGCAAATAACCAGGTCCCATGCCATGGAGCACTTTAAAGATGGTCGTCAGAACCTTGAAGCACACCCGGAAGGCCACCGGCAGCCAGTGCAGCTTGTGCAGGAGAGGTGTTACATGGGAGTATTGAGACACTCCCAAGATCCCCCGTGCGGCCATATTCTGGACTAGCTGGAGCCTCCGGGTGCACCTCAAGGAAAGCCCCATGTAGAGAGCATTGCAATAGTCCAGGCGGGAGGTGACGAGCGCTTGAGTGACCGTGCATAAGGCATCACGATCTAGATATACACACTTTTGTTGGCAGGGTGATGTCTCTGCTTTTTAGTGCGCTGTCTAGATTGGCCATAGCTTTCCTCCAGTGGTGAAATTCATTTTTTGTTGATTACCAGTTCTATGGGCAAGGTTTGGTGGGCACAGCAGGGGAAGGATACTACAAAATCCCCATTCCCTCGCCACTCCTGGGGGAAGGATATTGCAAAATCTCTATTCCCGCCCCGCTCTGGAGCCAGACAGAGGTGATATTTACTGGTTCTCTGAACTACTCAAAATTTCCACTACCAGTTCCCCAGAACCTGTCACAATCTGCTGAATTTTACCCCTGCTTTCCTCCCCATGGGCAAGAGTCTTTTAAATTCTTGGCTGCAGTCCCCATTTGCAGTAATCTTGGAGCCCAATGTCTTACTATTTCCTCTTAATATCCTGCAGTGTAGTGAGGTTTTATGTCCATGAATACTTTTAGAGACCAAAGAATAGTCTAAATACTTCCACTGAGATCAATGAGTTACTACTAAACATATTTAACTCCCACTGGGGATTTAGTGGACTTCAGCTCCGAAAAAGAACCTACTGACTTAATTAGCAATGGCATGGCCCTGTAGAGATTCCATAAAATTTCCATTCATCTCTTTTGTCTTCTCATAGGCTTCTTTAAAGATGGACAACCAAGAAGTTTTAGCTTCTTCAAAGAACGAAAACCCACCAAGATATAGATGTCAAATAACCACATTTCTATGATTCTAATAAATATGCAGAGGGATGCGATGGCTCAGTGGAGTGTGCTCCTGTTACATGTCCCAGCTTCTGCCAAACTACCAATCCGAAAGCACATAAAAAAATGCAAGTAGAAAAACAGGGACCACTTTGGTGGAAAGGTAACAATGTTCCATGCATCTTCGGTGTTTAGTCATGCCAGCCACATGACCACGGAGATGCCTTCGGACAGCGCTGGCTCTTCGGCTTTGAAATGGAGATGTGCACCACCCCCTAGAGTCAGGAACGACTAGCACATATGTGTGAGAGGAACCTTTACATTTACCTAATAAATATGCATCTTATTACAAAGAAAGACTAGACTTCAGCAATGACACACACTCCTATAATTTAGAAGGACTAAGACCAGCAATTCATTTTTATGAATCAAACTTGATAGAAAGAGAATTAAAGAGGGAAGCTCATCTGGCATATGCACGGCAACTAAAAGGTTTATCTGCAAGTATTTGCAGCTTAAATGACCTCTTAATTGGTTGCCTGCTTTGTGAAGTTAGCAAGGCTAAAGAATGAGGTATTGCAGGCTAACTCTGCCAACTGCCAGGAGTTTGATCCTGACCACTCAAGGTTGACTCAGCCTTCCATCCTTCCGAGGTGGGTAAGATGAGGACCCAGATTGTTTGGGACAATAGGCTGACTCTGTAAGCCACTTAGAGAGAGCTGTAAAAGCACTGTGAAGCGGTATATAATTCTAAGGGCTATTGCTATTGCTAATCTTCATTTAAATAATTCCTCTTTTACTATTATTTCTGAATTCTGAAACTTCCGGTGGGATAAACGTAAGCTGGTGGGGTGAACCAAAGCCACACTTTTTGTATAGTCACCGGTATGAGGGTATCATAGAGGATATAGCTTACTTGGCAAAGACATTCTTTTGTTAACTTTCATGGCTTAGCTAAAGGATGAACGTTGCTTCCATCCCTTTTTTGCATGCTTAGCATCTTTCCAGGACACCAGGCGCAGAGGAGGTTGTAGAGGAGGGAAGATTAAGTGTGGCATTTATTCTGAAGGCTGGAGGACTATATTAGCGTGGTTTCAGGAAAGAAAGATTTATGGCCGTGTTTAATGAATGCTAATTGTCCTGTTATCAAGTCAGAACCATGCAAACATTTGTCTGTACTGTAAGGTAAGAGCCTGACTCGAAACGTTAAGGAAGCATTTGTTCTTGAGAACTTTTTATTCAGTTGGCGGCATCATAGGGACCTCAGGGAGGAGACACCACTGCAGGTAATCCTCAACTTATGACCACGATGGAGCCCAAAAATTCTGTTGCTAAAGTGAATCTGGCTTCCCCATTGACTTCCCTGGCCAGAAGGTCGGCAAAGGGGAATCACATGATCCTGCTGGGACACTGTGACCGTCATAAAGACGAGCCATCTACCAAGCGTCCAAATTTTGCTCACATAACCAAGGGGATGCTGCAATGGTCATGTTCTGACTGAGCTCTCCAAACACGACAAATCGTCTGAAGTTAACTCAAAGATTTCTTTATTAGGAGCACCAGCAGCCCCGACAAAAGTTCCTCTCTCAACTTCCACTAACAGTCCGTCCAGCAAGGAGATAAATAGTTGTCTGCCACATGTATTCATCTCCACCCCCTGCCTTTGATCCCCAGAGCTAGGGTGGGGCTTTGCTAGCAATGGTGTCTCTTCCTTTCCAAGGACCGGCCCACAGATTTCCACTGCTCTCCTCTCCTCTGCCACATCTATTCATCTCCACCTCCTGCCTTTGATCCCCATAGCTAGGGTGGGGCTTTGCTAGCAATGGTGTCGCTTCCTTTCCAAGGACCGGCCCACAGATTTCCACTGCTCTCCTCTCCTCTGCCACATCTATTCATCTCCTCCCCCTGCCTCTGATCCCCAGAGCTAGGGTGGGGCTTTGCTAGCAATGATGTCTCTTCCTTTCCAAGGACCGGCCCACAGATTTCCACTGCTCTCCTCTCCTCTGCCACATCTATTCATCTCCACCTCCTGCCTTTGATCCCCATAGCTAGGGTGGGGCTTTGCTAGCAATGGTGTCGCTTCCTTTCCAAGGACTGGCCCATAGATTTCCACTGCTCTCCTCTCCTCTGCCACATCTATTCATCTCCACCCCCTGCCTTTGATCCCCATAGCTAGGGTGGGGCTTTGCTAGCAATGGTGTTGCTTCCTTTCCAAGGACTGGCCCATAGATTTCCACTGCTCTCCTCTCCTCTGCCACATCTATTCATCTCCACCCCTGCCTTTGATCCCCATAGCTAGGGTGGGGCTTTGCTAGCAATAGTGTCGCTTCCTTTCCAAGGACCGGCCCATAGATTTCCACTGCTCTCCTCTCCTCTGCCACATCTATTCATCTCCACCCCCTGCCTTTGATCCCCATAGCTAGGGTGGGGCTTTGCTAGCAATGGTGTCTCTTCCTTTCCAAGGACCGGCCCACAGATTTCCACTGCTCTCCTCTCCTCTGCCACATCTATTCATCTCCACCCCCTGCCTTTGATCCCCATAGCTAGGGTGGGGCTTTGCTAGCAATGGTGTTGCTTCCTTTCCAAGGACCGGCCCACAGATTTCCACTGCTCTCCTCTCCTCTGCCACATCTATTCATCTCCTCCCCCTGCCTCTGATCTCTAGGGTGGAGCTTTGCTAGCAGCAGTGGATCTTCCGTCCCAAGGACCGGCCCATAGATTTCCACTGCTCTCCTCTCCTCTGCCACATCTATTCATCTCCACCCCCTGCCTTTGATCCCCAGAGCTAGGGTGGGGCTTTGCTAGCAATGGTGTCCCTTCCTTTCCAAGGACCGGCCCACAGATTTCCACTGCTCTCCTCTCCTCTGCCACATCTATTCATCTCCACCCCTGCCTTTGATCCCCATAGCTAGGGTGGGGCTTTGCTAGCAATGGTGTCCCTTCCTTTCCAAGGACCGGCCCACAGATTTCCACTGCTCTCCTCTCCTCTGCCACATCTATTCATCTCCTCCCCCTGCCTCTGATCTCTAGGGTGGAGCTTTGCTAGCAGCAGTGGATCTTCCGTCCCAAGGACCGGCCCATAGATTTCCACTGCTCTCCTCTCCTCTGCCACATCTATTCATCTCCACCCCCTGCCTTTGATCCCCATAGCTAGGGTGGGGCTTTGCTAGCAATGGTGTTGCTTCCTTTCCAAGGACTGGCCCATAGATTTCCACTGCTCTCCTCTCCTCTGCCACATCTATTCATCTCCACCCCTGCCTTTCATCCCCATAGCTAGGGTGGGGCTTTGCTAGCAATAGTGTCGCTTCCTTTCCAAGGACCGGCCCATAGATTTCCACTGCTCTCCTCTCCTCTGCCACATCTATTCATCTCCACCCCCTGCCTTTGATCCCCGTAGCTAGGTTGGGGCTTTGCTAGCAATGGTGTCTCTTCCTTTCCAAGGACCGGCCCACAGATTTCCACTGCTCTCCTCTCCTCTGCCACATCTATTCATCTCCACCCCCTGCCTTTGATCCCCATAGCTAGGGTGGGGCTTTGCTAGCAATGGTGTTGCTTCCTTTCCAAGGACCGGCCCACAGATTTCCACTGCTCTCCTCTCCTCTGCCACATCTATTCATCTCCTCCCCCTGCCTCTGATCTCTAGGGTGGAGCTTTGCTAGCAGCAGTGGATCTTCCGTCCCAAGGACCGGCCCATAGATTTCCACTGCTCTCCTCTCCTCTGCCACATCTATTCATCTCCACCCCCTGCCTTTGATCCCCAGAGCTAGGGTGGGGCTTTGCTAGCAATGGTGTCGCTTCCTTTCCAAGGACCGGCCCACAGATTTCCACTGCTCTCCTCTCCTCTGCCACATCTATTCATCTCCACCCCCTGCCTTTGATCCCCAGAGCTAGGGTGGGGCTTTGCTAGCAATGGTGTCGCTTCCTTTCCAAGGACCGGCCCACAGATTTCCACTGCTCTCCTCTCCTCTGCCACATCTATTCATCTCCACCCCCTGCCTTTGATCCCCATAGCTAGGGTGGGGCTTTGCTAGCAATGGTGTCGCTTCCTTTCCAAGGACCGGCCCACAGATTTCCACGCCTCTTCTCTCTTCTGCCTTTTGTGTATCTGCACGTCAGACACTGGACCCAGCTCTTCCTCCTCTTCCTCATCAGCCACCTCCAGACCTGGGGGCTGTTGACTTTCCATCTGAGGGCTGACAGATGGCCCAGGCTCTGCCTCTGGCTCTCTCTCTGCCTGCTCCATTCCCTCTTTCCCCTCAAAGCTCTCAGGATGCCTTGATGCTGGCTCTGACTCCCACTCCTCCTTCTCCTCTGATTTAGCTGCTGGAGAGGCCAGCAGCCAATGGGTCCCAACAGGTCATAAGTATAAAAAACAGTCAAAAGTCACTTTTTTCACTGCTTTTGGAACTTCAAACAGTCACTAAATGAACTGTTTTAAGTCAAGGACTACCTGTACATCACTGGCGTACTGGGAAGTAACCGTTTTGCACTTGAGTCCCCGAGTTCTTACCACAAAATGGATCAACTAAAGCAGGGGTGGGATTCAACCGGTTCACGCCGGTTTGGGGAAACCAGTAGCTCCAATTATCAGCTGGGAGAGAAGCAGTTCGCTCCGTCTTTCAGCTGGGCAAACCCACCCACCCCTGCGCTATGCTCAACTATATTCCCTTTTCTCAAGCCCAGCTGGTAGGTGCGGCAGAGTGGATTGCTGTGCCTCAGCTGTTTTCCTCCCCAGCAGTAATGCGGAAGGTGATTTTGGGAGTCTCTCGGTACTCCCATGTAACACCTCTCCTGCGCGAGCTGCACTGGCTGCCTGTGGCCTTCCGGGTGCGCTTCAAGGTGTTAGTAACCATCTTCAAAGCGCTCCATGGCACGGGACCTGGTTATTTGTGAGACTACCTCCTGCCACACACCTCCCTTCGACCTGTCCGCTCCCACAGAGTGGGCCTCCTCAGGGTGCCGACAGCCGATCAATGCCGGCTGGCGACTCCCAGGGGAAGGGCCTTCTCTGTGGCGGGCCCGGCCCTCTGCAACGACCTGCCCCCCGATATCCGTACCATCACGGACCTATGCCTCTTCTGTCGGATGTTCAAAGCACACTTTTTCCATCTAGCCGGCCTGACATAGACCAAGGATATACTTTTAAATTTTAATATTTACTGGTTTTAATCTTTTATAGTATTTAAATTTTAGCACAGAGTTAATAATTTAATTGTTTTTTATATTTTGTATGCGTTGTTGGGGTTTTTATCTTTCTGTGCACCGCCCTGAGTCCCTTTAGGGAAAATAGGGCAGTATATAAATCGAATTAATAAATAAATGAATAAATAAATTTATCCGTAAACTGTGCACGCGTGTGTGGCACGTGCTCAGCGAAACGCTTGTTAAACCGTTAGGATCCCACCCCTGAACGAAAGCACATGGCAATGAGTTTGCCTTTTCAGCTGGCTTCTGGCAGCGCCTGATGCTAATTCGAGCCGAGAGGAAGTCCCACCTTGGGCTTGTGTGCGAAAGGAAAGGTTAGCACCTGGTCTTCTGTTATCCCAACTCCACCCGGCTGACTCTTGAATGCTGGAAACTAATTAAAGATCGGGATTTCTGATACTGTATTATGTGACCTGGAGATGCAGGCTTGGCAGAAAAGGGGATGAAGGGAGAAACAGGAGGCCAAGAGACGGTGTGTGTGGGGAGGGGAGAACTACTGAGCATCCCAGTCAACGCTCCGTGCTTAGCCGCCCTGCGTTTGTTTTGATGGCTGAGCTGCAATGTTATTCCCGCGCCGTTGCGATAGAGAGCAAAGCAGGCTGAGTGTTTCACACTGGATACCCTTTCTGTGCTCCTTTCAAACTCTCCTTTTATCAGCCATCTCACCACTTTTGTGCTTCACAGAATGACAAAGCGCGATTTAATCAAAGCGCCGACTCCCGCTCCCATTAAAACTCAACTCAGCCGCTGTTCATATTTACATTGTTCCTTTCAGTTGTGATCATCCTATTTATTTATCAATCAATAACAGTTTGAGACGGTTGGCTCCCGTCGGGGCTCGTGGCACTTCACAAACGCATTTTTACATCTCACAAAAGGACACCTTGAGAACTGCTACAGTTCCAACCGAACAGAAAGAGAAATAAATTGCAAAGAAAGACGAACAAATTTATTACAGAGTCCTTTTCCGGGCCTTAATTGAACCATTAAGGCTGTAACTAGTTGGGAGAAGAATCTGGCCTTTGAGGTGGCCTTTGACTTACAAGGGTTTGTCTAGTGACTGTTCAAAGGTACAACAGCAGTGAAAAAGTGACTTATGACAATTTTTCACATTTACCACCTTTGCAGCATCCTCATAATCACGTGGTCAACATTCAGCCATTTGGCAAGAGGCTCCTATTTATGATGCTTGTAGTGTTGTGGGGTCACGCAATTCCCTTTTACAATGTTATAACAAGCAAGGTTAATGGGGAAGCCAGATTTATTTAACAACTGCAGCCATTTACTTAACAATTGTGGCAGTGGTGGGATTCAAATTTTTTTACTACTGGTTCTGTGGGCATGACTTGGTGGACGTGGTTTGGTGGGTGTGGCTTGGTGGGCGTGGCAGGGGAAGGATACTGTGAAATCCCCATTTCCTCCAGATCAGCTGGGACTCGGGAGGCAGAGAATAGATGGGGGCGGGGCCAGTCAGAGGTGGTATTTGCTGGTTCTCTGAACTACTCAAAATTTCCGCTACCGGTTCTCCAGAACCGGTCAGAATCTGCTGAATACTACCTCTGGGCCTGGATCCTGGGCCTGGTCTGCGGCAAGAAAGGTTGTAAAATGGAGCAAAACTCACTTAACAAATGTTTCGATTAGCAACAGAAATTTTGGGCTCAATTGTGGTTGTAAGTCAAGGTCGGTTGGTCTGTCTGTCTGTCTGTCTATCTATCTATCTATCTGTCTATCTGTCTATCTATCTATCATCTATCCATCTACCTATGTACTTACCTACCTATGTCTGTCCATCTGTCTGTCTATCTTAACTATCTATCTTTTACCTACCTACCTACCTACCTACCTACCTACCTACCTACCTACCTACTTACGTTCTTGCCTGCCTGCCTGCCTGCCTGCCTGCCTGCCTGCCTGCCTGCCTGCCTGCCTGCCTGCCTGCCTGCCTGCCTGCCTATCTATCTATCTATCTATCTATCTATCTATCTATCTATCTATCTATCTATCTATCTATCTATCTATCTATCTATCTATCTATCTTCCTCTTCTTCATCATATCTATCTACATCATCACTGTCTGTCTGTCTGTCTGTCTCTCTCTCTCTCTCTCTCTATCATCTATCATCTAGCTAGCTAGATATCTTGGGGGGAGGGTATAGCACTCATAATTTCGAGGCTGGGTCATAAGTTCTTCATCATCACTATCTATCTTCTTCCTCTTCTTCATATCTATCTATCTATCTATCTATCTATCTATCTATCTATCTATCTATC
Organism: Rhabdophis nuchalis; assembly: GCA_039707465.1. Lineage (NCBI taxonomy): Eukaryota > Metazoa > Chordata > Lepidosauria > Squamata > Natricidae > Rhabdophis > Rhabdophis nuchalis. Next base: position 11,282,945 of record CM077653.1, read on the forward strand.
TATCTATCTATCTATCTATCTATCTATCTATCTATCTATCTATCCATCCATCCATCCATCCATCCATCCATCCTGTAGAGTCTTCTTGCGTATCAGAAAAAAACTCACCCTCAGGATCCCTGAATAATTTCAACAGGTTATAACTAACTAATTAATATTATCAAGTTATACTGTAACTGTTATAATTAAGAAACAGTGACTCCTGTTCGCCCACCCTCTCCGATACTCCTATGGGAAGGGTTCCCTGAGCATACCTATTTGGAAGGCATGGAACAGATGGATAAGTTCTATTTTCTTTCTTTCCCTTTTTATAATCAGAGGCAGAACGGCATTCATAGAATTTACCTGTTAAAGACTGTTATTTGCCATGAATTGCTAAATAAGCTGTATCCGTATGCTTTGGGATTCTCTGATGATGACAGCTCTTTCTCTCTCGTTACGTTAAGAGCTCCTTGAAGAAAGTTGTCATGGCAACATCCCAGGGAATGGAAACTCCCAGGTCACCTCACGCTAACCCAAGCATTAGGGATACATGCAACGATTAATTTAGTGACCTTTAGAAGTTGAGCAGGGGGTTGGACTAGAAGACTTCCAATGCCCCTTCCAACTCTGTTATTTTGTCATTCTGACTTACGACCAGCCCTTGCACTTACGACCATTGCCGCATCCCCCAAGGATCACATGATCAAAATGTGGGTGATTGGCAACTGGCATGGATTTACAATGGTTGCAGTGTCGCATGCTCACAAAGTGCAAGTTTCCTGGCCATCTTCCAACAAGCAAAGTTCGTGGGGAAAGCCAGCTCACTTAATCACTGTGTCAAAAAAAAAAAGGCATTAAAATCAGGTGTGACTCACTTAACAATTGCCTTGCTTAGCAACTGTGACTCAATTGTGGTTGTTAAGTCGAGAACTAACTGTACCCTGAAGGGTCCTTGGTGAATTTTGAGCTTGGTTGTTTTCCTCGCAGATGTTTCATAACTAGGTAGCATCAGCAGCACTGATGAAGTTAGTTTGGGTAATGAAACATTTACAAGAAAACAACCAAGCTCAGAAACCACCAAGGACTCTTCCCGTCAACCCTGAGCTACAAATATTGTCCTCTATTGGGAACTGTATCCTGGGGTGGGTGGGTGGGGAATCACATGTCATGTTTCTTGGATCTAAGCAACGGTGATAGCATCATCTCCTTCCTCCACCAAAAAAGGCCCCTTCAATCTCATCTGCTACCTGAGTGAATGAACAATTCATCAGTGGGGAATGAGACAGCAAAGTTCTCCGTGCCACAGATTAAAACGCTGAGCGAAAAAGAACTCAGCTCCATCAATCTTACCACGTGTGGCAAGCCAGGATTGAAGTTAAACTACAAGACGGGGCTTGTCACTTTGCTGTGATGCGTTTCTGGTTTTGAGCATAGACTCCAGTGTAGAAGCTCAGATAACTACTACTACTACTACTACTACTACTACTACTCCTTCCCCTTCTCCTCCTCCTCCTTCTCCTCCCCCTCCTTACCCTTCTCCTTCTTCTCCTCCTCCCTTCCTCTTCTCCTCCTCCTCTTCTACTTCTCCTCCTCCCTTTCTCCTCCTCCTTCTCTTTTTCTCCTTCTCTTTTTCACCTTCTCCTCCTCCTCTCCTCCTTCTCCTCCTCCTCTTCTTCTTCTCTTTCTCCTTCTTCTTCTCCTCCTCTTCTTCTTCCTCTACTCCTCCTCCTCCACCCTTTCTTCTTCTTCTTCTTCTTCTTCTTCTTCTTCTTCTTCTTCTTCTTCTTCTTCTTCTTCTTCTTCTTCTTCTCCTTCCTTCCTTCCTTCTTCTCTTTCTCCTTCTCCTCCTCCTCCTCCTCCTCCTCCTCCTCCTCCTCCTCCTCCTCCTCCTCCTCCTCCTCCTAGTGCTCATTAGATCATTGAATGCCACCTTGCACAGTCAGCTGAGTCTCCAGGGCGCAGCTTAGATAACAACTGGGCAAAACTGTGGAAGGGCATTTGGGATCCACCCTGAGAAAAACCACATCCACCCCTTTGATAGATGCAACGTTAGGCTGAGCTCACCAAGGTAGAGGGGTGTTCCAATCTTACTGTATTTAGGAGCTGTGGTACACAACTTTCCACCTGAAATATATTTGCAATGGGAGAGGGGCTTTGTTTAAAAAAAATAAAAATCAATCCAGACTGTGCTGTTTTCCGTGTTTTGTGATTACATATTCATGTGTCACATTCTTTCCACTGCAGCTGCAACTCTTCTGCGTCTTGGGCTCCATCAAACCCACAACTGTCACTTCTGCCTAGGCTGGGCAGGCGGTGGAGAGTTGCCCCCCCCCCCCCCCCCGGGTCCAATCTACAAAGGCTGACATAAAAAAAAACCACCCAGTACAAATTGGCTTGTCAAAGAGAGAGAAGGATGCCGGGCTATTAAATGGACATAATAGCAGATTGGCTGGGTTGGTGTCATCCCACGGACGCAAAGGCAGGATCGAATATGTATCTAATATGCCGAATGGTTAAAAAGAAGGACCTGCGGATGAGATGAAAACGTTTTGCCTCTCCACCACTTTCTGACTTCAATAGAAGGATAACTGATACTAAGAGATGTTACCCGAGCATCAGCAAAAGGCTCTTACATTGAGATTATAAATCACCCTTGGTTTTTCACACTTGTCTTTAAAAATAATATTGTCACGTTAGCGGTATTTTATTCCTCCGTGACCTGCTCATTATTCTTAACTTCAGCATTTTACCCAGATAATTCATTTCTTTCTTGACTTTGGAAGTTTACTTAAATATCCGATCAATGTTTCATTTCTTGATTGCTTAGGCAGCTTGGATTCCTGGCTTCTTCTAAAAGAGGGGTTTGGGGTTTTTTGCCTTCTCTGGAATTGCTAGGGTTTGCTTTAAAAATAAGGGTGCTAATTAATGAAGATGCAATTGCAATGAAAGATCTTTCTCCCAGATTTTATCTAGTCTGATTCTAGCAATTTTGACAGGTAGCCCTCCCACCTTTAATCCACAGCCAAGTTGCTGGTCAGCTTACAATATTTCCTCTAAGTTTTAGGGGTAATTTCATCCCTGATTTTTCTACCAATCAGTTCCTCTGCTACTACCTTTTGATGATAGCATCTGTTCCGGCTTTGCTATGATAGGCTGCCATATGTTTGAGGACAGATGTCCTGTCTTCTCTGTTCCAAGTTAAACATAGTCAGCTTCTTTAGTATTTTTAATTGGATTTTTTTTCTATACTCACCACCGTATTTGATGCTCTTCTTTGACCAGAAAGAGACTGTCTTGAAAGTGGGTAGGCACTTCTCCAGAAATGCTAAAGGCAAAAAGATATATACGATCTGAAGAGAAACTAGAGCTCCACGTAGCGTCAGGAAGGGCATCTGGCCAGTAAATGCCCAGCTCCATCCAAGTCGCCCTGACTCTACCCCACATTAGTTACAGGATGAGAGGTGCCCAGAAATGCTAAAGAAAGACTATAATGAGTCTATAACAACTTCCAGGGATGTTAGACATTTAGGTGGCCTCCGAGATTCCTTTTCACCCTCTCAATCTACAATGTTATTTAAAAGATTAGAATGTAATAATCTTTTTGACTTGTGTACTATACACATCCTCTTTTAAGTAGCCTCTTTTTGACTCGTGCAGTACACAGGTCCTACCAACCTGCCTTCTATTGAGGACTTGTACACTGCATGAGTCAAAAAGAGGGCTGTGAAAATATCTTCAGATCCCTCACATCCTGGACATAAATTGTTTCAACTTCTACCCTCAAAGTGATGCTATAGAGCTACTAATGCTTAACAACTAATTCCCACAATACTATCAAATAATTTACTAAAACTGTATTACTATTCTTCTCCTCTTCCTTCCTAGTACCTATCTCTTCCCACTTATGACTATAACCGTGTTGCTTGCATCTTTAAAATTTATATTGTTTTATTTGTTTCCTAGTATGATTTGATTGATTCTTAGTAACCTATGGTTATCACTAAGTGTATCGTATAATTATTGATGAATGTATTCTATTTTATTTTTATTTATGTACACTGAGAGCTTCTGCACCAAAGGCAAATTCCTTGTGTGTCCAATCACACTTGGCCAATAAAGAATTCTATTCTATTCTATTCTATTCTATTCTATTCTATTCTATTCTATTCTATTCTATTCTATTCTATTCTATTCTATTCTACAATAATAAGGGGTAATCCCATTTGAATTATAAGATATTTTCATATGTGGAGCGGTAATTTTCAAAAGATAGGGAAACTCTGAAGGATAGGATTAAAAATAAGTTTGACCTGTCTTTTTCTTCAAAATGTTCTTAACAATCGCTCTAAAATATTGTTAAAATACCTTACCTACCCCCTTCCTTTTTTAAAATGTTAAAACCAATAAAAATTATTTCAAAAAAAATGTTCTTAACAATCATAAGTCATTTTTTCTCAATGCATTGTAATTTTGAATGGTCACTAAACAAGTGATTGTAAATTGAGGACAACCTGTACTTCAGAACAAAAATAGCCTGAGCAAAGTAACTCAGAATAGAATTGCAATTTCAGTGCACTTTTCTTTTCCATAATCCAAAACTAAAGAAAAGCAATCTGACTGAATAAAAAAAGAAATACATCAGAATATTTTCTTAGGGATAGATGTCTATGGAGATTCTCAATCATCCAGCTTTGCTGGCTGGAGAATTCTGGGAGCTGAAGTCCTTCAGACTTAAAGTTGCAAAGGTTGGAGACCCCTGCTCTAAAGAATATGAAAGCATTAGTCCTATTTGTATTGTTTTGTTTTGCTTCAATCTACAGCTCTCAAGCTCTTTCTGTCCTCTGAATTCATTTGTAAAATATGTTAATCTCTTACCAGATCCACTCTATGTTCATTGGATCTGCTTGTGTTTTTTGATGATGTCAACATTAGGCACAATTGCTGGTTGTCTGCAACGGCTTCATCATTCTTCTGTATTTTTTTTTCCTGGCTGATAAGAGTGAGAATAGAGACAACAATCAACTCTCTCTAGAAGTGTGGACACCTTCCATTTTGACCTTTGTGCTCTTTGATGCTCAGTTACTGCAACGAAACACATTTGCCTCTCCTGGAAATGATTCTGCTTTGCTTCTCAGCCGAATGTGCTACTCGGAGTTCAAGAATCTTCTTTCTGCTTTTGTTTTCCGCCACGATATTTATAGTGCACTGATTGCTATCCTTTCCAACCTTCTTTCCTCTAGTATTTCATTAAATGTTGGGATCGTGGCTTTAGAAGACTTCCAACAAGACGTACAGTATCGACTGCCAACATATGATGGGATGGAGTCATATTTGGAGGATTTCTTTTTTCATTCCCCTCCCTGCTTACCCACGTTTCTAAGATATCTTTGTTACTATGGAATTTTCATAGCCATATGGGTTCCATGGCACGGTTGATAAAATATTCTTCCCATTTAATACAAGAACAGATTATAACTGACGCAGATCAGAAAATTAAAGGTTTTCCATAGGTCGTCCCAAGTTGATGACAGATCCAAGGAATGGTGGTGGTGGTGGTGATGATGATGATGATGATATCCATTCAGTTATGCTCAACTCTTGGTGTTCCATAGGTGCTTATTTATTTTATTTATTTATTTTATTAAATTTATACCCCGCCCTTCTCCTTGTTAGGACCCAGGGCGGCGCACAGGGATGTTAAAATACATACAAAATATATAAAATATATGAAATTTAAAATACTTATTCTAATAAATAAACCCTGCGCTAAAAACCGAATTAAAATCCCAAGTTTAAAAACTATCTAATAGTCAGTATGGAGGTTACGCTAGGCCGGCTAGATGAAATAGGTGTGTCTTCAGACACTTGAGGAAGAGGCGGAGGTCGGAGATGGTGCGGAGTTCAGGGGGTAAGTCGTTCCAGAGGGCTGGGCCCACCACAGAGAAGGCTCTCCCCCTGGGTGTCGCTAGTCGGCATTGTCCAGCCGACGGCACCCTGAGGAGGCCCTCTCTGTGGGAGCGTATCGGTCTAAGGGATGTATGGGACAGGAGGCGGTCTCGCATATAACTAGGCCCCGAGCCATGGAGCGCTTTAAAGATGGTCGTTAAAACCTTGAAGCGCACCCGAAAGACCACAGGAAGCCAGTGCAGCTCGCGCAGGATAGGTGTTATGTGGGAGTGTCTAGGCGCTCCCGTAATCACCCGCGCGGCTGCGTTCTGGACTAGCTGCAGCTTTCGGGTGCACCTCAAGGGAAGCCCCATGTAGAGAGCATTACAGTAGTCGAGTCGAGAGGTGACGAGTGCTTGAGTGACTGTGCGTAAGGCCCCCCGGTCCAGTAAGGGGCGCAATTGGCGCATCAGGCGAACCTGATGAAACGCCCCCCTGGCCACGGCTGCCACATGATCTTCCATAGACAGCCGGGAATCCAGGAGGACACCCAAATTGCGCGCCCTCTCCACGGGGGCCGGTGTTTCGCCCCCAATGGCCAGAGTTGGAATAATCTGGCTGAACCGAGGCGCCGGAAGCCACAGCCACTCAGTCTTGGACGGGTTGAGCCTGAGTTTGTTACCACCCATCCAGATCCGTACGGCTTCCAAGCACCGGGACATAACCTCGACGGCATCGTTGGGGTGGTCTGGGGTGGATAAGTACAACTGAGTATCATCAGCGTACAGATGATATCCCACCCCAAAACCACGGATGATCTCACCCAGCGGCTTCATATATGTGTTGAATAGGAGGGGCGAGAGGACCGACCCCTGAGGAACCCCACATATGAGGGGTCTCGAGGCCGACCTCTGCCCCCCTGTCAACACATATTGCGACCGACCAGAGAGGTAGGATGCTTCTAATGAGCAGATGACTGGGAAGAATATAAATATAAATATATAAATATAAATCCTTCTATCAACTATCATTTGGTCAGAGCTGAAGAGCTTCTTGGATGAAAAGCAAAATATCTTGCTTGGGATAGTCTCTCTGTCTCTGGGGTTTTATTGGGTAGTTTTTAGTATAGTTTAGTTTTAATGGGGAATTTTAGCGCAGATTAGGTTTAATTTGTTTTTAAGAAATGTCTGTATATTTTTATTGTTTTTATTCTACCTGTGCACCGCCCCGAGTCCCTATGGGGAGAGGGAGTGGTTTACAATTATTATTATTATTATTATTATTATTATTATTATTATTATTATTATTATTATTATTATTATTATTATTATTATTATTATTATTATTATTATTATTATTATTATTATTATTATTATTATTATTATTATTATTATTATTATTATTATTATTATTATTATAGACATCCAACTCTTGGTGAATCTATTGGTCAAATGTCTATGAAAATTCTCAATCATCCATGGTTGTCCCAAAAGTGCTTTTTCAAGAGGCAACTGAATTTTCTGGTTTTTCTTTGAAGATGTTTCTTTTCTCATCCAAGAAGCTGGCTTGAAATTTTGGGCTTGGACATCCTTGAAATACGTCGTCTATGGTTTGACCTATGCATAGTACACAAAATTGCCCGCTACAGCATCCTGCCTATCAATGATTACTTCAGCTTAAACCCCAATAATACATGGGCAAGCAATAGATACAAACTCAAGTAAACCACTCCAAACTCAATTGCAGAAAATACAACTTCAGCAACAGAGTGGTCAATGCCTGGAATGCAACTGGACTTCCTTTTTTCCTTGAAGATATTTTGCTTTTCATCCAAGAAGCTTCTTCATATCTAATGAAATGATAGATGACAGAAGGATTTATATTCTTCCCAGTCATCTGCTCATTAGTATTCTTTTTGGGAGTTGTTGAGGCTCCTTGAAGGTTTATCTGTGCCCTTAGAGGCACCTGAAGACTGCAAATGTATGCAGAGCCTTCTTGGAGCTGTTGAAAGGATTGTGTTGCAAACAGGAGATAGGTGGTGTCGTAGTGTCAGAGTTTGTTGCAGCAATCAAATCCAGAAAGCACACACAGGTAACTGATCTTCAGCAGGATTCAATTATATATAAGAAACTTCTTTATATACAAGAATATGAGGCATGAAATTAAGCAGGTTCTGACAGGCTCTGGAAAACCGGTAGTGGAAATTTTGAGTAGTTCGGAGAACAAGCAAATACCACCTCTGGCTGACCCAGAGTAGGGTGGGAATGGGGATTTTGCAGTCTCCTTCCCCTGCCATGCCCACCAAGCCATGCCCACAGAACAGGTAGTAAAACAAATCGAATTTCACCACTGAAGAATATATACAATATGATGCAGTTCTCAGAAGTATAATCACAGAAGCACAGTTAACAAAACAACATATTCACAGAAGGACAATAATAGGAGCACACAACTTATATTTATACATATCAGTTAACCTAACCCACGCCCAGGCTCCAAACTGTTTCAGCTCCCAAACGGCCCTCATGGGGTGACTTAGTTGCTATGCCTATACATTGGCTGACCTTGTTACTATGTCCTATCACAGCCAGTGCCCAATGGCTGACCTGTTGCCATGTCTATTCCCGTTCATGAACTATATGCACTGACACATATCACTCCCCCTCTGTTGAGAGAGGACTATCCAGTCTCTTTGACGCCTCTTCCAAACCAGCAGTCCTCTCTATGAGCCAGGTCTCTCCACATCTTCTGACCTTTCAGTGCTTCTTTGAGTGCTTCTTTGCTCTGGTTGGTGTCAGCTTTGATGGTGTTCAGCCGTCATGTTCTTTGATGTCCTGGTTTCCTTTTACCAGTAATTGTTCCAAACAGAACTGCTTTCTCCATCAAATTCCACCGCATGACATGGCCAAAGTAAGCAAGCCACATTTTCATGATTTTGCCTTCCAGATCCAAGGGATTCCATTATGTTAATCTATCGGTCATTTATGTATTATTGGTCCTGCTACAGAAGTGGGTTCCTACCAGTTTGGACTGGTTTGGACCAGACTGGTTTGGACCAGTGTGGCTGAGTAGGTAGTAACTTGGCCGTCCACGCACCTGAGACAGTTCTATTCTTGGTGGTGCCATCTTTATTGTTGGTTCTGCGCATGCGCAGAACAATCTCCATTGTAGAAATGTACTCCCCCACTTTTCTAATGTTCTGCTTTAGGTGTAAATGTGCATGTGCGTGGAAGCGCGTGTGCAAATTCTTTTTGCACAGCGAACCAGCAGTAACGCTGGTAGCAACCTGCCCCTGCCCTACAAGCTTTTGTATCTGTTCTGTTTTCACAAAAGACAATCCTCCCATTTTCATTCCTGCCTCCATAGACTCAGGCTGGAAGAAATCATTAGTTGGGGGAAGAATCTTATTAATTAAGCACCCTATTTATGATGTCTTCTGCCAACAACAGAGGAGAATGTGTATATTTGATTTCAAACATAGTGTGGGAGTCTTGAATAATAAAGATGTTCAGGAACACATTGGCAGTTGTGAAATATCAAACTGTTCTGACTAAGCACTCTGGATGGTGCGACTATTATTTTCCATTAATTCATATTCACTACTATCTAAATTTGCTTAGGGCTTGTTACAAGAGGCAGCATGAAGCCAGGTTGGGGGAGAGCCAGATTAAGGTTTATCTCTGGAGGAAAATGAAGAAGTCTGTGCCTGTTATTAGACTAACACTGAGCATTCCTTCCTTTTCTTTTTACCTGTGAAAGTTCAGAACAGCTGGATTAAATACACTGACCTCCCAATATTCACATGGTTTTGATACTAAAAAAAACCCTTCATCTTTTCTTTTCTTCTTTTCCTTTGGTTCAGGAGAGCTGAACGTTATAGTCATGGTGGATGGGTATGTGAGCTTGAAGATTAAGCACTTAGAACAAGGGTGTCAAACTCAAGGCCCATGGACCGGCTCTGGCCCACGGGATGCTTAGATCTGGCCCGTGAACCCAGCTTGGAAATAGCAAAGGACTGGCCCGTGGTGCCTCTGCTAATGGAAACAGGGTAGGAGGGAGGCTGCGTGTGGTCCCATTTTGGCTGGCAGAGTGCTGCAGGAGGCATTCATCCTGCCTGCCGTCCATCCCATCTTCCCCACCTGGCTGGCCTGCAGAGGACAACTGCAATGCTGATCTGGCCCTTGAAGAAATCCCGTTTGACACCCGTAATTTAGAATATCGGTAGTCCTCAACTTACAATGGTTCATTTAGTGACCTTTCGAAGTTTCAACAGCACTGGGAAAAAAAGGAACTTATGACCATTTTTCACCCTTACGATCAGTGGTGGGTTTCAAATTTTTTAGAACCTACTCTGTAGGTGTGGCCTATTTTGTGGGTGTGGCTTGGCAGTCATGTGACAGGGTGGGAGTGGCCACCTTTTAAAATGTGGTGAAACTCATTTAACAACGCTCTTGCTTAGCAACCAAAATTTTGGACTCAATTGTGATGATAAATTCTTCCTTCCTTCCTTCCTTCCTTCCTTCCTTCCTTCCTTCCTTCCTTCCTTCCTTCCTTCCTTCCTTCCTTCCTTCCTTCCTCCCTCCCTCCCTCCCTCCCTCCCTCCCTCCCTCCCTTCCCTTCCCTTCCCTTTCCTTTCCTTCCCGTTGGGTCACTGGCAGTGGCAGGCCAGATTTACTTCCAGGTACGCCGGTGGAACCTCCTCTCACCGGTTCTCTAAATTTCACCAACCGGCTCTCGCGAGTAGGTGCGAGCCTGCAGAAACCCACCACTGCTTATGATCATTGCAGCATCTCCACATGATCAAAATTCAGACGCTTGGCAATTCATATTTATGACCTTTGCAGTCTCCTGGGGTCCTGTGAGCACATTTTGTGACCTTCTGACAACCAAAGTCAATGGGGAAACCGGGCTCACTTAAAAACCGTTTTAGTAACTTAACCAATGCAGTGATTGACTTAACAACAGTGGCAGGAAAAGTAGCAAAATAGGGCAAAACTCACTTAACAAATGTTTTGTGTTAGCAACAGAATTTTAGGGCTCAGTTGTGCTCATAAACCGAGGACAATTTACGTAGCAAAACACACACACCCCTCTCTGAAAGTCTTTTCCATTGAAAATAAGTGATGGGATATTTTGGAACGTCTTTACTGTCTCAGGGTGTGAAAACCTTTTTGATATCGGGTTTCTGGCAGTCTTCCTAGCTACCTGGAATAGTTGTTATTATTAAGGAAGAGTTAACATGGATTGGGAGGGATGAGAAAAGATGTGGAGACTCTGGAAAGAGTGCAGAGAAGAGCAACAAAGATGATTAGGGGACTGGAGGCTAAAACATATGAAGAACAGTTGCAGGAACTGGGTAGGTCTAGTTTAATAAAAAGAAGGACTAGGGGAGACATGATAGCAGTCTTCCAATATCTCAGGGGCTGCCACAAAGAAGAGGGAGTCAAGCTGTTCTCCAAGGCACCTGAGGGTAGAACAAGAAGCAATGGGTGGAAACCATCTTTAAAGCGCTCCATGGCTCGGGGCCTAGTTATATGCGAGACCGTCTCCTGCCCCATACATCCCTTAGACCGATCCGCTCCCACAGAGAGGGCCTTCTCAGGGTGCCGTCGGCCGGACAATGCCGAATGGTGACACCCAGGGGAAGAGCCTTCTCTGTGGCGGGCCCTGCCCTTTGGAACGACCTACCCCCTGAACTCCATCACCGACCTCCGCCTCTTCCGCAAATGTCTAAAGACATACTTTTTCCATCAAGCCGGCCTAGCCTAACCTCCCATGGGGACTTTTAGAAAAGTTTTAAATTGGGTTTTTAACAATTGGTTTTTAGCATAGGATCGGGATCATTTAATATATATTTTAAATTATTTATCTATTTTCTATTTTGTATGTTTTTTAAATCTCCTATGCGCCGCCCTGGGTCCTCTGCGGAGAAGGGCGGGATATAAATGTAATAAAATAAAAAATGAATAAATAAATAATTAAGGGGGGAAGCAACTTAGAACTGAGGAGAAATTTCCTGACAGTTAGAACAATTAATCAATGGAACAGCTTGCCACCAGAAGTTGTGAATGCCCCAACACTGCAAGTCTTCAAGAAGATGTTGGATAGCGGCTTCCGCTTCCGCCCTCCAACGGCGACGGATGGGTCCCTGACTCGTCCGCCGCTTTGTCCTTTTTTCTGCCCCCCGATGGGGGCGAGACGCCCCACCTTGGGGGTCTCCCGTAGGGTTGGCTTGCTGGGATCGTTCTCTTCCCATGGCGGTGGGAAAGCGACCCTTGTCTTGAGCCTAGGTGAGGAAAGGCTGGCTGCGGGGGGGAGATGCCTGTCTCCGCCTTCGCCAATGGAGATCGGAACTGTTTTTTCATTGTGAAGAGAGCCGGACGTTCGGAGTTGAAAGGCTCTCTCGAGGCTCGGCTGCAAGGTGAAGAGTGAGTGATTTATTTGCTATTTTCTCTCCGATGGCAGCGCTGGACTAAAAAGCTTGGAGGGGGGTGTTTTTTTCGTTAAACCCCCCCTCGGATTTAAAGCGGCGCTTTGAAATGGTTCCTCGTTCCAAGGAACGGTTGTTTTTTCTATGCGGTTTGCCTGGAACTTAGTGAAAGCGAGTGAAAGTGATTTGCGGCTTGCAACAATGTTTCTAAGTTCGATTGGCTTGCTACAATTTTTTTTTTCTTTGTTACTCTCTCCGGCTGGCTCCCAGCTTGGGCGGTGGAAGATGGCTCCTCTCTGCTCCTGAATGACTATTGTATTTTTGGAAAATTACCAGCATCTCCTTGTGATTTGGACTTCCTCTTGCTATCAATGAAGAAATTTTTTTTGGGGATTAATTGATTCCTTGTCTGGAGTGCCCTTTTACTATAACTATTGATCTGGAAAAGTGTTTCTCTTCTGGTTTCTGAACTTTTTTACAACCCTGATTTGAAACTTTTACCTCCTGATTTGCCTCAACTGCCCCACCTAAAAAACGCCATTTTAGTGACACTGACTTTAACACCCAACCATGGCACAAAAATCAGAATTGGCAGGTCTGGAACAAAGATTGTCCTCTCTGGAATCTGTTATACAAACTTTGGTGCTTGAAATTAAGGCTCAGAGAGAAGAAAACAACAACTTTAAGAAGGAACTTTTGGAAACTCGGAAACAAATGCAGGAGAATACACAGAAGACTGAAGATCTGGAAGGGGGGCTAATTGAGGCAAAGGGAGAGTTAAAAATGTTACCAGCGAGGTGGGGGAACTAACTGGGCATATGTCTAGGATGGACTTCGAAAGGATGTCATATTTTTTAAGATTTCAGAATATTTCTGAAGAATCTGGTGAATGCCTGCCTGAACTCATGAGCACAATTTTAGCAGACTATTTACATAAACCTAAAGATGAGATCAGGGGGGACATTGACCTAGTCTACAGAATAAACTCAGCATATGCCAGGATAAATGAGGTACCCAGAGAGATACACATTAAATTTGTTAGAAGGTCAACCAGGGAGGGAATTTTGAGGGCGCAGAGAGGGGGTCCTTTAATTTACCAACAAAAGGTGGTCGTCATCTTGAAGCAGGTCCCAAAAAAAATCAGAGAGATGAGAAGGAAATTTTCCTTCTTATCCAAAACATTGTTTGATCACGGGATTTGGTTCAAGTGGGCGATGCCCGAAGGGATGCTGGTGTTCTGGGAAGGAGGAAGAGTGAAGATTAAAACAGTTGTTGAGGCGGAAGCCTTTCTTAAAAAACATTCCTCTGTCCTGGGGGAAGATCCAGGGGGGGCAGAGGGGGCCACGGCCCCGCCCACTGGGGGCCAGGCGAGAGAAAAAGAAGATACAATTGCCAAAAGACTTAGATCCAAAAAATGATTTTGCTTGTTTTTCTTTTTTTTTTTACTAATTTTCTTTCTTTTATTATTCTTTTGTACCAGGATGTTTGCACATGTCTGCCATCTGAGAATTGGAAATGTACTATGTATTCATTTGCCTTTATCTTGTAGTATTTTTTCGGATAAATTGCTTTACTATTGTTTTATTATGTAGCCCGGGATGGGCCAAAGACTCTGACGCAAAGGTTCTCAAAATGTTTCTGTAACCCTTACCTTACCCTCTAGAAAATTGTTAAAACTCAATAAAACTTTTTCAAAACAAGAAGATGTTGGATAGCCATTTGTCTGAAATGGTATAGGGTTTCCTGCCTAGGCAGGGAGTTGGACTAGATGACCTCCAAGGTCCCTTCCAACTCTGCTATTGTATTTAGGTATTTAGTTTTAAATCTTGGCTTACCAATGGCCTTGCAGAATGATTATCTTTTTCCATAGTCCTCCTCTCTGTGAAATCATTACACCCAGGGATTGTATTCATTTACCTTCTCTAAAGGCAAAGGTTCCCCCTGCTAGTCATTTCCGACTCTAGGGGTCAGTTGCTCGTCTCCATTTGAAAGCCAAAGAGCCAGCGCTGTCCGAAGACATCTCTGTGATCATGACTAAACACCAAGGCACAGGGAATGCTGTTACCTTCCTATCAAGGTGATTCCTATTTTTCTATTTGCCATTTTACATGCTTTCAAACTGCTAGGTTGGCAGAAGCTGGGACAAGTCACGGGAGCTCACTTTGTTACGCGGCACTAGGGATTCGAACCGGTGAACTGCGGACTTTCTGATCAACCAGCTCAGCATCTTAGCCATTGAGACACTGTGCCCCTTTTACCTTCTCTACTGGTTTGCAAATCTAAGCCTTCCATTCATGTGCTTTTGCCAAAAAAAGGGCCTAAATGGGATGCCATAGAGCCATGGCCGATAGGTGCCATAGGTTCGCCATCACGGAGCTAGGTCTTCATTTTATGGACCTCAGAAGAATGGAAAGCTGAGTCAACTTTGAGCCAGTCAGAATTGAACACTCAGCAGTGGACAGAATCAGCCTGCAATACTGCATTCTCACCACCATACCATCCATATTATGTTCTCTGCAAAAAAAAAGAGAGATACCGCATGCATACCTCACAATATTGGACATCAAAACAAAATGATGTGTCTCATGGGTCTGCGGCCTACAATTCCACTCTATCTTGGGCTGATCAAAGCAGCTGCTTCTTTCCCTCAAGAAATACATTTGCAAAAGAGTGTGAAGATTAGTAGATCTTGATCCATCTCAGCTTTGTTATATTTGTGTTTTTCTGCTCTGCTTCACCCCAGACTTACCGGGAATAGCTTTTTCGGAGACATTACATGTCAGAAATTCATTAGCTAACTTCACATTTTGATGCTGCGTGTCGGGGGAAAAAAAGCCATCTGCTACACGACGGCTGCAATTTCTAATCTGCTTAAATCCTGCTGAATCCAGCCAATGTCACTTAGGCGGGTTGATCCTCTGTTTCCCCCCTTTTTTGTTATTAGCAAATTAAGATAGCGGTCCTGCTGCTGATTTCATCTTCTAAGTCATTTAAGCGCTGTATTGGGAATAGCAGTAACCCTGATTGGACCAGGATATAATTTAGCCATTAGCGTTAATCTCTTGCAGTCCATAATGGTGTATCAACGACACATGTTCTTAAATTCTCCATTGTACCTTATTTCTAAGGCAGTCAAAAATATGTTTCTTTATCAGATAGTCTTGTTGAAATCTAATTAGACAGAAGCCCAGAAGAGCACTGGTGTAATATCTTTCCCTCCATCAACTTCGTTTAAAACATTTTGGGACAGAAGAAGCTTTCTCAAATTGCTTTGTTTCTTTCTCCTCATACCCACCCCAAATGGAAAACTGACACAATAATTAAAGTTTGCTACTGACAGAGGTGGCATTCAGATGGTTCACACCGGTTTCCCTGAACTGGTTGTGGAAATTGCGTGTGGGCCTGGCCACCTGCCCCGCCTCTATGCTGTCCTATTTAGGCACATTTTTCAAGCCACGTGCATGCGTGTAAGCCGTGGGCGTGATCAGAGCACATTCATGGAAGGCCGAGAACTCACATCTGCAAACTGGCAATGAAAGTAAGTGAATGCCACCCTTGGAAACTGAGTTGTCTTAGTGTTGAATTCAGAGTCTCTTTCTAACACAAAAATTAATTTAAATCCGGTCAGGAGGCAAATATAAGAAGCAAGGTTCATACATTGACGTGGTAAATATTGGTTTATCACGTTTCTTTTTATTTAGATGATGACATTATTTAGATCAATGTCTAAGGAGATTTCCAGTCATCCAGATCATGGTTGTCCCAAAGGTGCTGTTTCAAGAGGTTTCCTAGTTTTTCTTTAAAGATGTTTCTCTTCTCATCCCAAAAGCTTCTTCAGCTCTGACTGGATGGTGGGGTTTCCATTTTTTTAGAGAGACTTTTAGAGCAGGGGTCTCCAACCTTTGCAACTTTAAGTCTGAAGGACTTCAGCTCCCAGAATTCTCCAGCCAGCTTTGCTGGCTGGAGAATTCTGGGAGCTGAAGTCCTTCAGACTTAAAGTTGCAAAGGTTGGAGACCCCTGTTTTAGAGAGTCGTTGAAGCCACCTGAGCTGAAGAAGCTTCTTGGATGAGAAGTGAAATGTCTTCAAAGAAAAACCAGAAAGTCCAGTTGCCTCTTGAAAAAGCACCTTTGGGGGATTAGTATCTAGGGTTTTACAAATGAGCATCAAGAACAGACAGGACAGGAAGAAGGCCACACAGGAAACAGAGATGGTATTCAGCCAGTTCTGACATGTTCTGAGTAGTTTTGAGTAGTTCAGAGAACCACCAAATAGTTTGGTCCCACCTCCATTGACCTCTCGGCCTCCCAGCCTCCCAGCTGATCTTTTGTTGGCCTGAATAGGAGAATGGAGCTGGAAAGCAGGTTAGTGGGGTGGGGAGGAAAGGGGATTTTGCAGTAACCTTCCCCTGCCACACCCACAAAGCCATGCCCCAAAAGCCACGCCCACAAAGCCACACCCACAAAACCACACCCACAGAGCTGGTAGTAAAAAAATTTGAATCCCACCACTGACAGGAAAGCCATGTACGCAGTGTGTATCTGAACACATGAAATAACATCGATATTGCTGTCAATTAATCAATACGATTAGGCAGAAGTTGTCTCAAACCTCCACCAGTGGAATGTAGGTTTCTCATTGGCATTGCCCCACTGTAGATCAGGCGAGAAGCAGCAGCAGATGCTAAGAGAACTAAGCAAGAGAATGATTCTCAGCAACCTCTGAATGGACATGTGCCCCACGCCTGCCAACTCAGATCTAGGAACAGCTTTATGGCAAGATGTCCATGGAAATTATCAGTCATCCAGATCATGTCCCAAAGATGCTTCCCCCCTCACCTCACAAGAAGCAAATGGACTTTCTGGTTTTTCTTTGAAGGCGTTTCACTTCTCATCCAAGAAGCTTCCAAATTTCCCACCATCGAGTCAGAGCTGAAGAAGCTTCTTGGATGAGAAGCGAAACATCTTCAAATAAAAACCAGAAAGTTCAGTTGCCTCTTGGGTGGGGGAAAAAAAAGCATCTTTGGGACTTTATGGCAAGAGCGAACATTCTTAAGGGTGCACGAGAACAAAGTCAAATTAAAAGATGGAGGAAGGAGACCATTGAGCAAGGAATAACACTAAAGGAGGATACGACTGAGGGAGTCGACCTCCCTTATACCATTGGAGGACTCTAAATGTGTTGAGAGTTGGAGTCAGGGGTGGGCTGCAGGGATTCGCAGGGATTCGGGAAAACTTCTAGTTAAGATTTTGTGCAGTTCAGAGAACCAACTCATGGCTGGCCCCACCCTCCCCTCTGGTCCCAGGAGTCCCCACACGGCCTGTTTTGGATGCAGGTAAGTACAGGGCAGCATGGAAACTTGGGGAGGGCAAAAAATGGGCCTACTGGAAGTTCAGGAAGGCTGGAAATGGGCCCATTTTCTCCTTCGGGGAACATCTCCAGAACCAAGGGAGGGCAAAAACACCCCACCACCACTGTGGCCACACCTACCCAGGAAGAGAACCCATTGCTTAACTTTTTGAAGCCCTCCCCTGGTTGGAGTGCTTAAATGTAAAACCAATATGCTCAAGTAGAGGTTCTTGTTGTAGCTTGGACCCTCAACAGTTCTGAGTGGCTAACAACATGGTATGTAAAGGTGGAGAGACGCAGAGCCCAGCCATCAGCTGGTTATGTCAGCTGCTAGCAGAAACGTGTGCCGATAACAACTTCATTTTTGGCCATTGACAAAGCCAGGAAGGTGGCTTCATTCTGCAGTTTAAAGTTTGATCGAGACACGCAAGAAGAAGGGTCACTGGGTGAAGGAGATGGGTGAGATAGGAAACGTGATAAACAAATGCACAGACATTTGGTGTTTTTTTTCTAAAACTCATCCAGGAGTGGGCTGCTCCGGGTTCCGACGATCCTCTAGCAAAGAATCTGCATGGTTCAACAAATCCCCAAATCCAACTCCTGGCTGGCCCCGCCCTCCCCTCTCCTCCCAGGAGTCTCCATGCATCCTGTTTTGCCAGATAAGTGCAGGGCGCATGTGGAGGCTCAGGGAGGGTGAAAAATGGGTCTCCCAGAGGTTCCAGAACACCGGAATTGGGCCCATCTCAGCCTCAAGAGAGCCTCCGGAGCCCGGAGAGGGCAAAAGCATTCCCCCTGCTGTGATGCAGGAAGCTAACTAGGCCACACCCACCATGGCCACACCCACCCCGAAACCAGGCAAAGAACCCATTGCTAAATTTTTTGAAGCCCACCCCGATACTCATTCATTCATTCTTTTCATTCATTTATTGGATTTGTATCCCGCCCTATCTCCCCGAAGGGACTCAGGGCGGCGCACAGGCAAAGATTAAAAACAATACAAAACAATACAAAATACAATATAACTACTATAAAAATATATTAAATTTAAACCCGTGCTAAAAACATCTTAAAAGTCATCTAAAAACCCTTAATAAAATCCCCACATTTTGTTAATAAAGTCTAAGCCAGGCCAGCCAGATGGAAAAAATGAGTTTTAAGCTCCCGGCAGAAGAGGCGCAGGTCCGTGATGGTGCGAATGTTGGGAGGTAGGTCGTTCCAGAGAGCCGGACCCGCCACAGAGAAGGCCCTTCCCCTGGGGGCCGCCAGCCGGCATTGGCCAGCAGACGGCACCCTGAGGAGGCCCTCCCTGTGTGAGTGGACAGGACGGAGGGAGGTGTGTGGTAGAAGGCGGTCTCGCAAATACCCAGGTCCCGTGCCATGGAGCGCTTTAAAGATGGATGAGATAGGATGAGACGGGTGAGATAGGGTGAGATAGGAACTCATCTTTTACTTCCCTGCTTGCTAGTGAAGGTAGAAGGTGAAACATTTCAGTACGATGCATCCGACAAAAAAGGAAAGGTAAAAAAGAGGAAAGTATATGAAAAGTACAGATGAAAATACAGCTGTTGGTACACATTTCTTAAATTGAAAGGACAATTTCTTAAATTGTCCTTTCAATTTAAGAACTGTGTACCAACAGCTGTATTTTCATCTGTACTTTTCGTATATTATTTATAAATTACAAAACCCCATAATTTTGAATTTGTCTGAGGAAAAATTATTGGGAGGGAGGGGAAGAGCAAAACAGATTTTCCCGTTCTTACCTGTCAGTTACCCACCATGGCGAGGAAGACATTTTCAATTGCCGCTGAAGCTATTACCTTGTTGAGACTGTAGAAAGAATCTGACACAATTGTGAAATGGTAAGATTCATCTGGCAGAAATGCTTGAATGCAGAAGTGGTACTACATTTCAGTACTTTAGCTCCAACAAAAAAAATGTTTGTAAGGAAGATACACTAAGCAAATTGGTAGTAATCATTTAGTTACATACATAATGTTGCAGTGTGTGTATTCCGCCTGCCAGTAATATTCTAAAATTAAAACGATTCCATTCACATAAGCTGACAATTTACATGCTTCTATTTGATTTCCTTTGAAAGAACATTTTGAAAGGAACCTAAAATCAGAAGAGGGGGGAAAAGCCATCAGATTTTAGAAATTCATTCTTTTGTCTATGACAGGGAGATAAATATTTCTAATTTGGATTTCAAAGGCTCTCAAAAGGAGTGAATATTTTTTATGTATCAGGTGTTCAGCAACTTAGTAGCTCAATTAAAACATCAACACCAATTTTCCCACATGCATTAACCACATGAGTACAATGTCCATTAATACATTGTTACATATGAGCCACAGGGCGCAGTGGTTAGAGTGCAGTACTGCAGGCTATTTCTGCTGCCTGCAGGCTGCCTGCAATTTGGCAGTTCAAATTTCACCAGGCTCAAGGTTGACTCAGCCTTCCATCCTTCCAAGGTGAGTAAAACAAAGACGCAGATTGTTGGGGGCAAATATGCTGACTCTGTAAACCGCTTAGAGAGGTCTGTAAAGCACTATAAAGTGGTATATAAGTCAAAGTGCTACTGCTATTTACAAACAGTTGTGCCAAGGACCAAATCTGGATATAAGCGTATTCCATACTCCAGATCTTGAAACTACTGGTACTATTCCAACTGTTCTCAAAATCACCAACAGCAATTTGATGTTTACACAGTTAGTAAAAAAATGAGCAATCCAAAGCCTTTCATATTATGAGGCCCCAAAGACCAGGTCCATATAGTGAAGGCCCAATTAAACTGATTTAGGACTAATCGTGCCTGTGCATAAGAACCTTCTCAACTAACCAACCTGTTCAGCGGTTCCACTTCTTCTACCCCATTCTACGTTTCTTATTTTATCATGCAAAGAGGAATCTGAACCATACATCTTTGTGTGCAAACAGAATATATAAAAGTGTACGGGAAGACAGGTGGCCTTCCTGCCAACTGTATGCTCTGATCTCATCCGTGATGCCACACAGCCCAATGGAATATGAACAATCTGCTCACTTCTCTCAAGATGTCCAGTAGCATCGTTACTGAATGCCACCGTCCTGTAATCACCTCCATATCCCTACTGCTATGGGCCATGAGCTCTATCTGTAAGTTGGCTTTCAAAGTAGGGGAATTAAAAGGGAACACTTTGTAATGATGGTGGTTTTATGTTTTGCCATTTCAGCCTACGGGTCCCAGAAGCTCTCTTCTGGTACCTAACCCATTTCGCTGATAACAACCGAAGGAAACTGGAGTCAAATAATTGCTTATAAATTCATCCAGCCAGGTGTTCTCATTGGGGCTAGAATGGATACATGGATGCAATACATTACCACTATCCCAAACATCTCTAGCTTTTATATAAGCGAAGTGTTTAGTGGCTCTGAGGAGTGATTTGCTTTCCTAATGACTAAGGTCTTGGTAAGTGATTACCAGCGGTAAATGAAAGTCAATGCTCTTCCTACTTTCCATCTTCAAATCATCTCCCCTCCCAGTTCCCCTAAGCCGAGGTTGTCTTTAAACATAGATGTCTTTTCCCCTCGACCAATGGACCTAATGATTCTAGTTCGGATAACACCGCGAGGCATTAATGCACAGGTAATGCATACGACTGAGAAAGGTAAGTGGAGCCATAATCACCTCATTTGCATTCTCTATTCCTCTGAAATGGAATTACTAATGACTTTATTTGGAGTGGGACCGAATCAGTGAAAATAAAGCTTGCAGATGCTCATCAGCAAACAGGAGCCAAGGTGGCATCCGACGAAGCCATGGAGCTCCAACCCTGCAGCTGAACAAAAGCAACTTCCACAATAGGCTTTGAAAAAAATGATTAATCAGATGGCTTTTGATCAACTGTTTCTAAAGCCTAACAAAACTTCACCAAGGATTATTCTGGAGTGTTTTAAAAGAAAAAGGGGGGAGGTGTAGCTTAACTATAATTTTTTATGATGATTATGGTAGTTATAAGAATTATCCCAATGATGATGATAATGGCAATAGGACAAAATGTTTATTGTAACATTACAACAGGTAAACTAGGGAGACATACCTAGACAAGCCAAATCTATTTCGTTGTAAGGCTACATTAACAGCATCTTGCAATCTGAAACTACAAACTTCCTGCCTTCCACTTTTAAGTGCTTGATCCATAAGGGTAGGTCCCTCTTTAGTTTCTTTCTCTGACCGTTCAGTCCTTGGGTGTTCCCCTCCCTCTCGTCTGCTTCCCGTCCCCCAAGGTAATCCACACATCCCATTGCAGGAGCTGTAATTTAAAGTGTCTGGGGCTGATGGTTAGAATTGCACTTCAATTGATTGACATTGGGAACATGCCAGGGATGGGCTACTGCTGGCATTACTGCCGGTTTGGGGTGCACAAAAAATTTGTTTGCACTCGCTCGCTTCATGCACGCGCGCACCAGACATTTGCATGTAAATAGGTATGTGCATGCGGAGAACGTTAAAAAATGCAAAAAAAAAAAAGAGTTACATTTGTGCAATGAAAATTGCTCTGCCCATGCACCGAACTGAAAATCCAGATGGCGAAAATCCAGATGGTCTGAACTGGTAGGAGCTCACCACTGGAACATGTCTATTAGTTATTCAGCTTTGTGAAAATAAGCATCCTTTGGGTTGAGAGACTTTCCAACTGGGAAGGAAGGGAGGGAGGGAGGGAGGAAGAAGGAGAAGGAGGAGGAGGAGGAGGAGGAGGAGGAGGAGGAGGAGGAGGAGGAGGAGGAGGAGGAGGAGGAAGAGGAGGAGGAGGAGGAGAGATGGGATTTGTACATTGAAAAAGCATCTCGGAATGGGGCTATTTCAGAGGTGATATTCAGCCAGTTTGGACCAGTTCAGGCAAACTGGTTGCAGAAATTTTGAATAGTTCAGAGAACCTGCAAATACCACCTGTGGTTGGCCCCGCCCTCCTGCCCCCATTGTTTCCTGTCCTATATTCCCTTATTTTTAGCTCAACTGATTCGCATGGCAGAATGTATTGCCATGCCTCAGCTGAGCTAAAAAACAGCTCAGCTCACCAGTGCTGACACCAAGAGTGGTCTTTGAGTGCTGCATTGCGAAGCACAAGCACATGTGCAAAGCACTCTCTCATAGAACCGGTAGGACAAGATTTGGAAACCCACCACTGGGCTATTTGGTTGGGTCAAGTTGGAAGAGAAAAATGGGGATCATTAGAATATTCTTAAGCATTCTTAAGAAGAGAATGCTGCTTTGTGCTTTATGACAATTGTTCTCAAAGTTACGTGGCACCACATTATTTGCCCTTGTCTTCCATCTCTCTAATGATGGTAATGATATGGCAGCATTTATCTGGCACCTGCTTTTTCCCACTTGCCTCTGGGAATTTAGCAGCACGTCGAGAGCTCTTGCATAGTAGCTAGTTGGGAGACCTTCCTGAGCGGAGAGCTACCTACAAGGAGAACTGGGAGATAGATATTGCCAGTTTTTATGGTTGCTTGGTTCTTCCCATTTGCCTTTGACTGCTACAGATCCAGGGTCATCATGAGTGATAATTCCCCTAGGTCACAGGATCAAGTGAAGCAATTTTGAATAAATTGTGTTCACTTCCTACTTTTGCATTAACCTTTGAACGTTTGGAGCTCCAAACTTCTAAAACCGATGGCAATGCGCACTCAAGAGGATTTGCATTTATTTATATCTACCGTCTCTGACAAGTTGGAGCGCATGGAGGATGAGAATGAAAGGGGCGCCTTCTCATTCCCCCTTCACATTATTCTTGATCATGGTCAGGCTTTCAGGTTTAATGATGGAAAACAATAATGGAGGAACAATAGAAAATAATGTCCTTTGTTCAATCAAGGTGAGAGCCCACTTAAAATGGGGAAAAATCAAAGTCATTTTTCTAAAAAATAAAAGTTTAAAGAGCTGGATTATGAAAATACTTTTATGCATTGAAATAATTAGCAAGATGGATCAGATTCTTGCCCTCTTTTATTTTAAAAACATATCAATATACTTTCCATTGAGTTCCAACTTAAGACCCACATTGACTGCAGGTCTGTAGCGCTTTAAGCAAAACAAAAGTTATTCTCAAAGAAAGTGAAAATACAAAATAGCTTTAGTTATCTTCCCAGTAAACTATATTTCCTTGGATTCTGCTGAATGCAATGAATTTTCATTTTAATATATGCTAATTAGTGCACATTTAAATTGACAATAAAGTTCTATTCTATTCTGTTCTATTCTATTCTATTCTATTCTATTTTGTGGGATCGTATCCTGCCCCATACATCCCTTCGGCTGATTCGCTCTCACAGAGAGGGACTTCTCCGGGTGCCGTCCACTAGGCAATGCCAGCGGGCGACGCCCAGGGAAAGGGCCTTCTCTGTGATGGGCCCGACCCTTTGGTACGACCTACCCCCGGATATCAGAACTACCACGGACCTCCGCTCCTTCTGCCAGAAACTTAAAACTCACCTGTTTCATCAAGCCTAACCTATGCTTCTCGCCCCAGTCTGCAATTTAAATTATTTTATTCGGTTTTATGGGTTCAGTTTTAATTTTTATAAATTTGTACAGGGTTATTTAATTTGATTTTAATTTTGTTTGTATTGTCATGTTCTTAGTAGTTTTTAATTTCACCTGTACACCGCCCCGAGTCCCTTCGGGGAGAGGGGGCGGTCTAGAAATCCAATAAAATAAATAAAATAAATAAAATAAATATTCTATTCTTATCTCTACTCTACTCTACTCTACTCCTTTTCATAACAACCACTATTTTTATAAGTCTTTTCTCCATTACATCTGTTCACTTGGTCTCTGAATTTCAAACACTATTAAGAATCCTGTATATTGAATCACATTTCCCAGTAAAGAGACCTGATCTTCATTCTCCATGAGTTGTCCATGCTGGTGAAGGACTGTTCCTAGAATCCTACCTCATGCCTAAACAGATATGCCAGAATTCCTGGAAGGAATCACCATTTTCTTCCATCAGCAAAAGGAGAAGAGAAATATAATTTAATGGGACAGCTAAAGAAAACAGTAGCTTGCTCAAAATATATATCTGTAAATATTAAATATATATTATACATATTTAGAAATATATTATACTACACTAGGAATTTTTTAAATTATGGATCAAACACACCTGTTAACACACCCCTCCCACCCTGCACCCTCTTCTGCCAAGAGTCTCCTCAGGGCCCATTTTGGATGCAAGGTAAATGCAGGGCCTGTGTGGAGGCTCAGGAAGGGGGGAAAATGGGACTTTCGGAAGTTCCAGAAGGTCAGAAACAGGTTTATTTCCAGCTTCCAGGTGACCTTCGGAGCCCGGGGTGACAAAAATGCCCCCCATGGTGCAGGAAGCCAACTAGGCCACACCCAGTATGACCACTGTTAAGTCCTCAGGTCTACGGCCGTGCCAGCAAGTCTGGTAAACTCTGAGTCACCGCATTCCGGAACGGAGCCGGCAGCCGCGTCTGATTGGCTAAGACGCGGCTGGCCGGATTCTGTCTAGAAAATAGATACAATGTTGCAGCTTGCTTGCTAAAAGGTTTCCTGCCTGAAGCTGTATATAAGCAGCTGTCAGACAGGGAAACCTTGCCAGTAATGATTCTAGTGTATTGTAAATAGTTGTGAATAAACGTTCCTGTTGTTTGACCATGCCTGAGTCGGAATCCTTAGTCTAATCTAACAACCACGCCCATCCAGCAACTGGTCAGAGAACCCGTTGCTGAAATTTTTGAAGCCCACCCCTGGACCTTGGACCAGACAATCTCAACTCCATTCAATTTTCATAGCAGATACATTTGACTCATCAAGAGTAATATTTCCCAGTATTATAAGCTTAATGGCCTGGAAATATACACTAGGCTCAGTCTCCCCAGTCAAAGTCCAGTCTGCTAATTTTGTCCTGTTACTATTCTCTCTGTGTTCTCCAGTCCTAATCACATAACTATCAAGCTACAGATGTTTGGGATCAAATTGATCAATATGCCTTAATGGAATCTTTGGGGTGATATAGTTATGTCCCAAGGTTGCTAGGATACCATACCATGGTTTTTTTAAAAATCAATCAGTGGATGGAATATATTGAAATTGAGAGCATTTTCCAATGAGTTTGAGTTTGAGTTTATTGGATTTTTATACCGCCCTACTCCCGAAGGACTCAGGGCGGTGTACAGCCAGAATAAAAACAAATGTATAAAAGTTAAAAAAAGTTTTTAAAAGACATATTAAACTTTGGCCTAAAAGTGAAAAAAAAACCAACCAACCCTGATTAAAATTAATAAAAATTTGAATTTAAAAATCATGTTTTATGCCAGCCCGGCTTGTTGGAAGAAAAAGGTTTTGAGAGCATGGCGGAAAGTCCGTAAGTCAGGGCTAGTTCTTAATTCCGGGGGCAATTCGTTCCAGAGGACAGGGGCTCCCACGGAGAAGGCTCCCCCCCTGGGTGTCGCCAGTCGACATTGTTCAGCCAACGGCACCATGAGGAGACCCTCTCTATGGGAGCATACTGGTCGGTGGGAGGCTCTCGGTGGCAGAAGGCGATCTCGTAGGTACCCAGGTCCTAAGCCATGGAGCGCTTTAAAGATGGTAACCAACACCTTGAATCGCACCTGAAAAACCACCGGAAGCCAGTGCAGCTCGCGCAGGAGGGGTGTTACATGGGAGCATCGCGTTGCCCCATAATTACCTGTTCGGCCACATTCTGGACCAGTTGAAGCCTCGGGTGCTCTTCAAGGGGAGCCCCATGTAGAGAGCATTGCAGTAGTGGATGAATGTCTATGGAGATTCTCAGTCATCCAGGTCATAGTTATCTCAAAGGTGCTTTAAAAATAAAAGGCAATGGTGAGTGCCATGGTAGCGCAGTGGTTAGAATGGAGCACTGCAGGCTACTTCTGCTGACTGCCGGCTGCCTGCAATTTGGCAGTTCAAATCTCACCAGGCTCAAGGTTAACTCAGCCTTCCATCTTTCCGAGTTGGGTAAAATGAGGACTCAGATTGTTGGGGGAAGTATGTTGACTGTAAACTGCTTAGAGAGGGCTGGAAAGCACTGTAAAGTGGTATATAAGCCTAAGTACTATTATCATAGTGCTTTAATGGTCTGCTTTTTCTCAAGGAAGAAGAATACAAGCAGCTTTATCAGTTGTGACATCATCAAATGGAATAATCCTCTGAAAAGCCTCCAAACTGTGCAATGTAAATGCAGGGTTGTCTTGACGCATGGACTTGATGGGCACTTGCCCATGGGTCCCATGAGCATAGGCGCCCCATACTAATCTGTGTATATTAACCCTTCAATGTACCTTGTATCATCAAAATACAGCAACGTATTTATTACATTTTATTGCATTTTTAGTTAATACTAACATGCAAATATGTGTTTCATTTTATCAACCATTTACATTTTTATTCCTGTGAGTAGCTGTCATAGGGAGTCCAGTATACTGCCTTTCCCAGGGCCCATAATGCTGTTAAGATTGCCCTGTGTAAATATTTTTTCTTCTTGTACCATATCCATCATTGGATGTTGCCGATCATATTGGCCATCCTATTTTTGTCAACAGGTGCATGAAAAAATGCTGCTAATTTTTTTTTTAAGTTTTTTTGGAAAAGGATCAAAAATTGGCTGGAGGCAATAACAGGAGTTACAATAGAATGGAAACCTGAAGTCTTCCTATTAGAAATCGTGTCTGCGAAATATAAAAAAGAAATCCAGTATTTAATAAAACATATAATTACGGTGGCAAGGATTGCCTTTGCCCAGAAATGGAAAAACAAATTAACTCCAAGTGAAGATGAAATAATAAGAAAGGTTGAGGACTGTGCTGAAATGGACAAATTAACTAAAGAAATCCAGGGAAAAGAAGAATCAGAATTCTACCAGATATGGGATAAATGGTGTAGGTGGATGGAGGAAAGAAACAAGAACCAATGAAGGAATACAACAAAACTTAAAAGCAGTAGTTATGAGTGAAATAAGAAGGTTTAGAAGGGTGAAATCCAAATGAAATATAAGAGAAGGGGAATAATATAAGATGAGCGGCTTCGATTGACAATTGCTATTAGAAAGAACAGGAAGTTCCTGTTCGTATTGTATGGTGTAAATGTAGTGTATGTCTAAGTTTTATGTGAGTGTATTTTATATGTATTTTATGTTTGTAAATACAATTTATTAAACATTTTAAAAAAATTAAAAAAAGAAAAAGTGCTGCTGAGTTTTGTCCAAACCAATCCTCAGATTTCCAAGCGACAATATTCTTCTTCTGCCTGGCCCTCATTTGCCTTCAGTTTTTCCCTGGAGGATGAAGTGAAGGATGCTGTATTTTTTGGGTGTCGCATCACATATCCAAAATATTTTATATTATTGGAAATGTAGGCAGACCACTGGAACATATTATCATGTGTGGTGGACATGTACAGCAGCAAGAAAATATTGGATAACAATAACAAAAAATGGCTTGAAGAGATCATTGACTAACCAATAGAATTAAAACAGAGCTATTTTTAATTAGGGTTAATTAGAGTGAACCATGAAAAAAACTCAATATCTAATATTACACATCATTACCGCGGTGAGAATTATGTACACACAAAATTGGAAGAATAAAAATGTACCATCAAAGGAAAACGTGATAAAAAAAAAAGTTTTAAGAGTGCGTTGAGATGGATAGACTCACAAAAGAAATAAAAGATAAAGGAGAATCTGAATATTATTTGGTATAGAATATGTGGTATAACTGGCTAGAGGAAAGATGTAAAGAATATGAAAGCATTAAGGAAAGAAAGATTAAGAAATTAGAAAATAATTACAAAACCGCATAAATGAACAAGATTGAAAATGTAAGATGCATTGTATATGAAATAGTAAACTGAGGGATTAATAGGTATAAGAAAAATACATGTACACATAGATAGATATAGGATGTATTGTACATAAATTACTACATTAGTAGACTAATACAGTGCTTCCCCAAAAATAAGACAGAGTCTTATTTTCTTTTGACTCCCAAAATAAGCACTTGGCTTTATTTTCGGGGAGGCCTTATTATTTTTGAGGTGCAGGAGGTAGTGAGCATGGTCACCTCATGGCTGCTGCTGTGTTGCAATATTTCAGGGGAGGGCTTGTTTTAGCACATGCACTCAAAAGCCTGATTGGGCTTATTATCCGGGCAGGACTTATTTTCAGGGAAATAGGGTATATACAAAGGAAGTATAAATACATATGTAGGGCATAAGAGGTATTGTAGATAAATTAATCTAATAGGCTATTAGTAATAGTATTCAAGTTAGTATAGTATTCCATTCAAGATGGCGGCACGCTTAGGCGCAACAGCTTTGAGCTCCTGGTGTCACAGTAGAGTTAGGCAAAAACTAGTCTATACCCGCAGGGAGTTATTAAGTTATTATTAAGTTATTATTAAAGATTGGATCTTCTAGTCGACTCGATATTACCAGCAACTTCCAGCAGTCTCATAATATACCGAGTGACATAGTAAGACTGCCAGGCTCTCTATGGATTGTTGTTTGGCCTACGAGGCAGCGAAGAGAGCCGAAGCAGAAGCGGGGATGCAGAGCAGGCTTGCTAGTTCGATTACGGAAGCAGCCTCACAGACCAGCATTAGCAAGCATTTCCTAACCAACTCTAGATCCTTTGTCCACAAAACCGATGAACTAAAGCTATGGATGGCAGCAAATTAGCTCATTCATGACTGCTGTGTGATGATCATCACAGAGACCTGGCTTCATCCACTTGTACCAGATGCGTCTGTGGAGCTAACTAACCGCACCACACACCGCTTTGACAGAGACAACAACTCTGGTAAAAGCAAAGATGGAGGACTGTGTATTTACACACATAACAACTAGTGTACTAACAGTAGAGTTGCTTATACATACTGTTCTGCAGACGTGGAATTCTCAACTGTCATTTGTCGGCCATTTTATTTACCTAGAGAGATTTCTGTTATAGTTATCACTGCTGTCTATATTCCACCTGATGCAAATGTTAGCACAACGCTCAAACCAATTTCATTGTAATTTTATTACAATGACAATAAAGATTTTTATTTTATTTTATTTTAATCACATTTATATCCCGCCCTTCTCCACAAAGGACCCAGGGCGGTGCACAGGAATTTAAAAAACATACAAAACAATAAATACAGAATTTAAAAACATATTAAACTATAATCCTATGCTAAAATCCAAATTAAAACCCCCAATTTAAAACTATCTAAAAAAGCCCCAGCGGGAGGTTAGGCTAGGCCGGCTTGCTGAAAAAGATGTGTCTTTAGACACTGGCGGAAGAGGCGGAGGTCCGAGATGGTACGCAATTCAGGGGGTAGGTCGTTCCAAAGGAGCCACAGAGAAGGCTCTTCCCCTGGATGTCGCCAGACTGCATTGGCCGGCTGTCGGCACCCTGAGAAGGCCCTCTCTGTGGGAGCGGATCGGCTGAAGGGATGTATGGGGCAGGAGACGGTCTCGCATATAACTAAGCCCCGAGCCATGGAGCGCTTTAAAGATGATCGTCAGGACCTTGAAGCGCACCCAAAAGGCCACAGGAAGCCAGTGCAGCTCCCACAGGATCGGTGTTATATGGGAGCATCTAGAGGCTCCCGTAATCACCCGCGCGGCTGCATTCTGGACTAACTGCACCTCAAGGGAAGCCCCATGTAGATGATGATGATGATGATGATGATGATGATGATGATGATGATGATGATGATGATGATGATTATTATTATTATTATTATTATTATTATTATGATTATGATTATGATTATGATTATGATTATGATTATGATTATGATTATGATGATGATTATTATGATTATGATTATGATGATGATGATGATGATGATGATGATGATGATGATGATTATTATTATTATTATTATTATTATTATTATTATTATTATTATTATTATTATTATTATTATTATTATTATTATTATTATTATTATTATTATTATTATTATTATTAAATATATATACACATGTATGGACAAAAATGGTATAATGGAGGTATACCAATGTGGAAATGTTGCAAAGATGATAATTGTGTTAAAAGACTGAAAAAAAACTGTTGAATAAAAATATTTTTTGTAAAAAAAATATTCTAACTTTTGCTTCCACCCCATTGAATTACCTTTATTAATGCTTTTTGTTACTCAGAGCAGTGAGAAGCTTCTGAGCTTTTGACAGCTTTCCTTCTCTGATGGGGGAAGGAAGCGTCCGTCAAGGGCAGTTATGGCTGCTCTCCACTAAAATGCACTTTCCCTTTAAACCTGCCCTCAGCTAAAGTATTTCAACAAATGCACTACAGTGAAACTCTCTCGTGAATGGTCCATGTTTCGATGAAGTCCACTTGAGAGCACTCAGAAAGAAGGGTAAAATGCTTTTCTTTGTTGCCAGAGATGTTGGTGTCATCCAGTGAATCTTTCATTGGCTGCCTGCAGGTGTGCAGCTGGAGAGGTGTTGCTAAGTTGCCATATTGTTTTCACCCTTTTTGGTCCTTGACCGCAGCTGATTTCCACTCTCCATATTTGAAGATGGGTGTTATGGTAAAAATTCCAACACCAAACTTGTCCGGACTGATAGCTGAAATGCAGAGGATTTTCATATAATTACTTTATAGTAATTGCTACAAGGTTGTGTGAGAAAGATGAGGTCCTCATGTTCTAGCAGTTGTCAACAATTTCCAACATGTGGTGTAATTTCTGGATACGATGAACCTGTTCCTGGAGATCTACTGAAGTGGACATGAAGTACCATATTTTTCAAACTATAAGACGCACCGGAGTATAAGACGCACCATGATTTTGAAGAGGTAACTTTTAAAAAAGTTTTTGCACTCTGCAGGCCTCCCAAATCATCTGCACGCCTCATTTGGGGGGGGGGGCAGGGGGGGCATGCAGAGCTTTGGGATTCTTGTAGAGTGCTCCTGGGGGTTGTGGGGGCAAAAACGAGCAAAAAAGGGCCTCTTTGTTACCCTCCCCAGCCCCCAGGAGCACTTTGCAAGCCTCTCAAACCCTCTGCATGATATATGTCTCTGAACTTCATGTTTGTTTAGTACGTTTCATTTTTGAAAGTTAAGAAAAATATACAAGTTGTGCATAGTTTGTCTTACGCTACACATTTCCCCGAGCTCTTTTGCTGAATATATGCATTTTTGTCAGCACTTTCTCCTAATAATCACATTTTCTATGTTTTTAATGCATTGTAGAATTCAATACGATACGAGTCTCAGACAGGAAAAAAAAGAAACAGAAGATGAAAAAGCATCTTGTTCCAGATGATTAAACAAAGCCATGCTGAGAAGGAAGCCAATCTAGAAGTTTAATCAAAGTGCAGATGCCTTATAAGAACTGGGATTCAGGCAGGAATCAGTCTCAAGCAAGAATTTGGAAAGACGGTCATCTGCTAATGACCAGATGACTACTTGAGGAAAAAACTGTGAAGTTGTCTTTTGAAGACACCTTCCCCCCAAATCTTTAGAATTTGGAAAGAGTTGAACTAAAAAAAAATCAGACTAGAAATCACCATAGGTGCAATGTGAGCATTCAAATCAGCCTTCTCCTACTTGTTGGTTCTCCAGATGACGTGCATCTACATTTCCCCAAATTCCTAACTAATATACCTTCTAGATCCATGATGGTGAACCTATGGCATGCAGCCGTTGTTCTTCTGGGTTCTGGCACGCATCTTCATGCGCAGAGGAGCACTGGAACCTGGAAGAGCAGTTCCCTGGCATGCATGTGTGTGCCGGGAAGCTGAACTTCCAGTTTTTGGCATGCACATGTGTGCTGGCCAGCTGGTCTTTGCATGCATGTGTGTGCCAAAAACCAGAAGACCAGGTGACCTGCGCACATGCGCATGCCAGAAACTGGAAGCTCAACTTCCTGGCACATGCATGCACGCCGGGGAACTGCTCTTCCGGTTTCTGGCGCTCCGTACTGGGGAGCTGCTTTTTCAATTTCCGGTGCTCCCCTGCACACCTGCGTGTGCTCCCATTTTGACACTCAGTGCCCAAAAGGTTCACCAACACTGTTCTAGATGGTATCATTTGGGAGAAGAGTAATTTATCCTGTGCCTCAAAATACAAACATTTTGTTCTTAACTTCTAAAAACCTTTGAACCTCAGCATTCTGAGATGTTAACGCTAAAGAAAATGCCACTACTGGTAACTCTATCTAACAGCATCTTTGCAAACATCACCTTGGGGAATAAAATTTGCAGCATCAATTGTCTAGGGAAGCACGAACTTTTTCTCTACTTGTTCACCCACATAAACAGGCAATTTCTTTTATCTAGGTTAGAGTATAAGGGGGAGGTTGTTATATTTCACCCTCTAAACTTAGAACCAGGGGCTTATCCACAGTGTAAATGTTGACATTCATATTTAGCTTATAAATTATTTCATTTTGAAACTCGGCTAATCCTGACTTGAGAAATCATCATACGTATCACTATTGCACCTCCTCAGCTCTGGTCCAGAGAATAATGCAATATTGCAGACTAACTCCTGACCAGCTTAAGGTTGACTCAGCCTTCCATCCTTCTGAGGTGGATAAAAGAGAACCCATATTGTTGGGGGGGCAAGGTGCTGACTCTGTAAACTGCTTAGAGAGGACTGTAAAGCACTGTGAAGTGGTATATGTCTAAGTGCTATTGCTATTCCTTCCTTCCTTCCTTCCTTCCTTCCTTCCTTCCTTCCTTCCATCCATCCATCCATCCATCCATCCATCCATCCATCCATCCATCCATCCATGCATTCACCCATCCATGATCCACAGTGGTTAGAATGCAGTATTGTAGGCTAAATCTGCTGACTGCCAGGAGTTCAATCCTGACTGGTTCAGGATTATTTAGCCTTCCATCTTTCCAAAGTCAGTAAAAATGACCCAGATTGTTGAGGGCAAGAGGCTGACTCTGCAAACCGCATAGAGAGGGCTGTAAAGCACTATGGTGCAATATGTAAGTGCTATTGCTATTACTGTGGCTCTACTTGACCTTAGCAAACACTCTACAAACACTCTACTAGGACAAAATTATTCCTTGCATTCCTTCATCAATATTATCCCCATCCCATTTGATGCAGGCATGGTTGTCTTCCTTGCCAAGCTTTTGACAGGTTTTCAATCCTTGCACTTCGCAAAGCACTTAAAAATCTATCAGTCCTCCACACTCCAAGGAACAGAAATTGAAGAGAGATGGAATTGACAACCAAATTTCTGACCAGATCCACAAAGTTGCAGTGAACCCCAACCTTCACATCATAACAGAACCATTGTTCCTTGAATACTAATAAGGAATTTAAGTACAGCGTGTGTTATGTGCAGGCTGGATTTTATCGTGACATCTGCTTTCCAATGCCTTAGGCTAAAATGCTTCACAAATTCCCAAGCACAATGACAAATAATAATACTGGCTTGGAAGACAATGGCTTTTAACGTAGGGGAAGGGAGGGGGAAGAACAGAGAAATTCTTCGTTTCAGCAAAGTTAAAATAGAACGCTCATATGTTCCCGATAAATTTGGCATGGAGCTGAGACATTGGTGTCTTGCAGGCAACCAAAACGTGCTTGCCAGCTTCATGAAGTCAGGCATTTTTACTGCTGGAACTTTAATTATAAGGGAGAGAGATGAAGTCTGTGCATACGTGAAAAAAACAGAAATGCAATAGGGATGTGATGGTGAACCTATGGCATGCAGAGCCCTCTCTGTGGGCATGCGAGCCATCGCCCAGTTCAGCTCCACTGTGCATGAATGCATGCTTCCCACTGGCCAGTTGATTTTTGGGTCTCTGCCACACATGCGGGAGATGCGTGTGTATGCATGGGGGGATGGAGGGGGTCGTGCGCACATGTGCAGGGATGGGGAGTCACATGTGCCTGCATGGTGGAGGGTAGGGGGTGCAGCGTTTTTGGTTTCAGGAGGCTTTAGGAACTCCTGCTAGGCCCAAAACAGGCTGTGGGGGGGGGCACTCCCTACAGTCTGTTTGTGGTCCCTGGAGGCTTTAGGGAGGCCTACTAAGCCCAAAATGGGGCATGAGGTGTGCAGCATCTCCCCACAGCCCATTTTTGGTCCCAGGAGGCTTCAGGGAGGCCTACTAGGCCCCAAAACAGGGGGCAGAGGGTGTGCATGCATGGGGGGAGCATGGGGGTGGCATGCATATGCGGGGGCAGGGAAAATGTGTGTGGGGGGGTCATGCAAGCATGCACGGGGAGTAGGGGGCATTGCATTATGGCGTGATTTCGGCACACAAGGAGAAAAAGGTCAGCCATCACTGCAATAGGTCTTGTTGGAAGCTTCAATTGAAATGTCTCATCTGTAGCCTCCTCCGCCTCCCACTGCAAGATTATCACTATTACTATAGTATCATTACTACAACTGCAATATATCTTACTCAGTTCCCCTCTTTACCTTACAAGATTTCTATTATGTACTATTTCACAATGCCCAATTTTCAGCTAATGTAAGTCAAACATAGGCCAGGCAAATTCAGTGAAGTGCATTGATGGATATGTGATATTCAGTCCAAATGTTTCCATCTCATCACTTATTAATGCAGGAAGGCTGTTCTTTGTTTTCGAAAGAAGAGACAAAACGTACTTGAAACAAACAGCACCCTAGCACAGAGGCAAAGCTGCTGGTGCTGTATTATAATCCAGTATATCAATTTGCAAAAACAAATATGAAAGAGCATTTAACATTCCTTCACCTCCAGTGCAGGAAAGTAAGTTAGCAGCACAACACAATCAGAACAATGGAAATTCTACCTGCGTTTATTATACCAAATGCCAGCACCTAGCTAATCTTGGCTGATATTGAAAAAGCTAAGCAGGTTCAGTCTTGGTTACTATTTGGATGCGAGAACTGTAGGAAAAGGCCCTTTCCTGGACCAACAATCCCTAGTCATGGTCACTCATGCCCAAGTCATTTCCCTTCTTGGCTATTGCAACACAATAGTTAATTAACAACGGCAATGAGCACTTTAACAATCATGGCAAAAAAAAAATGGTCCTAGAACAAATGCAACCCACTGAACTACCACTTTGCTTAGCAAGAATTTGTAGAATTCAGCCTGGTTCCTAGCTTGGGAGACCACTGGCACAATTCAAAGCATTAGCACCAGGAAAACATCATGTGCCTCTTAACGATGTCAGCAAGATTTGAAACTTTAACTTTTTATCTGCATTTATCCTTCT
This sequence comes from Rhabdophis nuchalis, assembly GCA_039707465.1. Classification (NCBI taxonomy): domain Eukaryota; kingdom Metazoa; phylum Chordata; class Lepidosauria; order Squamata; family Natricidae; genus Rhabdophis; species Rhabdophis nuchalis. Next base: position 11,318,812 of record CM077653.1, read on the forward strand.
AACGTGCAAGGATATTTGGTATATGTGAATTTTTCAAGTGCCTAATACATTCCCACACTGTTCTCCTCTTGCTTCAGGAAAGGTGCTTGAATATTCAGGAGGCCCTTTGTGGGTGGGTGGACACAGAATGGCTTGTCTTGTCATTTGTGTTTGTGTGTGTATGTTTGCATGCGCTACTCCACATCTCTTCAATCCCTCCAGCATGCCCAGAATGTGACACCACGGTGCTAATAATACATTATCTGCCTATCCGTGTAAAATTTGGAGTGACATCTATCACCAGATGGAAGTTGAGAGGAAGGTGTTGGCCATGGGGAAAATAATAGTGATGAAAGAGGCAGGATGCTAGAAATATCTGGCTCTTTAAAAAGTGGAAGATCTACTTGAGATTTTTACCTTCTTCAAAAAAGAAACGTCCTTATTGGTGGTTCCCGTTTTTGGGATGTCATTTATAGCTTCCCTCCTTTCCTCCTGGAACATTCAAAGCCGCTAAGACAATTAAAAATGTATGCCAGCAATTGCAGAAGATCTGTAGAACGATGTTAACTAGTCCCCCTTTAAAAAAAAAATAGAGGACTTCCGGTTCCGGCTCCAGCGGTGACGGGCGAGCCTAGGGTTCGTCCGCCACTTTGTTTATTTTCCTGCCCCCCCACGGGGGCGAGACGCCCCGTTTTTTGGGGGGTTCCCGTAGGGCCGGCTTGCCTGGGTTGCTCCCCCCCACGGCAGTGGGGAAGCGACCCTTGTCTTCGGCTCAGGTGGACATGCTGCGGGGGGTTTTCCCTTCGCCAAAGGAAGACGGCATCGTTCACTAACATGGAGAGAGCTGATCGGATGAGTTGGAAGGCTTCCCGGGGCTTCGGCTGCGAGGGGGAGAGTGAGTGATTTAAAACTTTTCTTTGCTGTCAGCCTGGCTGAAAGAACTTGGAGGGGGGTGCTTGCTTGTTAAACCCCCCTTCGGATTTAAAGCGGCACTTGAAAATGGCTCCTCGCTGCGAGGAAGCGGATATCTTCAATCTGGATTGTTTGCAACAAGGGAAAGTGATCTGCGGCTTGTATTGCAACAAAGTTTCTAGGTCTGGCTGGCTTGAAACAATTTTTTTTTCCACTCTCTCCTTCTGGCTTTGAGCTTGGGCGGTGGAAGATGGCTGCCCTTTGTCCCTGAATGACTATTTTACTTATGGAAAATTCCCAGCGTCTCTTTGTGATTTGGACTTCCTCTTGTTACTAAAGAAGAAAAAAAATTTTTTGGATTTGTGATCTCTTTTCTGGAGTGCCTTCGTTATTATAATTATTGATCTGGAAAACTGTTTCTCTCTTGGTTCCTGAACTTTACAATCCTGATTTGAACTTTGGCTCCTGATTTGCCTCAACAGCCCCACCCAAAAAACGCCATTTTAGTGGCATTGTCTTTAACAGCTAATCATGGCACAAGAATCAGCACTGGCAAGCTTAGAATTAAGGATGGCTTCTCTTGAATCTGTTATACAAACTTTGGTACAAGAAATCAAGGCCCAGAGAGAAGAAAATATCAACTTTAAAAAGGAGCTATTGGACACACGGAAACAAGTGCTGGAGAACACACAGAAGAATGAAGAGTTGGAAGGGGGGCTGGCGGGGGCTAAGGGAGAGATTAAAAATGTTACCAATGAGGTTGTGGAAATAAACGGGCATGTGTCTAGGATTGATATGCAAAGGATGACATATTTTTTGAGATTTCAGAATGTTTCTGAGGAACCTGGTGAATGTCTCCCTGAACTCATGAGCACAATTATAGCAGACTATTTACATAAACCTAAGGATGAGATCAGGGGGGACATTGACCTAGCCTACAGAATAAACTCTGCATATGTCAGGATAAATGAAGTACCCAGAGAGATACATGTTAAATTTGTTAGAAGGTCAACCAGAGAGGAAATCTTGAAAGCGCAAAGAGGAGGTCCGTTAATTTACCAACAAAAGGAGGTTGCCATCCTGAAGCAGATCCCAAGAAAGATTAGAGAAGCGAGAAGGAAATTTTCCTTCTTGTCCAAAAAATTGTTTGATCACGGGATCTGGTTCAGGTGGGTGACGCCTGAAGGGATGTTGGGGTTCTGGGAAGGAGGAAGAGTGAGGATTAAAACAGTTGTTGAGGCGGAAGCCTTTCTTAAAAAACATTCCTCTGTCCTGGGGGAAGATCCAGGGGGGGCAGGGGGGGCCACGGCCCCGCCCGCTGGGGGCCTGGAAGGAGAGATAGAAGATACAATTGCCAAGAGACTTAGATCTAAAAAATAACTTTGATTTTTTCAGTAATATTATATAACATGTGTATCTGGATTTTTGTAAATGACTGACAGCATAGAACTGAGAACTTAGAAATATGTACTTGCTTTCACTTTGTAGTGTATGAAAAATGTTTTTTGTTAATGATCTATTTTGAAGTCCTGGAAGGGCCGACGACTTTGACGTGAATGCTCTCAAAATTTCTTTGTATCCCTTACCCCACCCTATTGAAAAACTGTAAAACCAATAAAACTTTTTTCCTTGTCTCTTTCTTTCTTTTTGTCTTTCTTTCTTGTTTCTTTCCTTTCTTTCTTTTTATTTCTTCCTTTCCTTGTTTTTGTCTTTCTTTTTGTCTCTCTCTCTATTTCTTTCTCTTTCTTTCCCTCCCTCCCTCCTTCCTTCCTTGTCCCTTTCTTTCTTTTTGTCTTCCTTCCTTTTTTGTCTCTTTCTTTCTGCCTGTCTTTCTTTTTTTGTCTTTCCTTCTTTTCTTGTTTGTCTCTTTCTTCTTTGTTTTTTGTCTTTCTTTTGTTTTTGTCCCTCCCTCCCTCCCTCCCTCCCTCCCTCCCTTCCTTCCTTCCTTCCTTTCCATCTCTCCCTCCCCCCTCCTCTTGAAAATTTAGTGGAATCCCACCAGGTGCTCACTTAACTGTTGATGAATTTCAAGAGAGCCCCAGGGATTCCTGGTAGCCTATCCATTGGGGATATATTGGCTTGATCTGATTCCTCTGATGTAGACAATTATTTCCTGGTACATGTTTTCCTTGAATAGACATTATTCAAATAAGGGGGTTCAAACATCTGCTTTCCCCGGTAAACATAAACTCTGCACATTACCTAATTTTCACTGCTTCTCAGGCCAAGTTCTCCTCTACAGTCAGAATAATTTAATTGCTACAACTTTCCAGAAGAGAAGAAACCTCTGACAAATCTCTGAGCAGTGGAAATATTTTTTTTTTCTTGACGGTAGATCTACGTGGTGTTCGCAGTAATGGACTTCTATATATTTCATGTCCTGTTAGCCAATAGTTATTTCTCCATTAAGCACAATCATGACCCATGCATAGTTTATAAATGATGGTCTCGTCCTTGAAGAGAGATCAGACCGCACAAGGTAAAAATAGATGACAGCCACACAGCATCTTGGCTGTAACTCACCCTTAGAGATCTTCTTAAAATGCAAAGCTTGAGCACTGATGATTTATAAATGGGACCCAGCACTCACGCTAAAACACTGCATGCCTTTGTGTGTATCTCTTTGCACCGTTCAGTCTCTGGGGTTAATAGGCTGGAGATGGCTAGATAATAACTATTCATTTCTAATGGGAACAAGATTCCAAGGGCATTTGGTTTTAAGCATTGCGACTGTCCAAATTTACAGGAAGATGATGTCCAGCAAACGTTTTGTAATGCAGGCTGTCCTTGACTTACAATAGTTCATTTAGCAACTATTCAACATTACAATGGAAGTGGGGAACAAAGTGACTTATGACCGTTTCCCCACTTACGATCATTCAACACACCACCCAAATTCACAACCCTTGGCAACAGACGCATATTTACGACAGTTGCCGTGTCGTGGGATCAGCTTTTGCGACCTTCTGACCAACAAAATCAATGGGGAAGACAGATTCACTTCACAATCACGTTACTAACTGCAGTCATTCACTTAACAATGATGGCAAGAAAGGTCGTAAAGTGAGGCAAATCTCAGTTAACAAATGCTTCACTTAGCAACATCAATGTCAGGCTTCGCTGTGATCGTAACTGAAAGACTATCAGTAGTTTTAAATAGGACTTGGGTTAACAACAACCTCAATAGCAACCAACTTCACAAATTTATCAGAGAAAATTTAGTCCTGATTTTCCTTTCTGGGCAAGATGCATGACTTTTAGAGGTGGATCTTTGAATCATATATTGAGAACTATTCTACAAAATCTGGAGCAGGCTGAAGACTAAAGAAATGTTACCTGATGTACTGATTACCTCATCTACTGATGTAGATCTGATTACTGATCTACTGATGTATCCCAACACATCAGAGTTCCAAGTAACACTCCCAATGAAAGAAGAATTCAAGGCTCGAAGTTCCTCAAAGCTCCGTTTTATTAGAGATGTCATATTGGCACATCTGGGAAAACCCGAATATGAAAGATTCCAGGTTTTCCCCACCCAAGTGAAAGTCCAAGCCCCTGCCCAGAGCCCACATGTCCATCACATGGTTCAATCAGGCACTGTACCAACTGGAGATGCCTCCCAGTCATGCCCTTCCAGGCAGGGGTGGGCTTCAAAATTTTTAGCAAGGGGTTCTCTGCCCAGTTGCTGGGTGGATGTGGCCATGGTGGGCGTGGCCTAGTTGGCCTCCTGCACCATGGCGGGGGGGGGGTTGCCCTCCCTGGGCTCCGGAGGCTTTCCTTGAGCCTCCGGGAAGGCGGAAATGCCCTCCCCAGGCTGCGGAGGCCTGGGGCCTTCGGGCCTACTGGAAGTTTGGGAAGACCAGAAACAGGCCAGTTTCCCAAACTTCCAGTAGGCCCATTTTCACCCTCCCCACATGTGCTCTGAATGTACCTGCATCCAAAGTGGGCTGTGTGGGAGGGGAGAGACATGCCAGGAGTGAGATTTGGGGGTTCTCTGAACTGTACAGAATCTTAGCTAAATGTCCTCACGAACCCCTGTGAATCCCAGTAGCCCATCCCTGCTTCCAGCTGCAGGGCAAGATCTCCTTGACTCTCTGAAAAATGAATGTTATTATGACTATGTACTTTATATCCCATTTTCCATATAATCCCTCCTCTCATTTTCCCACAGCATTAAATGTGGCAGGTCTGAAGGTCCAATGCAAAAGATGGCTTCCAAGCCTGAAAACACTCCCCATTAGCTAGATTTCTTTTTAATATTGTTCAGGAGGACAATTCTTTTGAATCCGCTTTGCATCATTCCTTGGAAAGTTCACACAGCCTTATTAATTCAATTTTTAATTACATTTTTAAATTCACCGAAAGGGTTTGACCTTTTTTATCTCGACTGAACGGGCCAATTGAAGTAAATAAACAAAAGTTCATCTCTTTTAAACGAAGCATCACACTGCAGGAAATCAAAGCTTCCAAATCAAAGCTTTTCTTTAAAATCAGATTCCCTTCAATGAACCAGACTGAAGCCGTGCTTTGAATCAGATTTCAGTCAATGCAATATGTTGTTTGACAATTGCTTTTCCTTTGGGCGTACAAAAAAAAAATAACAATTAGCTGTAAACTTTTAGGAAGTAGGAGATAATGAGGCTGAGTCAGAGGGAGGAGTCAAATGCATCATCAGTCTTGTCTCCCTTCATGCCCACAAGAAATCTAACTCCACCTTGAATTTCTTTTCTTTTTCAATTTGAAAAAGTTTTATTGGTTTTAACAATTTATAGCAGGAAAGGGGTAAATAAGGTATTAGATAATATTTTGGAGCTTCCACAGCGGGTTTGATGACCGCCTCCGAGTCTTCATACAATTCCATTAAAAAAATATTAAAAGGAAGGGGTACATACATTTTAAAATCATAAATTTTCATATTATTTTATACATTTAATTACTTTGTACTATTGACATCCGTACAGGAATTACCATCATAAAAAAAAATATAACAAATTATTTTTGCGATCTGAGCCTCTTTGCTATAGTCTCTTCCTCCTCCCCCTCACCAGCAGGCAGACCCGTGGCCCCTCCCGTTCCCATCTCATCATCATCCAGGATTGAGGAGTGTTTTTTAAGAAAATTCTGCGCTTCTTCAACTGTTTTGATTCTAACTCTTCCTCCCTCCAGCATCCCTTCCGGCATCAACCACTTGAACCACACCCCCTTTTTGAATAATTTTTTTGTTAAGAAGGAATAATTCCTTCTTATATCTCATATTTTCTTTGGGATCTGCTTCAATATGGCCACCTCGTTTTGCTGATACATCAAAGGGCCCTCTCTTTGTGCTCTCAGTATCTCATCCCTCGTTGACCTTCTTATAAATTTAATATGTATCTCTCTGGGTACCTCATTTATTCTGGCAAATGCTGAATTAATTCTGTAAATCAAATCAATGTCCCCCCAAATAAATTCCTTATCTTTCTTAATATAATCCGCTAACATAGTAGCCATCAACTCTTTTAAATTTTCATTAGGTAATTCTGGAACATTCTGAAATCTTAAAAAGAAAGACATGTGTTCAAAATCAATTTTAGACATTTGACCAGTAATATCTGTAAGTTCTTTCTAAAAGTCTTTTATCTCTTCCTTCATCTCAACCGCCCCCCCTTCCAGCCCCACAATATTTTGTTTATTATTTGTTATTTCTCTTTGCACCTCCAATAATTCCAATCTTGTGCTTAAATTGTCTTTCCGGATTTGTTGCATTTCATTCATTATTGTTTGAAACATCTCCTCTACGTTTAATGGCTGAGGGCTTGGTGACTTAGGATCCTCTACTTCTATTTCCTTCTGTAACAAAGCTGAAATCTTTGGTTGTGAGGATGGGCTGGGTTTTGTAGATGCTGGAGCAGAGCTTGGTTTCCCAGATGGGGGTTTCCTCGATGTCATAATAAAAGTTTTAAGTGTTGGTGCGTAGAGAAGAAAGAAAGAAAAAAATGGCGCTGTTGGGCGGGCAGTCTGTGAAGTCCGAGACAAAAGCAGCTGTAGTTCAAATTAAATTTACAATGTCCAGAGAGAAAAAGGAAAAAAGGAAAAAACTTTCCAAACAAAAGCAGAAGGTTTCACGAAGGGGGAGAGCACTGAAAGACACCAGAGCAGGTCCTTTTCTTATATATTTTGAAATTAGCCTAATTTTGTTGAAATAGAGGAATGCTTATTTCCAAAAAAGAAAAGTTCCGTCCTGGGAACAAAGAGAACGCCATCTTTCCGCCTTGCCGGCAGGGTGGAGGAAGCAAAAATGGAAACAATCAATTTAAAATGTAGCAAGGCTCAGGATACATTGCCTAACAGCAATCCCTTAGTTAACAAGAAACTTCCTTTTTCAATAAATCCAACGGAAGTCACTTTCACTCTCTCCGCATCGCGGGACTCTTTATCCAATGCCGCTTTAGTTCCAGGGGGGTGGTTTCCAATTCCCCTATCTTCTCTTTTCATCAAATTGAATGCAAAAAAGTCCAAATAAGGCACATACCATTTTTTTAATCCGGAACCTCGGCGCAGCCATTCAGCCCTGGAGTTTCAGCTCCTTTTAAAATCCTCCCTGTTCCAGCTCCTTCGGCGAAAGGGAAGCTCCCCCCGCGAAAGTTCCCCAGCCCCTAGGGCGAGGCGGAAGCAGCCCCCCCGACCACCGTCAAGATGGGGGCCCTCACCGCAAGCTGCCCGTGCAGAGGGGGGGATTATGCCAGTGCAGCTGAGGCAACACAGCGGCGGATGTGTGGAATCCACGTCTGTCCGCGTCCGAAGCCGGAAACGATCTCCACTCCACCTTGAATTTCATTGACACTTACCGACTACCAATTTGCTTTGACCGTTAGTTGTTTGGTTTCTTGTTTGGAGTCTTAGCATGTAATAAACCTCAATTCATTTGAACCACCCTGACTCCTGCTTTCCTGTGACTGACAATATCTCCAAGATTTTGAGGATCATCTAGTGCAGTGATGGCGAACCTATGGCACGGGTGCCACAGATGGCACGCTGAGCCATTTCTTAAGGCACACAAGGTGTTGCCCTGTCAGCTCCAGGATGCATGTGTGCACTGGCCAGCTGATTTAGGCCTTTTTTTGAGGCCATTTTTCGCCCTCTGGAGGCTTCAGGAAAGCTCCTGAAGCCTCTGGAGGTGGGGGGGGGCTGTTTTCACCCTCCCCAGGCTCCTAGAAAGCCTCTGGAGCCTGGGGAGGGCGAAAAAAGCATGCCAAAAGCAGGGGGTTGCGCACATAGCATTATGGGTGTGGCATGCCCACATACGACGCCCCTGAGTTACCCCCGCTTTTGGCACGCAAGCCAAAAGTGGTTAGCCATCACTGATCTAGCGTATGGCATCTCAGTGCTCCTGTGTTCCTCCATCATTCTTTTTCAGCATTCTATGTTTTAGACTGTAGGGTAGCTTTTAAGCTTCTGTAATTTTTCTTGACAAATTGCTCTAGTGGAATTTTACCAGTCTACGTAGAACAGCCCCAATGTAGACAATGTGAACTAAATACACAATGTTTGAGGGGGAGGGGAAACCACCTTAATAAAAAAAAAACCAGCATTATTTCTTATTTCACAACACAACTGGTTGAGTTTCTTGGACCCCAATTTGTGCACCATCTAGAAGTGGGAAGCCCTACTTATTGCTTTCTAGAAGAGCCAGCATTTAAAAAACGTAGATGGTAACTTTTGAAATTGCAGTACCATATATATTATTTTCCTTGAGAATCTCACATATGCAGAATTATATAAGGTTGATATGGTTAGAACAAGCAATTAATTGGGTGAAAAAAGCATTCCCTGTTGACAAGTTCTGAAGTTTCACACCTACCACCAGTAGGAAGATAAGATAAGATAGAAAATGGTCAAGGGTAGAGAGATCCCTTCAAAAATATTAATACAGGAGCTTGGAAATATAACTCAAATCCTTCTTTATCAACTTTTCTATTTAAGTGCCCATGAAAATATGTCCTCAGTTGCACTTTTTTACTCTTCTCTTCTTATGGAATTAATTCACTTCCCTACTCTGGGTATCTAGGGGTAGAATAGACAGAAAAGAGAAATGAAAGAGATGTCTGTTTTCAGACCAAAGATGAGAAGCAATGCAAGCTTAGTAATTTCAAATATTTGAACTAACCAAGCTTCTCTATTACCTGAATTCTGATGTAGCTGAGCTAAACTACTACTGTAATCGATTGGTCTACCCCTAGACCAATAATCTTATCTCTACAAAAGTCCAAAACATAACTTTATTGGCCATTTTTTTCCATCCATGTATCTATCTAGCTACCTAGATAGCTAGCTACCTTCGAGACCGTCTTCTACCCTATACATCCCTTCGACCGACTCGCTCCCAGGGAGGGGGTCTTCTCCGGGTGCCGTCGACCGGACAATGCCGGTTGGCGGCTCCCAGGGGAAGGGCCTTCTCTGTGGTGGGCCCTACCCTCTGGAATGGCCTACCTCCCGACCTCCGTTCCATCACAGACCTCTGCTTGTTTCGCTGGCACTTAAAAACTTATTATTTTCATCTGGCTGGCCTAGCATGATCTATTTCACACCCATTATTTTATAACAAATCAACATTTTAATTTGGGTTTTAAATTTAAACTTATTTTAAGCAGGGTATTGATTTAATTTACTTATTATTTAATAATATTTTGTATTTATGTATAATTGATTTTAAATCTCTGTTCGGCGCCCCGAGTCCCTTTGTGGTGAGATGGGTGCGGGTTATAAATGTGAAAAATAAATAAATAAATATCTATCTATCTATCTATCTATCTATCTATCTATCTATCTATCTATCTATCTATCTATCTATCTATCTATCTATCTATCTATCTATCTATCTATCTATCCATCCATCCATCCATCCACCCATCCATGCAACCAGCCAGCCTGCTGGCCAGCCAATTATCCATCTATCCATCTATCCATCATCCATCCATCCATCCATCCATCCATCCATCCATCCATCCATCCAATCTTTATTGTGATCAATGCCCAGTCAAAAACATGAAACATTGAGACTATGTGATGATATGTGGGAATGGGAGTAATCTTTGGAGATAAAAGAACTGCAGCTAGGGCAACTAGTAAATAAGAAGCAGCTTAGTCTGCAACAGAAATGTGGGCATGACAAACATCTTAGAATGTCCATCTGTAAAGTGGAAGGGGAAGTAATATACTTTCAGATTTACAAAATTCAGTTAATGTAACCTTGCCACAAAATTGTGCTACTTCCTTAGTCCTTCTTGTCTGTACTATTTTGTGAGGCTAACAGGCAAACATCTAAAAAGAAATGCAAAGCAAAAAGCACAATGCCAATATAACGTTTAAAATATCGCGTAACATGACATGGTATTATTAAATTATAATTATTTTTATGATTATACGTATATATAATTATATAAAGTATAACACAGCAAAACTATAACCCTGATATATGGAATCTAAAATGTGTAACATTAGTAAAACTATAAAACTGGACTTCAATACACAGGATCAAAGGACCAACACAGGATCAAAAAAGATAAAGTCATGAAGTCACTGCCTGCGACTATACAGCAATAAAGTCCATTGCCATGAGTCAGTCAGTGACTTTATGACAATCAATGCCCAAGAACAATCAAATGGAATTGTAATAAAGGAGGACCAGTCAGCTCAAGAAATGTCAATAGCAAACGCTGACACATAGGTTTGTAAGAAGTAGTCAAAGTACATTAAATGAAGTATCAGGTTCCTGGGGAACGTCTTGATTTATTCTGAGATGTTGGCAGAAATCATTAATGTGAGGCATTTGTCACGGTCCAGTTTACTGATGAGGTTCTACTTTTGCTCTCTAGGGTATCTCTCCTGAGCTCTTTCTCTTCTTGGTCAATTCTTTTCTGTTCCCTTGGAATATACATATATTGTAAAGAAGAAAAGGACGGGACAGCTTCTTCCATTGGCCCCACCAGAGGTGGGTTCCTACCGGTTTGGCCCGGTTCAGCCAAACTGGTAGTGGTAAGGTGACCTGGGTCGCTGGAATTGGCAGTGACCCAGGCCTACCATGCCCCCAAACGGGTTCCCCGGTCACTACCACCATTGCCACCACCATCGCCACTACCATCGCTGCCATCTTGTTTTGTAGTTCTGCGCATGCACAGAACAATTTTAATTGAACCATGCATGGGCACACAGCATGCATCCAGCGTGTGCATGCAAAGCATGCGCACAAGTGAAGTGGCAGTAAAGCCGCCCAGAACCCACCCCTGGGCTCCACCACTTCTGGTTAGCAGGTAAGGACTAGATGTAAAAGATAAGTAAAAGGGCAGCAGAGACAGGAATAAGGAAATAGAGTTGGTGGCCACTTCCAAAAGCAAGCACCATGAAAGGAATCTTCTCAACATTTTCTCCAACCCTCGACTCCTTTTACAAGTTATTCCTTGTTAGACTAACTACAGGCAAATGGAGAAAATTATGATCAACTGACTACATGTTTATTAGATTTGCATTATATATTTTGGTTTTTAAATGAATATTTTAATTTTCAAACATGCCATTATATAGTCGCATAGACTAGGGGTCTCAAGGTCTCAAGGTCCGCAGGCCGCATCTGGCCCACTGGGTGCTTAGATCTGGCGCATGGGGCTGCCTTGACATAAGTGATATCGAGCTGGCCATGCCCCCCCTTCTCTCCTTGACCCTCCCAAGGTCAAACACAATCCTGATTCAGCCCTCAATGAAATCGAGTTTGACACCCCATGCATAGACAATCTTCTCTGATCAGAATTCAAAACCAAACAAGCTAAAATGTAACCAATGATACTAACAGAGTAGGCAAGGTATTTCTGAATTAGGGACGCATTAAGCATTTTACTGTGAAATATACTCCACATAGTTATCCCTGTGGGAGAGTTGCCAATTCGGTTACCACCACAATATTGTTCCTCTAGCATGTTGGTCTCCTGTCCAACTTTTGGCATTTCTGAAAATAAATGCAGTGAGCTAAAGATGCTTCGCTTTGCACTGCAGAGTTGCCAGCTTCCTATTTATTTATGTATATATTTATTATTGAAAGATATTATTTTTAAGCAGTGAGGAAGGCAGGCACTAAAGAGGGATCTGGAGTGCTGTGGGGCACATTGCTTAGGTCTGGGCCAAAGCTTTATAGGATCCGGTGAATACAGCTTAGCCTTAGGAGAATCAATGGACTCAATCTTCTGGCTGAGATGTACTTCAAAGAAAACTCAGCTTGCATATTTGCAATTAATTTAATTTAATTTATTAATTTATTAAATTTATACCCCGCTCTTCTCCTACAAAAGGACCCAGGGCGGCGATGACTGTTTAATGCAAGGTAAAGCACTAGGATAGATTGCCAAGAGAATGATGCTAAGATCTTTTCTTAGTACCTTCTAATATTGAAGGAGGGGAGGAATTTTTGGCATCTGGCTAGAGACATTATACGGCCCGACTCATCTCTGAAATCCTACCCTACCCAAAGTTCTAGATCCATCCAATCTCCTAGGAGAGAACAACGATGAGTGGGTTTCTGATCGGGATGGCCGCTTGCAATCTGAGATGGTAGTGCTGGTCACGTGTTTCCCTAAAGTGCCGGGCAACATTTTTATAGCTCCAGGGGTGCATGCGCTCGCACACACGCACACACACACACACACACACACACTGGCAGCAATTATAGCTATGCAATACAGATTATTCTAGCTTTACAAATTTCAGCGGAAGGCCAATTGTGGGCAGGAATAAAATATTTCTGTAATAAAGCCCCCCCCAAACATTGGGCTGTTTGAATTGTTGCCAGTTTTTATAACAATTTCCATCTTAAGCTGGCTCAATGCATATTTAATGATTTTTTATATATATACATAAAGCCTTTAACAGCCCTCGATTTTTTTTTCAAGTGGTAAATGAGTCTGCAGTTTGAAGGAAGCAGCGGCATTCACACTATATCGGTTACTTAAGGAGCAGAAGGGATTCCTTTTTCCGGATTTTTTCTCTCCTAAGTCACTTTGCAGGGAAGCCACAGCAAAGCCGGGTCTACAGCAGTAAGGAGGGTGAAACCCACACGTGTGCCAACCCTCCCTTTTCATACAAGCCAACCAGAGACTTGCTCATCCTTTCCATCATGTTTAAGGACTGGAAAGTTCCGAGCAAACCATTAAAATTTCTGCAAAAGAGGTTAGGTAGGAGACAATAATGCAGACTAGAGGAGAGTCAAGGCTTTCCCCCGCCCCCACTCCCCTTGCCTCCAAAGATGGGAAGCTAGGGTTGAAATCGTTCTGTTTTACGAGTGCCATACTGCTTTCCTTGTACAACACCCCAGAGTCTTTAAGCCATTATTAGATGCTGAAGTGGCTTGCAAAAAAAGCACATCTGGAAGAAGATGCAGATGGTAGGGCAGGCTGTCCCGTGTCTTAAATGTCTTCATTTAATAGCAAGCTCAGGTGGTGAACGGCCCTTGGAAGGAAGCCAGGTAAGGGCTGTTGAGCCCTGAGAAAAATAAAGAGGGTGAGAAGAACCACAGAATTTTCAGAAGAATGTCTCTCTGCGCTTGTATAAACTCAGATATGCTTGCATAAGTCTTCTCCCCTCCCTCTCCAAAATGGCCCTGGGAAGATTCTACATCTTCAGTAACTTATTAGGCTGAAAATAAGAAGAGCCGTGGTGATGCAGTGGTCAGAATGCAGTATTGCAGGCTTATTCGGCCCACTGTCAACAGTTCGATCCAGACCAGCTCAAGGTTGACTCAGCCTTCCATCCTTCCGGAAAGGAAAATGGGGACTCAGAATGTTTGGGGCAATATGCTGACTGCTTAGCAAGGGTTGTAAAGCACTATGAAGCAGTATATATGTGTAAGTGCCAATGTTATTGCTAAAATCAATTTAAGAAGAGACAAGTTTGCAATTTCTTGCAAGTTTGCAATTTGCAATTCCATTTTTTTAATCCCATGGGGATTAAATGATATCTTAAAGATGTTGAGGAAATCTTACAGCCTGGGTTCAAGACCTGAGTTCCATGCAATGGGGTGAGCACCCATTCCTGACCTAGCTCCAACCCACCTAGCAGTTCGAAAGAATGCCAATGTGAGCAGATAAATAGGTATCACTTCAGTGAGAAGATAACAGTGTTCTATGTACCTTAGTGTATAATCATGATGGCCACATGACCACAGAACAGGGGTGGGTTTCAAATTTTTTGGAACAGGTTCTGTGGGTGTGGCCTGCTTTGTGGGAGTGGCTTGCTGGCCATGTGACTGGGTGGGAGTGGCTTGCCAGCCATGTGACCGGGTGGGAGTGGCCAACTTGGAAAATGTGAAACTCACTTAACAATGGTCTTGGTTAACAACTAAACTTTTGGGCTCAATTGTGGTCATACATTCTTTCTTTCTTTCTCTTTCTTTCCTTCTCTCTCTCTTTCCCACTTTCTCTCTCTCTTTCTTTCTCTCTCTCTTTCCCTCTTTCTCTTTCTCTCTTTCTTTCTCTTTCTCTCTTTCTTTCCCTCTTTTTCTTTCTCTTTCTTTCTTTCTCGCTTTCTCTTTTTCTTTCTCTCTTTTTTTCTCTTTCCTTTCTGTCTCTCTTTCTCTGTCTTTCTCTCTCTCTTTCTTCTCTCTCACTTTTTTCTTTCTTTCTTTCTCTCTCTGTCTCTCTCCCCTTCATCTGCCCATCTATCACTCTGTGTTTGTGTGTGTGTGTGTCTGTCTCGCATTCACGCACTTAAATCACTTTCTGCGTCTTTCTCTTTCTCTCCCTCCCTCCCTCTCTGTCTCTGTGTGTGTGTCTGTCACTCTCTGATTCCCCCCTCCCTCCCTGTCTCTCTCTGTGTCTGTGCCTCTCTCTGTCTGTCGTCGTGCCCGCCCGCCCGCCCGCCCCCCGCGGAGCCTCTTCATCCCGGGGCCGCTGTGCTCACTCACCTTAGCCTGCCCTCTCCGCCGCCCGGCCGCCTGCAGCTGAGAAGCGTGTGTGTGTGTGTGGGAACAGGGAAAGTTTTGCCGCGAGTGGCGGGGGGTGGGGTGGGGGTTCACGCAGCTTAGCGCGCTCTTGTTCCGCTGCCCCTAGCCGGAACAAGAGCGCGCTAAGCTGCGCGAACCCCCACCCCCCGCCACTCGCGGCAAAACTTTCCCTGTTCCCACACACACACACACACGCTTCTCAGCTGCAGGCGGCCGGGCGGCGGAGAGAGCAGGCTAAGGTGAGTGAGCACAGCGGCCCCGGGATGAAGAGGCTCCGCGGGGGGCGGGCGGGCATGACGACAGACAGACAGAGAGAGGCACAGACACAGAGAGAGACAGGGAGGGAGGGGGGAATCAGAGAGTGACAGACACACACACAGAGGCAGAGAGGGGCTTTAAAGGCCGAGCGCTGGCTGAAGGGCTCGGCCTTTGAAGCCTTCCGGCTAGGGGCTGGGTGGAAGAGCGCGCTAGGCTGCGTGAACCCCCCCCCCCGCCCCCCGCGCCAACAGGGAAAGCAGGCCCGGCAGCTTCAAAACTAAAGCGCCTGGGTCTTGAAACTTTCCCTGCTAGGGATACACGAGCGAGCCACGTGTTCCTTAGATACTTCCGGGTCCACGATCCAAAGGGCTCGCTTGGGATCCGGAAATTTGACGAAAGGGCTCGCCCGAACCCCTGCGAGCCCCCAGGAACCCACCCCTGCCACAGAAATATCTTCATACAATGCTGGTGTCAACTCTGAAACTAGCCTGACCAAGGCCATCTTGGAAGCTTCAGTGCTGAGGGATAAGGAGGGGGGGAGGGATAGAAATAGCTGGGATTTTGTAGCCAAAACAAAATAGTTTCCCCTGTGAACCAGGGACATTCCCACAGGTGGCTGAAGAGAGAAGGAGTGAAGTTTTCAAGCAACCGGACAGCACAAAAATTGCAGAGAAGATCAACCAGAATGATTAAGGGACTGGAGACTAAAACATATGAAGAATGGTTATAGGAGCTGGGCATGGCTAGTTTAGTGAAGAGAAGGACCAGGGGAGACATGATAGCTTCCAATGTTTGAGGGGCTGCCCTCAAATATTGAGGGGGTCAAGCTATTTTCCAAGGCACCTGAAGGCCAGACAAGGAACAATGGATGGAAACTGATCAAGGAGAGATTCAACCTAGAAATGGGGGGAAATTTTCCGAGTGAGAGCAATCAACCAATAGAACAAAAGTTGACTTCGGAAGTTGTAAGAACTTCATCACTGGAAGCTTTCAAGAAGAGAGTGGACTGCCATTTGTCAGAAAAGGTGTAGGGTCTCCTGCTTGGCCAGGGACCTGGATTAGATGGCCTACAAGGTCCCTTCCAACTCTGTTAATCCAATCTAAACCTTGATTGGACCATGTGATTGATTGTTTGGGAAAAGGGGGAAAACGTTTACTTTTAATTAGGTGAAAACCCTGGGAACATCTAGAGTTTGTTTTCACCAGCTTGTGCCAATATGATAGATCTAATAAACCTGTTTTTTGGGGAAACTGCTTGCCTCAGAGTTCTGCTTGTTATGGGTATATGACTTGGAACCTTGACATTTGTCTCCTAGGAAAGAGAGATGAGAACCATCCCCTAGAGCAGGGGTCTCCAACCTTTGCAACTTTAAGTCTGAAGGACTTCAGCTCCCAGACTTCTCCAGCCAGCTGGAGAATTCTGGGAGCTGAAGTCCTTCAGACTTAAAGTTGCAAAGATTGGAGACCCCTGCCCTAGAGTCAGACACAACTGGACAAGGGAAACCTTTATCTGATTTTTATCCTACATACAAGCCCCCGTATCTTGTCGACCTAACAGGAGGAAGCAACAACCTGTGGAAGCAATATGAGTCCCCCGCCCACCCTCAACCCCCACTCTGCAGGCAACACAGTGATTTGATGAATTATAATCAGTTTCTCAGTAAGATTCATTTAACTTCTACTCATTCTTTGGATGCAGTCTGTCTTTAACATCCTGGTAGAAGCAATTATTATCCAGCACTGCAGGCTTTTATTAGATGTTTGGAGGTCCCCACCTTTCATGTTTCTTTATTAGTTTTCATAAATTGCTATGTAAATTCCATGACAGCAAATGCAATGATCTTGGCAGATGGAAGAGAAAGCAAGAGGTGATAATGATGCTTTTCCCCCAATTATTTTTATTCGGTGATTCAATTCGGGGTGTCGCTCTTAATAACAGCTTCCTTGATACACCTTCTAGCCCAATATTTGCTCATTAATGGCTAAGCTCCAGGCTGCCTCTTTATCCTCAGAGCCAAAGTTTCATTCTTCTTCCTTTTGTCCCCGAAAGGGTTTGGATATGCCCACAATCCACGGCTACAATTCCCAACGCATTGCCTGTTGAGTTCCTGCCATTTCTTACTCATTCGAGCATATTGGCAGCTGGTCGAGCTTGCTGTCAGGGGTCCGCAGAGAAGCCAAACAGAACCAGATTCCTGCTGAAACGCAAGTCGCACAGTCCCTATGCCGGCTCGCTATTGAAATGAACTGCTACATTAACGGCAAAGGCAGTGGTCACATCACTCCATTGTGCAGCTGTTTGTTGTAAAGAGCACAAAGCAATGGGGCAGGGGACGGAGACACCCTTTGATTCTTCTGATCATTGTAATTACTAATCAGGTGCCAAGAAGTCTCTCTAATGTTATTTTGCCAGTAGGTTAAGCAGGGGTGGGCATACAAAGCTTTCAGATTAGAATGAATCATTGTTCGTTTTTGTAAAGGCCTTTATTTTATATTATACACACTGGACTTTATCCCAACAGGTCATTGGCATAGAAAAAAAAAAACCAGAAGCCAGCTTAGAGCTAGCTTGGTAGTTTCCAATGGCTATTTTATTATTACAGGGGCAAAGCTGCCCTTCCTGAGTGTTTTGAAAAGGCTTTTCATGTTGAGCCTTATCCAAGATCAAGATGCAAGCGACAACATGAACTCTAGCTAGATGACCATTGATGAAAAGCAATGAGAGTTCTACTGTAAAAACAAAGGGAAGATCTTACATTGTACACTTTGTGTGAAGCCACAAATTTAATAAATCAATATTGACCAACTTTTAGTTTGTAGTCATACAGCTATGAAACATTGTCAGTGTTGAGTAACAATAAAACCAGCCTATTGAGACGTTTAAAAGACCTCAGCATTCTCAATAAGGGTGGAGATAGCATCCATGTATGGGTTAAACCTATCCACGCTCTGATTGGACTGAGTCATAATATTAAATAATTAATTAAGTAGGCATGGTATATAACCCCCTACGGAGTAGCCACACCCAGTTTCCGACTCAGTTCCAGCTCTGGGACTATTCGGTGTCCAACTCCTATTTGATTGTTTGAATTGAATGGAATTGAATTGTTTGAATCAGAGATTGAGATTTGGATTTGATTACATTGAGCGCTGTGAGTAGACAGGGGACCCCCTCCTTCAGGAGCAGCCCAGGGCTCAGGCTTCCCTGTCTCAATTCAGCCACAGGCCCCGGCCTTCGGCTGCCTTTAAGGCCTCAATACTAGCCTCCTACCTGAGCCTCCCCCACCTGAGTTTCCAGCATTCCTCGCTGTGGCTGCTGCTGGTTAGGAGAGGAGGGTGAGGTCAAGCGCTATTAGGAGGCGGGCCGTACGCGCAGCTTTGCTGTGAGGCCTTGTCCCTGCTGCGGCAGGTGTGCACTCTGCTCCCCGGCTAGCTTCGGCCTGCCGCGCAAGTGCGATCGCTCCCAGGGCCTTCTCTGCCGAACCAAATTAATTCTGTGCAGGCTTTCCCACAACTGACAGGCCTCTGTCAACTGTGAGGGCTGTTCCACTGGGCCTAAATGAATGGTGCCTCTTTATTACCCCTTTTGGAAAAGAACAGAGCCAAGTCAGCTTCTAAAGGCTGTTTTGGAGAAGGGGTCAGGTGTGCGGAAGCTCTTTGCAGCAAGGCCGCTCTTTCACTTTATATTCAAGCCTCTCTCAGGGGCCTTTGGCATGAACGGCCATTTTTATATTGAAAAAGTTTTATTGAGTTTACATTTTTTGTGGGGTAGGGTAAGGGTTACATAGAAATTTTGAGAGTGGTCACGTCAAAGTCGTCGGCTCCTCCGGAACCTCAAATTACATTATTAAAAAGAAAGAAAAGAAACATTTCACATATCACTACAAGCTGGGAGCAAGTACATATTCCTAAATTTTTCAGTTATATACTGTCAGTCAATTGCAAAAATCCAGATTACAAATATCATACAATATTACTCAAAAGAAAAACCAGGGCAAAGTTATTTTTTAGATCTAAGTCTCTTGGCAATTGTATCTTCCCCCTTCTCCCCCGGGCCCCCAGCGGGCGGGGCCATGGCTCCCCCTGCCCCCCCTGGATCTTCTCCCAGGACAGAGGAATGTTTTTTAAGAAAGGCTTCCGCCTCAGCAACTGTTTTAATCTTTACTCTACCTCCTTCCCAGAACACCAGCATCCCTTCGGGTATCACCCACTTGAACCAGATCCCATGATCAAACAATGTTTTAGACAAGAAGGAAAATTTCCTTCTGGCTTCTCTAATTTTTCTTGGAATCTGCTTCAAGATGGTAATCTCCTTTTGTTGGTAAATCATAGGACTCCCTCTTTGCGCCTTCAAGATTTCCTCTCTGGTTGACCTTCTAACAAATTTTACATGTATCTCTCTGGGTACTTCATTCATCCTAGCATATGCAGAATTTATTCTGTAGACTAGGTCAATGTCCCCTCTGATCTCATCTTTGGGTTTATGTAAATAGTCTGCAATAATTGTACTCATAAGATCAGGGAGACATTCACCATCCATCTCAGAAACATTCTGGAATCTCAAAAAATATGTCATCCTTTCCAAATCAATCCTAGTCACATGCGCATTTATTTCCACAACCTCATTAGAAACATTTTTAATCTCTCCCTTAGCCCCCTCCAGCCCCCCTTTCAATTCTTCATTCTTCTGTGTATTCTCAAGCACTTGTTTTCGAGTGTCCAATAGCTCCTTTTTAAAGTTGACATTTTCTGCCCTCTGGGCCTTAATTTCTGATACCAAATTTTGTATAACAGTTTCAAGGGCAGTCATTCTTTGTTCAAGGCTTGCGAGCGTTGCTTCTTGTGCCATGTTCAGCTGTTAAAATCCGTGCCAATAAAATGGCGTTTTTAGGGTGGGGCTGGTAAGGCTGATCAGGAGTCCAAAGTTCTCAAAGTTGTACAGCTGCAAAATTCAGAAGCCAACAGAGAAACACTTTTCCAACTCCATAGGTATAATAACGAAGGCAATCCAGAAAGGAAAACACAAATCCAAAAAAAGAAAATTCTTCATCAATAATTAGAGGAAGTCCAAGTCGCAAAGAGACACTGGTAATTTTCCATAGGTCATAGTCAGTCGGGGACAAAGAGAAGCCATTTTCCGCCCAGACTCAGAGCCCGAGGGAGAAAGCGGTTAAAAAGCAAAAAAGAAACTGTTTCAGCCAGACCTCGAGACATAATTGCAAACAAGCCACAAAGTACTTTCCCTTGTTAGAGACCATCCAGATTAAAAGTTTCCGATTCCTCACAACGAGGCATTTCCGAGTGCCGCTTTTAGTCCAAGGGGGGTTTTTTAGAAACAAACACCCCCCTCCAGTCCCTTTCAGCCCGGCTGACAGTACACAAAAAAAAAAGTTTTAAACGCTCACTCTCCGCTCGCAGCTGAGGTCCCGAAAAGCCTCCCGACTCTTCCGATCTTCTCTCTTCATAGAGTTAAATGGTGCCGCCAACCTTTGGCGAAGGGAAGACAGCATGTCCTCTTCCGCCTAAGCCGAGGAGCAGGGTCGCTCTCCCCACTGCCGCGGGGGGGGGGGGGCTTCCCTGTCGAGCCGGCTTTACGGGAGAAGCCCCAAACAAGGGGCTTCTCGCCCCCGTGGGGGGGCAGGAAAAGGATCAAAGCGGCGAGCGAACCCTAAGTTCGCCCGTCGCCGCCGGAGCCGGAACCGGAAGTCGCATGAACGGCCATTTTGAAGCCTGCCTGAATCAAGAACCAAAATGGCTGCCGCCTCAGCTTCAGAGGACAGTGAGTGGAGTCAGGTCCTCACGGCTACGACCAGTGGCCCCACGGAAGGAACAGAGGCTCCTGCAGTGGTAATTGCCCCCATCGCCACAAGGCAAAGGGGAAGAAAGAGCATGTGGAACCACAAGCCTCAAAAGGGGCCAAATTGGGGTTCAAAATCCCCTAAGCCTGCCTTTAAGTATGAGAAGCAGAGGCATGAGGCACTAGAAAGCATTTATTAAAGTACCAGCAGCCAGAAGACTTCTCTTGTCCTGAGCACTAAGGTGGGGCAGTCTGCACTCTCTTCGCCTGGGAGAGCTGCAGAGGATCCCTCCATGTGAGGATCCCCATTGACTCCTCAGGCCCCTGGGGTTCTGGCCAAGGTTGGCAGTCGCCCCCACGCACTGCCCCATGGGGGCTTCACCTCAACCTCTTCCCTCTACATCCGCAGGGGTTGGTGCTGCTCAATTACCCCACTCGGGAGGGGGAGCAATTTCAGGACCTAATGTTCAGGGCTTTCCAGCAGTGCAGCGTTGCTGCTTCCCAACGGCCTCAGATTCAGCAACAGGGTGCTCCTCCATCTGCAGTTCCTGTGGGGATAGATGGTCAGGAGTCTCCCCTGTTTCTTCCCAGGACAATAGTGAGTCTGAATCTGAAGAGGGCGAAATCAGAGAGGAGTAGCTTTCAAGGGATGAGGGCATACGCCCTTCTAAGCCTTCCTTCTCAGTTTGTTTCAGCATTGTTTAAGTGTATGCCCTTTAAAGCTAAGGCATCGGCCAATTTTGGCGAAAAGCCATCGGAACCCCTGGTGCTACGGCTGGGCCTTTTTGCCGAGACTATATTTGTGGATCAGGCTATTGAGGCTGACATGTTCCCACCCCCCAAGTCCTTCTTGACCTAGTCAAGTGCCAGTGGGCATCTCCAGCATCTGGGCCCACTTCCCACGGCTATATGTTCATTAATGTGGACAAGGACATGGTTCAGGTGCTGTTGCAACCCTCTGTTGATGCACCGGTCACAGCCATACATGCATCTGCAAACATGCCCAGGGAACCAGAGCACTCTCTGAAGCCAGAGGATGATGATGATGATGATGATGATGATGATGATGATGATGATGATGATGATCACCTTACAAAGGGGCCATCAGGCTGCTGCCTGGGCAGTGAGAGCTGCTACCACTGCCTCCTTCTTTAATGGTCTTCTTTGCTTTGATTGCAGGATCTTCAACAGCAAACGCCAATAGCAGATTTCAGGTCACATCAGGACATCAACAAACTGGTGGTGGCCATCCAATTTTCTTCGGGCATCACTTTAGTCGCAGCCAGGTTTGCCTTCAGGGCAGTTGCTTCATCCATAGGCTGCAGCTGTGGCAAGCTGATGCGTGCCACATATGACGCCTGGCGTCATCCCTCTTTGCTGGAGGGTCCTTCTTTGGGGCGTCCATTGACCTTTTCTTAATTGAGAATTAGGGCAAATGGAAGGTGTTTCTTACAGCTCCTAGGAAGGGCAATTTCTGGGCAGTGCCCTAGCCCCGTTGCTCCAATTTCTGTGGTCAAACTACAGTCCTTTATTCTGGGGTCAGGACTACAGATCTTCTTTTAAGGGGTCTGATTTCAGTCAGTCAGGTTTCAGGCTGTACCAGGGAGGCTATGCCCCCAGCCAGAGATATCAACTGGATAGGCAGCAGAGGGGTGGACAGCAGAAACAGCCCTCTCATGGGGGCGAAGGAGGCGGCACTCTTTTTCCGCAAGAATTAATTCTGGGCCCAGCTCTCCCCTCATCGGGGGATGCTTGGCATATTTCGCAGATTGTTGGGACTCCTCTACCTCCGATGCGTGGGTACAATCAACCATCAGGTCTCGGATAACCCGACTCGGAGGTGACTTATGCAGGAAGCCATTCAACACCTATTGGACATTAGGGCTATCCAACTGGTGCCTCCAGTTTAACAGGATCAGGATTATTAGTCCTTTCTCTCCGGGATCCCAAAGGCTTGGGGCGGCTGGACAATTATTTTTGATTTTAAATAGTTTGACCGCTATGTGCGTTATCGCAGGTTTAAGATGCGTTCACTGCACTCAATATTAGAGGGTATTAGGCAGGGAGATATCCTCACATCCATCAGCCTTACTGAGGTCTATCTGCACATACCTATAGCCCCTGAATACTGACAGTTTCTCAGGTTTTGTTACCTTGGGCACCACTTCCAGTACCGAGCCTTACCCATCGGGTTGTCATCTGCACCTCAAGTCTTCAGGTAGGTGATGGTGGCATTGGCAGCGTTCCTGAGACAGGTACGTGTGCAAATCCAAGGCGGCCTAGATGACCTGTTGCTACAGTCCTCTTCTATAAGTGATGCCCCAACGGACTTAGACATTACCAGGTTGACCTTGCGAGGCCACGTGCTTTCGATCAATCTGGCCAAAAGCTATCTAGGCACTATGGTGTCTTGCCATTGGCATTGCCTTACCAATAAAGACCTTCAATGGTTTCTTTCACCATTTCAGCTAAGGCTCATGAGCTGCTCCCAGATCCAGGTTCTTCTGCCAGCGGAAGTCTCCTGCTCTTTGATTGGTGGACATCATCTAGCCTACCCAAGGGGGAATTCTTCAGGGTCCCAGACCGAGGTCACAGTCACTTCAGACACCAACCTACTCGGAGGGGGGGATCCAACTTCAGGGGAGAACCTGGTGG
Organism: Rhabdophis nuchalis; assembly: GCA_039707465.1. Classification (NCBI taxonomy): domain Eukaryota; kingdom Metazoa; phylum Chordata; class Lepidosauria; order Squamata; family Natricidae; genus Rhabdophis; species Rhabdophis nuchalis. The sequence goes on from CM077653.1 coordinate 11,342,379, forward strand.
CTTAGTGGCTAAACCATCTGCCTAATGTAATACGGCCCTGGTTAGAATCCCAGTAGGGATATGACTAGCTGATGAGAGCTAAATAGTTTGAAATAGATCTATACTAGTCTCCCTTATATGCAGATGGCACAGGGACAATGGAGCCAAGCGGAACTAGCTCACAACATAAACTGGTTGGAACTCAGGGCGGTCCACCTGGATCTCAAACCATTTCGTTTTTCGGTCAAGGGCACACATATTCTTATCCTCACAGACAACATGGCCACCAAGGCTCATATTACAGGCAAGGGGGGACCAGGTCAAGGTCCCTCATGCTGGGGGCCAGGAGCTTGGGTCTTTGGGCAGAGAGGAATTTGCTCTCAATAACCGCAGAACATATAGCGGGGGTGGACAATGTCAGGGCTGACCAGCTCAGTCGGATTGAGGTGGACAATTCAGGATTGCAGCTGCAGCTAGCTATCTTCCAGGCAATTGTGGACCCTTTTGGCTGCCCAGAGGTCTACCTGTTTGCAATTCCCCTCAATACTCAGCTCCCGATATTTTATTCCCAGTTCCTTCGCAGAATGCAGAGGGGGTGGATGCTCTCCACTGCCAATGGCCTCTGGGGCTCCTTTATGCCTTCCTGCCTTTGCCCCTGATTCCCAGAGTCATTCAAAAGATCTTGCGGGAGGGGGCGGAGGTGGTGCTTGCCCCACATTGGCCTCAGGAGCCCTGGTTTGCCGACCTTTGATCTCTATAGTGGAAAGGCTCTGGAGGATTCCCCAAGAGATTATTTCCTTCAGCCAGGGGTCGCTGGAGCATCTGGAGCCTCAATGACTCTAGTTGACGCCTAATGCTTGAGCGGAGCGTTCAGAGACGAGACACCTTTTCCTCCAGGATCATTCAGATTTTCAGGCTTCCTGTCCACCTTCCATGCGGCTCATATACTGTGCAACCTGGGGCGCTTGTTGTAAGTGGTGTTTGATGAACCACTTTGACCCAGTACAAGCCACTATCCCACAGGTCCCGGGATTTCTTCAAGTGGGCCTGGGCAAAGGGTTGACTCCTAATACCATTGAGAGACAGGTATCAGTAGTTTCTTCTGTACCTTTGTGCGGTAGGTCACAAACTTTGACTCAACGTCCTAGAGTCAAGAGATTTCTCAAGGGTGCTTTGGTACTCCTTTACATAAGGTATTGGATTCTTTGACAGGTGCCCTCTTGACACTGTGGAAGGAGATTTTTCGGATTTGTGCAAGTTTTATGCAGATAGGGTTGTCCTACGTCTGGATCCCTCCTTTGCCCCGAAGATGGGGTCTTGGTTCCGTCGGGCTCAGGAGGTGGTCCTCCCCAGCTTTCCTGCAGAGTCTGCGCAGACCTCGGAGGACCGGTGGCACTTGCTGGATGTCAGGCGTGCCTTGCATGTGTACATTGATTGTATGGCTGTTATTTGCAGGTCGGAGTCTCTTTTTGTCTCCTTTCTGCCAGGTTCCCTGGGTAAGAAGGTGTCTGTCTCCTGTGTGGGACGATGGGTTTGTCAATGCAATTGAGAACACCTAGGCAGCTTGTGACGAGGCAGTTCCTCGAGGAGTCACAGCACATTCTGCATGCAGTGCAACGACGACTTTGGCTTGGGCGATGCAAGCTTCTCTGGGAGAAATTTGCAGGGCTGCAGCGTGGTCTTCTCCATCCCCTTTCGTGTGGTATTATACATGGGACACGTTTGCCTCAGCTGAGGCCGACTTTGGCCGCTGGGTTCTGTCCGCCCTCCTTCATTGGAGCAGGTCTGATCTCGACCCTCCCGTGGGTCCTTTTCAGGGCTTTGGTATGTCCCATACATGGATGCTATCTCCACCCTTATTGAGAAAGGGCGTTGGTACTTACCTGATACGCCTCTTCTAATAAGGGGGGAGATAGCATCCGGCCCATCCCTTTCTCGTTCAGCCCTGCCTGTGTTTGGAGTCTGGCTCTTGTTGTTCTTGGTAATGTTACTGTTGGATTTTTCTTGCTAAAGGAGTTGGTTCGTACCGGTGAGTCTGTATTCTTCGTCGAAAACTGGGTGTGGCTACTCCGTAGGGGGTTATATACCATGCCTACTTAATTAATTATTTAATATTATGACTCAGTCCAATCAGAGCGTGGATAGGTTTAACCCATACATGGATGCTATCTCCCCCCTTAGAAGAGGCGTATCAGGTAAGTACCAACACCCTTTTTCTCAAATTTGAGATGATAGTATTATTTGAGTTGAAGAACCAGAAGGAACATAATCTCCAAACTCAGTCCTTCTCTTCATCAAACTAGACATCTCCAGCTCCTGCAACCGTTCTTCATATGTTTTAGTGTCCAGTCCCCTAATCATCTTGGTTGCTCTTCTCTGCACTCTTTCCAGAGTCTCCACGTCTTTTCTACATCGTGGCGACCAAAACTGTATGCAGTATTCCAAGTGTGGCCTTACCAAGGCACTATACAGTGGCATTAACACTTCACATGATCTAGATTCTATCCCTCTGTTTATGCAGCCTAGAACTGTGTTGGCTTTTTTGGCAGCTGCTGCACACTGCTGGCTCATATTTAAATGGTTGTCCACTAGCAATTGACTTAGAGATTGAAAATCAAGATTAGGAAGTTCCATTTAACAGCTATCTCTCTTAATCAACATATCGTTATTAAATGGAACCTCCCAAAATGAGAACAGTGACTTCTGAAGCACCTTTTCCTCTTCTTCCTTAGTTAGAAGTACTCGCAACACAAAGGGGAGAAAAAAAAGCTGTTATTCCATAGCTATTCCATTGTGAACATGAGGCATGTGTGTTACCTGTTTCACAAAGCAACTTCAAACAGATGGTTTATATGAACCATTGAAGTAAAGGAGTCTTTTGACAGATTTTACACAATCCTAACAGTCATTTAGTTTCGAAAAACCCTAAAGCAAAACTTGAGAAACCCCCACCTAAAATTTATATTTAGAGATAAATTATTTCTGACCTGATTTTTGCACACACACACACAAACACACATACAAACACACACATACACACAACAAGCCAATAGAAGAAAAATGCCTAAGTAGCAACACTCAAGCTAATGTTTTAATCCTAGATATAGTTCGAGAAAGAAGATCATGTTTCATTGATTATTTTTAAATATGTTTTTTTTTTAAAAAACAACTGCAACAAATACATTATTTTATCCTATAAAAGCGGTCTGGAAGCTAGGAGATATTGGCAAAGCTTCACACTAATGGATGTAGCAATTTCATGTCACCACATCCATTACCATTCTCTGCTTATACATGTCATATAAGCTCTCTTAATCAACCTGTGTGCCAATCTTGATCTCTGGCCAAAGGAGAGACCATGTGAAACTTTCTAACAGCAGCAACAATAGCAGTTAGACTTATATACGGCTTCATAGTGCTTCAGAGCCCCCTCTAAGCAATTTAGAGAGTCAGGATAGTGCCCTCTCAACAAACTAGGTCTTTATTTTATTGACCCCAGAAGGATAGGAAGGCTGAGTCAACCTTCAGCCGGTGAGAATTGAACTGCTGGAGTGAGCAGTGAGTTAGCTTGCAGTGCTGCATTCTAACCACTGTGCCACCATGGCTCTAACAGGAAGAGGCCAATGTTATCAAACCTTTTCTGAGTGAGCTTGATGTCACAATAATCAAAATAGGTTGATTTTATGTCTTCATTTGAAGAACCATTGGTACAAGTCAGAGATAAAAATGGACAGTCAACTCTTCTGCAACCAACCGATCTCAATATATTCTTCTTCCCTAACTTATGAGCAGGCCTCTGTGACTTTTACAAATAGGGGAAAGAATGGGATGGTGCCTAATTTCAAGAGTTTAAGGTAAAGGTTCCCCTCACACATACGTGCTAGTCATTCCTGACTCTAGGTGGTGGTGCTCATCTCCATTTCAAAGCTGAAGAGCCAGCGTTGTCTGAAGACGTCTCCATGGTCATGTGGCTGGCATGACTAATTGCTGAAGTTGCACAGAACGCTGTTACCTTCCCACCAAAGGTCGTTCCTATTTTTCTACTTGCATTTCTACATGCTTTCGAACTGCTGGGTTGGCAGAAGCTGGGACAAGAAGGGATGAGAAGCAAAATGTCTTCAAAGGAAAACCAGAAAGTCCAGTTGCCTCTTGAAAAAGCACCTTTGGGATACCTCAGAAGTCTGTTGTGGCAACTGCTAAAAAGGGATTCAGAGATGAATACTTTGGTTTCTCCCTATTGTGGCCCTTTAAAATCTCACATTGTACTAAGGTAGTCTTATTTGAAAAGAAGAGGAAAAACCCATCCATCTGCCATGGCTAATTTAAGTTGGAACAAGGCTCGCTACCAAGGGAGAACATGTTATGCCTGCCTGCCTGCCTGCCTTGCAGATGTTAGAGAAGTGAGATTTGTCTGGGAAAGAAGAAAAAACTGAAGTGGGGACTGAAATTCAGCATCCCCAAAGTAGGATTTACAGTCAGACTTCAACGACTAAACCAGGATCATAACCTCCAAAGGGTTTGATGTTTATTTATCAAAATGCTTATAGCTGGTTACTCCAACCTGTGACCTTAAAACAGCCATTGCCATCAAAGATATAAAATTGTGAAACAGCAATTAGCCAGTTTTAAGTTTCTGGGTGTTATCTTAAAAGAGGACATGACTTGGGGCATTCACATTGCAGCCCTGGTCCAAAGGGCCCAGCAGAGATTATACAACCTGAGACTTCTCAGGAAACAACAACTGAATGAAAAACTGCTGGTGACCTTCTACCGCTACATCTTAGAGAGTATTTTAACTTACTGCACCCGTGCATGGTTTGCCAATTCCACAGGGGCAGATAGGACAGCGCTCCAGAGGGTCACCGTCATTGCCCAGAGGATCATAGGTTGCCCTCTGCCCTCTTTGGAAGAGCTTTATAGTTCCCGCTGCCATCAGAAAGTTCAAACCATTCTTATAGATCCATCTCATCCTGGGCACCCTTTTTTTTTGAACTATTACCATCTGGCAGACGGTACAGGATAATAAAAACAAGGACAAGCAGGCTGAAAAACAGCTTCTATCCCAGGGCAATAACCATATTGAATTCTACAGTATAGTGCAATATCGGGTTTTCAATCTCAATTATATAGAATGCAAAAGATGTATGTTTGTGTTTTTATTTGTATAATTGCAATGTACACTGAAGACAGCATTTAATTTCATTGTACAATGCCAATAAAGTAAAGTAAACTAACTAACTAGCAGAACCAGGTCCTAAAGCAGGGGAGTCAAATTCAAGAGCCTGGGGCCCAGATCCGGCACAAGGGGTACTTAAACCTGGCACAAGGGGTACTTAAACCTGGCCCAGGGGGCTGCCCTGGAAACAGCCAAGGATAGGTCCGCAGTGCATCTGCCAGAGAAAGTGAGCTCACATGCTCTGTTTTCAGCAGCCACAGATTCCTACAACCCTCTGCCAGTGAAAACACAGCTTGAGAGGGCTGCTCTGTATCAGAGCTCTGTATCATGGCTCAAGGATCTTGCTTTACATGAAAACCTTCCCAAGTTTGATTACATTCTAAACTTGTTGAAGACTTTAAAATTCCACAACTCATGCCTATTAGTAGTGTAAACTACTCTATAAGTCATTAATGAGAAATCACAATGATTAGCCCACTAAGTCAAAAGAAAATAGATACCCCCCATGGTGGTTTAGTATAGTGTATTAAATCATCCAGTGTGTTGCAAGAATTTTCAGCCTGGGTTCTATAGCCTGAAAAAATATAACATCAGCTTATATTATATTATCAGACTGGAATCCACTTGTGGGCAGCCTTTTATTTCTCCCAGTGGTCAACCAGATACCTTAGGGCAGAGTGTCAAAGTCAAGGCCCAGGGCCCAGATACAGCCCATGGGGTACTTAGATCTGGACCACAGGGCTGCCTTATAAACAGTGAAGGACCTGCAGCATCTCTGCCAGCAAAAATGAAGCTTAGGAGGACTTCCACATGCAGCCCTCTCAAGCTCTGTTTTTGCTGGCAGAGGGTTGCAGGAGGCTGTTGCAGCCCAAAACAGAGCTTAGGAGGGCCGCATGCAGCCCTCCTGACTTCCGTTTTTGCTGGCAGAGGGTTGCAGGGCCACCACAGAGCTTGGGAGCCCATTTCGCTGGCAGAGCACTCAGGGTCACCACAGGCACCCCCGACATGAGTGACATTGAACTGGCCGCCCCCACCCTGGCCACGCCCTCCCCGCCCCCCTGAGGTCAAACACAAACCTGATGTGGCCCTCAATGAAATTGAGTTTGATGCCCCTGTCCTAAAGCAAATCTCAGACAGGTTTCCCCTTAGACCACCAGCCCAATATGGTTTTCTTTATTTGAAATAACAAAGCTCTCTTCTGCTCAGAAGGCAGGGAAGGACGCATAAATATGATCTCCAGGGAAATCTGACTCTACCACCAATATTAAATAAGAAACCATTTTTTTTACTCTATCATAAGGAGCCACAATACAGTTTAGAGCCTATAAATAAACCCAGAAGAAAAGTCAACTTCTAGATCCCGCAATTTCAAATGACTTACAGTCTTGTTGCATTAGAAATGTAAACTCAATACTGAAGGGAAGATATTTGAAAAGTGACGTGCAGCCTTGATGTGATCTTGATCAGATCTTGCATGGGATGCAGGCCATAAATTAGATAGATGAAGTATGAATAAAGATATGTCATGCTGCCTTGATTTTCGTTGTGGTGGTTGTTGTTTAGCTAAAAACAAATACTCAGATTCTTTGGGTAGGGATGAATCTTCAAACCTGCATCAAATTAATTTCATTTAAGACATAATTTGATAATAAATTATGGAGATGTCACCTCCTTGCCCATCTAAGCATGGCAAAACACATCTGCTTCCTAAGCTAAAGTGATTCTCAACCTTACCTTTGGTTTTTATAGTTGGAGGCAAAGACTTTGCACAAAAAGATTCAAGAGTTTTCTGTTGTTTTCATTCTCCCTTGTTTATAGCAATAGCATTTAGACTTACATACCACTTTATAGTGCTTTTACAGCCCTCTCTAAGCAGTTTTACAGAGTCAGCTTATTTCCCCCAACAATCTGGGTCCTCATTTTACCCACCTCGGAAGGATGGAAGGCTGAGTCAACATTGAGCCAGTGAGATTTGAACTGCCAAACTGCAATTAGCAGTCAGCTGAAGTAGCCTGCACTCTAACCACTGTGCCACCTCGGCTCTTATAGAGACCTATCAGCAGCTGCATTGATCCTTCTCAACCATCCAATGTTGCCTAGAAAATTTTTCTCACTACTTCTTTGTCAGATTTCAGAATCAGATCCAAGAGATTTATTTATTTGCACTCACTGTTATTTCTAAAACTCTACAAGCTATTGTCTCAAAAGTGGACATGAAAATGAATGAAAAAAGCATCACATTGAGCTCTTTTTAGGCACTTACTTTATCAAAGTAAAATCTCTCATTTCGAACTGTACATATTCCTATGGCTATTGACAGTGTTCCAAGTAATGCATCCACTGAAAACAGAACTCTGAGGCAGGTAGATTCCTCAAAGAACATTTTTTATTGGAAACATCATATCGGCACAGCTAGTGAAAACCAACTCTAAAAGTTCCTGCAGTTTTAGTCTATTTAAAAGAGCAAAGATTCCCCCTCCCAGATTTCACAGGTCACATTGACCAATGAATATAGCTGGCAGGCTGCTTGGTCACTCCTCCCCTCCTTCAGCAGCCACCTGTTGAGATGACCTTGGTTCCTACAGGAAAACCTTTTTGTTTTGACTGTAGCCATTCTATCTACTTTCCCCTCTCCCTTCCTCCTTTCAATGCTCGTGGCAACTATGAGGCAGGAAAGGATGGCTTCAGCCAGGTTAGCTTCAGAGTTTACTGAAACTCCACAGCAACTTGTTCTTAGCAACCACAGTGAAGTTGTTTTTCATTCCTTTCTACCATCACCATTCTTTGCCCTACCACCCTTCCAACCTGGTCTACAACTTTGGGTTTTCTTCAAAAATTTTCATCATCCAAAATTTCATCAGAACTCAGTTTGCTCACCCTTATGGATCATAGAAGATCAACTGGTGCTATACTGGTTGCAAACATTTCCTGCGGCTGTCTCTATTTTATAAAACTTGGAGAGTTAATGGGGGGGGGGGGGTTGTACATGTTGGTTCCCTCATTTATGCAGAAAAAAACCCACCAAGAGCTATTCTCCTCCAACTGTCTTCTCATAGTTCAGTTTGCCTGGACCATGTATTCTTGTAGATAGAGGATCTGAGAGTCTATTATTGTGAGAATTCAAGGGACACTTATATGGAAAAAAAATTATGACCTTCTTTGTTTATTCCACATGCTTTGGAAAATTTGCTTACCTCCCTAAAAGTCTTCAACAAGAAGTTAAGATGGTGTTTCAAGCAGGCGTTTAGATAATAAAATATTTTGTGCCTAATCAGGCAACCATCTGTAGGTACCAGTGTATTATTTTTGATATCTTGTTTTGGACATATAAATATTCAAGTTGATCAGTGTAAAATGCATTTATAACCAGTTCCTGCCTCCTCCCTCCCCCTCCTCACTATTGAGAAAAACTAGCCCTTCTCCTTCTCCCCCTCCTTCTTCCTTCTCCTTCTTCATCCTCCTCCTCCTTCCTTCTCTTCCTCCTTCTTCATCCTCCTCCTCCTTCCTTCTCCCTCTCCTCTCCCTTCTCCTTCTCCTCCTCCTTCTCCTCCTCCTCCTTCCTTCTTTCTTCTCTTTCTTCTCCTTCCTCCTCCTCCTTCTTCCTCCTCCCTTCTCCTCCTCCTCCTCATTCCTTCTCCTCCTCCTACTTTCTTCTTCTTCTTCTTCTTCTTCTTCTTCTTCTTCTTCTTCTTCTTCTTCTTCTTCTTCTTCTTCTTCTTCTTCTTCTACTTCTTCTTCTTCTTCCTTCTTCTCCTCCTTCTCCCACTCCTTCTTCCTTCTCCTTCTTCAGCCTCCTCCTTCTTCCTTCTCCTTCTCCTCCTTCTTCTTTCTCCTTCCCCTTCTTCCTTCTTCCTTCTCCTTCTTCCTCCTCCTCCTCCTTCCTTCTCCCTCCTCCTCCTCCTCATTCCTTCTCCTTCTTTCTTCTCCTCCTCCTACTTTCTCCTTTTCCTTCTTCTTCCTTCTTCTTCTCCTCCTTCTCCTTCTTCCTTCTCCTTTTTCCTTCTCCTTCTTTTCCTCCTCCTCCTCCTCCGTCCTCCTTCTCCTTGAGGTGTTGAGGGAGATACAAAGCTGTGGTTCATTCCTACCATTTCCCGCTGGTTCCCTCTTGACAATGTGTGGACAGACTCCAAAACAAGGACCGATCCCTCACCCCTTTCATCTTTTGAGATATTTCATTTTATCTATTGCTGTTAACAAACATTATTCATCAAAGAAGGCAAGGTTTCTCTCAATTCAGAGCCACACAGCCCAAGTGATAACTGTGCTTTAAAGCATTATAGTTATACAATTTTGATCAAAGGCATTTCTCCACCCCCCTCTCCCCAGAATGATCTCTTTTACCCCTGTGCCACAACCTCCATCCTCAGTGGGAGGAACCAGCAAGAGTGGTAGATGAGAAGGGAGAAAGTTACAGTAAATTATAGTTTGGATGTTACTTTCTGAAAGAATAATGGCTTTCATTCAGAGATATTTATTGCTTCCCACTGTGATCTGACAGACAAATCACATCACTCCATATTGCCCTGGAGACCTTTGGAAAGAATGATGTACAGTTCTTCACCATCCTCCAGCGGTGGATTTATTTATGAATCAAAACATTCTTGTAGAATTCCCTTTGAAGTCTGCCAGAAGATGTTTGTTTAGGACCAAGATCCAACTTGGCAAAAGACCCCAACTACATTTTTAAGTATCTTAAGAACTATCTTTTTTAGTTCTTCTACTACAGGGGCATCAAACTCAAGGCCCGGGGGCCAGATCCAGCCCACGGGGTGCTTAGATCTTGCCCGTGGAGATACCCTGGAAACATGGAAGGACTGGCACATGGGTGGCCCTCCTGAGCTTCTATTTTCACTGTCAGAGGGCCGTTGAAGTGAAAACAGAGTTCAGGAGCCCATTTTTGCTGGCAGAGCACTTAGACTACCACAGGCGCCCCTGACATGAGTGACGTTGAGCTGGCCATGCCCACCCTGGCCATGCCACTCCCAACCACTCAAGGTCAAACTCAACCCTGATGTGGTCCTCAATGAAATTGAGTTTGATGCCCCTCTTCTACTGGTTTATTGGCATAAGGACATCATATCTCAGTCTTCTGAATCAGGATCTTCAACATCAATGGACAGAACTGAAATTGGTCTGTAGGTAGCAAAATATTCTATTCTGTTCTATGTCTCATTTAATGAAAAAAAAGGACTCTCCTTGCAGGGCTCCAATATCTCAGGGGTTGCCACAAAGAAGAGATCAGCCCGTTCCCCAAAGAACCTGAAGGCAGGACAAGAAGCAACAGATGGAAACTAATCAATGAGAGAAGCCCTTAGAATTAAGAACAAATTTCCTAAGAGTGAGAAGAATTAATCAGTGGAACAACTTGCCTCCAGAAGTTGTGAATGCTCCAACACTGATACTTTTAAAGAAGAGATTAGATAACCATTTGTCTGAAGTGGTGTAGGAAGCAGGGGGTTGGACTAGAAGACCTCCAAGGTCTCTTCCAACTTTGTTATTCTGTATTTAGAAGCACAAGTACATTTTCAGTTTGCATTTTTTTAAAGTGAAAGCAAGCTGAATCGATATTTTCAGACTATGAGCAAAGCACTTACATTTCAGTTTTTTCATTTCCCCAAATTTTATGATATAGCTCTTAGCTTTTATAGTTTGGAAGGGTGCTAACACGGACATAAATATGCATGTCTTTAAGCTAAACTATATTGGAAATGTGTACTTTATATAAACGGCATGTTTTAGATAAAATGTATAAAAATATGAATGTTATGTGTCGGACATCCAGTTTGGGTCCCTTTCAAATATTAATTTCAACTTTTTTCTACATTTACTAGCAGTTGTTCATAAATCCTAAATGTCTATTCGCGGATGTATTTTCAAACATATTGGTTTTCCTCGATGCTTAGGCCAGGGATGTCCAAACTTGGGAACTTTAAGACTTGTGGACTTCAACTCCCAAAATTCCCCAGCCAGCTATGCTGGCTGGGGAATTCTGGGAGTTGAAGTCCACAAGTCTTAAAGTTCCCAAGTTTGGACATCCCTGGCTTAGGCTATTAAATGTACTTAATCTGTACAAAGGACTATGCCAAAACAAATGGAAAATGTCCACATTGATGGATCACCGAAGTTCCAACCTGTACATGTGTCCAAAAGATCGGATTGTATCAGAATTCTTAAAATGTTCTTCAGTGGTACAAAGGCCACACTTGGAATACTGCATTCAGTTTTGGTCGCCACAATGTAAAAAAAGACGTGGAGACTCTAGAAAGAGTGCAGAGAAGAGCAACAAAGAGGATTAGGGGACTGGAGGCTAAAACATATGAAGAACAGTTGCAGGAACTGGGTATGTCTAGTTTAATAAAAAGAAGGACTAAGGGAGACATGATATCAGTGTTCCAATATCTCAGGGGCTGCCCCAAGGAAAAGGGAGTCAAGCTATTCTCCAAAGCAGAGAGGGTAGGGAAAGAGGGTAGGACAAGAAGCAATGGGTGGAAACTAATCAAGGAGAGAAGCAACATAGAACTAAGGAGAAATTTCCTGACAGTTAGAACAATTAATAAGTGGAACAACTGGCCTGCAGAAGTTGTGAATGCTCCAACACTGAAAGTTTTTAAGAAGATGTTGGATAATCATTTGTCTGAAGTGGTAGAGGGTTTCCTGCCTAAACAGGAGGTTGGACTAGAAGGCCTCCAAGGTCCCTTCCAACTCTGTTATTCTATTCTCTTCTATTCTAGCCATTACAAAGAAGATGGAAGGAAATATATGATAGATAGATAGATAGATAGATAGATAGATAGATAGATAGATAGATAGATAGATAGATAGATAGATGATGATAGATAGATAGATAGATAGATAGATAGATAGATAGATGATGATGATAGATAGATAGATAGATAGATAGATAGATAGATAGATAGATAGATAGATAGATAGATAGATAGATAGATAGATAGATAGATAGATAGATAGATAGATAGATATGTGTATTTGAAGTTCTCCCTTTGGTCATTCCAGTCCTCTTCTGCCAATCAGTTGTTAAAGAAGGTCCAATTTGAGGTATTATGAAATAGATAAATATCTTCTTTCTATTTACTTTTCTAACAGTTTGGCTGTTGGCTATATAGTTATAATGTATTATATTATAAAATCTGGCCTAAAGCAGCATTTTTCGGGGGGGGGGGGGGAAGATGGAGGTTTCTGGAAAGCTGAAGGATCTTTCAGTGAGCCCAGACGGTCTCTTTGGGGATTTCCACAAACCCCTTAATGAATTCATCTTGCTTTGTATTCCAAAGACTCCTGCTAATGAGACAAAAGATCAAATCTGCGCTGGTATTTCCATCGCTGGTTCAATTTCGAGCAATGCTAGCTGCCTTCTTAAATAAGACTGGAAAGTTTGCAAGAGAAGAGAGAGACGATCAGCAACCCATGTGACAGAGGAGACGAGAAAGGAAGAGAGGGAGGGAATGTGTCTGGTCCTATAAAGGGCAATTAAGTCTGAAGCTGTGATGTTCTTCCTTTGACTTCCTTGCATGGCAAAGCACAGAACTACCATCAAGGAGCTGATGGACAGATCATTTGCAAAAGCTACTCCTGACACTTTCAAACCCTTGTGTTTCATTTATCTGTCACCTTTGTTTACTCCCATTTGTATACTTAGCTAATTTGACTTGACACAATAAGGGCACAGCCAGAAGAAGCAAATTACATCATTTAAATATTTTATACAATACCAGAAAGAGGAAGAGGAAGAAGAAAAAAGAGGAAGTGGGAGAGAGGATTTAAGTTTGCCTCCTACTTGCTTATATATATATAATAGGAAGGGTGTTGAGTGGGTTTAAACAAAAGTGAAAATCATTATGTCCAAAGTATGCATGAATTTATAATAAAAACTTCTAAGGAGATGTGCAAAGCTGTGCTTTTGCTAATGGGAATTGATTCTGAATTATATTCATTTTTAACTAGGTTTAATGAACTTTCCCTGTATATTGCTCCCAGCTGTTCATTATTCCATTAAGTGCCATTTAATTGAGCAGATGAGTACTGAAGATAACAACTCGAGATGGGATTTGTTTACCAAACTCCATACTGGCTCACAAACTCCTGAAAAGCTCCTTTCTGAGTATGATGGAGATCCTCATCGCATTTGGCAGTGGTTTAACTCTGGGATTGCCCAAGAGTTAAACCACTTTCATTGAATAGACTGTCAGGCCTGGCAGCCATCTTTTGCACTGGGCCTTCAGCCCTGCCACATTCAATGCTGTGGGAAAATGGGAGGGGGGATTATACGGAGCATGGGAGAGATATAGTCTAAACAACATTCCTTTCTCAAAGAGTCAAGGACATCTTGCTCTGCACCTGGAGTTGTGTGACTGGGAGGCATCTCCAGTTGGGATGGTGCCTGATTGGGCCGTGGGATGGACATGTGGGTGCTGGGCAGGGACTTTTTTTCGTTTGGGTGTGGAAAACCTGGAAGCTTCCAGATTCGGGTTTTCCCAGATGTGCCAATATGACATCTCTAATAAAATGGAACTTTCAAGAAACTCAAGCTTTGGAGTCTTCTTTTGTTAGGGGTTTTTAGTTAGTTAGTTAGTTAGTTAGTTAGTTAGTTAGTTAGTTAGTTAGTTAGTTAGTTAGTTTGCTTTATTGATTAGCCCATAGGCCATATAGAGTTCCAAACAGTAAGTTATTACTAAAATCCTATAAAAACAATTTTAAATGAAATTGGAATAACTTAGAATAATTTAACATATAGACAAGTAAAATAAGATAAAATTATATTTCAGTATCGCTCCTATAATCTACCCCAATCAATCCCATATATGCTGATCTAAACTGAACTATTATTATGTATTAAGTGTTGTTTCCAAATTCTGGACACACATAAGATATGTTGTTTTAATATGGGGTTCCCATATTAATTTCCCATAAATATACTTAAAAGAAGACTCGGGTCAACTTGCAAAGCATTCCTTGCCTGCTCCTGAGTTGCCATAGGCAAGGGGAATGGGAAAACGAACTTGCAGATATGGTGAAGCAGCATGGAAGCCGAAAACAAAAGCACATTCCAGACATGTCTCTGTCCAGGCCATCTCCCAGGGTTACCCACAGCGGCCGGAGGGAAGTGATCACACCCTGGGGGGAGGGGGGAAACAGGGTCAAGCCTGAGCCCTAAATTACATGGGGTCAGATTTGGCTTCACTTGGAACATGGCGACATGAAGCTCCTAATAAATAACTGGATTTGAAACTTGGTTTGAGGCTCATGATATAATAATAATAATAATAATAATAATAATAATAATAATAATAATAATAATAATAATAATAATAATAATAATAACAACAACAACAACAACAACAACAATAATAATAATAATAATAATAATAATAATAATAATAATAATAATAATAGTAATAGTAATAATAGTAATAATAATCATCTTTATTGTCATTGTACTAAAATTACAATGAAATTGGTTATCTCTGATTAAAATGATTCAGGGCAGCATCTTCTTTTTTACAAACTTAGGAGAAAAAGAAATTTTTGAAGTCTTCAAACAACTATTTAAAAAAAATAATAATTCAGAACTGGATAAAACTCTTAAAAAACCTCAGACTGCCTGTGGCCTCTCAGGTGCGCTTCAAGGTGTTGATTACCATCTTTAAAGCGCTCCATGGCACGGGGCCTAGTTATTTGTGGGACCGTATCCTGCCCCATACATCCCTCCGCCCGATCCGCTCCCACAGAGAGGGACTTCTCCGGGTGCTGTCCACCAGGCAATGCCGGCTGGCGACGCCCAGGGGAAGGGCTTTCTCTGTGGCGGGCCCGACCCTCTGGAACGACCTATCCCCCCCCCCAAATTTAGAATGATCACGGACCTCCGCTCCTTCCGCTAACATCTCAAAACATACTTTTTTCACCTTGCCGGCCTGGCCTAATGCACACAACCAAGTTGAAGACTGAACACTAACTTGTTTTATTGGATTTTAAGGGTTAATTTTTAAGGGATTTTAGCGCAGGGTATTATATATTTAATTGGATTTTTAGTACTTGTTTATTATGATGTATATTTTATTCTATTTCCCTGTGCACCGTCCCGAGTCCCTTTGGGGAGAGTGGCGCGGTTTTATAAATCTAATAAATAAATAAAATAATAAAGACTCTGAATTAGCTCAGGAAAAAAACAACCCAAAAGTTTTGCTCTTATGAAATGCCTATGATTTCTTAGTCTGAATTCACTGCAGTATTTTTTTTATGGTAACATAACCTCAGGTGTTTTTCCATCTTCAGCGCAGAATGGTACATTCTTCTATTCTATGGCTACCTGGGAACGAATCCGTCACTTTTATTTCCAATCAAATGTTAAGCACCGAAGAGTTCATTGAACTTGGCAGCCAGAGCTGATGGCCAGAGCTAAGGTGGCGTCTCCACAATTGCTAATGTCTATTCTTCGTGTTCATGCCAGGGTTAGTATTGTCAGGCTTCAAATATTACTCAGATTCTTTAGGAATCAGGTTGACTGGAACAGTTCAACCAGGGATGACACTTCTACTAATGCAGCTGCATGCTGCTTCCCATAACATGTGAATGGAAAGAGGTTGCAAGGCAGAATTTCGCACCTTTCTAAAGTATTTCCACAGATTTTAAAATATATTTTAGACACGGCGATACACAGTATTGCAGCAAGATGTTTTCGAAAGACAAAATCCAATGAGTATAATAACACATTCACAATAGTTCAGAGGATGCAGATAGGGTCCATTTCTATTAGGGGTTTTTTTTGTGTAAAGATTGGATTTCTTCCTGCTGGCCTCTGATTATCTGGCCTCTGATTATCTGGCCTCTGATTATCTACTAGTTAAGGCCACCAGGCTAGAAAGCCGGAGATCATGAGTTCTAATCCAATTTAGCCATGAAAGCTGATTGGGTGACTTTGGGCTAATCAGCAGGAGATCAGCAGGAGATTGTAGGTTCTGGTCCCACCCTAGGCATGAAACCCTAGGCATGAAAGCCAGCTGGCTGGCTGTGACTGTGACCCAATCATCAGGAGATGATGAATTCTAGTTCCACCTAAAACACAAAAGCCAGCTGGGTGATTTTGGGTCGATCTCTAAGAAATGGAGAGTTCTAGTCCCACTTTAGGCATGAAAGCTGATTGAGTGACTTTGGGCCAATCAGCAGGAGATTGTGGGTTGTAGTCCTGCCCTAGGCATGAAAGCCAGCTGGGTGACTGTGGCCCAATCATCAGGAGATGATGAATTGTAGTTCAACCTAAAAAAATGAAAGCCAGCTGGGTAACTTTGACTAAATCTCCAGGAAATTGAGATTTCTAGTCCCGTTTTAGGCATGAAAGCCAGCTGGGTGACTTTAGTCCAGGGGTGGGCAAACTTTGCAACTTTAAGTCTGAAGGACTTCAGCTCTCAGACTTCTCCAGCCAGCTTTGCAAAGTTTGCCCACCCCTGCTTTAGCCCAACTGCCCTCACAAGGTTGTTGTTGTGGGGAATTGGAGGAGGACAATGTGCTGTTCACCGCCTTGAGTTATTTTTTAAAATAATAAAGACGGGATACAAGCAACCAAATAAGTCGCTGTGGTTCATAAATGCAGTTTGTTTTTTATGGAGATTACATATAATTTTACGTCTTGCTTTGTGTGATGGGGATGAAGGAAACTGATGCTTCGGTTGCTTCAGTTTTCCCACATAACACCACTCCTGCGTGAGATCCCTCACATCCTGGACATAAATTGTTTCAACTTCTACCCTCAAAACAAAGGTATAGGGCACTGCACACCAGAACAACTAGACCAGGGGTGTCGAAACTTGGGAACTTTAAGACTTGTGGACTTCAACTCCCAGAATTCCCCAGCCCACATAGCTGGCTGGGGAATTCTGGGAGTTGAAGTCCACAAGTCTTAAAGTTCCCAAGTTTCGACACCCCTGAACTAGACACAAGTAGAGTCGTCCCCCCCCCCGAACGCCATCACTCTGCTAAACAAATAATTTCCACAACACTGTCAAATAATTTACTAACACTATATTTCTATTATTCTTCTCTTCCTTCCTAGTATCTATCTCTTCCCACTTATGGCTATAACCATGTTGCTTGTATCTTTACAATTTATATTGTTTTTATTTGTTTTCTAGTACAATTTGATAGCTTATTAGTAACCTTGACTATCACTAAGTGCTGTATCTTTTTATTCTTGATGAATGTATTTTATTCTCCTTATGTACACTGAGAGCCTATGCACCAAAGACAAATTCCATGTGTATCCAATCACACTTGGCCAATAAAGAATTCTATTCTATAAAGAATTCTACTCAACATATTGCTCTCTGGAGTTTCTCATTGTATTCTTTCCACATCTCTAATAAGCAGGTGACATAACATTGGCTGATCTTAGAAATATGGACGCTCACTTCATTATTACGTATCATTTTTTAAAATTTTACTTATCAAACCTTCTAAGCTCAAGGCAATTTGTCCTGCCCTCAGGTGCTTTGGTGAATAGATTGACCTTCTCTTCTCTATGACAGCCCCTTAACTACTGGAAGATGGTTATCATGACCTTATCTTCATTAGATTAGACATTCCCAGTTCCTGCAACCATTCATGGTGCTTGATGGCACATCACCTTTGTGATAGAGTAAAGCCGCAAAAACTCTACTAATCTGAAGAGGTCTGGGTGTATTCATGTATTTAAAACATTTCTTTAAAAAAACCAAAAACTTGCCAGCATGCTTTGTGCCAAGGAAATTGACGTTCACTGCAATACTTCACTTGGAAAGTCTTTTGAGTCCTAACTACTTCAGTATTTCTGCTTTGCTTTCTCTGGGCTTCATTAAGTGGTACCACTCACATCTCTTTAACCCTGAGCACCAGACCAGATGATAATGAAAAAAGAAATTCGGCTCGCAGTTCAAAGTAACCTCTTGTCAAATTCATACAAAATAAATCAGGTCTGGTGCTTCGCAGGTGGCATGTTTCAGTTTGTTACCCTGACGGCTTATCTTGTACTCTCGCGCTCTTCAATTATGCAATATTTCCTGTTCTCATTATGGACCTTCAAACATCCATGAAAATACCCTCATTTGGAGCTTTCTCCTGTCCTTGTTAAATTTTGATCTCATATAACGGGGAAACATAATGGCGTTAAGTCCAATGTGGAGTCAAATGGAGAAAAGATGAAAAAGATCTCTTCGTTTTGGTCTCTAAGCAACCCTTCTATAACCCAATTCTCGCTTGTCCAAATCAATTAATTTGCAAGCAAGTTTTACCCTTTTGCTGTATCAGTGCAGATAGCTTAAGTAAAGACGGGCATATTGTGTGTGGCTGGGAAAGATGGACAAATTTACTCTCCCAATTTTGCTCATTTTGTAATTCCTCCTCCCTCCCCCTCCTTTGGCTTAAGATTCCTAGGTCTTCATCAGATTTATTTTTATCAGGAATGAAATTTGACGACATCCTTATTTTCAAACACGTTTATCCTGATCTATGCATCTTTGTACACATTTTTTTTCATGATAGATTCCTTTTCATACAGTGTCTTCCTTTTTCCAAACTACTTCTCCAAATAAAACGTGTTATTCTGCGTTCTTACCCCTGATATTCCCACTTACATTCGCACTTTTTTTCCCCTGAGATGCAAACTTCATTGCAAAAATTGGAAAAAGGACAGATTTTGACACATTCCTATTTTCTAGTTTGCATATAGATGTTCACAGCGTGCATATGGAAAGTTCTCATTGCAATGGGAAGTGTCTTCACGTATAATGTGAAAAGAATGGTTTGTGACAGATTTCACACTTTTAAAAATACCAGCTAGTCCAAACAAAAGGAATTGTGCAGTTTTCTGTACTGTAGTTATAAGACCTGTTTTCCCCCTAATTGGGAGGTCTGCCAACTTCATGTTGCTACATATACATAATTATTGTGACTCATTAAAGCAGCTATCTCTATGTCTAAGATTACTACAATTACAATACAAGTTCCAGCTGCTTTAATACGATGCAGGCAAGCAATGCACAGTCCCGTTAATTTCTGAATTTAATTACAGCTGCAGTGACAAAACAAATCCAGTCTTGAAGACAGAAGGGCTCCTTATTCTTCCCTTCTTAACAATACCCCATGTTGCGTGTTACAAGCTGCTTTGGAAATTCGCATCTGGCTCTGAAGCCAGCTTCCTTCCATCCCTTCTAGTCTTCCTTTGAAATTCCATCAGCAGAGACAAGTTATTGGAGAGGAACTGATAATAATGAGTTTGCAATTGATTACAATTGATTCCCCCATCAGGTAGGGTGGAAAAATAGAGAAAGCATGTCAAGCAATCGCCATACATTTAAAATGTCTTACTGATTGAATGCTGTAATTGTTTTCTCCAGGTTTTTTTCAGCTGAAACTACAGCACAACATTTCTTGTGTCAGGAAGCCCATTCCTGCACAGGGTTTTTGGACTTATGAAAATCCAAAGCTTGTGCATTTAGAGGCCCATGTTTGATTACGGTTAGGGTCTTGTCTCTGATTGGAGCTTTCAAATGTATTATCTTCTTCCATGTGTCAGCTGTCTGTATTTCAATTTTCAATTTCAATTTATTTTGATTTGTATACCGTGCCTATCTCCATCAAGATGGACCCAGGGCGGTGCACAGGAAATTAAAAACCACAATAAATAACAACAAATGCAATAATACATTAAAAAGAATTAAATTAAGAGTCTGTGCTAAAATTCCCTTAATAAAAACCCAACATCCATTTACTAATTGGCAGGAGCTGTGTCGCGTCTAAGGTCTAAACTTTAAGCTAGGCCAGCTTGCTGGAAAATATAAAGATTGTAAAATATGAAGATAGTGCTGTATTGATTGGCTAGTACTTATGATTACTCTAATCCAGGGGATGGGGGAATCAAATTCCTTTATTCCTTTCAGAGTGAAGTGCAAGAAAATTTAACTGCAAGAGGGATCTTGGAGTCTTAGTGGACATTCACTTAAATATGAGCCAGCGGTATGCTGCAGCTGCCAAAAAAGCCAATGCAATCCTAAACTGCATTAATAGAAGGATAGAATCTGTTCTGACCCCTCCTTTCTCCGACTAACACAAGACTGGCTGCCTGCCACTAACTCTCTTGGCTGCTTGCCTGAATGACTCTGAACAGATACGAAGCTTCCTAACTGGACTAAACACGAACCTGAAAATCAACACGAATAAACACGAACCTAGAAATCCAACATTGTTCTCTGCAAGGACTTTCTTAGGCAAGACTTCCTTTTAAACTCTCTTGGGATGGGCCAGTCATTAGGCAGCTGGGACTAATTCACATCCTACAAGTTTGCTTCTGATGCAATTGAAGCCTCCTTTCTTCAGCCCTTCTCACTCTAGCACCAGGGACAAACTGGCCTTGATCCTCCCCACTACTCCAAGACCCAGGTGCCTCCTGATGACCAGCCGGGCTCTCTGCTCTCTCAAGGTCGCCCTCTTCCTCCAGAGCAGACTCATAGGGCTCCTCACTAGAGGAGTCCATGAGCAGCTCATCTGGAGCCGGCTGGGCCACAACAAGAAAGAAGAAAGGCAGGAGAAGACTATAGTCCCGTAATGGCGAACCTATGGAACACGTGCCACAGGTAGCACATGGAGCCATTTGTTAGGGCACACGAGGGGTTGCCCTGTCAGCTCCAGCATGCATGGGTGCACTGGCCAGCTGACTTTGATCTTCTTTTAAGGCTGTTTTTCGCCCTCAGGAGGCTTCTCTGAAGGCTCCGGAGGTCAAAAAACCACCTTACAAGCAAACCCGAAGTCACCGTTCCCGATCTTCCGGGTTGCCCACATGGCTGTTTTTCGCCCTCCAGAGGCTTCAGGGAAGTTCCTGAAGGCTCCAGAGGGCCTCTGGGGGGTGGAGGAGGCTCTTTTGGCTCTCCCCGGGCTCCTAGAAAGTCTCTGGAGCTTGGGGAGGGCGAAAAAAGTGTGCCCAAAGCAGGGGGAAGCATTGGTCGTGCGTGTAGTATTATGGGTGTGGGCACGCCCAAGCACTCCCTCCCTGCGCTGCCCCTGCTTTCGGCACGTGATCCAAAAAAGGTTAGCCATCATTGCTATAGTCCAACCTGATAAGAAAATATAATGATTATGAACCAGTGGTGGGTTTCAAATTTTTTAGAACCTACTCTGTAGGTGTGGCCTATTTTGTGGGCGTGGCTAGGCAGTCATGTGACAGGGTGGGAGTGGCCACCTTTTAAAATGTGGTGAAACTCATTTAACAACGCTCTTGCTTAGCAACCAAAATTTTGGACTCAATTGTGATGATAAATTCTTTCTTTCTTTCTTTCTTTCTTTCTTTCTTTCTTTCTTTCTTTCTTTCTTTCTTTCTTTCCTTTCTTCCTTCTTTTCCTTTCCTTTCCTTCCTGTTGGGTCACTGGCAGCGACGGGCCAGATTTACTTCCAGGTACGCCGGTGGAACCCCCTCTCACCGGTTCTCTAAATTTCACCAACCGGCTCTCGCGAGTAGGTGCGAGCCTGCAGAAACCCACCACTGTTATGAACCAAGAAGAAAAACCATACCCTTTCCAACACTGCAGGTATATAAACAGAGAGCAAATCCCAC
The DNA here is from genome assembly GCA_039707465.1 of Rhabdophis nuchalis. Classification (NCBI taxonomy): domain Eukaryota; kingdom Metazoa; phylum Chordata; class Lepidosauria; order Squamata; family Natricidae; genus Rhabdophis; species Rhabdophis nuchalis. The sequence continues at coordinate 11,364,125 of CM077653.1, forward strand.
ACCCACTAGCACTGATGGTATTACCTAGTTGGATAATGAAATGTCTGCAAGAGAGCTCCAAGGACAACAAAGAAAATATAATTTAGACTTGTGCATACTGGATTCTGAATCTATCAAAGCTCTTACATCCCATGGATTTATTTTTTTTTAAAGATCTTCATATTCAACTATAAGTTTCTAAATATATCTGCAAAGCAGCAGGATCTAAGGAGTCAGTTGTATGACATTCCTTCTTTCTTTCTTTTTGTTGGACAGCCATGCTACACACAGGGAAATGTGTGAAGGGGAAGCATGATAGGTTACAGGGGACCCTGCTGCTCTCTGAATCTGTTACAGAAGCTTGAAGGCAGTCCAGGAACTCAAACCAGCTCTTTTGGAAAGCTACTAATTAAAAACTGAGAAAAGGAGTTTAGCTTAAGCTTCTGGAAGGAAGCTTTTCCCGTTGAAAAGCAAAACAATGGGGTGGGTTGAAGTGCTCAACTGACAAAGAAAAGTGGCACCTTAAAAAAAAACCCAAAAAAACCCAGGAGGAACTTTAGGGAAATGAAGGAGAATTTGGACCGAGGAAGACAACAGCTGCTGTGTGTTGGCTAAAGACCTTGAAATAAACTCTTCTGATTTAAATATGAAAAGTACTAGTTGGAAAGGAGCTTGGAGATTCCAGAAGAGAAACAGCCACATTTAAAATAGAATAGAAGCTGGAAGGGACCTTGGAGGTCTTCTAGTCCAGCCCCCTGCTGAAGCAGGAGAACCTATACCATTTCAGACAAGTGACTGTCCATTCTCTTCTTAAAAACCTCCAGTGATGGAGTGCTCATGATTTCTGAAGGCAACTTCTGTTCTACTGGTTAATTGTCCTCACTGTCAGGAAGTTCCTCCTAAATTCCGGGTTGCTTCTCTCTTTGATTAGTTTCCATCTGCTGTTCCTTGTCCTGCCCTCTGGTGCTTTGGAGAATAATTTGACACTCCTCTTCTCTGTGGCAGCCCCTCAAATATTGGAATACTGCTATCACATCACCCATAATTTTTCTTTTCTTTAGACTAGCCGGACCCAAAACCTGCGGTTGTTCTTCCTATGGTTTAGTCTCCAGGTCTCTGATCATCTTAGTTGCTCTTCTCTGAACTATTTCAGTAAAAAAAACTTGGAGAAAGGAGCTGAAGAAAGTTTTGAAGCAGCCTGGGTCAGACTCTCTTTGGTTGGGAGGATCTGGGAGGAGCCAAAAGGGAGAGGAAGATGATGTTCCATCAACTTAAAACTACAATTATCACTTTCAGAAAGACCATTATCCCCATCACATTTTTCTTAATTCTAAATAGGGATAGAGTGTTTATAAATAGAAATGAATAGTTAAGGCTTAAGAAAACCATACAAAGTCCATACATATCCCATTATTAGTTTAGAATATTAGACTAACAGAGTAGGAAGGGACGTTATAGGTCTGTGATGGCGAACCAATGGCACAGGTGGCACAGGTGGCACGCAGAACCATTTCTTAAGGCACGCGAGGCGTTGTCCTGTCAGCTCCAGAGCACTTGTGTGCGCTGGCCAGCTGATTTAGGCCTTCTTTTGAGGCCATTTTTCTCCCTTTGGAGGCTTCAGGGAAGCTCCTGAAGCCTCTGGAGGTGGTGGGGGAGGCTGTTTCCACCCTCCCCAGGCTCCTAGAAAGCCTCTGGAGCCTGGGGAGGGTGAAAAGAGTGTGTCAAAAGCAGGGGGTTGCACACATAGCATTATGGGTGTGGCACGCCCACACACAACACCCCTGCATTTCTCCCCTCCACACGCTTTTGGCACGCGAGGCAAAAGAGGTTAGCCATCACTGTTATAGGTCATTTAGTCCAACCCCCCACCGAAGCAGGAGACCCTACATCCATGATGGTGACCCTATGGCACACTTGCCCCAGGTGGCATGCAGAGCCCTCTCTCCAGGCATGCGAGGCTCCATTGCACATGCATGTATGCCACCCACAGGCCAGTTGATTTTTGGGTCTCTGCCATGCATGCGCGGGGGGCAGGGCACACATGTGTGGGTTGCCTGTGCATGCACGGAGGTGGGGCATGCACGGGGGTTGTGTGTGCATGCACGGGGCAAGGATGCATGTGGGGGTTGCGCAAGCATGCATGCGGCCCAAGGTTCACACGGGGGGATTGCGCAAGCATGCATGGGGCCCAAGGTTCACACGGGGGGATTGCGCAAACATGCATGGGGCCCAAGGTTCACACGGGGGGATTGTGCAAGCATGCATGGGGCCCAAGGTTCACACGGGGGGATTGCGCAAGCATGCATGGGGGGGCAGAGCATGCGAGGAGGTCTGACAGATGGCAGTCCAGTCTCCCCTTGAAAGCTTCCAGTGACAAAGCTCCCACCACTCCCGAAGGCAACTTCTGTTCCATGGGTTGATTGTTCTCACTGTCAGAAAATGCCTCCTGATTTCGAGGTTGAATCTCTCCTTGGTCAGCTTCCATCCATTATTCCTTGTCTGGCCTTCAGGTCCCTTGGAGAATAGCTAGAGGACATGAGAGAACATTTAAGCTGCATTACATTCAGTAGAAGGACATGAATTCCATTTGCAAATTATTTCAAATCTCAGCCGAGAACTTCCTTCTTTCTTTGTTGGTCAGCAGTAAAAATGGGCCAGAGAAGGAGAGTGGGAGAAACAGTCAGGCTTGACTTATCCAGCTGTAAATAACATTGCCAACAAATGTTGTGAACTCCGACAAGGGATGCTGTTGGAATCACAAGGAATGTTGATTTCACCAACTCCATGAATGCACAAGAAGCCCTCGAAAGGGATTCTTTGATCCTTTAAAATAAAATGATTTCAATCAAGGACTAGGATACAGTCGGTCTTGGTCATGAGCAAAAATCAAGGGTGAAAACAGAGTTGGAAATAAAGAATCCAGACTCATCTGTCTTCTTGGGGAGAAAAATACAATATATATTCAGCTCTAAGAGGAATGTAATCTGTAATATTTCCTATTTATGCTCAGATATTGTGACTTGTTTTTTTTTGCTACACCCCCCCCCCCTTTTTTTTTTGCTTAATAAAATAAGCTTAAACCCAAAAGACAAAGAAGAAGAAAAAATGTTTCTCACTTGGAAATAATGGCTTGGTTTTTTTACAGCCCTGATGCGATCTCCTCTCGCCTATTCTCTGTTATAGAAAACAGGATACGTTCCCCCCCAATATTACTGCACAAAGTCTCCATAGCTCCAAATTCATAACCCTTTCTCTGTATTTTTCCGCTAGGGAAGCCTATTAGCTCCGACTTAGCTTCTGATTGATGGCTAAGCAAGGTAACTCTGCTTTATTGCACAGCCCCCAAATATGCATCATTCGGAGCCATGTGGGCAAATGGATGTTAAATAATACAATTCTCCAAATGTTTATTACGCCTGCAAAATGGGAACACATTTCACTGAAGCCTATTTGAGGAGATTTACTAATCACTTATTTTCTTGATGTTCAATGTTTGGCTTATTAAACTAATTAAGATGTATGTTCATTGACCATGGCTTCACGGGAGGTAAATTTGGTACCATAGTTTATTGTTTTTTAGCCTTGAGCTATTAGCTGTTGCATGTCAGCCAGCGAACCAATCAAGATTTAGTGTTATAATCCCCATAACACAATCGGGAAGAGTTGTCAGTATGTACCCACTTTATTTATTTTTTAAAAAAATAATAAAAAAAATCTATGTAATCCAATGAGGTCATGTGAGGTCTTGGGATAAAATGATTGAAAATTTGGATATCTCATCTTGCCAGATTCCAGATTCCACCATGTTCTCTGCCCCACAGCCATTCCCCCCTACAATGGCCTCATTTGATGGATGCAAACAGGAGTATTTGAAAACTGAATATTAGCAGTAATTATTCTTCATTGAGAGATGACAAGTCACTATCCTTCAAGTGTAGTTGAACGGTGCATGGTTTGGTAGCTATAACTGATATTAAGCCTCCTTCCTTCCTTCCTTCCTTCCTTCCTTCCTTCCTTCCTTCCTTCCACTTTCCTTCTTTCCTCCCTCCCTCCCTTAATCCTTCCTTGTTTAAAGGCCACTGAATGACTCTGAGTGGTGTGCATCCCTATTTCCCTAAACTTTTAACCCAGTTGTGTTGCACTAAACAATAAGAAAACATACCGCTGGAGACATTAATCAAACTAAGCAATTAATTGAAAAAATAATAATTCTTTCACAGCCAGAGGGAACTTCTTTACTCCACAGCCTGCAATGATGTGATGGAATAGCTACCATTTAATGGCCTTAATAGTGAAGGGGTCTTCACACAGAAGGAGCAACTTTGAATTTAACCACATTTGATACGTTCCATACTGAAACTGAAATCTTTTGGCAAGCATAAGAATGGATTTGATTTTTAGCATCTGATTCATCCCATACCTTCCAATCATTTAGAAAAAAAACCCACCACTATTACAGTATGAATCAATTCCTGTTCGCAAATGCATTATTGCAAATGCATTGTGCTGAACACACAATTACTTAAGAACGGTGGTGGGAGTCAAATAATGTAACAACCGGTTCTCTGCCCTAAGGACCATCAGGGTAGGCGGGGCATGTGACTGTGTGGTTGTGGCCAACTTAACATCACTCAGGTTGATGGGCGCTTCACCTTAGCTGTGACAATGTCATAAGGGTTCACCGGAGAGGCAGTTTCTGTAAGCAGGGCAATAAAGATTAGGCTAGAAACAACACCAGACTGTTTCCTTCCTGCCTTCCTTACAGGATTAGCCCTGGAAAGTGGAAAAAAACCCATACGATTTCTTCCAACAACCGGTTCTCCAAACTGCTTAGAAAGTTAACAACTGGTTCTCCTGAATAGGTGCGAACTGGCTGAATCCCACCACTGCTTAAGCAATTATGAATTCCAGTTTGGTAAAATGAAATTTAAGCTGCAGAGTCACAGCTATTCCAGGGCTGAGGTGGGCAGGTTATTTTCCCTCAAGTTTCCTTTCTTAAGTAGAGTTCTAATTTTGCCTCCGTCTGATTGAGCAAGGGGCTCTCCCTCTGAAAAAAAACCACACAGAATATCAGCCTATTTAAAAATGCCCATAGCTAAGGGTAAATTCTTGCCATTCAAAAGATAATTGCTCCCAGTCCTTCTCTACTACTAGCATGTTAATATGGGAACCATTTGCAGAACATTAACCAAGCGATTTATTGGACAAAATTCTTCTTTCAAAGCAGCAAATGGTCTTTCGGGCTAGCATGATAAGCTCTAATCATAATTTAGCTAAGAAGGTCCACCTCTGTTAGTCCAGAATGTGGCTCATTAGCTCTGCAGGCAGACGGGGTGCTAACTATTAAGTCTTCTTGCCCCACATTTTCCCTTCTATTCAGGGCTATTTTAAATCATTTCCTGGCTGAATGCATTTCTAATTTCCTTTCATTCCAGGCTCAAAGGCTATGAATGAAGTGATAATTCCATTCATAACCAATCGACCTCCCTCTCGTAATGCAGAGTAGGAAATTCTTGCAGACTCTGAGTTATACGAGAAATCTGATTGGGATTGTGCAAGTTTTTCTCCCCTCCGGTTTTACATTTGCATTTCTTCCTCACTGCAGTTTTACAACAGATGAACATCTGCATCACAGATAGATGGAATTGAAGATGGAATTGAACTGCAATTTCCACAGTCATCACCAAGCAGTGCCAATATGGAAGGGATGCTAGCAGTCATAATCCAGGCTGCAAATTGTCTGCTTCTAATCTAGATTACTACACCAATGGAAGAGAATATTTGTACAATACAATACAATACAATAGCAGAGTTGGAAGGGACCTTGTAGGTCTTCTAGTCCAACCCCCTGCGTGGGCAGGAACCTTATACCATTTCAGACAAATGGCTATCTAACATCTTCTTAAAGACTTCCAGGGTTGGGGCATTCACAACTTCTGGAGGCAAGCTGTTCCAGAGGTTAATTGTTCTAACTGTCAGGAAATTTCTCCTTACTTCTAAGTTGCTTCTCTCCTTGATTAGTTTCCACCCATTGCTTCTTGTCCTGCCCCCAGGTGCCTTGGAGAATAGTTTGACTCCCTCTTCTTTGTGGCACCCTCTGAGATATCGGAATACTGCTATCATGTCTCCCCTGGTCCTTCTCTTCATCAAACTAGACATTGTAGCTCAAGATTGAACTGTGGAATCCTTGGTGCTCTCTGAACTTGGTGGTTTTCAGCATTGATGAAGTTACCTAGTTTGGTAATTGAACATCTGCAAGAAAACAGTGAAGCTCAGAGAGCACCAAGGACTAGATCACTATGCTTTGCTTAATATTGTTTTTCAACATTAGGAACTATTAGGTGCCATTACTCTGTTAAACGACTAATTCCCACAACACTGTCAAACTATTTACTAAGACTGTGTTACTATTCTTCTCATCCTTCCTGGTACCTATCTCTTCCCACTCATGATTACAACCATGTTGCTTGTATCTTTACAATTAATATTGCTTTATTTGTTTCCTAGTATGATTTAATTTCTTATTAGTAACCTATGACTATCACGAAGTGTTGTACCTTATAAATCTTGATGAATGTATTTTATTTTATTTATGTATGCTGAGAGCTTGTGCACCAAAGACAAATTCCTTGTGTGTCCAATCACAGTTGGCCAATAAAGAACTCCATTCCATTCTATTCATATTCCATTCCATTCTATTCTATTCTATTCTATTCCATTCGTATTCCATTCCATTCCATTCCATTCTATTCTATTCCATTCATATTCCATTCATATTCCATTCCATTCCATTCCCTTCCCTTCCCTTCCATTCCATTCCATTCCATTCTATTCTATTCTATTCTATTCATATTCCATTCCATTCTATTCTATTCTATTCTATTCCATTCGTATTCCATTCCATTCCATTCCATTCTATTCATATTCCATTCCATTCCATTCCATTCCCTTCCCTTCCCTTCCATTCCATTCCATTCCATTCTATTCTATTCTATTCTATTCTATTCCATTCATATTCCATTCATATTCCATTCCATTCCATTCCATTCCATTCCATTCCATTCTATTCTATTCTATTCTATTCTATTCTATTCTATTCTATTCTATTCTATTCCATTCCATTCCATTCATATTCCATTCATATTCCATTCCATTCCATTCCATTTTTTAAATTCTTTTAAAAAATTTAAATTCTTAAATTCTTAAATTCTCTATTTTTAAATTCTGTGATTTGGTTTTAAGCTTAAGTTTTTAATTTTTATAAATTTGTTCAGGGGTTTATTTAATTCGATTTTAGTTATATGTATTGTTGATTGTTATGGTTTTAATTCGTACCTGTACACCACCCCGAGTCCCTTCGGGGAGAGGGGGCGGTCTAGAAGCCCAATAAATAAATAAATATATTCTATTCTATTTTATTCTATTCTATTCTATTCTATTCTATTCTATTCATATTCCATTCCATTCCATTCTATTCCATTCATATTCCATTCATATTCCATTCATATTCCATTCATATTCTATTCTATTCTATTCTATTCTAATCCATTCCATTCCATTCTATTCTATTTGTCCTAAGTCACAAACTGTGATGGATTGTAGTTTAGATTCCCAAGAGGAAGGGGAATACATTCCACAACAATAAGAGGCAACTCCATTCTGGGATGAAGTCCCCAGTTAATGGGATTTAAGTTTTGTTGCCTAACATTCTTCTCATCAAAACTAAATCTGAATTCAATGTACTGTATATATTCTAATTTGAAAACAAGAGTAAAAACGACGACTTCTTCAACTGTCTAGATTTGCATTTCTCTCCATAGTTCTGAATTAAAGTAAACATATACTGTATATCCATATATTTCTATCATTAACCTATCTCTGTGTTATATATAAATAAGATAGCCTAGATCATTCTTACTCAAATTTAGCTGTCACTTTTTTTTAAAGCCTTACTTTGTAATCTATATAAATAAAAATGTAACTATGAGTTTGTTCAAAACCGCTAATCTCTGAAAGTACTGCACCGATCGCTTTCAAATTTTCACACAACGTTCCTTTCAAATATGGCACCAATGATATATATAGATTGTGTAGATGTCACACCTATGCCAGGAAGATGCAATGGAAATGTAAAAAAATGTTAAAAAGTTAGGTAGATGGATACAGAGAGAGCAGTGGGCCACAGGTATTATGTCATCCTTTATGACATAAAATACTCTGAGGGAGAAATACAGTAGGTAGGTAGAGGGATAGAGAGGGAGAGGGAGACATACAGTAGATAGGTAGATAGGTAGGTAGGTTGGTAGGTAGGTAGGTAGAGGGATAGAGAGGGAGAGGGAGACATACAGTAGATTGGTAGGTAGGTAGGTAGGTAGGTAGGTAGGTAGGTAGGTAGGTAGGTAGAGGGATAGAGAGGGAGAGGGAGACATACAGTAGATTGGTAGGTAGGTAGGTAGGTAGGTAGGTAGGTAGGTAGGTAGGTAGGTAGGTAGGTAGGTAGGTAGAGGGATAGAGAGGGAGAGGGAGACATACAGTAGATAGGTAGATAGGTAGGTAGGTAGAGGGATAGAGAGGGAGAGGGAGACATACAGTAGATAGGTAGATAGGAATGGTAGGTAGGTAGGTAGGTAGGTAGGTAGGTAGGTAGAGGGATAGAAAGGGAGAGGGAGACATACAGTAGATTGGTAGGTAGGTAGGTAAGTAGGTAGGTAGGTAGGTAGGTAGGTAGGTAGAGGGATAGAGAGAAGGGGGGAAACTCCACCCTTGGGTTGTGTCCCTCCTGACTGGGCCACAGGAACAGCTAATATATATATATATATATATATATATATATATATATATATATATATATATATATATATATATATATATATATATATATATGAAGTGGATATATTGTTACAGCTTCCTGTTAGGCCTATTCAAGGGAGGAGACAAACTTGTCATCCTTCTCTGTCCTTCGACTCAAGTTTGTCTCCTCCCTTGAATAGGCCTATCAGGAAGCTGTAACAATATATCCACTTCATCAATAAAGTCCTGTAGAAAGGATGATGTAATCAGGGAAACTGGTTAGCTCAAGGCATAGAGAAGCCTGCTTCGAATGCTGGAGAGCACCAGTTCAAATCCCTGTAGGGAAAGTATGGCCAGCTGACGAGGGCTAATATATATATAACTAACACACATATCTAAAAAAAAATCACTCAACGTAATTCTTGGCTTGCTGTCTAGATGATCTCTGGTGATGAGTCGAAAGGCAGGAAAGGAAACAGTATGTCTCCTCCCTTAATTGGGGCCTAATAACAGGTTGTTGAGAAACAATTACCTATATATATATATATATATATATATATATATGAAGAATAATTCTCACAGCTCCTGTTCAGGGTCCCTTTAAGGGGAGGAGACTTAACGTCTTCCCTCTCTGCCCTTCGACTCAACCCAGAGTCATTCAGACAGAGAACCAAATTAGATTACTGCTGTGTGACATTTTTTAGATATGTGTTAGATTTTTTAAGGGCTGAAAATAAAGAGACCAGGATGGATCCATTTCAGGCTTATTAGCCTTCTTCAGCTGGCCATACTCCTTCTACTGGGATTTGAACCAGGGCTTTCCAGCATTTGAGGCAAGCTCTCTATGCCTTGAGCTATCTGGTATCCCTGATATATCAGCCAATTTACAGGACTCTTAAATGAAGAATAATTCTCACAGCTCCTGTTCAGGGTCCCTTTAAGGGGAGGAGACTTAACGTCTTCCCTCTCTGCCCTTCGACTCAACCCAGAGTCATCCAGACAGAGAACCAAATTAGATTACTGCTGTGTGACATTTTTTAGATATGTGTTAGATTTTTTTTTAAGGGCTGAAAATAAAGAGACCAGGATGGATCCATTTCAGGCTTATTAGCCTTCTTCAGCTGGCCATACTCCTTCTACTGGGATTTGAACCAGGGCTTTCCAGCATTTGAGGCAAGCTCTCTATGCCTTGAGCTATCTGGTATCCCTGATATATCAGCCAATTTACAGGACTCTTAAATGAAGAATAATTCTCACAGCTCCTGTTCAGGGTCCCTTTAAGGGGAGGAGACTTAACGTCTTCCCTCTCTGCCCTTCGACTCAACCCAGAGTCATCCAGACAGAGAACCAAATTAGATTACTGCTGTGTGACATTTTTTAGATATGTGTTAGATTTTTTAAGGGCTGAAAATAAAGAGACCAGGATGGATCCATTTCAGGCTTATTAGCCTTCTTCAGCTGGCCATACTCCTTCTACTGGGATTTGAACCAGGGCTTTCCAGCATTTGAGGCAAGCTCTCTATGCCTTGAGCTATCTGGTATCCCTGATATATCAGCCAATTTACAGGACTCTTAAATGAAGAATAATTCTCACAGCTCCTGTTCAGGGTCCCTTTAAGGGGAGGAGACTTAACATCTTCCCTCTCTGCCCTTCGACTCAACCCAGAGTCATCCAGACAGAGAACCAAATTAGATTACTGCTGTGTGACATTTTTTAGATATGTGTTAGATTTTTTAAGGGCTGAAAATAAAGAGACCAGGATGGATCCATTTCAGGCTTATTAGCCTTCTTCAGCTGGCCATACTCCTTCTACTGGGATTTGAACCAGGGCTTTCCAGCATTTGAGGCAAGCTCTCTATGCCTTGAGCTATCTGGTATCCCTGATATATCAGCCAATTTACAGGACTCTTAAATGAAGAATAATTCTCACAGCTCCTGTTCAGGGTCCCTTTAAGGGGAGGAGACTTAACGTCTTCCCTCTCTGCCCTTCGACTCAACCCAGAGTCATCCAGACAGAGAACCAAATTAGATTACTGCTGTGTGACATTTTTTAGATATGTGTTAGATTTTTTAAGGGCTGAAAATAAAGAGACCAGGATGGATCCATTTCAGGCTTATTAGCCTTCTTCAGCTGGCCATACTCCTTCTACTGGGATTTGAACCAGGGCTTTCCAGCATTTGAGGCAAGCTCTCTATGCCTTGAGCTATCTGGTATCCCTGATATATCAGCCAATTTACAGGACTCTTAAATGAAGAATAATTCTCACAGCTCCTGTTCAGGGTCCCTTTAAGGGGAGGAGACTTAACGTCTTCCCTCTCTGCCCTTCGACTCAACCCAGAGTCATCCAGACAGAGAACCAAATTAGATTACTGCTGTGTGACATTTTTTAGATATGTGTTAGATTTTTTAAGGGCTGAAAATAAAGAGACCAGGATGGATCCATTTCAGGCTTATTAGCCTTCTTCAGCTGGCCATACTCCTTCTACTGGGATTTGAACCAGGGCTTTCCAGCATTTGAGGCAAGCTCTCTATGCCTTGAGCTATCTGGTATCCCTGATATATCAGCCAATTTACAGGACTCTTAAATGAAGAATAATTCTCACAGCTCCTGTTCAGGGTCCCTTTAAGGGGAGGAGACTTAACGTCTTCCCTCTATATCAGGGATACCAGATAGCTCAAGGCATAGAGAGCTTGCCTCAAATGCTGGAAAGCCCTGGTTCAAATCCCAGTAGAAGGAGTATGGCCAGCTGAAGAAGGCTAATAAGCCTGAAATGGATCCATCCTGGTCTCTTTATTTTCAGCCCTTAAAAAATCTAACACATATCTAAAAAATGTCACACAGCAGTAATCTAATTTGGTTCTCTGTCTGGATGACTCTGGGTTGAGTCGAAGGGCAGAGAGGGAAGACGTTAAGTCTCCTCCCCTTAAAGGGACCCTGAACAGGAGCTGTGAGAATTATTCTTCATTTAAGAGTCCTGTAAATTGGCTGATATATCAGGGATACCAGATAGCTCAAGGCATAGAGAGCTTGCCTCAAATGCTGGAAAGCCCTGGTTCAAATCCCAGTAGAAGGAGTATGGCCAGCTGAAGAAGGCTAATAAGCCTGAAATGGATCCATCCTGGTCTCTTTATTTTCAGCCCTTAAAAAATCTAACACATATCTAAAAAATGTCACACAGCAGTAATCTAATTTGGTTCTCTGTCTGGATGACTCTGGGTTGAGTCGAAGGGCAGAGAGGGAAGACGTTAAGTCTCCTCCCCTTAAAGGGACCCTGAACAGGAGCTGTGAGAATTATTCTTCATTTAAGAGTCCTGTAAATTGGCTGATATATCAGGGATACCAGATAGCTCAAGGCATAGAGAGCTTGCCTCAAATGCTGGAAAGCCCTGGTTCAAATCCCAGTAGAAGGAGTATGGCCAGCTGAAGAAGGCTAATAAGCCTGAAATGGATCCATCCTGGTCTCTTTATTTTCAGCCCTTAAAAAATCTAACACATATCTAAAAAATGTCACACAGCAGTAATCTAATTTGGTTCTCTGTCTGGATGACTCTGGGTTGAGTCGAAGGGCAGAGAGGGAAGACGTTAAGTCTCCTCCCCTTAAAGGGACCCTGAACAGGAGCTGTGAGAATTATTCTTCATTTAAGAGTCCTGTAAATTGGCTGATATATCAGGGATACCAGATAGCTCAAGGCATAGAGAGCTTGCCTCAAATGCTGGAAAGCCCTGGTTCAAATCCCAGTAGAAGGAGTATGGCCAGCTGAAGAAGGCTAATAAGCCTGAAATGGATCCATCCTGGTCTCTTTATTTTCAGCCCTTAAAAAATCTAACACATATCTAAAAAATGTCACACAGCAGTAATCTAATTTGGTTCTCTGTCTGGATGACTCTGGGTTGAGTCGAAGGGCAGAGAGGGAAGACGTTAAGTCTCCTCCCCTTAAAGGGACCCTGAACAGGAGCTGTGAGAATTATTCTTCATTTAAGAGTCCTGTAAATTGGCTGATATATCAGGGATACCAGATAGCTCAAGGCATAGAGAGCTTGCCTCAAATGCTGGAAAGCCCTGGTTCAAATCCCAGTAGAAGGAGTATGGCCAGCTGAAGAAGGCTAATAAGCCTGAAATGGATCCATCCTGGTCTCTTTATTTTCAGCCCTTAAAAAATCTAACACATATCTAAAAAATGTCACACAGCAGTAATCTAATTTGGTTCTCTGTCTGGATGACTCTGGGTTGAGTCGAAGGGCAGAGAGGGAAGACGTTAAGTCTCCTCCCCTTAAAGGGACCCTGAACAGGAGCTGTGAGAATTATTCTTCATTTAAGAGTCCTGTAAATTGGCTGATATATCAGGGATACCAGATAGCTCAAGGCATAGAGAGCTTGCCTCAAATGCTGGAAAGCCCTGGTTCAAATCCCAGTAGAAGGAGTATGGCCAGCTGAAGAAGGCTAATAAGCCTGAAATGGATCCATCCTGGTCTCTTTATTTTCAGCCCTTAAAAAATCTAACACATATCTAAAAAATGTCACACAGCAGTAATCTAATTTGGTTCTCTGTCTGGATGACTCTGGGTTGAGTCGAAGGGCAGAGAGGGAAGACGTTAAGTCTCCTCCCCTTAAAGGGACCCTGAACAGGAGCTGTGAGAATTATTCTTCATTTAAGAGTCCTGTAAATTGGCTGATATATCAGGGATACCAGATAGCTCAAGGCATAGAGAGCTTGCCTCAAATGCTGGAAAGCCCTGGTTCAAATCCCAGTAGAAGGAGTATGGCCAGCTGAAGAAGGCTAATAAGCCTGAAATGGATCCATCCTGGTCTCTTTATTTTCAGCCCTTAAAAAATCTAACATATATATATATATATATATATATATATATATATATATATATATATATATATATATATATATATATATATATATATATATATATATATATATATATATATATATATATATATATATATATATATTTATATATATATGTATATTTGTTTTCGTAGGTTTTCACGGGTATAGGTATGTAGATTTTGGTTTATTCGGGTCTTTTCCCGTAACCTGATTGGGAGGCTGATGCCTTGTGGAGCAAACAAATCTTGCTGATGCCAATTAGCAGAGTCAGGAATCAACTGGCATCAAAAATGGATAACCAGCATGATATTGTGGTTAAGGCAAGGGCTAAGAATGGGGAGACCCAGATTCTAGTTCTCTTTTATGTACACAAGTCATTGAGGTGACTGGGAACATCAATCCCTCTCAGCCCCATTCAGGATCTCCAACAAGCCAACTAACACATAACCAAAATTAAATGTCTATGAAGATGCTCAGTCATCCAGGTCATGGTTGCCTCAAAGTTCCTTTTTCAAGAGGCAACTGGACTTTCTGGTTTTTCCTTGAAGATGTTTTGTTCTGCCCCAGGCTTCCCCAAAAAGCATGAAGCAGATTCCTGGTCCCGACAAAACACCTTTTATTAAATGAATATGAAATCCTCCCATTCACATTCACAAAGGTCTGGTAAACAGTCTTTCAACGGTGAATTTATGACCACTGACCTTATCTAGTTTTATTTTATTAGATTTATATCCCTCTCTGGGTCCTCTTTGGAGAAGGGCAGGATATAAATCTAATAAAATAAAATAAATAAAATAAAAATAAAATAAATAAGCTACCAGGTACATATTTTCCAAACACAGTGATGTGCAAGGAAAGATTTGGCACAGAGTCTCTGAGATTCACGGACAGATCTTCACACTCCTGAAATGAATGAACAAATTGTTTCCTGCAAAAGCCCACTCCCCTTTTGCTCCTCTTTTATTTCCTATGGGAGGGGCTATTCACTGTCCACCTGCGGCTTTACTCCCAAGCCAACTCTTATCTCTGAGCTGTTCTTTTCTTCTGGCAGCTCGGCACATGCGCACACTGGGAGCAGGCTCCAGCTGTTCCTCTGCCTCACGGCTGTCTAGCTCAGTTGAGAACTGTAGATGGCCTTAGCCCCATCTTTGCCTCCGATGCAGAGCCCTCCTCCAAAGCCTTCCCCAGCCTCCAGGACTGACCCATGTTCCTCCCCAACCTCCTCACTGTCTGACTCTGCTGCCACCTTTGCTGGCTACTAGTGGGCTACAACATGTTTCACTTCTCATCCAAGAAACTTTTTTAGTTCTGAATTATGAACTGAAGAAGCAGCTTCTGGGATGGATGTCTATGGAGATTCTCAGTCATCCAGGTTATGATTCTCCCTAAGGTGCTTTTTCAAGAGGCACCTGGACTTTCTGTTTTTTGTCTGAAAATGTTTCGCTTCTCATCCAAGCTTCTTGGATAAGAAACAAAACGTCTTTCGAATACAAACAAGAAAGTCCAGTTGCCTCTTGAAAAAGCACCTTTGGGACAACCAAAATGTAAGTTCTCTGCTTCACTAAGGCTTTGCTTTGGGAACTAAGTGAGCAAAGCATTTTTAAGAAAACAATTTCCAAATATTGTCCTCCTTGAAAAATGCTGCCATGACTGAATGTGAGGTTTGAAATAATCTCTGTGGGTGATAAAAGAGGTTACTTAAAAAAAAAAAAAAAAACCTTAGCAATGAAATGGGTACTGGAATACACAAAAGACCAGAAGGATGCAGAAAAGACTAACCTTTTCTAAGATTTCAAGGCAGATAAGATGTCTCCATCAGCAAATGAATTCTCAACATCCTTCATTTCCTTGTAAAGACAGAGACAGCGAGGGACCACAATTCCCAATTTCTCAGTAGAAATAGAAACGCTCCAATGGTTTCCTAACTGAGAGTGCCACAATTAATGTTTTCTCCATAGGGATTGTATTAATTCATTTTATTGCATTCTCAATTAAACAAAAAAACAAAAACAAAAAGCTCTCACAGACACGGCTACAAAAATTGCCTTCGGGGAAATTTGATTTCATCTCTCATTTTAAACGAACATGAAAATCCTGCTCACATGCAGCCATGGAGATTTTGGGAGCAACTGAACATGAGGATATGCATAGCGAGAGCGTTGCTCTATCTATTACTGGATACCTGTTGATTATCAGCCAAAGGAATGGTTTAGACAGCTCGACTCAAAGCACAAAACTTGATTCAGGCAAACCCACCAGGCTGTAGAGCATTTCCAGGGCTAAATGCAACACAAAGAACGAGCGACAGAAAGCCCAGTGTGAACACTCCCATTAGATCTTCTGACAAATGCAAAAATCATTAAACAGAAAGTAGCTTCTATGAAATGGGTCAGCCTTTTATGTAAGGTTGAATCCGTTCTTTGTTCCTGCACTTTTCTTTTCTTTGGCTTTTTAATGATGCAAAACCAGCACTGAGGGTATGTCTTCTTTGGAGTCATTTTATCTTTTTAGTAAAAGGGAAATGGGCAAAAAATAATAATATTAATAGATCGTTGCAAGTTTGAAAGAAAATATATATGCCTACACCTACATCTGCACAAACTTCAAAAATGTAACTTCTGAATCATGAAGAGCGATAGCTCTACGGATTCTCTTTCTCCCTCCTTCTCTCTCTCTCTCTCTCTCTCTCTCTCTCTCTCTCTCTCTCTCTCTCTCTCTCTCTCTCTCTCTCTCTCTCTCTCTCTCTCTCTCACACACACACACACACACACACACACCTCAATTGAGGCATGATTTTGAAACATTTCATAAGATTCCAATTTTTCTTTGAAAAATGTAGCTTTTCCTTTGGAGAGCCAGTAGGTGAGTTTGTACAATGCAACCATTTTTCTCCTCTGATTTTTTTTTTTTTTAAAGAGGCATGGTCCCATTTAAATCCCAGTTCTTGAAGCTTATTGCCATTTCTTTTTTGCAGAGATTTCTCCAAAGTGAATTGCTGAAGCAAATTAGGTATTAGCATCAGTAAAGCTGTTTTATCCATAGTATCAATCACAGCTCCATAATTGTACGGCATGCCCTCCCTGAAGATTCCTTGCTTGTATGTTTAATAAAACAACTAAGCCAGGTTTTAGCTTCCTTTGTTTGTATGAAAAATTCATAGCTGGAGTTCCTGTAAGCATTGACTCAAGTTACATCTGCTGTCAACTGTAAAAGAAAATTCTTTCCAAGTGGTAAACGGAGCAGCGTAGATTTCTGTCAATAACACTTTAGGGTGGTAACAAGAGCCTTTCTAAGAAATGCCTGTATTGGACAATTTCAGACTATTCTGATTTGCAAAAAATTAGGCTAGAAACTTAAACAAATCTATAATTTGTAGGACTGATAGGCAGAGAAGATCCATGAACCCCAACTGTCAGAAGACACGAGGAAAAATCTTTAAATTCACAACACATGGGCAGAGGGAACTAGAGTTTCAAGGGGGAAACTGTATACCAAGCCATGTCCAAAAAGCGCTAGAGAATTCCTGGAAGCTTGGCATTCAGACAAATGAGCCATCAACAGACACACAGAGATAAACCACATTAACACACCATCCAAATGAAACCATTAAAAGCCTAGGAAGGAAGTGAAAAGACACACGTCCATTCCAACAGCCAGTATTCAGATAAGCAGGGATCAGCACCAGACAAGCAACCAGGAGAAAACAATACTCAAATCAAGGAGCTACCAAGGAGGAAATCTCACACCCACAAACATTGGCAGAGCAAACTACTGCCAATGAACAGGCAACATGCCTCACACTTACTACACTGATGATATTGCCTCGTTGGGTAATGAAATGTTTGCAAGCAAACAACCAAGAGAGAATCAAGAACTCCAGAGGTCAACCCTCTACTCCAGGTATGCTCTTCTATTAGAGAAATGTGTGCTGTGTACTCCAAAGGGGATGAGTAGATGGGTGAAAAAGAAGACTAACAAGGAGGGGCAGAAGATAAGACTCCATTTGATACCCTATTGCAGTGATAGCTAACCTTTTTTGGCTCGTGTGCCAAAAGCGCGGGGAGGGCTGGGGGGGGGGTCGTGCATGGGCGTGCCAGACCCATAATGCTATGTGCGCGACCCCCTGCTTTTGGTGCACTTTTTTCCTCCCTCCCCAGGCTCCAGAGGCTTTCTAGGAGCGTGGAGGGTGAAAACAGCCTCCACCCCACCTCCAGAGGCTTCTGTAGCTTATCTAAAGCCTCCAGAAGGTGAAAAACGGTTTTAAAAGAAGGCCTAAATCAGCTGGCCAGCACAAACAAGTGTGCTGGAGCTGACAGGGCAACACCTCGCGTGCCCTAAGAAATGGTTCCGCGTGCCACCTGTGGCACCGGTGCCATAGGTTCGCCATCACGGCCTTATTGTATTGGTCGGATCTTTGTTGTTTATTTATATAGGCTAGGCATTTGAATGTACAATTCATCTCGCAGGGATTGAAAAGAGAATGCTTGCATCCTGTGGGGTATTGGTGGACTGTTTTTCTGCTGATGCTAGAGACTTTTGCTGAGGCCTAGGTAATGAGATGTGCTGACATACCAGCTAATTAATGTTATGTAGCAAATGGGGAAAATTACAAAAATTCTAATGTTTATTGTTTAATGTGTAAGCCAAATGTCAGCTCATCTGCATTCACAGCCCCTTTGTGTTTCCTTCAAATGTTTGTGCTTCCAGCATACTGATGATACCGTGTTTTCTGCTTGGGTTTTTTTTTTTAAAAATTCAACAACTTCCCAAAAATTATGAGCAAGAGGTACACTTGATTATCAGATTTGCAATATGGGCTGTGTTGCTTAGATACCTAAATCACCCATTCAGTGCACAGGAGGAAAAATGTGTGTGGGGAATACTGTGTCACATCACACTATATTTTATCAAACAATATATTCATCTTTTATTTGTGAAGGCATTTACAAGTTACTCAGCGTCTAATTATCAAATAGTTCTTTGCTAGAGTTTCTAATGCCTTGTGTACATAAAAAATATCCTATGCATACAGTATTTATTTATATGGAAGACTCGCATTACAAACATGTAAATAGACTTATAGGCCTTACTTATTGTTTATTGATTTATTTATAAAGGGTGACAACATTCCATTTTAAGACTTTTTTCAGCAATCATAATAAATGCTTGGGTTGAGTTGTGACTGAAGATAGAGGGAAAATAATTCACAATTGCCTCTAAATGACTTATATAATTTCAGTCTGAAGCCAACCTTAAATACAATCATATATTATGTGATGCACAGCAATGTATCAGTTGACTGTGAAATATGGAAGCCCTTATTAATGGCCGATAGGCCACTATTGGCGGTGAGTGGTGAGTATTCAAATCTGCAAGATGACAAATTTAGGGTCACAATCAGAGGTATATTTCTTTTGTATGTGTGATTTGTGATACAAAAGAGCAGAACTTCTGTCCCAATACCAAGCTTGCCATGCCAATATTGGTATATACCCACACATAGGCAACCACATAGTTAGGTATGTTAGATATTCATAGACTTTAAATATTCCTTAATGTAAAAAGATATGCTTAGCATTTGTTGGTTCCTTTCCTCCCTCTCCCTTTTCCTCTTCTCCCCTCTCCCCTCCCCTCCCCTTCTTTCTCTTCTCCTCTCCTCTCCTCTCCTCTCCCTTCCCCTTCCTCTCCGCTCCTTCTCATCTCTTCTTCCTTCCCTCTCCTTCCTCTTTCCTCTCCTCTCCTCTCCCCTTCTTTCTCTTCTCCTCTCCTCTCCTCTCCCTTCCCCTTCCTCTCCGCTCCTTCTCATTTCTTCTTCCTTCCCTCTCCTTCCTCTTTCCTCTCCTCTCCTCTCCTCTCCCCTTCTTTCTCTTCTCCTCTCCTCTCCCTTCCATCTACTTCCTCTTCCCTCTCCTCTCCCTTCCCTCTCCTTCCTCTTCCCTCTCCTCTCCCCTTCTTTCTCCTTTCTCTTCTCCTCTCCTCTCCCTTCCCTCTCCTCTCCTTCTCATCTCTTCTTCCTTCCCTCTCCTTCCTCTTCCCCTCTCCTCTCCTCTCCTCTCCCCTTCTTTCTCTTCTCCTCTCCTCTCCTCTCCCTTCCCCTTCCTCTCCTCTCATTCTCATCTCTTCTTCCTTCCCTCTCCTTCCTCTTCCCTCTCCTCTCCTCTCCCCTTCTTTCTCTTCTCCTCTCCTCTCCCTTCCATCTCCTTCCTCTTCCCTCTCCTCTCCCTTCCCTCTCCTTCCTCTTCCCTCTCCTCTCCCCTTCTTTCTCCTTTCTCTTCTCCTCTCCTCTCCCTTCCCTCTCCTCTCCTTCTCATCTCTTCTTCCTTCCCTCTCCTTCCTCTTCCCTCTCCTCTCCTCTCCTCTCCCCTTCTTTCTCTTCTCCTCTCCTCTCCTCTCCCTTCCCCTTCCTCTCCTCTCCTTCTCATCTCTTCTTCCTTCCCTCTCCTTCCTCTTCCCTCCTCTCCTCTCCCCTTCTTTCTCCTTTCTCTTCTCCTCTCCTCTCCCTTCCCTCTCCTTCCTCTTCCCTCTCCTCTCCCTTCCCTCTCCTTCCTCTTCCCTCTCCTCTCCCCTTCTTTCTCCTTTCTCTTCTCCTCTCCTCTCCTCTCCCTTCCTTCTCCTCTCCTTCTCATCTCTTCTTCCTTCCCTCTCCTTCCTCTTCCCTCTCCTCTCCTCTCCCCTTCTTTCTCCTTTCTCTTCTCCTCTCCTCTCCCTTCCCTCTCCTTCCTCTTCACCTCTCCTCTCCTCTCCCCTTCTTTCTCCTTTCTCTTCTCCTCTCCTCTCCCTTCCCTCTCCTTCTCATCTCTTCTTCCTTCCCTCTCCTTCCTCTTCCCTCTCCTCTCCTCTCCCCTTCTTTCTCTTCTCCTCTCCTCTCCTCTCCCTTCCCCTTCCTCTCCTCTCCTTCTCATCTCTTCTTCCTTCCCTCTCCTTCCTCTTCCCTCTCATCTCCTCTCCCCTTCTTTCTCCTTTCTCTTCTCCTCTCCTCTCCTCTCCCTTCCCTCTACTTCCTCTTCCCTCTCCTCTCCCTTCCCTCTCCTTCCTCTTCCCTCTCCTCTCCCCTTCTTTCTTCTTTCTCTTCTCCTCTCCTCTCCCTTCCCTCTCCTCTCCTTCTCATCTCCTCTCCCTTCCCTCTCCTTCTTCTTCCCTCTCCTCTCCTCTCTTCATCTTCCTTTCTCTCTCTTTCCCCCTTCCCTTCCCCTTCTTCTCCTCTTCCTTCTCCTCTCCCTTTCCCTCCCCCACCCTCTCCTCTCCTGTCTCTTCCCCTTCCCCCTCATCTTCCTTCCCTTCCCTCTTCTGTTGATTAAGCAGCTGGAAAATAAAAACAAACTGATAATTTACCAAGTAATTGGATAGAAGCCACGAGTTTACTTTGACATGGTTTGTTGAACAAGTCATTATGAACTGAGTTGACATCCTGCACCATGCTAAACGATATATCAGGGTTTACAAATCACCGTGGCTAAGTAATCACCTTGTACTAAGTCATAGCTATACAACCAAACTGCAGTTCATCAGTATTTAAATCGAAATACAAAATTGCAGAGAAATAATCTAGATTTTTGGCTTCAGCAACATCAACTTGTTACAAGGCCTTTATATTGGAAAAGCTGCTTACGGATCTGTTATGTCAGGTATTCCTTGGTTCAGCCTGTCTCATGGAATGTTAGGAGAAATGTAACGAGTCCATCTCGCTCAGCATTTTCATAGCAATATTTATCCGAACGGAAGAGAACCCGAATATGATCCTTTCTCTAAGCTTTGCTAATAAATAGGAAGATTAGACAGAAAAAGGTTCTGCTTCTTAACAAACCTAAGACAACCTTCCTATAATTTAAAATGATAGGAAAATGATTAAATAAATGGTAAATTGTTGGGAGGAAATGTAATCTTCTTTTCATCACTATGAAATATGGTTTTTTTTAATCAGTTCATTTCCTCCTTCTGCAGCCTTATCTCTCGATCAATGTACGGCTCGAATGTACCTCAGTTTCATTTCATTTCATTTCACTAAATTTATACCCCGCCCTTCTCCGGAGAGGACCCAGGGCGGCGCACAGGAATTTAAAAAACATACAAAATGACAAAATACAAAATTTAAAAGACATATTAAATTCCATCCTATGCTAAAATCCAATTAAAATCCCCAAATTAAAACTGTCTAAAATAGTCCCAGCGGAAGGTTACGCTAGGCCGGCTTGGTGAAAGAGGTCTTTAGACACTGGCGGAAGAGGTGGAGGTCCGAGATGGTGCAAAGTTCAGGGGGTAGGTCGTTCAAAAGAGCGGGGCCCGCCACAGAGAAGGCCCTTCCCCTAGGTGTTGCCAGTCGGCATTGCCCGGCCGACGGCACCCTGAGAAGGCCCTCTCTGTGGGAGCGGATCGGTCGAAGGGATGCATGGGGCAGGAGACGGTCTCGCATATAACTAGGTCCCGAGCCATGGAGCGCTTTGAAGATGGTCGTTTGAAATAATACTCTGTTATTTCATTTGTGTTCCCCCTCTCATTCAAGCTCTTTTAAAGAGGATGAAGCTGACTCTGTGCTTTGAGTAGCAGTTCCCAGCAGAAGCTACAGTGACATCACGAAGTACATCATCTGTGTCAGCTTCATGATGGGACTGACACAAATTACATAATCTGCCTCATTTGTACAATGCTGTCATGATGCATGGGAGATCACTTGCTCCACTTCATCTGATGACTGTGATTCAGATAGTTGTTTAGTAGTTTAGATGCAACCACTGACACCAGAAACAGCTTCCTGCATTCCATGGTTTGGAGACAGATAACTTAAGACAGCATGTCAAAAGATCTTAGCCTCAGCCTGAGAAACCTTAACTGGCTTTTCGTCAGGACAGAAAGAGGTATCTGTTCAGTGGTGGTATTCAGCCGGTTCACACCGGTTCAGGCGAACCAGTAGCAGCAACCTACAGGAGGACCTGCCCTGCCACGCCCGCCCTGCCTACCCACCCCCACACGCCCTGGTGCTATGCCATCCTATGTAGCCACATTTGCTAAGCCACATGCACACATGCAAGCCTTGAGCACGCGTGCGTGCAAGTCACGCACACGTGCAAGCCGTGCACACAAGCAAAGCGCATGTGTGGAAGGTGCACTCACATTTTCGATGCGTGTTGAACCGGTGATAAGATTATGTGAAACCCACCTGTGTATTTATTCCTGGTTCCTGCACCAATCTCAATGCCCATCTCAACGGTGCAGGCTGGGAGCTGGTGGCAGAAGCTGGGATGGGTAAAAGTGTGTGGAACCGATAAGGCAGCTGCCAATTTCACTCACGAATTGCTTAATTAAAAGGTAAAATCTCCAAGTCCCTCTTTAAAGCAATCGCCTAGGTGAGTTGTCATTCTCCTTCCTAGGGAGCTTCCATGCTGCTTTCCATGGCTGTAGGCCAACGGTTGCTCGAGTGTTGTGAGACGTTTCTACAACCTCTCTTGGAGACTGGCCAGCAAATGCTGAGAAAAGAAACCATGTTGGGAAGACTTGAAGGACTCGCATCTCAGTCCCTTTGTCTCATCTGCAAGCTGGAACTCTGGTTTATCCACCCCATGGGAGAACATTGACTTATGACCACAACTGAACCCAAAACATCCATTATTAAGCAAGACAATTGTTAAGTGAACTTTGCCTCAAGTTATGACTTTTCTTCCCACAAGTTTTAAGTGAATCACTTGCAGGACCGCATCCTGCTACCGAATACCTCCCACCGACCAGTCCTCTCCCACAGAGAGGGCCTCCTCAGGGTACCATCGGCCAAACAATGCCGGCTGGTGACCCCCAGGGGGAGAGCCTTCTCTGTGGCAGCCCCTGCCCTCTGGAACGATCTGCCCCCTGACCTTCGTACGATCACCGACCTGCGCCTCTTCCATCGGGCCCTGAAAACGCACCTATTTCATGCGGCTGGCCTGGTGTAGTTTTCTTTTAATCGGTTGTAATTTTTTAATTGATTTTAGTTGATTTTATTAACTGTTTTTATATGATTATCTGGTTTTTAGAACGGGCCCTTAAATATAATTAGTTTTCATGTATTTTTCATGTATTTTTGTATCGGATGTTTTACTGTTTTATTATGCCTGTTCACCGCCCTGAGTCCCACAAGGGAGAAGGGCAGTATACAAATTTAATAAAAGTTAAAAGTTAAAGTAAATTGTTAAGTTAGTAATGCAGTTGTTAAGTGAATCTGGCTTCCCTCATTGTTTGTCAGAAGGTCACAAAAGACTGATCCCATGATCCCACTGGACACTGGAACAGTCATAAATATGAATCAGTTGCAAAGCATCTGAATTTTGATCACGTAACCTAGGTGGTGCTACAATAGCCCTAGTGTGAAAATGGTCATAAGTCATTTTGTTTTGGTGCCATTATAACCTTGAATGGTCACTCAATGAACTATTGTAAGTCAGAGACTACTTATACTGAGACAAAACCCATGAAATTCAGTTAAATATAACCAGATACTATATGTACTATATGTAGCTAAGGATCTATGGATAAATAGATAGACTTCTACAAGGTCTACCTTGATTATCAGTAAAGAGTATCTGAGTCCATGGTCCATCTTCCAAGACAACTTTTCTTAAAGTTTCTGGAATTCGTTTTCTACAAATAATTTAACTCTCATAGCCCTATTTTTCTGCCCCTCCCCCACAACATTTTTAGATGTATTGACAAGTTGCCCATCATCACTTTGCACATATCACAAGGTCTCACATTTACTGTTATTCTGGAATATTATTTGCATGAATGATGATGAGTGCTTGTCAATCCATATCAGAATGTTTAATATTTAAACCTCATTTCAAGAATGCGCCGCTAAAGATTCTTTTTCTGTGGGTAAAAGGAAGGAAAAATAATATCTTCCCGAAAGGCTGCTGAGAAATTTCAGATTATCTTGACCGCGTTAGTTAACAGAAGTAGATTCTCAGTCGACTGAATAAAAGGAGGTTAGAATAAATACCCATATGGATTATGGGGCTTTCAAAAGCCATATTTTCTTATACCCCGTTTCCCCAAAAATAAGACCTAACCAGAAAATAAGTCCTAGCATGATTTTTCAGGATGCTTATAATATAAGCCCTACCCCCAAAATAAACCCCAGCTAAGATTGTCAGCCAGATGGATGCATGTAGTACCGTATTTCCCTGAAAATAAGACCTAACTAGAAAATAAGCCCTAATGTATCTTTTGGTGCAAAACTTAATATAAGACCCAGTCTTATTTTCAGGGAAACACGGTACTTTAAAAAAATATCTTACTTGAAGAGATTTACTTCCTGTCTCTTGCATAACAGGAGAACAATTAAAAAGAAAAGAGCTACCTAAAGAATTAAGGATATATTTCATTTATTCAATTTATACCCCGCCCTTCTCCAACGGACTCAGGGCGGCGCACAGGAATATTAAAAATACATACAAAACCATATAAAATTTTAAAAAACTTATTCAATGAAATCCTGCGCTAAAACCAATTTAAAATCCCCAAATGTAAAACTATCTAAAAGTCAGTTGTGGAGGTTACGCTAGGCCAGCTAGATGGAACAAATGTGTCTTTAGACACTTGCGGAAGAGGTGGAGGTCGGAGACGGTGCGAAGTTCAGGGGGTAAGTTGTTCCAAAGGGCTGGCTCCGCCACAGAGAAGTCGGCATTGCCCGGCCGACGGCACCCTGAGAAGGCCCTCTCTGTGGGAGCGTATCGGTCTAAGGGATGTATGGGGCAGGAGGCGGTCTCGCATATAACTAGGCCCTGAGCACAAAACGATATAGCTATCCTTGTACTGGCATCCTGGGAGGTGACACGAGGCTGGCTCCAAGAGGTTGTCAACGCATCCTTGAGTGAGGGTTCCTTGCCTGCTTCCCTAAAAGAGGCTATGGTGAGGCCCCTCCTTAAGAAGCCCTCTTTGGACCCAGCTCTTTTAACCAACTATCATCCTGTCTCCAACCTTCCCTTTCTGGCGAAGGTTGTTGAGAGTGTGGTGGCACAACAGTTTCCCCGTCACCTGGAGGAAGTTGATTATCTAGATCCGCGCCAGTCCGGCTTTCGGCCCGGGCATAGCACCGAGACGGCATTGGTCGCGTTGGTGGATGATCTCTGGAGGGCCAGGGATGGGGGTTGTTCCTCCATCCTGGTCCTATTAGACCTCTCGGCGGCTTTCGATACCATCGACCATGGTATCCTATTGCATCGGCTGGGGGGGTTGGGGGTGGGAGGCACCGTTTTACGGTGGTTCTCCTCCTATCTCTCTGGCCGATCGCAATTTGTGTTGGCAGGAGAGCAGAGGTCGACCCCGAGACCCCTCACATGTGGGGTGCCTCAGGGGTCGGTCCTCTCGCCTCTCTTGTTTAATGCATACATGAAGCCGCTGGGTGAGATCATCCGTGGTTTTGGGGTAGAGTACCATCTCTACGCTGATGACACTCAGCTGTATATATCTACCCCAAACCACCCCAACGATGCCGTAGCGGTGATGTGCCAGTGCCTGGAAGCCGTGCGGATCTGGATGGGAAGTAACGGACTCAGGCTCAACCCGACCAAGACCGAGTGGCTGTGGTTTCCGGCTGCCCGATTCAACCAGCTTTCTCCAACGCTGGCCATAGGGGGCGAACATCTTGCCCCTGTGGATGGGGCGCGCAATTTGGGAGTCCTCCTGGATACCCGGCTGTCTATGGAAGAGCAAGTGACAGCCGTGGCCAGGAGGGCATTTTACCAGGTTCGCCTGGTTCGCCAATTGCGCCCCCTATTGGATCGGGACGCCCTTCGCACAGTCACTCATGCCCTCGTGACATCCCGACTGGACTACTGTAACTCCCTCTACATGGGGCTCCCCTTGAGGTGCACCCGGAGGCTTCAGTTAGTTCAGAATGCAGCCGCGCGAGCAATTATGGGAACCACTAGGTTTACCCATGTAACACCGCTCTTGCGCGAGCTGCACTGGCTGCCTGTCGTCTTCCGGGTGCGCTTCAAGGTGTTGGTTATCATCTTTAAAGCGCTCCATGGCTCGGGACCTAGCTACCTGCGGGATCGGATCCTGCCTCACACATCCTCACGGCCGATTCGCTCCCACAGAGAGGGACTTCTCCGGGTGCCGTCCACTAGACTTTGTCAGCGGGCGACGCCCAGGGGAAGGGCTCTCTCTGTGGCGGGCCCGGCCCTCTGGAACGACCTTCCCCCCGATATTAGAACGACCACGGACCTCCGCTCCTTCCGCCTGAAACTAAAGACACATCTTTTCCGCCTGGCCGGCCTAGGGTAGTCTCTCTCTCTGTGGGTTTTTTAATTGTTTATTTATATTGAGTGGGGATTTTTAGTTAATGGGATTTTAGCACAGGAGTTTGTTTAATCTGTTTTAAATTGTATGTATTTTTGTATATTTATGGTTTTTATTCTCCCTGTGCACCGCCCCGAGTCCCTGTGGGGAGAGGGAGCGGTTAATAAATTCAGCTTTATTATTATTATTAATTCAGCTTAGTAAGGTGGGTAACCTGAAATGATTGAGCAAATACAAACGTAATGTTCAAGCAGACAGCTATTTGAAGTTACAACTGCCAAAATATCTTAGGGAAATATTTATGCGAGCGAGATTCGAACAGCTTGACACAATAGTCAGATATGGGAGATTCCATTCTATGCCCTACAATGAGCGTTGCTGCATTTGCTGAGCGGCAGAGGTAGAAGACCTGGCTCACATCCTATTTGATTGTTGCTTGTATAAGGGGGTGAGAGGCAGGTACCTTGGTCCATATACCAGAAGAATGACCCATTGGGATCCCCATATCAAAACATCTTACCTTATATGCGGCCAGAATAGGAAAATAACATGTAACACGGCACAGTATTTGAAAAAAATGGTTTGGTGAAGATCTGCTTATGTGGGACTGGTTGGGGTAGATTGCAGTGGGGACACCCAAATATAATTTTATCATATTTGAATTATATCTTACATTATTGCATTCTATTCTAATTTCATTTTAGACTGTATTTTATTCCAATTCCATTTTAAATCGTATTTTATCAAATTCCATTTTACATTGCTTTTATCAAATTTTAGTAATAATTTGTTTCTGGAACTTTGCACTTTGATATGGCCCGAGGGCTAATCAATAAAGACTCAATGCCAATGTCTTACTTGAAGTAAACTACACAGCTTTTAAAGCGTAGTTACCTCTGAGTAAAAATGTAGTTTGAAATTGCGGAGATCCAAGCTTACAAACCACTTTTTTCTGTGTTTCTCAGACCCCATGGGGCCTTCAAAGTTGTTATCGTAGTAACGTAGGCCCATCCGTTGATGCAGTTAACCCCCGTCCACCCTTTTTTTAGAAATCAGAAGTGCGGGCAAAAATAACTAGTCTTCTCTCTCTAATGACCTATTTTCAATTTATTCCTTGGCATCAAATAATATAAAGGAGAGGGAGAAGAATACTGAATCAATAGAATACTGAAAGCTGGGGTTTATTGATCTGTTCTCATGGTTTTGCTAGAATCAAAAGAAATGCAAGACAAAAAAAAAGAAAAGGAACGGAAAAGGAAAGAAAGGGAGAAGGAAATAAACAATTTCTTTGATATTCCGGTCCCAAAGAATTGTCTAAGACATTGTATTGTTTGTTCTTCAAGTCTCCCTGAAGGGGTGGGGGGGAGGTCTCCACCCACCTGTTTCTAAGTGAAAGAGGCAGAAGGTAATTACAATCTAATTTACTGAAGTCACTCATGAGTGGCAGGGAGAATAGCTTCACATCCAGCTTCATCTCTAAAAAGCTTGAGAACAAGGGTAGCTTTCCTTCTTAAAAGATAAGACATGTCACCATTAAAAAAAATCAACAAGGGCACAAATTAGCATGGATTGATAAAAGATAGATAGATAGATAGATAGATAGATAGATAGATAGATAGATAGATAGATAGATAGATAGATAGATAGATAGATTGATAGATTGATTGATGAGATAGATTGATGAGATAGATGATAGATAGATAGATAGATAGATAGATAGATAGATAGATAGATAGATAGATAGATAGATAGATAGATAGATAGATATTGATAGATGATATTGATAGATGATAGAGAGATTGATGAGATAATACAATACAATACAATACAATACAATACAATACAATACAATACAATACAAGCAGAGTTGGAAGGGACCTTGGAGGTCATCTAGTCCAATCCCCTACCTAGGCAGGAACCTTATACCATTTCAGACAAATGGCTATCCAACATCTTCTTAAAGACTTCCAGGGTTGGGGCATTCACAACTTCAGGAGGCAAGCTGTTCCAGAGGTTAATTCTTCTGACTGTCAGGAAATTTCTCCTCAGTTCTAAGTTGCTTCTCTCCTTGATTAGTTTCCACCCATTGCTTCTTGTTCTACCCTCAGGTGCCTTGGAGAATAGTTTGACTCCCTCTTCTTTGTGGCACCCTCTGAGATATCAGAAGACTGTTATCATGTCTCCCCTAGTCCTTCTTTTCATTAAACTAGACGTACCCAGTTCCTGCAACCGTTCCTCATGTGTTTTGGTCTCCAGTCCCCTAATCCTCTTTCTTGCTCTTCTCTGCACTCTTTCTGGAGTCTCCACATCTTTTCTACATCATAGCAACCACAACTGGATGCAGTATTCCAAGTGTGGCCTTACCAAGGCCTTATAAAATGGTATTAACATAGATTAAGATTATTATATACATACATACATACATACATACATACATACATACATACATACATACATACATACATACATGTATATACTTATACTGTAGATAGATAGATAGATAGATAGATAGATAGATAGATAGATAGATAGATAGACATTTATTTATTTATTTATTTATTTATTTATTTATTTATTTATTTATTTATTTATTTATTTATTTATTTATTTATTTATTTATTTATTTAAATTTGTATCCCGCCCTTCTCCACAGAGGACCCAGAGGATGATAGAGATAGATAGGGATGATAGGTAGGTAGGTAGGTAGGTAGGTAGGTAGGTAGGCAGGCAGGCAGGCAGGCAGGCAGGCAGGCAGGCAGGCAGGCAGGCAGGCAGGCAGGCAGAGGCAGAGGCAGAGGCAGAGGCAGAGGCAGAGGCAGAGGCAGAGGCAGACAGGTTCATACACTATATGAAAATAATTCATAGAATTGATACGGAGATAAATCATTCATGAGTGGCAGGGAGAATAGCTACATTTCATATCCAGATGGGTGGGTGGGTGGGTGGGTGGGTGGGTGGGTGGGTGGGTGGGTGGGTGGAGAGAGAGAGAGAGAGAGAGAGAGAGAGAGAGAGAGAGAGAGAGAGAGAGAGAGAGAGAGAGAGAGAGAGAGAGAGAGAGAGAGAGAGAGAGAGAAAGAAATTATAACTGTATACTATTTACACAATCAATGCACTATATATGTATTCCTTTTTTTTGATTAGGGTTGGGATAATTATTGTTCATCCAGGATCTGTGAGAATTTGTGGCAAGGCAATGATTACTTGAATCTTGTTATTGGGATTATGAGATGATGTATCATCTTCAAACTACTTTTGAGGGATTGGGGAGGAGAAACGGTGATGCTGTCCAAGGCAACAAAATGGCAATACAGATCCTGATTGTAACTGAGGGAGGAAACAATTTTCTAATGCTCCCTTCCCTGACAGCCTGAATGGACCAATAGAGCAGCCAACATAGGATGAATTCAGCTGCATAGAGGCTACTTGCATTTTTACATGCTTTCAAACTGCTAGGTTGGGAGAAGCTGGGACAAGTAACGGGAGCTCACTCCATTATGCGGCGCTAGGGATTCGAACTGCCAACCTTTCTGATTGACAAGCTCAGCATCTTAGCACTGCATCCCATGTGGCCTCACTAGTACAATATAAAGTGGTGCTACCACTTCACACGACCTGGATGCTATCCCTCTGCCTAGGACTGCATTGGCTTTTTTTGGCAGCTGCAGCAAACTGCTGGGTCATATTTTAGTGGTGGACCATTAAGACACCTAGATCCTTCTGACAGTTGCTACTATTGACCAAGGTACTGCCTATTCTATACCTGGCCATTTTTTCCCCTTGTTTAATTGTAGGACCTCCTAATTTCCTTTAGAAATAACCATTTATAGAGAAGATGCAGACTTGGTGCCCTTCTGTAACCTGCCACCAATGATTGGGCCACCAGCATATCAGCTGCATCCGCCTTTCATCTGATAAAGATTATACTGATAAAGCATCATCTTTCCCCCTTTTTCCCCCCTTTAAAGATGGTGAGAAAGAGACACAGAAGCTGATGGATGCTGGCGATAAACAGCGTATTGCAGCAAACTTTAATTAAAATTATTGTTACAGTTGCATGTCAGGAGCCCACCGTTCATCAGGGGAAATTGATTTCCAATATATTTTTGCAAATAAGTCCATTGGTGTGTATTATCTGATGCTGTAATGAATAGAAAACAACCGAGGGAAGCAGCTGGAGGGACTAAGTAGAGGAAACAGGTGTTTAGGGGGAGAAGAAGGAGGAACAAAAATTGGAGTGTAAAAGTTGGAATGACACTGCAGTTTAGTCCAACACGTTGGAGCTGGTTTTTATTATTTTTTGAAGTGTTGTCTACAGGAATAAGGAGGAATCTTCTGTGGATCAAGTTTCTCCTTCTTCCAGCTTTCAGTTAAATGCCCTGGACAAGTTCTTCCATCTGAATGCTCTTCCCTGAGAAAGCAGAATGGCGTTTACTGGCTAGGTAGCCTTTTCTCCAGCTTTGCACCCAAGAAAATGGAGGCAAACTGCGGGTCCACGCTCTCCAATCGGGATGGCATAAAGGAATGGCTTGTTGTGAAATTAGTGTCAGTGAGGGCCATTAAAAAGAGGACAAAGTCACAGCAGAGGGAATGTCATTCTAACAGACATGACCTTTTCATGTGTACTAATCAATTTCAAGACACATTGTCAAATAGGGTCTGGGCAGAAAGATTGATGTCAACACCTCCACTCCTCCCCCCACCCCACCCCGCAGCTTTCTTATTCTATACAGAAAATAAGTGAAGGAAGAATTTTGGAGTGACAAACCCGAGTTCCTCCAAAGCTATTACTGCTGGATTTGGAAGTCAGCTTGAGAAGAACTCAACTAAATCAAAAGAGTCCTCTCAGCCAAGAGGACTGGATGTGCTCCTTGAGCATCCTTGCTCTTGACCAGGGATGTCCCACCTTGGCACCTTCAATGCCCAGAATTCCCCAGGGATGTCTCATCTTGGCAACTTTAAGACCTGTGGGCTTAAAGTGGCTGCCTGGGGAATTCTGGGAGTTGACATACACAAGTTTTAAAGTTGCCAAGGTTGGATACAATTGCCCTTCAATGCAGAGGTGAAATTCAGCAGGTTCTGGAGAACCAGTAGCAGAAATTTTGAGTAGTTCAGAGAACTGGCAAATGCCACCTCTGACTGGCCCCAGAGTAGGTGGGAATGTGGATTTTGCAGTATCCTTCCCCCAGGAGTGTGAAGGGAATGGGGATTTTGCAGTATCCTTCCCCCAGGAGTGGGAAGAGAATGGGGATTTTGCAGTATCCTTCCCCCTGGAGTGGGAAGAGAATGGGGATTTTGCAGTATCCTTCCCCCTGGAGTGGGAAGAGAATGGGGATTTTGCAGTATCCTTCCCCCAGGAGTGTGAAGGGAATGGGGATTTTGCAGTATCCTTCCCCCAGGAGCAGGAATGGAGATTTTGCAGTATTCTTCCCCTGGAATGGGGAGGGAATGGAGATTTTGCAGTATCCTTCCCCTGCCATGCCCACCAAGCCACACTCACAGAACCTGTAGTAAAAAAAAAATGAATTTCACTTTCAATATGTCTCACTCTGGGAATGCCAAAAATCAACTCCATTTTTTAATATATATAATTATACCTTTGTGTTCTCAATCCCAAGGGGGAGGAAACCACTCTGATAACCATCCACCCATGCATTTAGCAGGTTCTCCATTATGCCTCGCTAAAATAAGAGCCTCACTTTGTACTAATCCCATGTCCAGCTACACACGTGTGCTGCACCGGACTGCCCTTTTCTATTGATTCCTACTTGTGCTTTGCTCCTATATAGTCAAACATGCCCTGACAATTTGCTTACCGCAGGGCTATATTTTTTGCAAACTCTTGTCCCTCTCTGAAGAGACACCAGGGATCGAGAGATGACGATTAAGCATTGCGATGCCCATCTGTTCTTCTGCTCCTCGGTGAAACTGCTGTTTTGGCAGCAGCCATAGCTTTCAAGGCAGCGTCTGTGCATGTGTAATCTTGCTCAACTTTGAAGTGGTTGGCTAGCTGGCTGCTGTGAGCGGTGTGGGGAGCTGGGGGTGGGAATGGAGACATTTGCTACATCCAGCCCATTTCCATTTTACCATCTCTGACAACAGACGTGTCGTTCAGGACTGCCTTTTCATTTCACTTTTGCAGAGGTCAAACCAATCCATATCAGTGCAAGAATTACCGGTCCGCCCCACTGTATCTATTCCCCTTCTTCTTTTCTTCTCTTTTTCAAAGGTGCCAATAAATATGTGCCCGAATTATGAAGAGGTATAAATAAAGCAGGCGAGGCAAAACTGCTGCTTTATGAGGCTGCAGATTGATAGACACATAAAGCAGTTTTATTGATGTGCATCTCTGGGCTTATGCAAACAACGGTCATAGTTATATGGACAGCCAGAAAAGTGTGTGTGTGGGAAATAGCCCTTTCTTCCCCTGCCATTAGCTTGACCAAAAAAACCCCACACGTTTTATTGATATTAACAAGGATCTATACAGAATTTTCCGAGAGTCTAGTATATTATTAGAATGATATCACCGTTTCTGTAATAATATTATAATAAGCAGGGTTATTAAAGAACCTTGCTTGATTTAAATAAGATCCAGATATATTCCAAGAAGCTGCTTTCCTGTGCTGACCGTGCAAAGGAAAGATAGATAGCAAAATGAATTAGGTTCACGGTATTTGAAACGAGAAGGTAAAAACGCAACTCTTCCAGCAACTCGTAAACTTAAAGGATTGTGTCTGCAATATATTATTCAGCCACTAAAGGTCACTCTGAGACATGCAGAAAATTAGAGAAGGCTTACTGCTACTTTTAACAAGGGGACAGAATATCATGAGATGTTAAACTCTTTTTTTTCCTCTTCTTCAAATTTCTGGCTGCACCTTGGAGACGTGGCTCCAGTATTACCTTCCCTGTAATTAGATTGAGGCAAAGGCAGGATGGAAGCATTGTATTGAACATATGAAGAACATACGAAGAACATACGAAGAACGGTTGCAGGAACAGGGCACGGCCAGTCTAGTGAAAAGAAGGACCAGGAGAGACATGATAGCAGTCTTCCATTTGAGGAGCTGCCACAGACAACTAGAAAAGCTATAAAAATGAGACTCAGAAAGCATCATTAGGACCAAATTTCCCCCTAACATTTACTCATAAGAATTACCCCTTTGATTGGATCCTAAATTATTTTATCCATTAAATTTATTTGCCATCCATCTTGACTCTTGACTTGATCTTTACTAAGCTGTAAGAATAAATCAACATCAAAGCACCACTCATTAGGGTTATTCTTCCTGAAGCTGTTAGAGATGTAAGCAACCCAATACAGATAGTCCTTGACTTATAACCACAATCGACACCAAAATTTCTGTTGCTAAGTGAGAAATTTGTTAAGTGAGTTTTGCTCCATTTTATGACTTTTCTTGCCACAGTTAGTAACAACGTTGTTAAGTGAATCTGGCTTCCTTGTGAACTTTGCTTGTCAGAAGATTGCAAAAGATCATGTGACTCCAGGACCCGTAATTTTCATAAATGTGAACCAGTTGCCAAGCAACTGAATTTTAATTATGCGACCATGGGGATGCTGCAACAGTCCTGAATGTGAAAAATGGTCATAAGTCATTTTTTCCCCAGTGCTGTTAAAACTTTAATGGCACCGAACACTAAACAAACTCTTGAAGATTATCTGCAATCAGGAGAAATAGTTGAGGTACTTGGAAGTTAATGTAAAAGCACTTAGGAAAACATTAAAGTTTTTCCAGTATTTGAGAGGTTGCCACAAAGAGGACAGGATCAACTTATTTTCCAAAGCACCTGTAGGCATGACAAGAAACAAGAATGGATAGAAATTAATCCTGAAGCTGTTCCAGTGCCTGGAAGCCGTGCGGATCTGGATGGGAAGTAACGGACTCAGGCTCAACCCGACCAAGACCGAGTGGCTGTGGTTTCTGGCTGCCCGATTCAACCAGCTGATTCCATCGCTGGCCATAGGGGGCGAACATCTTGCCCCTGTGGATGGGGCGCGCAACCTGGGTGTCCTCCTGGATACTCGGCTGTCCATGGAAGATCAAGTGACAGCCGTGGCCAGGAGGGTGTTTTACCAGTTGCGCCCCCTATTGGATCGGGATGCCCTTCGCACAGTCACTCATGCTCTCGTGACATCCCGACTGGACTATTGTAACTCTCTCTACATGGGGCTCCCCTTGAGGTGCACCCGGAGACTTCAGCTGGTCCAGAATGCAGCCGCGCGAGCAATAATGGGAACCTCAAGGTTTACCCACGTAACACCGCTCTTGCGCGAGCTGCACTGGCTGCCTGTCGTCTTTCGGGTGCACTTCAAGGTGCTAGTTGTCATCTTCAAAGCGCTCCATGGCTCGGGACCTAGCTATCTGAGGGATCGGATCCTGCCCCATACATCCTCACGGCCGATTCGCTCCCACAGAGAGGGACTTCTCCGGGTGCTGTCCACTACACTTTGTCAGCGGGCGACGCCCAGGGGAAGGGCCTTCTCTGTGGCGGGCCCAGCCCTCTGGAACGACCTTCCCCCCGACATTAGAACAACCACGGACCTCCGCTCCTTCCGTCTAAAATTAAAAACACATCTTTTCTGCTTGGCCGGCCTAGGGTAGTCTCTTTTTATGGTTTAGGGGATTTTAGTAATTTAATTGGGGGATTTTAGCGCAGGGATAATTGTTTAATTTGCCTTTTATTTAATTATTTATGTATATTTATTGTATTTTTAACTTCCCTGTGCACCGCTCCGAGTCCCCTAGGGGAGAGGAAGCAGTCTATAAATTAAATTTATTATTATTATTATTATTAATCAAGGAGCTAAGAAGAAATTTCCTAACAGTGAGAACAATTAACCAGTGGAACATGTCTATGGAGCTTCTCAGTCATGCAGGTCATGGTTGCCACAAAGGTGCTTTCTCAAGAGACAACTGGACTTTCTGGTTTTTCTTTGAAGCCCCCCCCCTCCTTCTTCCAAAACAACTTGAAAGAAAAACCAGAAAGTCCAGTTGCCTCTTCAAAAACCACCATTGGGACAACCAGTGGAACAGCTTGCCTTCAGAAGTTGTAGATGCTTCATCACTGAAGGTTTACAAGAAGAGACTGGACAGACACTTGTCTGAAATGCTTGAGCAGAGGGCTGAAACTAGAAGGCCTCCAAGATCTGAGTAACTCCGAGGAAAAATTTACTCCAGTTATTTATCCTGCCCGCCTTACTTCAGGATGCGTCAATACTGATCTTATCCAATTAAAAGAGATTCAAATGCTAATCATTCTTTTCCTTGCCTCTAATGGAACTTGTAGATGCTTCCTTTCCATGAGCGGGTAATAGCATCCAATAGTCCATGGCTGATCTAAGCAGGCTTGGGCCTAAGGACAGTTAGTTCAGGGGTCCCCAACCTTTGCAACTTTAAGTCTGAAGGACTTCAGCTCCCAGACTTCTCCAGCCAGCTTCTGGGAGTTGATGTCCTTCAGACTTAAAGTTGCAAAGGTTGGAGACCCCTGAGTTAGTTCTTCAGTGGAAGACTCTCTGAAAATCCGAGGGATTTAGTTGGATTTGTAAGTTACAGAAACATACAGGGAGAAAGTAGCAGGAAACTAATTCCGCTGTTGCCAAGAAAATTACAGGGATGTCTCCCTGAAATCACCAGGAGTCAAGCTCTCTCAAGGGACTTTATTAGTAACAGCTGCTACATTTTGTGCCAGATGGAATTTTCAGATCAGCTCTAAAAGTAGTCCCCCCCCCCATGTAAAACGTGTTAACAAAAGTTTAAATGTAGATTCCCTTTCATTGTATGAGAAATGGTAACGAAAAAAAGAACGCCTTGCCTATTTCCTGTTGCGGCTCCCGTCACCAACAGGCAAAGAGGTAATCTGATTTAAAAAAAGAAAGAAAGAAAGAAAGAAATCATATCCAAAGTAATAGAAAATGAAAGCTAGAGGCTCCGTCTAGTTTCTTCCCACAAGCAAAATAGCATTTGGTGTTGCCCCGATAGCCATGCAGCAATTAATTCGATGCATCCTTTAAAAGAAAAATAGAAGTATTTATTTATTTAACAAGGGCGGGAACTTTTGGAATAGCCAATTTGATACCCATCTAACATCTAGAAGGGTAGGTGTTATATGAATATTTTTTTAAAAAAAGCTTCTTTTCCTTTCCTTTCCTTTTGACATTGTGCTTTAAAAAAAAATAACGATTCTAACTGAACATTAGATAAGGGTTTATCGAAGTGTGTATTTTTAACTATGAAAAAACCCTCTATTTAAAAAAAAATACAATAAAAAGGGATATTTAAGGTCATACGTTTTGAAACAGGTTTAACAACTGCAAATTAAAAGGGAACAAGATGATAAAAGCTGTCTTTTGAAAGATAGATTCCTAGGCTATGTTATTAATAACATATTGGATTAATATTTTAAGTATAATGGCTTCTTTGATGATGGATGGCTCAGCTGTTCTAAAGGAGGAGAAGTTGAGTTAAAATATGGTAGACTCATTTCAAAACAATAGCATATTCCCCACTTCTTATCCTCAATTTCCTATCTTTTAGACGGGCCAGTAAAGACCAATCTTGTAGACTTAAGGGGGCAGATGAAATGTTGCAATGATTGAACATTTGGGGTCTTTTCTAAAGGCTTAAAACTATGGTCTCAACCCTGAGGTCTTCTCCATGAGTTAGGTTATCATGCTCATTGCTTGCAGCCTCTTTGCCTATTCATCCATCTGTCTGTCTGTCTGTCTTTCTCTCCCTCTCTCCCTCTTTTGCAATTTATGTGCTGTTCGATATCATAAAAGTCTCTAATGAAGCTAGGAGAAATCTTGATAAATCCATTCTTATTCCAAGAGTACTCAGGCTAGTCTAGTGAAGGGAAGGACCAGGGGAGACGTGAAAGCAGTGTTCCAATACTTGAAGGGCTGCCACAGAGAGGAGGGGGTCAAGTTATTTTCCAAAGCACCTGAAGGCCAGACAAGGAATAACGGATGGAAACTGATCAAGGAGGGATTCCACTTAAAAATAAGGAGATATTTTCTGACAGTGAGAACAATCAACCAATGGAGCAGAAGTTGCCTTCAGAAGTCATGGGAGCTTCATTCCTGGAGACTTTCAAGAACAGACTGGACTGCCATCTGTCAGAAATGTTGTAGGGTCTCCTGCTTGGGTGGGGGGTGGAGTTGGATTAGATGACCTATAAGATCTCTTCCATCTCTGTTCATCTGTTAAAGTCCTTTAGTTGTCTTTTTCATAAAGGCAATAATTCTCTTCCAAAACTCAACATTGTTTATCTAAGAAGGATGGTCCAAAGATAGGCAAGGATTCCCCTAGTCAAGTACAACAGATGATCTT
Source organism: Rhabdophis nuchalis (assembly GCA_039707465.1). NCBI lineage: Eukaryota > Metazoa > Chordata > Lepidosauria > Squamata > Natricidae > Rhabdophis > Rhabdophis nuchalis. Next base: position 11,402,358 of record CM077653.1, read on the forward strand.
GGAAAGATTTCATGAAATTCAGGTCGTCTTCCAAGTACCAGCACTTCTGGAGCTTGACCCTTGCCTACTTCATCTTGTTCACTCTTCAGTATTGGCCACTTATATATTGTACAGCTGATCCAACCTTAGAATAAGAAAGCTTTGGCTTGATGGCAACATTTTGCATCCTGATCGTGGTGCTGAATAGATTATATAAAGGTAGCTCATCAATCTTCCCTTCTGCCTGTCTCTATAATGGGCATAATTGTTCTTTCCATACTTTTAAGATGTATAGGTCAAAAAGCTGGTGGATATTTTTTCGTGTCATAAAGAATGACTGACACTCCTAAACCAAGGCTATCTTTTCAAAAGGCTGAAATCTACATTGCGATGCCAGCTCTTCGTGAGAAAGGGATGGGCAGGGACTCCATAACTCACCAGCTGGACACGAGATGCATAATTTATACTTTCAATTCTGCTTCAATTGGTTATTAAAAGGACTCTCATTGTGATGTAGTGTGATAAGCATTCAGGAGTGATGTGATATATCTAGTTCCCAAGGTAACTAAGGAGACTGAAATATATATGCTGCTCCAGCAAAGACAGTCAGGGTTATTTTGCAGGTCCTTCTGCATATGCAAAGGACCAATGCCTCCTCCATATGATGAGCAATGTATAAAGTACCTTTGTTCTCTGTTATGTTGCCATCTGCTCATGATAGCATGTGCCATGTCACTGAAGAATTTGTTCTACTCGTGAAAGCTGTCTAGAGCAGCTGTTGGCACCCATTGTCCCTCTTTATGTTGTCCTAGAGCCCTCATTAGTCATAAGGGTTGGCATTCTAGCTGCATCTGAGTTGGGAAGCCAGAATTTCATCACCCATGATTGGCCATCTATATCTTCTGGCATGGACCACCACCATCACCACTACCATCAACAATCTTGGATTTGGTGCAGCTAGGATTGTATTTGTACAAAATTGGGGGGGAAATGAAGATATCCCTATGGATGAGAATGTGATTGGGAAAATATTAGAATGTGCAGAAATGAATAGGTTAACCCTGGAAATTAAAGAGAAGGAGCAATCTGATTGTTTATTACATGTGGGAATTATTTCATTAATGGTCAGAGAATAAATATGAAAAGTGGGAAAAAGCAGAGGAGTGAAATAGAGAAAATGTTTTAACAAAGTTAAATAAGTTAAGAAGATGATTGTTATAGTATTAGGTATGGTACATATTAGTATTAGTATTAAGTTAAGAATAGATAAAATAATAAATATGGCTGTAGGTTGTAATTGTTATTGTATTAAATATTTCCACAAAATATATGTACCCAGATGACACACTGTTTAATGGAAGATGATGTTTGAATTAAAATAAAATTGAAATTGGAAAAAAAAAAAACAACTTTGGACTTGAAATCATTTCATGGCCTGGACTGTGGTAAGCGGTGAGGAAGGACCTGAATTCAAACTGGGTAGAGACAATCATTCTTTCTCCCTTTCTCTCCCTCCCTCTCTCTCCCTCTGTCAGGTCTGCTTCATCGATAACCAAGAAAGAAACCTCTCGACTCCATTTCTAGTGGAATTAAAAGTTACTTTTACTGGTTAAGGAATGAATAGCATAGATGCTAAGCAAGGTCTGAAGCATTTAGGCGCGAAAGCATACATATCAATATGTGTCCAACCCCCTTCCCCCGAATAACCCCCTTCCATGGTCCAATGTGTAAAGCCCCTAGGTGTCACGTGGCTTCATCTTCAAAAAGCATCATCAGGTTGGCATGTAAGACCGTTGACCTTGACCATAAGATGACCCAACCACTGGCACGCGAAGTAGATGGTAACAGTAGATGGCACCAGAGTACTTCCTTCTGCAACTCACCCTCCTGCATCATACAGTCCCAATAACCCAATGCAAAGCCCCTCCCTCCCCGTTTCATATGGCAGCCAGAGCGAACAGGAAAGTGGAGGCTGATACCCTCCCTCCCTCCCTCCCCTTGGGGAGCTTCCCTGCATTTCCCTAAAATGATCTCTTGCAGATGGATTTTGAAATTAGAACCTAGAATTCTGCAACTAGAATGGGCATTGTACCATCAAGGCCAACAATGTAGGCATCCAAGTTAAAATGCCCCAGACAAATAGCAACCCAACCATTCCCAGTAGGCTGAATTAAATGAAGAAACAAGGTCCATGAAAAGTTTCTACAGTTCCAAGTTGCTGTCATTGCCCTAGACATAGTCGGCTTGTATTGTGGGCTTTAAATAGGAGACTGCCGTGCCAGGAGAATCTACAATACCCCAAATGGGTTATTTCAGTAAGGAGGGGATGAGCATTGTGGTACAAAGACAGCCACACAGGGGAAAGTAGAAAAAGAAGTGGTTTGAGCAGAAAAGCCGACACCAACAATGTGCAGCTAAAGTTCTTTGGAAACTCTAATCAAGAATTATCAGCATACTGAGAAAGATGCCAATATAGGAAGCCTTTTCAGGACTAGTCAATGCTCACCCATTCTCTTTTAATGGAGTGCTTTCTCTCCTTTTGTTTGCAATTTCCCCAGAGAGAAGCAAGTTAATTTCCAGAATTTACTATCAGCAGCAGACATTATGCTGAGATTTTTGTAACCAATTTGAATGCTTTGCATTGAGATAATAGCTAAAGGGAAAGAAAGATGGGGTCACTATAAGAATAGTAATAATTAATAATAATGATTAATAACAACAACAATCCAACCTAAAGCTGGCAACTCCTAAAGGAGAAAGATGAATGCAAGTATTATACAATAAGAAGATGGTCCTGGGCCAGCCAAGACCTGAACCACAAGTTGAAAGAATTCTTTTTTAAGGATTCCTATGAAAAGTTCCTACATTTAAAAAAATCCTTTTGATTATACAGTGGTACCTCGGTTCACAAACTTAATTTGTGAACTGACTCTGGTCGCGAACTGAATTGGTTGCGAACCGAGGCACAGTTTCCCATAGGGTTTAATGTAAATCTGGTTAATCTGTTCTGATCTTTTTTTTGGTTTTTGAAGCACAAAAAATATGAAACAAATTACAATACACATTAGTACAGTATAGTAATGAATAAAAGCATAACAAACATCAAAAAAAGTCACTGAAAGTACTCACAGTGTACTTTTTTCTGTGTCTCCTTCTCTCCACGATCTTCCTACAGGAAGTCACAACCATGTGACAGCCAGGATTAGCATTAAAATGGCCGCGGCTCCTGTTCGTGAATCGAAGCGGAGTTCGTGAACCGGAGCATATTTGGATGAACTTTTCTGTTCGTGAACCAAGTTGTTCGTGAACAGAAGCGTTCGTGAACCGAGGTACCACTGTATTTTTGAACCTATTTTTATGGCTGCAAACTAGTGGAAAGAGGTAATTTCCCCCCTTGTTTACAAATCTTCCCATCATTCTCCAGTCTTCCCTTCTCAAGCTCAAAGAAGCCCCATGAGATAACTAACTTGGGCTTTTAATTGTAGCACTGCAAACCGAGCAGACAGTGTAGAGCACAGATGTCAAACTCAAGACCCGCAGACTGGATCCAGTCCACAGGGTGCTTAAATCTGGCCCGCAGGGCTGGCCTGGAAATAGCAAAGGACTGGCCCACGGTGCCTCTGGCATCCAAAATGGGGCGTGGTCTGTTTTCAGTCTGGACAGCCTCCTGCAGCACTCTGCCAGCCAAAACAGGGTGCGAGGGTTGCACACAGCCCCTGTGCCTCGTCTTGGCCAGCAAAGTGTTGTAGGAGGCCATCCAGGCCAAAAACAGGGTGCACAGGGGTCAACCCTCTCTGTGCCTCCCGTTTGGCGGGCAGGATGCTGCCAGAGGCATCCATCCCAGCTTCTTAATCCCCTGGTTGGCCTGAGGAGAACTACAATGCTGATCCAGCTCTCAAAGAAATCCAGTTTGATTCCTTGGTGTAGAAGGACAATGATTTGGCAATGCTTAGAATGAAGGAATGGTTGGTGAAGATAATGGAACACAATGAGATGGCCAAATTGTTTGTCTGGTGTCAATCCCTGTTTATCTGGCTGTTGAGTGCTGGGAAGGAGGCATGGTGATCTTTTAATTTCCTTTCTGGCTTTTTTATTGTCTCTTTTGAACTATATGTAAATATTATGTCCACATGCCTGTTAATAATGTGAGAGATTGAGAGAGAGAGAGAGAGAGAGAGAGAGAGAGAGAGAGAGAGAGAGAGAGAGAGAGAGAGAGAGAGAGAGAGAGAGAGAGAGAGAGAGAGAGAGAGAGAGTTGCTTGCTCAACACTGAGACACTGATGAAGGGGGCAGAACAGTACCTGCATTTTCTGCATTGTATGAGAAGAGCATATCTTCCCTCCCAGTGATGGGTTCTGGATCCCGTTGCAACCCGTACGCTGCAATGGGGCCAGGCATCTACCACATGCATGCGCACAGCACACGGACATGTACCCACTTCCTGCGATGCTCCAGCTGCTCAGTGGAGCATTGCGCAGGCGCCGTACACTCCCTGCGCATGCGCAAATGCCCCGGTCGGCTAAAACAGAGGTAAGGAGAGCATTTGGGCGGATGGGCCCTCTGGAGCACCATACCAGAACGGTACCTGGTGCTCCCAGCAGGCACCAGTACGCCCATACTGGGGCGAACCGGTTGTATCCCACCACTGTTCCTTCCCCTGCCTTTACCATTTTCTATAAAGGGACAATTCAAGGGACCATGTCATATTGTATACCTGTGTGGTGGTTTGGATGTATTACTGTTTCAGACAGGAAGGCAGTGCCGAGAATGGTGAGGACAGCTGAAAAGATTATTGGAAGTTCAGTTCCTTCTATCCAGGATTGGGCATAGAAGTGCTACTTGACCAGGGTCCGCACTATTGTCAGGGACGCTACACATCGTCTCCATGACTGGTTTTCTTTGTTACCTTCTGGGAGGAAGCTACGTGATATCTGAAGCAGAACAACTACATTCTGTAATAGCTTTGTACCATATAATATCAACCTTATGAACTCTCTTTCTTTCATTTCTTTTGAGAGCGGGCATCAGAATTTCATTTTTTTTAATGTGTGCCAGTGTGTCCACAGAAAGAAGTGACAATAAAGGTTATCTTACATGTATATTGATGAACTATTAAACTGTTTGGTGAACCATCCCTTTGCAGAAGGATCAAAGCCATCCTTAGCTGGGCGTATTTTCAAGGTCCTAGGAAGACCTACTATGTTTTCCTGATATTATGACCTACCCTGAAAGTAAGTCCTAGCTTGATTTTTAAATTTGCGCCCAATGTAAACCCTATTTCCAAAATAAGACCTAATTAAGACCCCGACTACTCCAGGTTGCACGGGTAAAAATTAAGCTAGGGTGGGGATAGGGGTGGATCTGCCCTTCTATTTACCTTCGGACAGTTGCAGCCCGGCCTAGTACACCCAAGCACCCGCCTTGCCAGCCCATTTCTTCTGTGGCCAGCAAGGCTTCTGCAGCAGATAACAGAGCTCAGGATCAATCTTGAGCTCTATTATCGGGCTGCAAAGACCTTCAGGAAAGTCTTGCTGGCCTTGCTGGCTGCAGAAGAAGTTCTTGAAGGCCTCTGACAGTGAAAAGGAGGCCTGGGGAAACACGTGCAATTGAGGTGAGTCAGTGGATGACCACTCCCCAAAAAAGACCTGGTGCCTTTTTTGGTGGCAAAAAATATATAAAGCAGCACTCTTCAATATCTTCATAAATGACTTAGATAATGGAATAGAAAGGAAACTTACCAAATTTGCAGATGATAGTAATCTGGCAGGAATAGCTAACACCCTAGAACAGGGGTCTGCAAAGTTGGCTCTTTGAAGACTGGTGGACTCCAACTCCCAGAATGCCCCAGCCAGCCATGCCGGCTGGGGAATTCTGGGAGTTGAAGTCCACCAGTCTGCACAAGAGCCAACTTTGCAGACCCCTGCCCTGTAAGATAGGCTCAAAATCCAGATCGATCTTGACAGACTTGATCCCTGAGCCCTATCTAACACAATGAAATTCAATGTAGAGAAAAGTAAAGTCCTACAGTTAGGTAAGAAAAACCCAAAGTACACATATAAACTGGGTGAGACCAGGCTTAATAGCAGTGACTGTGAGAGGGATCTTGGAGTCTTAGTGGACAACCAGCTAAATATGAACCAATAGTGTACAGCGGCAGCCAAAAAAAGCCAATGCAGTCCTAACTTGCATTAACAGAAGGATACAATCAGGATCAAATGAGGTACTAATACCACTCTATAAAGCCTTGTAAGACCACACCAAGAATACTGCATCCAGTTTTGGTCACCACTTGATAAAAAAGATGTTGAGACTCTAGAAAAAGTGCAGAGAAGAGCAGCCAGGATGATTAGGGGACTGGAGACTAAAACATAGAAAGAACGATTGCAGAAACCGGGCATGGCTAGTCTAATGAGAGAAAGACCAGGGGAGACATGATAGAAGTCTTCCAATGTTTGAGGGGCTGCCACAGAGAGGAGGGGGTCAAGCTATTTTCCAAAGCACCTAAAGACCAGACAAGGAATAATGGCTGGAAACTGATCAAGGAGAGATTCAACCTAGAAATAAGGAGGAACTTTCTGACAGTGAGAACAATCAGCCCACAGAACAGAAGTTGCCTTCAGAAGTTGTGGGAGCTTCACAACTTTCAAGTTGTTTCACAACTGGAAGCTTTCAAGAAGAGAGACTGGACTGTCTTCTGTCAGAAATGGTGTAGGATTTCCTGCTTGAGCAGGAGGTTGGACTAGACGACCTACAAGGTCCTTTCCAACTCTGTTAATCTGTTAAATCTGTTAAACTAAAGTTCTCAGCATGTCTAATAATTTAGGATGACTTTGGTTGCATCAGTAAAGTGCATTTCTGCTTTCTGGAGAGCTGGGAAGGGAGGCGAGTCGGTTGCCAAGAGGATCACGTCAGTAGGGAGGTGGAATTATTGAAACAAATTGCATTAGAATTCCAGAGCAGGATGTAGAGAGAGCAGATGAGGAGAAATGTGGAGGCAATGCTCTTTACCTCTTCTTACCCCGGCTTAATTGTGAAGAATATAACCACATCCTATGACAAGTTCCTGAAAATACACCTTCGGCAGGCAGTCACCCTTCAACAAACCCAGGATGGAGTCAGCCAAGCCGGAACATGGTTTCTGAATTGAAGCAGCAGACTGTGAAATAGGAATTACTGACAGCTCTTAAGTATATCAAGAGTACAGCCATATCCCTTAATGCAGAGCCCATAATAGACATCTAGAAACCTATAAAACAGACAATTCCTCTATATCATCCTTGTTAAATCAATGTTCTTATATTACCCTCATCATTTTCCCTTTAATGTTTATTGCGTTTTGCCAATGTAATTTATTTTTTTCATATCCATCAGCCGATTAAAATTCTTCATCTTGAAGGCACATCCCTCCTGATGACCTACTGGAAACTGACCTAAACCACCAAGTTTAAAAAAAAAAGACGGATGAACAAAAATGAGGGCTGTTTTTATTTTTAATTTTTCCATGTCGTATCATCTTCCTCATCCTCCCCACCCCCACCCCCACCAAAAAACATTGAATTGATAAGTTAAAAGAAGAGGAATTACTTTTTGTCTTCAAAGGAACATTGTCATTTTTCTTTTTCTTAAAAAAAAAAGGAGGTTTTACATCTCACTTTTCAATCACAAAGAGTTTCAGAATAGTTTCTAACAGGAAGGTTTGCTTCCCGAGATCACAATATAAAAAGGCAAACTATAAAAGGGGGATGGAAAAAGAAGATGGGGAAAGATAAGAATAATTCAGCTACTAGTCTACAAACTTAGTTTTACATTGTAGGGGAGATGGGTGGTATAAAATTAATTAAATGAATGAATGACCATATGAATGTATGAATCTATATATATAAAATACCACTCACTTATGAATATATGAATATATATATATAAAATACCACTCACTTATCATGAAAACTCCAGAAATGTATAGCTTACAAACTTGAAATTTGGCACGTACATTCCTTTTGGCTTCTAGGAGTTTGCTAAGAAAGGATTTTTCGAAATGACCATCAAATCGTCAGTATTTCTTATACAGTATTATATTAACACACATCAATGTTAAGGAGTTAGACATTCTACTTCCCCTCCCCACCTGAAAGGTACTCTGTTCTAACTGCCAGTTGCCTTATATGGGTGTGGCCAGCACGTGACTCATCTGGCCTGCCAGTTGGCCTGATCACATGGTTTCATAGCTAAGCATGGGCAACCAGCTAGTATATAAATATATAAATAAGTGACGGACACATTTAATCAGGTCACTTGTAGATTTAACTTTCATACACACCCACATGCTAGTATTGCACTTCCAATTATCACTCTCTTTCCTAAAAATCCATATAAATCTAAATAAGGTTTTGAGCTGATAAATAAATAAACAAGCTCAAAACCTAACACACATGGGCTTCCGGTTCCGGCTCCAGCGGCGACGGGCGAGCCTGGGGCTCGCTCGCCGCTTTGTTGCCTTTTCTGCCCCCCCACGGGGGCGAGACATCCGGTTACCGGAGGTCTCCCGTAGGGTCGGCTCGGAGGAGACGTTTCTCCTCACGGCGGTGGGGAGAGCGATCCCCTCCGCGACCTAGGTGAGGAGGAACATGCTGCGGGGGGGTCTCCCTTCGCCAACGGCTGTCGGTGCCATTCACTTCAATGTAGAGGGCTGAGCGGAAGAGATCGGAAGGCTTGCCGAGGCTTCAGCTGTGAGGGAGAGTGAGTTTAAAAAGACTTTTTTTTTCTTTGCTGCCAGCCAGGCTGAACGGACTGGGAGGGGGGTGTTTGTTTTAAAAAAAAACCCCTCGGACTTAAGCGGCACTTAAAAATGGCTTCTCTGGAAGAGAAAGCGGAAATCTTAAATCCGGACTGTCTCTAACAAGGGAAAGTGGTATGCGGCTACTTGCAACATTGTTTCTAGGTCTGGCTGGTTAAAAAAAAAATTATTTTTCTACTCTCTCCTCTGGGCTCTGAGATGGGCGGTAGAGAGTGGCTTTTCTTTGTCCCTGCCTGACTATTTTAACTATGGAAAATTTCCAGCGTCTCTTCACAAGTGGGACTCTCTCTGGATATTAATGAAGAATTTTTTTCTTGTTGGATTTGTGATTCCTTTCTGGATTACCTTCGTTATTATAACTATTGAGCTGGAAAATTGTCTCTCTCTTGGTTCCTGAATTTTACAACGTTTCAACCTTGATCTGAACTTTTGGCTCCCGGTTAGTCTCACCAACCCCACCCTGAAAACGCCATTTTGGTGGCACTGACTTTAACAGTTAATCATGGCTCAAGAAACAGCACTGGCAAGTTTAGAACAACGGATGGCTTCTCTTGAAACTGTTATACAAACTTTGGTAAACGAAATTCAGGCCCAGAGGGCTGAAAACATCAATTTCAAGAAGGAGCTATTGGACACAAGGAAGCAAATGCTGGAAAACACACAGAAGACTGAAGAATTGGAAGGGGGGTTGGTGGGGGTTAAGGGAGAGATTAAAAATGTTACTAAAGAGGTTGGGGAAATAGATGGGCATGTGTCTAGGATTGATATGGAAAGAATGACATATTTTTTGAGATTTCAGAACGTTCTTGAGGAATCTGGTGAATGCCTCCCTGATCTTATGAGCACAATTTTAGCAGACTATTTACAAAAACCTAAAGATGAGATCAGGGGGGACATTGACCTAGCCTATAGAATTAACTCAGCATATGCCAGGATAAATGAAGTGCCTAGAGAGATACATGTGAAATTTGTTAGAAGGTCAACCAGAGAGGAAATTCTGAGGGCGCAGAGAGAGAACCCTTTAATTTACCAACAAAAAACGGTTACTATCTTGAAGCAGATTCCTAGAAAGATTCGAGAAGCAAGGAGGAAATTTTCCTTCTTGTCCAAAATTTTATTTGCTCATGGGATTTGGTTCAAGTGGGTGACACCCGAAGGGATGCTGGTGTTCTGGGAAGGAGGAAGAGTGAGGATTAAAACAGTTGCTGAGGCGGAAGCCTTTCTTAAAAAATATTCCTCTGCCCTGGGGGAAGATCCAGGGGGGACGGAGGGGGCCACGGCCCCGCCCGCTCGGGGCCAGGGAGGAGAAAAAGAAGATACAATAGCCATGAGACTTAGATCGAAAAAATAACTTTGCCTTGATTTTTCTGAACAATTTTGCATAATATCTGTATCTGGATTTTTTGTAAATGTCTGACAGCATGGAATTGAGAATTTAGGTATATGTACTTGCTTTTATCTTGTAGTGTTATGAAAAATGCTTTTTTTTTGTTATCTTTTTATTGTGTATTTTGAGGTCTCGGAAGGGCCGACGATTCTGACGTGAATGCTCTCAAAATTTCTTTGTATCCCTTACCCTACCCTATAGAAAAAATGTAAAACCAATAAAACTTTTTCAATATAAAAAAAAAAAACCTAACACACATGTAAAAAAAAGACACAACAAAACTAATAGCTTTCTGTCTGGATGGTCTCTGGTGATGAGCCGAAAGCCAGGAAAGGAAAGCAGTATGCTTCCTCTCTTAATTGGGGCTTACCAGGATGTTGTGACACAAATATATATATATCAATCACCCTGTTAGGCCCAAATTAAGGGAGGAGACATACTGTTTCCTTTTCTGCCTTTCGGCTCATCAGCAGAGACCATCTAGACAGAAAGCCATGAGTTCCGTTGTGTAATATATTTTTTTATATGTATGTTAGGTTTTTTGAGCTGATCAATAAATAACCTAAAAAAACCTAACACGCATATAAAAAAATTACACAACGGAACTCACGGCTTTCTGTCTAGATGGTCTCTGGTGATGAGCCGAAAGGCAGAAAAGGAAACAGTATGTCTCCTCCCTTAATTGGCGCCTAACAGGGTGTTGTGGAACAAGTATATACTTATCCTCCTGTCTCAGCTAATGCAATTGGGATAGCCCGGCTGGCTGAATGGTTATAGGCTCCTGCCTGATATGCAATACAGCCCCGGTTCGAATCCCAGTAAGGGTATGGCTAGCTGATGAGAGCTAAAAAGCTCGAAATAGATCTATACTAGTCTCTCTGATTTATTTATTGATCAGCTCATAAAACTAACACACATATTTTAAAAATCACACAACGGAATTCATGGCTTTCTGTCTAGATGGTCTCTGGTGATGAGCCGAAAGGCAGAAAAGGAAACAGTATGCTTCCTCCCTTAGTTGGGGCACTAACGGGGTGTTGTGGAATAATTATAGATATGTATGAATATATATCAAATCCCAGTAAGGGTATGGCTAGCTGATGAGAGCTAAAAAGCTCGAAATAGATCTATCCTAGTCTCCCTGACTTATTTATTGATCAGCTCAAAAACGTAACACACACACACACACACACACACACACATATATATATGAAGAAATCGAAGTATTGTATCTTCCTCTGTTTATTAGATAGTCTCATTCAATGTAAGGGTGTCATGCAGCTTTTTGTTTATTTTTTTTTTAAACTTGTAATTGGTGCTCCTGGCCCTGACTCAGCCAATGTGGTGCCCTTGTTCAGTGCATAAATTACACATGTTGTGGCCTTGATTTTGCAGTTATAGAAAAGTATTAATCCAGCATGCTGTGGAATAAAACCTTGATGAAGCCACCTGGAGACATTTTAAAGGAGGGTGGCCTTAGAAATCCAATGAAGGAATAATACTTAGATCTAACATTAATCAGCTTCATTAGAAATACAGTGTGTAGGAAGAAGGCTTTCTGAATTCAGTGGAAAAACCCCACCTTTCACCCAGCTGCTTCTTTGGAAACATGGGGTAGGATGTAGTTGGCAATCGTATCTTGGATAAGACATACCATGTTCTAGATTCTGTGCCATGTGATGTTCTTATCATGAGACATGTGCAAAATAAATGATTAAGGTGAATGATAGGATTATGGGGAAAAACATGGTTTACAATTCAGTCCTAGGTTTCCTTGCTCAAAAGAAAAGCCCCTCTAATTTAAAAACAACCTTTTTTCCCCTCATAAAGGTGAGCAACATTGTGGGTTGCATTACATCAGGTGTGTCAAACTCAAGGCCCGGGGTCCAGATTCAGTCCACAGGGTGCTTAGCTCTGGCCCATGGAGCCACCCTGGAAACAAAGAAGGACTGGCCATGGTGCCACTGCCAGTGAAAACAGAGTTTGGGAGGGGCTTGTGCAGCCTCCCAAACATGTTGCTGACAGAGGGTTGTAGGTAGCTGTTGTAGCCGAAAACAGAGCTTGGAAGCCTGTTTTTGCTGGCAGGGTGCTTGGGCCATCACATGGACCCTCAACATGAGTGATATTGAGCTGGCCATGCTCACCTTGGCCATGCCCACCATGGACCCCCAAACACAACCCTGATGCAGGCCTCAATGAAATTGAGTTTGACACCTCTGCGTTACATCACGAAACAATGAAGGTCTTCTCAAGCTATGGTTCCCATGAAATCCAGCTAGAGACAGCTTCACCCTCTACTAGTTACTGTGGAGAGTAACAGAGGGATAGAATCAAGATGATGTGAAGTCTTAATCCCACTTTATAATGCCTTTGTAAGGCCACACTTGGAATACTGCATCCAGTTGTGGTTGCCATGATGTAAAAAAGATGTGGAGACTCTAGAAAGAGTGCAGAGAAGAGCAATAAAAATGATTAGGGGACTGGAGGCTAAAACATATGAAGAACGGTTGCAGTAACTGGGTATGTCTTTTAATGAAAAGAAGGACTAGGGGAGACATGATAGCAGTCTATCAGTATCTCAGGGGTTGCCACAAAGAAGAGGGAGTCAAACTATTCTCCAAAGCACCTGAGGGCAGAAAAAGAAGCAATGGGCGGAAACTAATCAAGGAGAGAAGCAACTTAGAACTGGGAGAAATTTCCTGACAGTTAGAATAATTAATCAGTGGAACAACTTGCCTCCAGAAGTTGTGAATGCTCCAACACTGGAGATTTTTAAGAAGATGCTGGATAACCATTTGTCTGAAGTGTAGGGCTTCCTGCCTAGGCAAGGGGTCGGACTAGAAGACCTCCAAGGTCCCTTCAAACTCTGTTATTCTGAGACAAAAAGCTGTAGACGTGAACAATAAACAGCAGTAAATGCACGGTGACCTTTGCAAGCCTGACAGTATTAGTTGGAATCATTGTAGTACTTAGATCTTGTAGAAAGTATATTTAAAAGGGCTGATTGCTTTGTTGTGAATTACACACTGGGGTTAAACATCCTGATTTTTCATAAAGTGGTGGCATTTCCAGCATATGGTACCAGCAGAGTTCTTGCCAAAGCTTAGGACATAGCCAGGGTTGGGTATATTATTAGGGTAAGGGAACCAGCCATGGCGAGCGACAGATGTCAAGGGCGGGTAGATTGTAGGGGTTGATCAAAAGGTTACATGAACCCTCTGGCTGTTTAAAGAGAAAGCTAGTAATTGGTGTATTCATTTAGCATATTTATATGGCTGTTCATCTACAAAAGGGATACATTACTTACTTATTTTTGCTCCAATGATCATCATCAGCCAATTTCTGAAGCTTTCTTCCTAACCTCTAGATCAGGGTGTCAAACTCAATTTCATGGAAGGCTGCATCAGGGTTGCGTTTGACCTCAGAGGGCCGGGGGGAGGATGGTGTGGCCATGGTGGGCATGGCTGGGGGTGGGCGTGACACAGGACTCATGTCAGAAGCACCTGTGGTGGCCAAGTGCTAAGCCAGGACTTCTCTGAAACCCTCTCTCACTCTCATTATAATCTCCTTCCTTCCTTCCTTCCTTCCTTCCTTCCTTTCTTCCTTCCTTTCTTCCTTCCTTCCTTCCTTCCTTCCTTCCTTCCTTTTCTTCTTTTGTCCTTCCCTCTTCATTCTCCTTTCTTCTTCCCGCCCCTCTTTCCTTATTTCTCCTTCCTTGCTCTATTCCCATCTTTTTCTTTGTCTTTCCTTTTTCCCTTTCACCTCTCCTGGGGAAACATTTCTCCTTTTGCTTTGTTTTTAGTTCGTTTTGATAGCCCTCTGCCAGCAAGAATTGAGCCTGGGGGAGCACATGTGCCCCCTCGTGTCCTGTTTTTAGCCGTGATGGCCTCCTGCAGCCCTCTGCCAGAGGAAACAGAGCTGGGGGGGGGGGCTCGTGTCCCATTCTCCCCCAAGCTCTGTTTTCACTAGCAGAGGCACCATGAGTCAGTCCTTTGTTGTTTCCATGCCAGCCCCCCCGAGCCAGATCTAAGCACCACGCAGGCTGGATTTTGCCTGTGGGCCTTGAGTTTGACACCCCTGCTCTTGATCAACCTTGTTAATGAGCAAGTTAAAAATACCAGATCCTTGCCCATTGGTTCTAGTATTCTGTTTCAAAATAACATTATCAATTTATTAAATTTATATAATAGCCTACTCCCAGTGATTCTTCATAGCTGGTTATCAATATTGTCTCATAACTGCTATCTCAGATGTCTGAGGAGCTTTTTCCTTTTTCTCTAAAGCTTTCTGAAACTTGAAATAAACAATGTCTGGCAGATTGCCACTATCTAGCCACTTATTAACATAATCAAGTATTTGAAAAGAGTTAATGAAACATGATAAAATCTAGACTCAATTGTTTCCCTAGTTTTAGTTTGTCATTAAGCTCTAGAATGTCCATTTCTTGTCACTCAGTTCCTCATCCTGTAATGCCAGCTCAAACGTATTTCTCCTAGTTCTTCTATAATGACATTCATAGGAGAATGAATGAATGAATGCACAGATAAATAAATTGATAGCATTTCTACATTCAGGATATCCACTTTTCTTTGAGTTTTGTATAGAACTCCAAGGAACCTCCAGAATAGATAACAGCAATGCTCACGACCCATTTAGATTGGATTTTAGAGTACAGGTTGTTCATTTTGATTGTGTAATGCCATGTTTACTGAGAGTTGAAGACATGGTGGTTCCACAAGGAATGGAAATGCAAGATGGCGACACTGAATCTTATAAATGAGGGAGAAGATTTTCTATTTTGCACTTATTGGAGGAATGGAATATTTCAGGTGCTGTTCTTTTCTAACTATTTAACATTAGGATAAGCCAACGATATCTAAGTAGAAGGGCAGGGTGGTCTAGTTTTGATTTGATTCAAAGCATAATGTTGATTTAAAATGTTGATTCGTGTCATTTCTGAATTGTGTTCTGGCTACGAAATCTTAGAGTGTTTCAACTCAAAAACCTCTGTATACCTCTGAGTCTGTGCAGAAATAATGTACTTATTTGAATGAGTCCATTTAGTTTTGAGGTTCACTATGTCCTTTGGTTTGATTGGGAAAATAAATTTAATTCAGTTTCAATTGTAAATCTTCAAACTGAATATCTGTACTGCTGTAAAAGGTTAAGTTAAAGCAGTAAGCATAAGTTAGTTGTATTTATTGTATGAGTCAGTCTCTCTCTCTCTCTCTCTCTCTCTCTCTCTCTCTCTCTCTCTCTCTCTCTCTCTCTCTCTCTCTCTCTCTCTCTCTCTCTCTCTCCAATTAATCAGTGGAACAATTCACCTCCAGAAGTTGTGAATGCTCCATGTTTTAAGAACATGTTGGATAAGCATTTATCTGAAATGGTGTATGGTTTCCTACCTAAGCAGTGGGTTGGACTAGAAGACCTCCAAGGTCCCTTCCAACTCTGTTATTCTATGTAAATCTCTTTCTCCATTGTCTCTTTCTCTTTCTTTCTTTCTTTCTTTCTTTCTTTCTTTCTTTCTTTCTTTCTTTCTTTCTTTCTTTCTTTCTCTCTTTCTCTCTCTTCCTCCCTTCCTCCTCTTTCTATCTTTCTTTCTCTCTCTTCCTTCCTCCTTTCTTTCTTTCTTTCTTTCTTTCTTTCTTTCTTTCTTTCTTACTTTCTTTCCTTCTTTCTTTCTCTCCTTTCCTTTCATTCTCTCTTTTTCTTTCTCTCTCTGTTTTCTTTCTTTCTTTCCTTCTTTCTTTCTCTCCTTCCTTCCTTTCTCCCTCTCTCTTTTTTCTTTCTCTCTGTTTTCTTTCTTTCTTTTTCTCCTTCCTTCCTTCCTTTTTCCCTGTCTCTTTTTCTTCTCTCCCTCTCTCTCAGTTTTCTTTCTTTCTTTCTTTCTTTCTTTCTTTCTTTCTTTCTTTCTTTCTTTCTTTCTTTCCTGTTTTTTAATATGTAGCTTGTGTAATTCCTCATGGATGCAAGAATCAAGAAATTGGTTTGATTGGGAGGCTAAGGCCTGCATGCAATCCAGGGAAGTCACATTTGTACATTAATCTGACTGATTCTGCCAAAAAAAAGAGGACCTTCAAGCAACCCCCCTCCCCTCTTCTCTAGCATTTTTATGAAGAATCTATTACTTCAGGAAATAACGGTTGCAGCTTTCTTAATACATACATGCACGTTCTATTAACCTATTATAGTAGTCTGCATCTTTACAAACCGTTTTTGCTCAACAAGGAATGTTTTGATATCTTTGCTCAACAATTAATTTTTCTACTTCCGATTCTTGTTCAAATATCTTTCAGGTTCAAATCAGCTTGTCACATTACCTGAAGTTTCTCCCTCCCTTTCATTACCATGACCAAATCTCAGTGCAATTGACTTGATGGCTTTCTACAGCTTCTTCTTTGCCCTCATTCCATCAATGAATCTCACTGACAATTAGCTTCGCTATAATAGCAACTGGGCATTAACTGCTAATTTTTAAAAAAACAAAACAAAACTTGAGGCAGAAACAGAGAACATTGTGGTAATTGTGCATTGTGCATTGCTTTTTCTGGACCATACACCATCTTGGAAAGCATTTTTTGATGAAAAACATCTTACACCCATTTGCTTGAATGAACAATGTACTTTTCTCATGAGCAAAGGACAATTTGGTGTTATCTACCCTGCAATTAGAAAGCTATATATAGTCTCCCAACTGGCCAAGAAAGACCAGCTATTACAAATTTCCCCACTCTTTTACCTATTATACCTTAGCCTGGTGTTTTTTTTCTCATTGTAAGACACATTAAGAAAGTGACATAATTTGACAACCTCTCAAAAACTGTCCTACTTTTTTCTGTTCTCTTGCACTGAGTATCAGAACAGTTAACAAGGGAAGAAAACTATTTGTGTGTGTGTGTGTTGAATTAGGATTCACCCTCATGAGTTGGTAGTTGGATCCTTCTAAACAGGTTGGGTGAAGGTTCCTCTTGCACATACCTGCTAGCCATTCCCGACTCTAGGGGGAGATGCTCATCTTCAGTTTCAAAGCCGAAGAACCAGCATTGCCCAAAGATGTCTCCATGGCCATGTGGATGGCATGACTAAACACCGAAGACGCATGGAACATTGTTACTTTCCCACCAAAGGTGGTTCCTATTTTTCTACTTGCATTTTTACGTTTGCAGGACCATCTCCTGCGGCACACCTCCCAGCGACCGATCCGCTCCCATAGGGAGGGCCTCCTCAGGGTGCCAACCGCCGTTCAATGCCGGCTAGCGGTGCCCAGCGGAAGGGCCTTCTCTGTGGCAGGGCCATCCATCTGGAACGACCTACCCCCACCCCCCGAGCTCCGTACTATCACAGACCTTCCCCTCTTTCGCCGCTCACTTAAGACGTATCTTTTCCAGCAAGCCGGTCTAGCTTAGAGCTAGAGCTCAGACACAACACAATCTTAGCCAATAAGTAAATGGATTTTAGAATTTTAATGGGAATATTTTAGCACAGGTTCTAAGTTTAATTGCATTTTAGATATTACTATTGTATTTATTGTTTGTTTATTTATTTATTGTTTATTGCATTGATTTTTAATTCCCTGTGCACCGCCATGAGTCCATCTTGATGGAGAAAGAGCGGTATATAAATCGAATAAAACTAAACAAAACTAAACTGCCGAACTGCTAGGTTGGCAGAAGCTGGGACAAGTAGCGGGAGCTCACTCTATTTCACGGCGCTAGGGATTTGAACTGCCGAACTACTGACATTTCGATTGACAAGTGCAATATCTTAGTCACTGAGCCACCGCATCTAAATACCTGCCAACTTGACTGATGAAAAGTAGGGGAAAATCAGCAGTATAGCAACTGCCTAGAAAGATGTGTTCAAGGGAAAACTGGACAGACCGTGGGAATGTTTCAATTCACTGGGAATGCTTTAATTTGGAATCTTGCACATAGCAGGGAGTTAGGAGTAAGTAACTTCTTCCAGCTCCTCCATTCTATCCTTTGAGTTGTATGGTTCCTTTTTTATTCCTCCTTACTTTTTTGAGTACAATTCTAGCTCTGATCTGCAGCCGTTTACTTTCTTGGCTAAAATTACACAAATGACACCTTTAAAATAACAGAATCCCTAACGGGGGTCATTCTGCATTCCCAAATTGTGCCTGCTGCTTCTACCGCACAATCAAACTCCATCCCGTCTACCTGGCCTGCTCTCCATAATTAAGGATTCTTTTCTCCAATGGCAATGGGTTAATTTTTCTTTTCCGCTTGCAACTGATCCTGAAAGTGCCACATAATCAGAACAATACTAGGAGAGTCACATACTCGGTTGCTATCTCTCTGCCTCAGCTGTAATGTAGCATTTTTAGGCAATTAGAACTCGTTTGAGGTTGTTTGTAAGATGCTTATTTTAATCATTGAGGGGATCTTCTCAAAACTGGTGTCTAGAATGATCCTGGGTGCTCTTTTTTTTTGTTTTTGTTTTTTTAAAGAGAGGACCTTGCACGGAACTAATGAAATGTCAGTGATCATTTGCATGTATGAGCCTCTATTAGTTTTTGATTGGACAAAAGCAGCTGTGTTCAGGCTGCAGCAAGGATTAGGCGATATTAGGTGATATTCAGACAGTTTGGACTGGTTTGGCTGCGACAATCAGCTGGTCCCACCCACCCACCCAGTGGTGAAATCCAATTTTTTTTTACTACCGGTTCTGTGGGTGTAGCTTGGTGGGCGTGATGTGGCTTGGTGTGCCTGGTTTGGTGGGCATGGCAGGGGAAAGATACTGCAAAATCTCCATTTCCACCTCATTCCAGGGGAAAGATACTGCAAAATCTCCATTTCCACCTCATTCCAAGGGAAGGATACTGCAAAATCTCCATTTCCACCTCATTCCAGGGGAAAGATACTGCAAAATCTCCATTTCCACCTCATTCCAAGGGAAGGATACTGCAAAATCTCCATTTCCACCTCATTCCAGGGGAAAGATACTGCAAAATCTCCATTTCCACCTCATTCCAGGGGAAAGATACTGCAAAATCTCCATTTCCACCTCATTCCAGGGGAAGGATACTGCAAAATCTCCATTTCCACCTCATTCCAGGGGAAGGATACTGCAAAATCTCCATTTCCACCTCATTCCAGGGGAAGGATACTGCAAAATCTCCATTCCAACCCCACTCTGGGGCCAGTCGGGGTGGCATTTGCTGGTTCTCCAAACCACTTAAAATATCCGCTACTGGTTCTCCAGAACCTGTCAGAACCTGCTGGATTTCATCCCTGCACCCACCCCTGCGGTATCCTGTCCTTTATTTCCTGCTTTCTAACTCATCTCAATTATGCGGCACAGTTGATTCCCCCCCACTTGCTATTTTACCTACCATTGCTGACTTGAAAGGTAAGCAGCTAAGCTAAATGCTCCATTTTCAGTGCTGCACGTACATGTGAAACACATGTGCGACCAAAGCACACATGCTCACCAAACCAGCTGTTAAACCGGCATCACCCCACCACTGATATTTAGGCTGCAAATTGTAACTCTTCCTTCATCGTTGCTCACTAGTAGAAGAGAGAGTTTGAATGTTCATTTCATTCATTTCATTTCATTTATTCAACTTATTAACCGCCCCCTCTCCCCAAAGGGACTCGGGGCGGTGCACAGGAAAATATAAAAAATACAATACATCACAATAAATACATAAATACATCAAAACTATATTACATTACACCCTGTGCTAAAAACTACCCCATTAAAATCCCTAAAGCCCAATTTAAAATTTCTCTGCTAAACGACTGAGGCTGAAAACGGTAGGTTAGGCCAGGCCGGCCTTTTGGAAAAAGTAGGTTGAAGATTCTGTTGAAGATTCTGTTTGATCCCTCCTGATTAAACAATGAGAGTTCTTCAAGAAGACAAGCTTGGTTCTGGATGAATAGATTCATGCAGTTTTCTTGGCAACAGTACAGACGTGGTTGTAATTACCCCTTTCCAGGCTCAGAGGTCTTAAGTGGGCCCCCATCCAAATAATACTCTAGATGCCAGCATAACTTCTAAGTTCAGTCAAGACCAGCAAGGTGCTGATGTAATTAGAATTTCTATTCCAGTCCCCCTGCTTAATAGATGATGTCAGGACATCTGTGGTTAATTTGTCAAAAGCCTAATTCTTGCATCATTCAAAGGTTTGCTTGTAATTTGAATCATAACCTTCAATAGAACAGGTAAATTCCTAGCAATGTCCCTGGGAGGAAGGATTACTCTGCACTTTTCCATCCGTTCTCATTCAGTCTGATGAAAAACTATTTTGCCTCCTTTCTTTCAAAAGAGACGACAATTTTCTTAGTATGGATGTGCTTGTACTTTGTCGGAAGGTGTTCAAGATATTTGTGTGACACGATGTTCAACATCTTAGTCACAAGATGTTCAAGATATTTGTGAATAGACCATTCATTTCATTGTATAATCACATCTTAAGTAGCAATGGCGCTTAGACTTATATACTGCTTCATAGTGCTTTATAGCTCTCTCCAAGTGGTTTAGAGAGTCAGCCTCTTGTCCCCAACAATCTGGGTCCTCATTTTACCAATCTCGGAAGGATGGAAAGGTGAGTCCCGAGTCCCTTTGGGGAGAGTGGGGCGGTTTATAAATTTAATAAATTGAAATTGAAATTGAGTCAACATTGAGCCAGTGAGAATCGAACTGCTGGCAATCAGCAGAATTAGACTGCAATACTGCATTCTCATCACTGCATCAACAGGGCTCTTAAGCAACCTTAGCTCCCCATCATCTTTCCTTTACTTTGAGACCGAGTCCTTTGGTTTAAGTCCCAGACCATAACCTACTACTAGATAAAGTAGAAGAATGTGGGTTAGACAGCATCACCACCAGATGGATTCATAACTGGCTGACCAACCGCACTCAATGTGTAGTCCTCAATGGAACTGCATCTACATGGAAGGAAGTATGCAGTGGAGTCCCCCGAGGCTCTTTTTTTGGCCCAGTACTCTTCAACATCTTCATCAATGATTTGGACGAGGGAATAAATGGGGAACTCATCAAATTTGCAGATGACACCAAGCTGGCAGGAATAGCCAACAGTCCAGAAGATAGGCATAAGATACAGAAGGATCTTGACAAACTTGAACATTGGGCACTATCTAACAAAATGAAATTCAATTGTGAAAAAAGTAAGGTTCTACATTTAGGCAAGAAAAACAAAATGTACAGGTACAGTATAGGTGGTACCTTGCTCAATAGTAGCAACTGTGAGAGGGATCTTGGAGTCCTAGTAGACAACCATTTAAATATGAGCCAGCAGTGTGCAGCAGCTGCCAAAAAAGCCAACACAGTTCTAGGCTGCATAAACAGAGGGATAGAATCAAGAACACGTGAAGTGTTAATACCACTTTATAATGCCTTGGTAAGGCCACACTTGGAATACTGCATTCAGTTTTGGTCACCACGATGTAGAAAAGATGTGGAGACTCTAGAAAGAGTACAGAGAAAAGCAACAAAGATGATTAGGGGACTGGAGACTAAAACATATGAAGAACGGTTGCAGGAACTGGGTATGTCTAGTTTAATAAAAAGAAGGACTAGGGGAGACATGATAGCCGTGTTCCAGTATGTGAGGGATTGCCACAAAGAAGAGGGAGTCAAGCTATTCTCCAAAGCACCTGAGGGCAGAAAAAGAAGCAATGGGTGGAAACTAATCAAGGAGAGAAGCAACTTAGAACTGAGGAGAAATTTCCTGACAGTTAGGACAATTAACCAGTGGAACAACTTCCCTCCAGAAGTTGTGAATGCCCCAACCCTGGAAGTCTTCAAGAAGATGTTGGAGAGCCATTTGTCTGAAATGGTATAGGATTTCCTGCCTAGGCAGGGAGTTGGACTAGATGACCTCCAAGGTCCCTTCCAACTCTGCTATTGTATTGTATTGTATATAGAATCGGTAAGGAAATTCAAAAATTTTCCTTATCGATTCTGTGGGTGTGGCTCGGTGGTCATATGACCGGGAGGCATGGCTTCATGGTCATATGACTGGGCACACATGGCTTGGTGGCCATGTGACTGGGTGGGCATGGCTGCACAACTGACTCGCACACAATGCAAAGGCAGGTGGACTTCACACAAAAATGTCCCCTGCAACAAGCAGAAGCCTCATAGAGTCACAGAGAGCTCAAAAACCAACTCTCACACTTTGCACACAAATAATACAAAAGCTAGACAACGGACTCACCCACAATGCAAAAGCAGATGGACTTCACACAAAATGGCCCCTGCAACAAGCAGGAACCTCACATAGAGCTCAAAAACCGACTATCATACTTTACACAAAAATAACACAAAAGCTACACAACTGACACCCCCAATGGAAAGGCAGCTGGATTTCACACATATGGACCTTTCAATAAGCAGGAACCTCACAGAGTCACAAAGAGCTAAAAACCAACTATCACACACAAAAATAATACAAAAGCTACACAACTGACTCACCCACAATGCAAAAGCAGCTAGACTTCACACAAGATGACCCCTGCAACAAGCAGGAACCCCACAGATGATCAAGCACAGTTGATTGTCGCACAGCTGATCAGTAGTTAAAACAAATGCTTCTGAAAAGTTTTTAAAAGTTCCAACAATTGCCCAGCACAGCTGATTGTCACACAAACTGATCATCGGAACTTATTTTTACTTTTTTAAACATTTTTTTTTACTACCAGTTTGGATGAACCACATAACACCACTCCTGCGCGAGCTGCACTGGCTACCTGTGACCTACCGGGTGCGTTACAAGGTTTTGATGACCATATTCAAGGTGCTCCATGGCACGGGGCATAGCTACCTTCGAGACCGTCTTTTACCCCATACATCCCTTCGACCGACTCGCTCCCAGGGAGAGGGTCTTCTCCGGGTGCCGTCGACCGGACAATGCCGGTTGGCGGCTCCCAGGGGAAGGGCCTTCTCTGTGGTGGGCCCTACCCTCTGGAATGGCCTACCTCCCGACCTCCGTTCCATCACAGACCTCCGCTTGTTTTGCCGGCACCTAAAAACTTATTATTTTCATCTGGCTGGCCTAGCATGATCTACTCCACACCCATTATTTTATAACAAATCAAAATTGTAATTTGGGTTTTAAATTTAAACTTATTTTAAGCAGGGTATTGATTTAATTTAGTTATTATTTAATAATATTTTGTATTTATGATTTTAATTGATTTTAAATCTCTGTTCGCCGCCCCGAGTCCCTTTGTGGTGAGATGGGTGCGGGTTATAAATGTGAAAAATAAATAAATAAAATAAATAAAAGTTCCAATGATCGTGTGGCCCAGCTTATTATTGCACAGTTGATCTTCAGAACTTTTTTTTTTTCTTTTACATTTTAAAGCATTTTTTATTACGGGTTTGGGCAAAGTGGCCCGAACCGATAGCATTTCACCCTGCTTGTTGTTCAAAGTATGTACACAGTGACCGAGTCATGGTCCTCTAATCCTAGGAGTAACTTAGTTCCACAGTGGTTTGCTGCTTTGTAGCAAACAATGCTTTCATTCTTTTCTCTTTTTCCTTCACACATACATATTCACAAGCAGACATTTACCCGTGGATTGCCATACACAACAAAAAAGGTGCAGGAAAATATCATCAGCTCCTTTAATTATCACTGATTACTTTTAAATAATTAGCAGTGGATCTTTGGGATTTGGAGATTTTAAAATGCTCTGATGGAAACTTTAAGGGGCTTTAAAAACCTCCACGCACGCTACTGCTTCCCTTGCATTTTTTTTAATTTTTACTAACCTTGGGACAGTTTGGAATGGCTTATTGTATAATATACAATGCAAATTTAGTTGTGTTGGATAAAGGAATCATTCTCCCGGAGCTTCTTGCTTAAGCCATCTCTTACTTGGCTCCTCCCTTCATGGTGTCTTCATCTTTTCAAAGGTTTCCTTGGGGGGGTTTCTTTGCCCCCCAAAAATGATTTTGGCATCTCTTGTTAATAATAATTTTAATTATTTTTCATAAACACAGGTAGTACACATTTCACAGACAACCACATCAAAAAGCCATCTTTCATTATGATTTACCAATTTTTAAGTATCTATTAATTTATCACCAATTTCGATAAGTTTCTTCAATAGTATCACTTATTTTTCATGTGAATTATTACAAATCTTTCTAGTTATTTTAACATCCTTTTCTATGTAAAGTATGACTCTGTAGTGGCATTCTATTTATAAAACCAATAAAGAAAGAAAAAAAGTAGTTTTAAGAAACAAAAGTCCAATCTAAATTGTATCCTCTAAAAAAAACAGGCTAACCGGGCATTCACAAATTCTGTGCATCTCTAAAATAGTTATTATTCATAAGTAATCTCATTTTATAAATTTTAAATCTGAGAATTTATCATATACCTTAATATCAATATCCCACAGTTCTTATCAAATATTTCAACATCGATCTATTTCTTCTTAAAAGTATCTTTAAACTCTGACCATCTGTTTAATGTCCCTTATTTTCTCCCAATATATCAATATAAATTCCATAGTAATAAAGTATAAAATAATCTTAAGTTTTACAAATAGTTATTGACTAATTAATAATTCTTCAGCAACATTCTATAACCATTTAAGTGATTAATTAATTGTTAATCATCTAAATATAACAATTCTCATTATCAATCAGTATTAACTATCATTTTCCCATTACTCTTAATATGACTCAAATTTCTGTTCTTGTAGTTAGATAAGTAAATATATATCGTTAACTAAAACATTTATTGTAGATTAATCTTATTATGTGTCTATAATTGTTATTGCCTATCAAATTAGCCATTAGTCCTTTGATGATATTTTGAACACTGGTCATTAATCATCAGGGGATAGTAATTTTCCTTATCAGCCAGTGTCTTTCCAGTAGTAAATTAAATTTATCTCTTTCGCTATTTGTGGTCTCCCTCTCTTTATATTTCTTTTTCCGAGTCTTTCATCAGCTTTTTTTTGGCACTTTGTTATCCAATGTAACTGTCAAATCATAACGCTGACCAGCTCCTATCCTTACATATTGTTTGTTTTTAAGTATCATGGTTGTTCCTGGAGAGATTTCTCCTTTTTCTTCTTTTCTCTTATCTTCTCCT
This sequence comes from Rhabdophis nuchalis, assembly GCA_039707465.1. Lineage (NCBI taxonomy): Eukaryota > Metazoa > Chordata > Lepidosauria > Squamata > Natricidae > Rhabdophis > Rhabdophis nuchalis. The sequence goes on from CM077653.1 coordinate 11,427,620, forward strand.
TGGCGGTCAGGCTGGGATCCAAATTCCTGGTACTCTTTTGGGATTTCCCCCTCTTCTATGTCTCCAGCGTTTAATGGGTTAACATCATCATCATCATTTTCTTCACTTATTTTAAGTTCATGATCTTGGTCCTTTTCCTCTTTTTCTTTAATTTCTTTAATTTCTGAAATCTTCAATTGGTCCTCGTTTGGTGTAGTAAATAGCTTTCTGTCAAATATGTCATTAATTCTTTTATTTTTTTGTTTTAATTCATTCAAGATTTGAGCCAAAAGTTTCTGATTTTCTATAGAATTCTCATCTATGTATGTAGTCATGTTGTCAATTCCAAATCCAAAATATAGAAACTTAGGTCTGATTGCCTTCCTATTTGTTGGCTTATTTTTTCTTCAGTGCATCAAAGAGCTCATAAATCTCCACCAACAATTTCCAGAGGCAATACAATGTAACAGGGTATTAAGAGCGTCTCAGTCTTATTAAGAATGTTTCAATCTTCTTAGTTGAAGGAGAAACAGAAACAAAAATAAGTAAAAGTATAGTCCTTATTTAAATTCAAAGATGCTCAATAAAATTTCAAAAACAAATATTAAAATTGTAAGGGTAATCCCAATTTCAAGATTTTAAGTAAAGTAGATTAAAAAAAAGAAAAAATAATAGAGAAAAAGTCAGAAATAATCCAATTGCTTTCAGCGCAAATGGAAATGGCTTTGTTCTTTGTTCTCACGCTTCAGTCCGCCATTTCAAAGAGTTCTATTAATAGCAGAAACCTCTTAATTCACTTAAATCCACCGCTTATTTCAAAATTCAAGACTTAAAAAAAAAGAAAAAAGTTTCTTAGCAAAGTATTTCAAAAAGCAAGATAGAATACCTTCCTGGTGTTACACTTTCACTTTAGCAGTTCCTTTCGTTGTGGAGTTTTTCCGACGCCTTGTCCACCCACAAAGGGGTGTGTGCCTTTTTTCGCCCTTCAGAAGCTTTCCCTTCGTGTCAAACAGGGGTTTTGTGAGACCCCTGTGATCAGCAAAGCCAGCTTCCGAGTTGCTGTCCCTCCAGGACAGTTTAGGTTC